>JAFJYI010000080.1:0-1200000 GCA_019022655.1 Acacia acuminata
TCCTCACTAGGTGAATGCATAAATCTGCTAACAATACTTACTGAATATGAGATATCTGGCCTAGTATGTGACAAATAAATAAGTCTGCCCACCAACCTCTGGTATCTAGTTTTATCAGTTTCAGTCTGATTTGGGTATATGCCTAGCGAGTGATTCACTTCCATAGGTGTGTCAGATGGTTTGCAAGCTAACATACCAGTTTCAGATAATAAATCCAAGGTATATTTCCTTTGAGATAAGAAAATACCTTCATTTGATCTTGTAACCTCTATGACCAGAAAATACTTTAGTTGACCAAGGTCTTCCATTTCGAACTCAACTACTAATTTCTTTTCCAGTGACTTCATTTCCTCTACATCATCCCCCGTTAGAACCATATCATCGACATATACAATGAGTATGGCTACCTTTCCCTTATTCTGTTTTATGAACAAGGTATGATCAGAGTTGTTTTGCTTGTATCCAAACTTTGTCATTGCTAGTGAGACTCTCCCAAACCACGCTCTAGGAGATTGTTTGAGGCCATATAATGCCTTTTTGAGTCTACATAATGTATTTTCATTTGATTCTTCCAGCTTTACTCCTGGTGGAACCTCTATGTAGACCTCTTCTTCTAGATTACCGTTGAGGAATGCATTCTTGATGTCAAACCACTTTAATGGCTAGTTTCAGTTGGCTTTTAATGAAATTAGAATCCGAATGGTGTTCAGTTTTGCAACCAGTGCAAATGTGTCTTGGTAATCTATCCCATATTTTTGTGTGTACCCCTTTGCTACAAGTCTTGACTTGTATCTATCAATACTTCCATCTGGGTTGAGCTTTACTGTGAATATCCATTTGCAGCCAACTGTCTTCTTTCCCTTTGGTAGTGAGGTTAATTCCCAGGTTTCATTTTTCTGAAGTGCCTCCATTTTTGTATTCATAGCCTTCTTCAAATTAGGATCATTTAAAGCTTCCTACACACTATTAGGAATGGGTACATGAGATAATTGATTGACAGTTAGAGCACATGATTTAGATAGTCTATGAGATGGTACATAACTGCTTATAGGGTATTTAGCTGTATTTTTGAGATCCGGTTCGTAAACAAGTTTTGGCACACCCTTGGTTAGGCGTTCTGATCTTCTTAGTGTTGTATTTTGAGTAGTAAGGAGTGAAGGGATTGAAACATGTGGAGTAGGGTCAGAAATTACCTCATTGACAATCTAAATTTGTACCTCAGGAATATCCATAGCAGGAGATCTAGTTGTGGGAGTTAGACATGGTGTTTCAGCATGTGAGGGAACATGTTCATTGACTAGTCCTGGATTTTGAATTTGGTTGGAGACCAAAGGAGTAAAGAACCACATTCCTTCTTCTTCAAAAGGATGGAATGGTGTCTCCCCCTGAGAAGAACTGGAGTCTTCCCCTGAATAATATGGTTCATACTCATGGAAGGAGAGTTCAAGGGTGACATACAATTTATGGGAATGAGGGTCAAAGCAGCGGTAACCTTTTTGGAGATCTGAATATCCAACAAAAATACACTTCTTGGCACAAGGGTCAAGTTTGTTATGAAGGGATTTGGGAACATGAACAAATACAGTGCAGCTAAAGATACGAGGTTCAAGATGTACGGTATGCGGAATGGAGAAATAAGACTCAAGTTTTTGTTCAGGGGTGATGAAATTCAGGGTGGGTTACGATTGATGAGGTAGGCAGCAAACATAACAACCTCCCCCCAATACTGATGAGGGACATTTATCTCAAATAAAGAAGCCCGGACGACCTCTAAAATATGGCGATTTTTCCTCTCAACTAAACCATTTTGCTGAGGGGTATAGGTGCAAGATGACTGGTGTGTAATGCCATTAAAGGAGAGAAATTCAGAGAAGGGGTGATTCATATATTCCAATCCATTATTAGATTGAAAAATCTGAATTGCGCACCGAAATTGAGTATGTACTATGCTATGAAATTTTTTGAAAATAGTAAAGACGTCACTCTTATGTTTTAAAAGAAAAATCCATGGTTATCAGAACCGGACCGGACCGGCCGGTTCAGACCGAAAACCGGCGAACCGGCCGTGGAGCTGGTCCGGTCTACCATAGAAGCCCGGGTCACAGTCTCCCTCTCTCTTTTTTTTTAAACCTCGATTTAAGATGATTAGGGAGAGAGAGATGGAAAGAAACGAGGCTATGAGAAAGAGATCTGGTGATAACGGACCCGGTGTGAACAGATCTGGTGAGTAGGGAAACGATCTGAAGATTGCGTCTGACTTCACATACATCAACAATGTTGTGAAAGGGTGCGTGGGCGTTGGACATGGCGGAGAAGAGCATCAGAGACGAGGGAAAGTAGCAATGGGTCTGAAGAAAGAGAGAAGGAAACAAAAAAATGGAGGAACATGGCAAGAGAAAGTGGCCATCGGTTTGAAGAAAGAAGAGAGAAGGAAATGAAGAAAGAAGAGAGAAGGAAATGCGAAAAGGAGGAAGAGTGAGAACGAGTGAAAGGTCACAAGCTTTTATGAATTAAAGCCATATATTTATTTACTTTCTCCTCCGCCATACTCCACCTCCACCTGTATAGCCTATGATTATAGAGTATAGAGTAGGTGGAGATGATCACATACTTTGGAATGCCCACAGCCTCGGAAATGACAAAATGGTGGGGGGAAAATGTAAAATCAAAATTTAAAATATAAAATAAATGGAGTTAATATTAATATTTTTTTATAATTTCATGTTAATAATTATCAAAATTTTCATTTTCTCACCGGTTTGGTCCCGGTCTGACCCGGGTTTGACTCCGGTCTGACCCACTGACCCTTGACCCAGTATCTTGACTGGTTCACTGACCGGTCCGGTTTTAATTACCTTGGAAAAATCCAAGTCATGCGGGTGCATTCATCAATAAAGGTGACAAAATACAGGGAATGAGAAAAGGAAGCAATTTTTGTAGGACCCCAAACATCGGAGTGAATCACTTGAAATAGAATGGCACTTTTGTTTAAATTAGGAAAAAAGGAATACGATGACTTTTGGCCATGTCACAAATAGAACATTGAAAAAAAGATGGCTGACATTTTAAAAACAAGTTAGGGAACAACTTTTGTAGGTAGCCAAAGGACAAATGACCAAGCCTTTTATGCCAGAGTAAAATAATAGAGGTGGTATTATCTGGGGAAGTAGTTGCAGAGGCCCGGGAGGGCAAACTTTGCTCACATGTAGAAACTTAGGGGTAATACAACTTACCATGTCTAACACCAGAACCAATGATTTCCTGCGTCTGGACATTCTGAAATAAACAAAAGGTTGGCCAAAAAATAATAGAACATTGCAATTGGGATGTGAGTTGGCTAACAGATAACAAGTTAAATTCCAGAGAAGAGACTACAAGAACAGATTTAAGGGTAAGGGAAGGTGAGAGGTGAACAGTCCCCTGACCAATGACAACGACTGAGTTACCAGTGGCAGTAGTAAGAGTAGGTTTTGGGGAGGCAGTAAAATCAGATAAAGCAGTAGCATCAGTAATCATGTGATCAGACGCGCCAGTATCAATTATCCATATATCATTCATAAAGTGTGCAGAGGGAGCAATAGACTTACCCAACATACCATCATAGACCGCATGAGCATGGGGGAAGAAACAGAGTCACCTTCAGATACGGTATGAAGAGCTTTGGAAGGAACTTGGCGGCGAGGTCGTTTAGCGAAGTCCCACCAGTTTGGGTATCCAACGATATCATAGCAACGAGCCTTAGAATGACCAGAGTCGCCACAATGTGAACACATCAAAGGCTTGGAGGAATGAGAATCCTTGCGAGGCTTAAGAACTAATACAGTTAGGGGTGTTCGAGGTGATGAGGGCAGAAGAATCCGAAGTAGGCAAAGAGCGATTCATTGTGAGTTGTTGCTGAACCTCATGTCGGACATACACATACGTGCATTCGAGGTCAAGTTTAGGGTCCTTCCGTAGAATTTCCCCACGAACTTGAGCAAAGTCAGGGTCTAAGCCACTAAGAAAGATGTATACGTAGAGTCGAGCGACAGCAGAGTGTGATTGGACAACTCCATCAGCAGTGGTGGCTTGAGAAGAAAGAAGTTCGTTGTAGTAGACCGAGAGAGGTCGACCATGTTGCTTCGTGTTAAACGAGCGTTGATTCAGTTCGAAGAGACATGACTCGTCGGAGCTGTCATAGAAGGTCCGAAGAGCCGCATCCCAGATGTCGTGAGCGGATTCCAGCTGAATGAAGCGTTGCATTAAAGGTGGGCTCATGGATTCAATCAGCTAGCTCTTGACACGTTTGTTCTCAGTGACCCAGGTATCGTACGCCGGATCTTCATGTGACTGCTTTGTCTTCGTTCTGGTGAGGTAGCCGAATTTGTTTCGTGCTCCAATTTGCATGTCCATCAATCGGGACCAGAGAGGGTAATTCGAGTCGTCGAGGGTTACAGTGATGGGAAGAGAAGTGCTATTTTGTTGGATGATTATATTCGACGGACCAATGGCGGTTTGGGGGGAGCAGTGGTGGAGGAGAGTGGCGATTGGGGATTATCCATGGCTGAGATTTGGGGATTTAGGGTTTGGTGGTGGGTATCGTGATTACGAATAGAGTAGCAGGTAGAGAAGAGATGGGTCGGGTAAATGAGTTTAGAAAAATGATAGGAAGGGGGTCGGTTTGCAATGCTTCGTGGTTCAGGATCGGTAGACTTGTGATTCCATTTTGAAAATTAAACTCCAATAAATAATTCCTTTATTCATCCGTAGTTCCGTACCTTATTCCTCTTAAATGAGGTGTATTTATACAAATGGAAAATTAACAACGACTAGCAATAAAGCAGGAAATAATTCTAAATCAACAACTTCTAGCTAGGAAGTAGGAAACAACCTTAACAACCTACTACTTATTTGAAATTCCTAAAAGACTGGAAAGAACAATAATTCGAAATTTAACTTTGAAATAATAATAATTAAAATAACAAATTTCTTTTCAACAGTATTATTATAGGCAAGACATCTCTATCCCAAAGTCCCTCGAAGGTTTATTTATTTATATATTAGGCTGGATGTCAAAGGTTTAATTCAACATTTTGTTTTTAATTAGTTTTCAATTCAGGCATTCATTATTTTCTTTTTTCCCGTTTTCTTTTAGTGCGTGAAATGCTTGAGAGCATTTTTTTTTTAAAGCTTTGGTGTATAAACTCCATACTCCCTTAATTTCCTATTATAATGTATCTTCCAGAAGGATTCTGTGTTTCATCTTATAAGTCATTTTGCAAAATATATAGAGTAGTTCATGTTTTCATCCTAAAAATAACCTTAAAATTTAACAAAATTACTCCCTAACTAAGAGAGTCAAATATATTTTATTATAGGCATATATTTAAAAAATTATAATCTTTCAAGGCCATTCAGAACCAACTGTAATTACTTTCCTTAGTTTTTTTATGATGGTCAAACTATTATTTGTTTTGTTTTTCCATAAATAAGTCCAACAAGTGTAATAAGTAGTAGAGAGCATCATTAGTCGACTGTTAGATTATATATGCTGCCACTGATGCCATGACAAATGTTTGGTGTTGGGCCTTTAACTGTTAAAAGTTTGTTTTTTAGCATCAACCATTTTGTCGTAATTTGTCTTAAGATTTTGGTGCTTCACATGCCTAGAAATTGTTTAGAGTTTTTGTCCACTAATTAATTGACCAATACATTAAGCATTTTTCGTACAATGATTAAGATTAAGATGGATTTAGCACAATCTTTTAACATAAAGCTTAAGGTTAATTATATATTATTAATATACAAAATAAAATGTTCAGCAACTTCATTCATATTTTTCAGTCAAAAAAATTTCAGTCATTCATATTAAGATCTGCATGTTCTTATCTGGCATATCAATACTTGGTATGAAAGTGTGCTTAATTAGTACAAAGGTTCCACAAAGGTGGGGGGGGGGGGGGGGATATCCAACTAATTAACAATTTTATATTTACAGGAAATAAAAGAGATTCAACTTACAGGAGCCCAAGAAATCCAAAATAAATGCCTAAGTAAATGTTGTCCAAAGAATTGCAAGTCAAGCCACAAGTTAGGTAAGAAAGTTGCCATGATGCTTCATGAAGTAGAAGATCTAAACACCAAGGGACAAAGACTTGGTAAGGATGATCAAATTACTCACAAGCTGCCACATAGGCCGATTGATCAAATACCTCTTGATGAGACTGTGGGGCAAGATGTCATATTTGATAAGGTATGGAATAGTGTTGAAGCAAATGAGGTTGGTGTCATAGGTTTATACGGGACAGGAGGAGTGGGAAAGGCCACCTTATTGAAGAAAATTAATAATGAACTTGGGAAAAGAAGGCCGGATTTTCTTATGATTTGGGTGGTGGTATCCAAAGATCCTGACTTGGATAGAATCATGGACAATATAAGGAAATCAGTAGGAATTCGAGATAGTATTTGGAAGTCTTGCAATAATCAAGAAGAAAAATCCTCAATGATTTTGGGAGCCTTGAAGAAGAAAAAATTTGTTTTGTTATTGGATGATGTGTGGGACAAGCTAAACTTGAGCTCGGTGGGGGTGCCACATCCAAAAGATACTAAGTTTGAGTCCAAAGTGTTGTTCACAACAAGATTGAAGGATGTGTGTGCAAAAATGGAAGCTCAAAAATCATTCAAAGTAGAATTTTTAGAAGAGGGAGAAGCATTGGAACTATTTCATAAGATAGTTGGTGAGGAAACAATAAACTCACACCCTAGGATCAAAGTCCTAGCAAAAGAAATGGCTGCAGAGTGCAAGGGGTTGCCACTTGCATTAATTGTGGTAGGAAGTGCCATGGCTGGTGTGGAAAGCATTGAAGCATGGGAGGGCTCGAAAAATAGTTTAACAAGTTCTTTATGGACTGCTCCAAATTTGGAAACAAAGGTTTTCACTATCCTTAAGTTGAGCTATGATCGATTGCCGGATGACACTTGTAAAAAATGTTTCTTGTACTGCGCATCATATCCAGAAGATTATGAGATTCGAGCCAGTGATATCATTGATAAATGGATAGGGGAGGGGCTTCTTTGTAAAGATATGACAAGAAGCGTACATGATATTCGTAATGATGGTCATTCTGTGATTGCAAAGTTAAAGCTTTGCTGCTTGTTGGAGAGTGTTGAAGATGATATTGTTGTGAGTCGTTCCTTTAAGATGCATGATATGATTCGAGATATGGCATTATGGTTAGCTTGTGATCAAGATAAAAGAATTAAAAAGGTTCTTGCACAAGAAGAGGCAATGACATTATCCCATGATGATGTTGAAACATGGAAAATTGTCGAAAGGATTCTAATCATAGGGAGACAAAAAATATGGCTTGTACCACCAATAATTTGTCCCAATCTGGTAACACTATTGTTGAGGTGCAGTAGCAAAGGTTTGGAAAACATCAAATACATGAGCAAATTAAAGGTGTTAGAACTCAATATTACCAATGTGAATGAACTTGGAGAAATTGGTGAGTTAGGTCTGGTAGAATATCTTTCTTTGACAATAGATGACTATGTGTCTTCCCAGGATAAGTTGGAGAATTTGAAAAATTTGAAGGTATTCAACTTGTGGATGATCCAAGCTAATATTAGCATTATTGCCTTGGAAGTGATATCAAGTCTTCAACAGCTAAGAGTGTTAAGAGTTCGTATTGCAACTTCATTTATTGGAGAAGGAGATAGCAAGGTGGAGGGAGAATTCCTAAAAAAGGTGGAATGTCTACCAAAAATTGAAGAACTAAATGTTGAAATAAGAACAAAGAATGGTCTCAACAAGTTATTTGACTCGAACAAGCTGCAAAGTTGCATGTGTGCTCTTCGTCTTGAAGGGGTTAAGGGATTAGAGGACACCAATATTGAGATGCATTTATTATTGGCTTGCATTTCTAAAATGAAGTACTTGCGGCAGTTTTCTATGTGGAATTTGACAAGAGTAGTGGAAGATTCTTGTATTTATGACACAAATTACTCTCTAACCATGCTTCAAAGCGTGTCTATCAATCTTTGTCATTCCTTAACACATGTAACATGGCTCAAATATGCCCCATCCCTTCAATTACTTGTCATTCGTTGTTGCTACTCAATGGAACAAGTGATAAAGGAAGATGAGAACGTGGATTCTTCTTCTATATTCTCTTCTCTTGTAAACCTTACTCTATATGACATGCCAAAGCTTGAAAGCATCCATAAGACCATCTTGTCTTTTCCTTCCCTAAAAGCCATCAGAATATATTGTTGTTCAAATCTGAAAAAGTTACCACTTCATTCTAACTCTGCCAAACATAAATTGACAGTTATCAATGGAGACGAAGATTGGTGGAACAATTTGGAATGGGATGATCCTGATGCCAAGCACCATTTCCAATCTAAATTTCAACCATCAACCGATATAAGTTGGGGTAAGTTAACATTTCTAATGTGACCCTTTTTGCTCTCATATAATAATTAATACTTGTCTTGCAACAGTTTCTTTCCTTTAGTAAGCACCTTGTTTTTGGTTATCTATTTACTTAATGGCAAAAGTTAGCCAACATCATCATGTGATTACACTTGTTTGTTCTCTTTCATGCAATTGTTAATTTTGCTAGCTAATTAATTGGCCTTTTTTTTTCAAACAAATGTTTTTGCAGATCGGAGGATTGCTTTAGGATTTGATTTCTGCTACCAATGAACTCTTTGATTGACCATTTCCTTCTGTATGACAAAGCAAAGGTCATTCTATTTTAGTTTTTCTTTTCTTAGTGGTTATAATATGACTCTTCTAAAATTAATTAGCCTTTTGAACAGATCTCTTTTTCTTAAAATTAATTAAAAAAAGGGTGTCAATAAGTAATTACATATAAAGATACAAGCCCAGCCCATCCATAAATGAATAGTTTGATTATTTTTGTTATTAGAGAGATATCATTGTTCGTTTTGAAGAAATTGTGTACACACACTAACACAAGTAAAGCTTACTTGATACAAAATATTGAGGCAAGAAACCCTTTTTTATTTTATTTTTAAAAACTATCAATGTTTCAAATCCTATAACCGGTTGATTTGAACTTTCTAATACAATACGAAAACTAAATATTACTAAGTACTACCTCCGATCTTAAATATAAAACTCAGTTGATTAGAAATTAAGGAAACTAAATAAGTTATTTAGTCATGCCATATGATTAAATTATATATTAATTTATAAGTCAGACAAATAAGTTTAGAGGAAAAATGATAAATATAAATACTTTAAAGTAATTTAATTAGTTTATTTAATCTCTTTAAAAAATCAATCGAATCTCATATTTACTACTGGAGGTAGTATTAATTACTCAAAACACTGTAGGAAATGAAGCACCAGCAAATAAAGCAACATTCCAACAAGTAAAAATTTATAATATCTATTAAAATGGATCCTAACCATTTCAAACAGGTCAAATAATTTTAATGGAACATGTTTAGAGGCCTAAAAGCCCAAGTGGGCCCAAGCTCAATTGCTCTGTATTAAAAAAAAAAAAATCATTTGCTTCATAGTTTGTACTATTATGTTTATGGTTTAAGAAGGACCAAACATCAATACATCATCCCATCGATCCCTAATTATTTGCTTCTTAAGTGTACATTGTGTTAATATCAAACTTTTGGGACCAAAACATATATGTTAAAAACAGAAAATTTCTATAGTGAGGCATTCGTATTTAAAATTGAGCACTCTAAATTTAATACAAGCTCTTTTTAAAAGGTCAAACTAAGTCAAACAAGTATGCATATTTACATACAAAGCCCAAGTATGTGTTTTTTTTTTTTTTTTTGCCCATCCGGTATTCAAAGCTTTGTCCTAACTAATCCGAATCTGACCTGCGTCACGCACTTGGCTATGGTGGGGAGTCTCCCAACGGGGTTTTTTTGCATTCACAAGGCTCGAACTCGAGACAGCCCAAGTATGAGTTTGAATCCTTAATCTCCAAGAGACAATCTGTAATACCCTAAAAATCCTATTTAGCATAGCCACTATATTTTGATAGAAAATACCTATTAAAAATAGCTGAATATGTGGTTTTAAAACCTTGTAGGATACTTATTCTATTGTCTAGGGAAATTTCTAATGAAATTAGAGGGATTAAAGTGTCAAAATCCCTAAATGCAATTATGGGCCATGAAATGCCCCGAAAATATTATGATAAATCCCAAGAGGCAATAAAATATTTATTGAAAATTAGAAAGTATGTTGTCTCTAATTTTAGGAATTTTTGGGATTATTTCCCTTGAAAAATAATGAGGCAAAATTAAATATAATTTTGGGGAGCATAAATTGCCCTATGATTTTTAATATTTTACATGGAGCATAAAATACCAATATCAGTAAAATAGTTGTGAGATAATGATTAATCCTAATTAAGAAAATTATCAACAATTAGAAAGTGATTAGTTAGGTAATTAATGGCTAATTATTTAAGTTTGAACAAAAGAAGTAATGGGGAGAATTTTTGTGAATTTTAAGAGATAATTAAATATAAAGTAAATTAATTATAAAATAAAAATAAAAGGGGGACGGATTTTTCAAGAAAAAGAAAAAAAAGAAGAAGAAAATAATAAAATAATAATAATAATAATAATAAAATAAAATAAAAATAATATTTAAATAAATATCATGATATTTGTATTATAATAATAATATAAAAGAGATATTTATGGAAGAACCAGTAGGATAAAGGGGAACCGATAGAAATTAAACCCTACATAGAAAGCCGTGAACTAGGTTTCTTAGGTCAGGGCATATTACAAACAAGTGAATTTTTGTCCAGAAGTTGGTGTTAGCGGAAGTCATTTCCGTGAATAGCAGGCAGTAGGGGCAAATAAGGGATAGATGAAAAGATATTTTGTAAACAAAGGGAAGATAAGAAAAGTGAGAACCAATGGAAAATAAATCATAACTTGAAATCCTTGAACTAAGTAGAAAACAACCGGACATATTATAAATCAGTGGATTTTTGTCCCGAATTTGGCATTACCCGAAGTAATTTCCGTAACCGACGGCGGTTATCCGAAAATGTTCAGAAGGTTACGAAATACCCTGAATGGGATCAAAAATTTAGTTAATCCAAATATTCTTAAAGAGGAAGATTAGATCTTCAGTGAGTTGCTAAGGACTTTTTGAGATTGGTTAAGATTACGCGATTAGAACACCGAACGGGGGACTTTATCGGTAGAAGTTCATAAAGCACATGGATGACATCATGTTAGTGACATGGGGTGACATGGGGGGGCAAATTTGTGGTAGAGAAGAGAGGAGAGTGAATGGTTTGCAAGAAGCCACATCTTCGTCTTCTTAACCGTTGATGCAAAAGTTGATCCAAGGGTTGAGATCCATGGAAATTCTCTATAAATAGGCAACCCCTCTTCACTTCATTCCTCACCAATTCACAAAGGAATCCTAGAGAGAGGTTAGAGAGAAGTGAGAGCAAAGAGGAGCTCGGACAAGGAGTAGCAAAGTCTTGGGTAATTTCTTCGGTCTTTAGTCTTAAGCTTTCGTAGTTTTTCGGTAGTTATAGTAAAAATGTTAGTTTGATCTTTAATCTTCCAAGTATTATTTTAATATCATGTTTTAGGGTTAAATATGATATGTATTTTGAAAATTATGTTGGAGAAAGAGATATGGCGAAATTTTGGAAGATTAGAGTCAAAGTAACGAAAGCTCGCGAAATTCCGCCGATTAAGGGAGTCGGGGTAAAATGGTAATTTTTGGGACTAGAATGTCTGGTATAATGTTGACCATTGATTAGAAACGTTATTATCCTTATAGGATATCTGTGATTACGCTCTGATCAACAGTCGTACCGAAGTTCCATCAACGAAGGTATGTTCGCGTACTGTAACACTAACTCTGATGCTTATTATATGCTTATATGTGATAGATAACTTTACGTCTGTTGTGTGCTTACAAAATACATCTGCTGTGTGCTTATGTACTGTTGGGATACATCTGCTGTGTGCATATGTACGGTTGGGATACATCTGCTGTGTGCTCATGTATTGATTGTTCTTTGAAACGCCATGAATATCTGTCATATCTTGTCATATTTAAGCATGAGGTTAACCATTACCCGAGGTTCAATGGGCATTGAACCTCGGCTCCGCTATAGCCTCGGGATCCGGAGGATCGGACCGAGGACAAGGGCAAGCAAAGCACGGTGAAGACCCAGTAGGAGAATTTCTTTTTGGATATGTATTAGCGTATTTTTGAATATTCGAATAAATGTACCATTTGTAAAGCAACCAGATACACCAACAGTGAAAGTTTATCAGATACTCGCTCTTTTAAATTATTCCGATGCTCTACTCTGAACAAACTATTTGAAAACGCTTTAGAAAATTGGGATGTTACACAATCAAACTGGACATTATTCGTATGGCCCATTGGGCTTTCTAACATCCTGCAAGTCTTACTCTTAAGGTCCAATACAAAGCCCACGTCTGGTTCAACATACCCACTTGATCCAATCACCAACGTCCCCACTTCCGGTATCTCAAATCATATGGCAGTTTCGAAACGGCTTCCCACGTGTCGCCATCTAATCCCACCACATCACCACCCTTGCACAAGTAAAATCTCCTCCCATCACCACCGTCCACGCAAGTCCTAGGGCACGTGGCTAAATCCAACTTGAATTGCTAAATAAATATTCTAATTTTTTTCAATTATTATTCATTTTGATGAGTGCATCACTTCTATTCTTAAACTGTTATTTTCTTGTTTTCTTTGGATGCTTGGGAATGTGTTTTGCATTGGTTGAGCTATCAATGTTCCTTCTTAGTGCTAACTAAAAAATTATGATTCTTATCTTGGCCTGGGCAACAAACATCTAATTAAGAATTAAACTAAATGTGAGAACATAAAAAAGCAAAAGAAACAAGTCAAATTAAAGCAGCATTGATTGATTATAAACCAAAGTAGGATTAAAAATAAATCAATGTCCACCTGAAAGAATCAGAAAGAAATCAAAGCAACACATGTACATCAAGAACATATCGATGTCCATTTGCAAAAAGATCGATCAAGTAAGGAATTCGATGCTTCAATTTATTTTTCAAAATTAAAGAAAAGAATCATCATCATCATCGTTTTGAATCCTATCAATGACATCGACGACTATCATCCCAACTCATGAATGTTGCGATCTCTTGTTGCATGAGGTAAGCCCCAAAAATCATACACGTGGTGTTTTTTCATTTTGAAGAAAAGAAAAAGTAATAAACACACACAAACACACCAAAGTGACAAAATATTGATGAAATAGCTCTAACTTAACCATTTTGCTTTGTGATTTTGGATGAATGCCAGCTTAGCATACTGTTTTAGAGATCAAAAGTGAAAGGCAAATATGGAGAAATTGGGACATATCATATGGGACATAATAAAATATTTGTGTGGTTGCACCAAATAAGAAGCCGACTTTAATCATGATTTGGGAGACAATCTTCAATCTCTAGAAGCTAAATGGAAAACCTCGAAGCAATGAAGAAAGATATGGAAGAACGAATTCAGACAGATGAAAAAATGGCGAGATGCAAAAGTCACATGAAGTGAATTTTTGGCTCGAACGTATATAGAACATGCAAGAGGTATTACTCTTCATTTATATATGTTCTTTTTCCCATGTATGTAATGTTTTTCTTTTTAAAACAATGTTGTTGAAACCAAGCTAATTAAGCACTCCTAAAAATTTCAAGTAGGTGTGAAAATTATATTATATCAATTTTTTTAACCTGAATATCGAATTGATTTGAAACTTGGTCAAAGTAGTATATATAGAAACATTAGGACGACAACAACATGCTGTATATATATATTTCTAATTAAATATATTTATTCATTCTTTTAACTGAAAAAATTGGATGGCTTGTAGTGTAATACCCTAATTTTCATAATTCATATAAATATTGTATTTTAGCAAATAATTAGCAAAATACAAAGGTGAATATGTGTCTCAAAGAATTATAATCTATTGATTATATTTTCATCCAAATTTCACTTTGGAATTAATTAACCAAGGTTAATTATGACACTGCATATTAGGGACAATAAAATGTGACATAATTAACACATTGAATAATGGTTAATCTATAACCAAAAAAGAGAAGGAAATGGTATGAAGACACTTAATTAAATTACAACACATTAGCCAATTTTAATTGGTAATTAAGCTTGCACTAAATAGAGATTAGTGGCATTTGTCTTCAAGTTGATAAAAGACAATAGAAATAAGTGCATAGAGCTTGATTTAATTAAGTACTAATTTTCATGATGAGTTAATAAATCAAATAACCAATGACAAATGCAATTAAAAGGCATATAAGCATGGTATTAAGAGTTAATCAAGTTTTGTTATTCAACAAGTTAATCAACTTTGAAAAGTCAACAATTGCAACCAAGATCAATGGTTAAGATTGTTGCACACTTAATTCAATCCAATGGTCCTAATTAATTAATTAACCATAATCCTCTTGTAAAGTGATTATCCAATGAGGAATCAAAGAAATGAGCTAAATCCTCATAAAATTAAATGGACCAATGGGAAAATTAAGCTATGGATAAAAGGTGAGGATCTATTCTTAACTAACACAAATCAATCCAATGGCTAGTGATCAAGATGAGAGGATAAATGAGTATTTGATAAATCAAGTTATTAAAATTGGATTTTAGCACATGGGATAAGATATTAATTAAAGCAAATGGAAGAGGATAGAATGGAAGAGGATAAGGAGAGAGAGAGGGTGTGTGTGTGTGTGTGTGTGTGTAGTGAGATATTATTTGATTCAATGAACCAATGGGGAAAAAGCAACAAATAATTAAGCTAAATCCTATGTAAATTGGATGGACCAATGAGAGAATTTCTCTTCATAGTTGGTGTCTTCATGAAAGACCAACACCCATGAGCCATTGATTAAGAAGGATGATCTAATGGTTTAGGATCATGAAATTTCACTATAAATAGAGACCTTGAGCCTCTTCATTCTTCACACCAAAATCAACCCCAAGAGGTGATTTTCTAAAGAAAGTAGAGAGAAGTGAGAGCTAGTGGGAAGCAAGAAAGAAGATGAGCTTTAAGGGTAAGTTCTCTAGTTCTTGAGTTCTAGCTTTTAAATTCATAGATAAGTAGTGTTTTGATCTTTAATCTTCCAATATAGTTTTGTTTTCATGTTTTTATGGTTAAAAATGGATTCATTTCGAAAATTTGATGGAAAATATGATGGAGCAAAATTCTTGGAAGTTGAAGGTCAAAAGTAGCAAAATTCTGGAAAATTGTTCGGTTAGGAATCAGCAGCAAAAAGGCCATGATTTTATGTAGAAAATGAAGTTATAAAATTATGTAAATTTTCATGGTTAAATTAGACATCTAGGGATTTTCAAAAATACCTAGAGTGTGTCATTTTGAGTTTTGTACTATGAGATAAAAATTCTTGAATAAAGGCTACGTTTTTCTGGAAAAATTCTGGGCAGAGGTTGGAAACACGAAAACTGGGAATGATTCACGAATTCTGGGTAAAAAAAAATATTTTTCATCAAAACTAGACATCCTAAATATTCTGGAGAATTTATTTTTTTGATTTTTGTGGAATTAATTATGATTTTTCAAAGTTATCAAAAATTCTGCCCAGAAATGCTGAAGTAGCGTTTTTAATAAAATGTAAGGGTAAAAGTGGAATAATAAATCCACCAAGGGTAGAAAGGTAAATTAAATCTTTAGGATATTATTCTAAGCAATATGATATTTATCAAATATCATATAATAATCCGACGATAATGTATAGGATATCCGGGAAGTCCAGAGTCGGATTCAAAGGTCGGGCATATTGCTAACTATGCAGAAGGAAGGTACGTTCGCGTACTGTAACTTTAACTCTGATGTTTCTTGTATGCATGTATGTGATAGAATGATTCATGAAGTGATGGACAAGACTAGGTCTTAGGCCAGAGACTGTGACTAAGTTTATGGGTGTAACATCCCATTTTTCAAAAGCGGAATAATTTTTTTTTTCATCAGAGTAGAGCATCGAAGGAAGTTAGAGAGTGAGTAACTGATATATCATTAACTGTGGCGTATCCATCTGTTCATAATGTACAATACATTTATCTGAGTGATGTCATCACGGTACAAGTCTAGAAATAGGATCTACAGGCGGGTCTTTACGTGTCTTGTCTACTACTCGCTTACTCCCGTCTTGAGTCCTTGATTCGCGGACTGAAGTTATGGTAAGAGCCGAGGTCCAATACCCATCGGACCCCGGGTAACGGTTAACCTCATGCTTATGTAACAGTTATGTATGACAGATATTCATGACATTACAACAATAATCAATACAAAAGCCCATAACGAGATGTATGATTAGAAATACATAACCACGTTTGTAAGATAATAACAGCGTATGTAACATAACCACGTATGCTACAGCAATAGTTAGAACATAACCTCGTATGTGACATAACACGTATATAAGTCTTAGTCGATGAACACAACAATCATATATAATCATATAATAAGCATCAGAGCTAGTGTTACGATGCGCGAACGTACCTTCGTTGATGAATACGCAGACGTTCGTCGGTCAAAAATGAGTTCACGAGATATCCTATGAGGGTAATATCGCATTTATTAATTCCCAAACAATATCCTAATAGATATCTTAGTCACAAATGACTATTTTGCCCTTGCAACATTCATTTTTCACTTTATTCCTTCAAAATTCGTAGAACAACGCTGGTACAAATCTGGGCAGCATTTCGTCTAAATTTGAAAAATCAAAATTAATTCTAGAAAAATCGAAACGAGGATTTGTAAAAAAATTTCGAATCCTTAGGATGTCTATTTTCAAGTAAAAATAATCACCTTTGCCCAGATTACACGAATCACTCCCAGGTTTTAAGTTTTGAACCTCTGCCCAGAATTTTTCCAGAAATTCGTAGCCTAACTTTGAGGATTTTTATCTCCCTGTACAGAAATCATTTGGACATTTTATTGGAATATTTAAAAATCCCTATATGTCTATCTTAACCATGAATTTTCTCAGAATTTTTTGACCCTATTTTCAATATGAAATTCTGGCGTTTTCATCACCGACTCCAGAAATTCAAACCGATGAAATTTCGCCATAACTTCGTTACTTTGATGATTTTCTTCCAAAAATTTTGCCATAACTTCTTCTTCATCAATTTTTTGAAATAAAGACAATTTTGACCAAAAAACATGTAAATAAAATTATCATAGCATATTTAAGATCTAAGCTACTTCTATCTAAGAATTTAAGAACTAAAACTTAAAGAACTTAAAGCTAGAGCTAGAGAACTTACCAAGAACTTTTGCTCCTTCTTCTCCAAGACTCTCACTCTCACTTTCTCTCTATATTTCAGATGTTGTTGCTTTGTGAATTGGTGAGGATTTATGAATGCACTACCTCCCTATTTATAGCAAATTTTGAGGTTAACTACCTAACAACTTTTATTCATTCTTAACCCTTGGATCTAAACTTAGTAAAGAAGTTTTAATCTCATCCATCCATGTGATTAGAAAACCCTAACTTAATCTCTAAGTTTTGCTTTTTGAGAATTAATTTACTTTAATGAAATCTATTTTTGGTTGCTTGATCAATTACCAATACTCTTAAATTCTTAGTATGCTTTTTGATTAGTAGTTAAATATCCAGATTTATGGTCTAATGAGATTCCCCTGGTTGTACTAAGCTTATTCTTCAACGTTTGCAAAAATAGCTTTTACTAGGCTTACTTTCGAGGTTAAATTATGTGGGTTCAAGATAAGTCCTTATATTTTCTCGGGGTTCCTACTTCTTCACAACTTTTTAAATTTGTATAAATTCTCACTTTATTTGTTGTTTTGAGTTTTTCTTTTGTGTACATCGGATATTTCTTGGATTTCAAACCATTATCAAATTTGCTTTAATTAATTTTTTTCTCTCTCTCTCTCATTGGTTAAGCTTAGGTCACAATGATTAAGCTTTATCATAACTAATTAGAGCCTTTAGATAAGCTTTATGAGGTTAAATCTTGGCCCTTAGATCATAGTTGAAATTGTTGACTTTTCAAAGCTTGATTAACATTTGATTAACACCTTAATCAAAAGCTTAATTATCTTTTGATTGTTGCATTATTGGTTCATGGAGTGATTTACGATTGTTAACAATTCATTAGTGCCAATCCTAATCCCTTATTGGTTCTTGACTTTTAATTAGCCTAATACACCTCTAATTAATGGCTATTAATATCAATTGTTAAAGAATTACCTAAATATTCCATTAGTGTAATTTTAATTGCTCATTAATTATTAGCAATTGCCCCTTAATTTTTCAAGTGTTTTGATAATTCTTTATGGTCTTCTATGAAATAAATATGAACTAAATATTAATTATAGGGTATTAGAAAATTTAGTCTCTTAACAAATTATGAAAATTGGTGTTTATGGTCCTTTAATTATGAAGACCTGCACAATTTATTTAATTTAGTGAATGTTTAGTTGGTAATTAATTGCCATTGATTTCTCTAAATTTATTTAGGTATTTTCATAACACTTTCTTGCTCTTTTAAATTCTGCATAAACCATAGCTTAATATGGTATTTATTATATTTTATGGTATTTTATGATGCCTAACAAAATTTATTAAATCATTGGTTATTCTAATCCCTAGAAAATAGAATAAACACATCTCAAAATTTGAGACCACATATTCACCTATTTTAAATAGGCTTTTTCTATCAAAATATTGTATTTAAGATAAAAAAGAAATTTTGGGTATTACAATGGGGCTTAGGTCACCTGTTTATACATTCAGCTTTATACGGGTTATAGTCTTGATAATACCGTTGATTTTTCCTAGCGCTGGGGACACGGGGGGCCATCGTGGCACTGGTTAGTGCAAACGTGGATAGACTTTACATGTGCTGTGTGCTATGTATTGTTGTGTTGTTAAACCATACATCTGCTGTGTGCTTATGTGTTGATTATTGTTGTAATGTAACGAACATCTGTCATACATACATTGTTTATACTTTTCATATGAGGTTAACTGTTACCTGAGATTCAATTCGATTGAATCTCAGCCCTGACTAAAGGTTCAGGAAAAGAACCAGAGGCGAGAAGAGGCACCAAAGGACGAAACTGAAGGGAGGCATTGATGGACGGAGCCGAGAAGAGGCACCGATCGAGACAAGAGCCGGAAGAAGTTTAAACAGAGCTTACTTTCTGGCATGGATCTAATGAAGTTATTTCAAATCGGTCGGTGCCAAAGGCAGGGTTAGTCTATGTGGATCAGTCAATAAGTCATCGTGAACTCGGTGAGACTTCCACGATAGACACCTACCTGACCAATCTGTTTGATTAACTGAGTTAGGTTCATTGCCCCAAGTCTAGATGAGGCTTGGTCTAAGACTGTATAGTTAACATGTAAAAATGTAATTATACAAAGCTCTGTAATATTGTATCACACGAATATTCCTTCGGGAAATTTTTAATATATATCAGCATATGTCAGGACATCAGCATATGCCTAGGCATTTTGTATCAGTTACTCATCATCCAAACGTTAGCGCATGCTCTCCATTTCCGCATTACTCTGAGTGGCAGCACTTCAAACTCTGTCAAGTTTTCTAAAACTAAGTGTCAACCGACACATTTTAAAGTATGAAATTTGAGGTGTTATATGTAGTATGGATATATTGATAAGATCAAGTTTTTACGTACACAATATTTTATATATAATATGCACTTTTTTTTTTGGGTCAAATAATATGCACATTATCAAATTATGTTTTTAAGTGCACATCGTATGCTATTGAGTACATACTAAGTTTGTTGAGTAATTAATATATATATATATATATAGAGAGAGAGAGAGAGAGAGTAACAAAAAAATACAATAAAATTTATATGTTGGTATTTGACTCAAAATAGATTATATAATACACACACACACAAAGTGAATAATTGAAACTTAATCGTTGACAACATAAAATGAACTAAATGTAACGGCTATCTAGCGTGAAGATTTATTTTTCAAAGAAATTTTACGTTAGTACTCCCTCCAGTCCATGAAATAACTAATTCACATGAATTAAAGAATGTTAGTTAAATCATTTAATGTATCTTAAATTGATAATATTTACTTATTTTACCTTATTGAAGAATTTGATGTTCAAATACGATTTAATCTTTATCACTTATTTCTCTTTCCAACAAGGAGTAAAAGTGGGAAACAATTGTTAATATCTTATTACTAATTTACCAATTTTATACTCTCTCAACTATAATCAATAAGTGAAGAAAATGAAGGAATTGAAGAAGATGACTAGGACATTTAAAAAAACGCATGCCATATTAACTAACTCTACTCAACTTCCTTAATCTAATTAAAGAATAATATCTTATTACTATTATTTACTATTAGTGTCTTTGAGTAGCTAGGATTAGTATCCCAAATCTCAATCACGATAGATTCAAGATATTTTTAGTTAGAGATATGTTGTGATCTCATCATCTATGTACACACTTATATATTCATATGTACTCAAAGCCAAGTTCTTAGAGAGTGTATGTAATACCCAGATAATTATATATCTGGAATACTATATTTTAGCAAATAATACCTATTTGAAAATAGGTGAATATGTGGTTTTAAAACCTTGTAGGATACTTATTCTATTGTCTAGGGAAATTTCTAATGAAATTAGAGGGATTAAAGTGTCAAAATCCCTAAATGTAATTATGGGCCATGAAATGCCCGAAAATATTATGATAAATCCCAAGAGGCAATAAAATATTTATTGAAAATTAGAAAGTATGTTGTCTCTAATTTTAGGAATTTTTGGGATTATTTCCCTTGAAAAATAATGAGGCAAAATTAAATATAATTTTGGGGAGCATAAGTTGCCCCATGATTTTTAATATGATATGTGGGACATAAAATACCAATGTCAATGAAATAGTTGTGAGAAAATGATTAATCCTAATTAAGAAAATTATCAACAATTAGAAAGTGATTAGTTAAGTAATTAATGGCTAATTGTTTAAGCTGAACAAGAGAATATTTAAGGTAGATTATGGAAAATCCTTTAATTAAGTGTTTATGGCTAATATTAGCATAAAGTGTGCTTGTTAATCAATTAGAAAAGATTGAGAAAAATTGGTGAGATTAAGAACATGAAAACCCTAAATCCTAAAAGATTGCTAATCATGGGATTAAGGCTCTAATTAAGCTTCTAGCTAATTTAGATAAATAAAAAATAATAATAATAATAATAAAGGGAAGAGAAACCGAAATTTGAGTGTGAAAAGGGTTGTGGGTTTTTCAAAAATAATATCATGATATTTTGTTAATTAAATAATAATATAATTAAGATATTTGTGGAAGAACCAGGTTGGATAAATGAGAACCGATAGAAATTAAATCCTATCTAGAAAACCATGAACTAAGTTTCTTAGGTCGGGACATATTACGAACAAGTGAATTTTTGTCGAGAAGTTGGTGTTAGCGGAAGTCATTTCCGAACCGGCAGCGGGGCGAATAAGGGATCAGATGAAAAGATATTTTGTAAACAAAGGGAGATAAGAAAAGTGAGAACCAATGGAAAATAAATCGTAACTTGAAATCCTTGAACTAAGTAGAAAACAACTGGACATATTATGAACCGTGGATTTTTGTCTCGAATTTGGCATTACCCGAAGTAATTTCAGAATCGACAAAGCGTCTGTTCGAAAATGTTCAACGTGACAACGGAATACCCTTAATGGGATCAAAAATTTAGTTAACTCATATATTTTCAAAGAGGAAGAATAGAACTTCAAGGCTGTGTTCTCGGATTTTTGAGATTTTCTAAGATTACGCGATTAGAACACCGAATGGGGGACTTTATCAGTAGAAGTTCATAAAGCATAATCCATGTGAAATTTAATCCACCAATAAGATAAAAGAGTTGTTGTGCATGTGTGTGTGTCTAGTATAAGAAAGAGAGAGAAAAATTAATTAAAGCAAATTTGATAAAGTTTGAAATCCTAGAGTAAATTTGATAATGGTTTGAAATCCAGTAAATATCTTATGTACACAGTAAGAACTCAAAACAACAAATAAAGTGAGAATTTATACAAATTTAAATAGTTGTGAAGAAGTAGGAACCCTGGAGAAAATATAAGGACTTATCTTGAATCCACATAATTTAACCTCGAAAGTAAGCCTAGTAAGGGCCATTTTTGCAAACGTTGAAGAATAAGCTTAGTACAATCAGGGGAATCTAATTAGACCATAAATCTTGATATTCAACTGCTAATCAAAAAGCATACTCAGAATTTAAAAGTATTAGGGATTGATCAGGCAACCAAAAATGAATTTCGTTAAAGTAAAACCGAAGACTCAGTTGGAAGAAACTTCTTCATTAAGTATGGGTCCAATGGTTAAGATTAAAACTTCTTTACTAAGTTTAGATCCAAGGGTTCATATTCAAGATGAATTAAGTTTGGAAAAACTACCAAAATGCCATACCATTTCCCTATAAATAGAGGGCTTCCCTCTTCATTCTCTTCACACCAAAAACCATTCTAGACAAGAATGGAGTGAAGCAAGAAGGAGGAGGGAGTAACAAGAGTCTTCAAGAGGATATCCGGGAAGTCCGGAGTCGGATCAAAAGGCCGGACGTTTGGCCATTACATGGTGAAAGGTACGTTCGTACTGTAACACTAACTCTGATGTTTATTGTATGCGTACATGTGCTATGTGTATGGTATGTTTATGTGAGGTAGTTGATAGCTGTGGTATGTTCAATGTACTTGTTATTATGCTTGCCTTTGGGTGTTGGGATACGTTTGCTAGGTACGAAATGCTTGGTGCGAAATGCTAGGTGCGAAACGATTGCTAGGTGCGAAACGTATGCTAAGTGCGACATATCGCTAGGGGCGTGTGTGTTGTTGGGATAAGCTTGTTTGTATGCTCATATACTGTCTATGTTGTATATATAAACATGAGGTTAACCGACCCGAGGTTCAATGGGCATTGAACCTCGGCTCTTGACATAGCGTCGTGGTCGGGAGGACCGAGGATCGAGGAGAAAGGCAAGCAAAGACGCATAGGGATTCAGTGAAGACTTTCTTCTTTTGTTATTTACTTTTGAAAACACTCGGTATAACGTACCACTACCGTAATCAGCCGGACTTACGGCATTTTGAATATAAATATCGTTACTCAATCGCTCCGATGCTCTACTCGATGAAAAAAATATATATCGCTTTTGAAAATGGGATGTTACGGTGTAAACACTTAGAAAGATGGCTTCAGGATATGAGTTCTCAATTCTTTCTACAAGAAGAAGGAGAATAAGGAGGAGGAGGAGGAGGAGCTTCCAGACCATTATTCTAGATTTTTTTTTTTTTGCAGAGACGGTTTAAAACATGTGACCGATAGTATTTTTATAAATTTATGTAAAATTTTAGATTAGTTCCGCATAGGAGGAGGAGCTTCCAGACCATTATTCTAGTTTTTTTTTTTTTTTTTTTTTTTGCAGAGACGGTTTAAAACATGTGACCGATAGTATTTTTATAAATTTATGTAAAATTTTAGATTAGTTCCGCATATAACAAATCTAAAATATACTTTTGAACCGGTTCTAAAAGTATTAAAATATTTTTTATAAAAATAAAATTTACATACATGGATTGAAGGGCAATTTTGCTCGGGAAGCTTTTCGGTAGCAACTTTACCCCGAAAGTGTAAAAAATGGAGCAATTTTTTCCTAATTTGTTGTTCTAATTAATTTTGATTTGTTAGTTGATTAAATATGCTGACCTAGTAGTCAAAATATCATAAACGTCATTTTTGTTAAGGTGTAAATTTTTGCCGGAAATTAATGTGCTATCTACTTTGTCTTTTTTAAAGTTAGATTTAAAACTTTTATAGTAAATTTACATCTTAACAAAAATGGAGTAGATAACATATGGACTATCAACTCCGTATATTTGGTCATCAATAACTGTCAAAATTAATTGGTATAACAACCAAAACAAAATTGCTTCATTTTTAACACATTCGGGGCAAAATTACCCTTGGTGAAAACTTCTAAGACAAAAATACCCCTAACCTTACAGACTTTTAGAAATATGCCTACTTCTTTGCGATTATTTGGAAAATACCTCATCTCCTCTCAAAATCTTTCCGTTGTTCTGTTTTTAATTGGTTTTGTTTTATTTACGAGTGGCTTTCTTAACATGCGGGATGGCATTTTCACTGTTGATTTCTCCTCCTTAAAGCTTCATGTCGCTTGATTGTCCAAAATAGAGTTCAAATAAAGGATTTATATGCTTCAATTTATTTTTCAAAACTAAAGAAAGGAATCATCATCTTTTAAAATCCTATATACATTGAATCACTATAGTGCCAACTCATGAATACTGCAATCTCTTGTTGTATGAGGTAAGCCCCTAAAATTATACATTTTTTGGTTTTTTTTTTGGGGGGTGGGGGCACAGAAAAAAAGATGTATGAAAGAGTTCTAACTTAAACTTTTGCTGTGTGATTTCGGATGAATGCAAGCTTAGCATCGTTTGAAAGATCAAAAGTGAGAAGCTCATATGAAGAAATTGGGAGACATCGGACATAACTAAATATTTAGGTGGTTGTGCTAAACAAGTAAGTGCTTGGCTCAAAAGTATCCAAGACATTCAAGAGATACTTTTGAGCCAAGTATATAGTTGTTTTAGATTTTTTTTTTTCATGAATTAGATAATTTCTAAAGTAAACATGAATAATTTTGTATTAAAGTTAATAATACTTAGCTCAATAATTTCTCCTAAATTAATTTAAATTTTCTATTTGAAAGTGATATAAACTTTAACAGTAATGTTGTTCAAACCAAGCATGTTCTTGATGGAAATACATAACCTATTTAACTTGACCTAAGTTTTGTTCTTGATGGACATACAATGCTCTCTCTGCTCCTCAAGTTTTACAAAATAACTGTAACATCCCATTTTCAAAAGCAAGTATATATATTTTTTTCAATCGAGTAGAGCATCGGAGCGATTGAGTAAGCGATATTTATATTCAAAATGCCGTAAGTCCGGCTGATTACGGTAGTGGTACGTTATACCGAGTGGTTTCAAAAGTAAATAACAAAAGAAGAAAGTCTTCGGCTGAGTCCCTATGCGTGCCGCTTGCCTTTCTCCTCGATCCTCGGTCCTCCTGACCCTGACGCTATGTTAAGAGTTGAGGTTCAATGCCCATTGAACCTCAGGTAACGGTTAACCTCATGCTCAAGTAATACAGTATATGGATGACAGATATTCATGACATTACAGCAGTAATCAATACATAAGCACACAGCAGATGCAAGATTAACATATCAACAATACATAGCACACAGCACATGTAAAGTTACCCATGTTTGCACTAACCGTGCCACGATGGCCCATCGTGTCCTCGCGCTAGGAAAACTCAACGGCATTACCAAGATCGTAACCCGTATAAACAAAGCTGAATGTATAAACAGTGAACTAAGACAGAGTCTTAGACACGGTGCATGACCCAAGACCAAGTCCTGTCCATGACTCTATGAAATAGTCTATCACATATAAGCATACAATAAGCATCAGAGTTAGTGTTACAGTACGCGAACGTACCTTCGTTGATGAATACAGTACGTTTGTCGGTCGAAAATGCGTTCACAGATATCCTATGAGGGTAATATCGCATTTATTAATTCACAAACAATATCCTAATAGATATCTTAGTCACAAATGACTATTTTGCCCTTGCAACATTTATTTTTCATTTTATTCCTTCAAAATTCGTAGAACAACGCTGGTACAAATCTGGGCAGCATTTCGTCTAACTTTGAAAAATCATAATTAATTCTAGAAAAATTGAAACGAGGATCCGTAAAATTCCTTGGAATCCTTAGGATGTCTATTTTCAAGTAAAAATAATCACCTTTGCCCCAGATTACACGAATCACTCTCAGGTTTTAAGTATTGAACCTCTGCCCAGAATTTTTCCAGAAATTCGTAGCCTAACTTTGAGGATTTTTATCTCTCTGTACCGAAATCATTTTGACATGTTCTTGACATATTTAAAAAGCCCTATATGTCTAATTTCACCATGAATTTTCCCAGAATTTTTCAACATCATTTTGAACAAGAAATATTGGCATTCCTATCATTGATTTCAGAAATCGCTTACCGACAAAATTTCGCCAGAACTTCGTTACTTCGGTGTTTTTCTTCCAGAAAATTTTCCCTAACCCTTCCTTCATCAATTTTTCGAAATAAAGCTATTTTTAACCATAAAAACATGAAAATAAAACTACTCTAGAATTTTTAAGATTAAAACACAACTATCTATGAATTTAAAACTCAAAACTCAAGAACTTGCTTACCTATGCTTGAACTCCTTCAAGCTACTTCCCACTCAACCTCACTTCTCTCTAATTTCAGATTGCTCTTGCTTGTTTGGTGTGAAGAATGAAGAGAGGTTTGCTCTCTATTTATAGGAAAATTCCCACCTCTTCACCAAGCCCACTCTTCCCTCTTGTACACACACACACACCACACACAAAGACAAACATGTGGCCTCTCCTCCTCCTTATGTGTGAGCTGAAATTTATGGCTAGAAGGGAAGATGAATCATCACATTTTACTCCCTTTGACCTTGCATTGTTGGCTCAATTTCTCACCATGTGTGATTTAGAAGAATATCTAGATTTTTATAAGACTAGTTGGCTCTTAACTAGGCTTTGGAACTAGATGCAAATGGGATAGTTGGTTACTAACTAAATAAGGGACATTTAGGTGTAAATCATCAAATTTATCCAAGTCTCATTTAGTTCATAATTTTCAAAAATCATGGCCTTCATTAGATATCTCTAATTGCCCTTTATCATCTTGAAATTAAATATGTAAGTTGGGTAAAAAAAATCAAGGTGATATTTAACCCAAGCTTTGATATATGTGTTTGTTCAAGATTAATTCTTACAATTAATCTATGTTTTAAATCTCCCATTGATCCAATTAATTTTATGAAGATTTAAGAATATTTGATTTATCATTGGTCAATTTAATTATACAAGGATTAAGACTAATTATTGATTTACTTGAGATAGAATACTTGACTCTCATTGTTCCAACAAGGCTAGTTTAAATGTAAGGTCACAAACTTTGACTTTAATTACCCATGTGTTTGCTTCACATAATATCTAGATCTTTAAACACTTTTTCTTCTTCCTCAAGCATGTATAACCGTGGCCCCTTCTCCTTCAATCACTCTTGAATTGTGTTTCCTACATAGTTCAAAATATCCTATTTTCAAGGCCTCTTATTGGTTAATTCATTTTCCCATGGATTAAGGATTTAAACATGTAATTAATTTAGGCCTTTGGATTTATCTTTATGAGATTAAATCTAGTTAATGTAGATTTAATTATCTACTAATTGTTGGCAATTTTCTTTAATTGGATTAATTATTTTCTCACAACTATTTCATTGACATTGGTATTTTATGTCCCACATATCATATTAAAAATCATGGGGCAACTTATGCTCCCCAAAATTATATTTAATTTTGCCTCATTATTTTTCAAGGGAAATAATCCCAAAAATTCCTAAAATTAGAGACAACATACTTTCTAATTTTCAATAAATATTTTATTGCCTCTTGGGATTTTTCATAATATTTTCAGGGCATTTCATGGCCCATAATTGCATTTAGTGATTTTGACACTTTTAATCCCTCTAATTTCATTAGAAATTTCCCTAGACAATAGAATAAGTATCCTACAAGGTTTTAAAACCACATATTCACCTATTTACAAATAGGTATTATTTGCTAAAATATAGCATTCGGATAGATAATTATCCGGGTATTACAATAACAAGTAACAAAACATAAAAAAGATGTTTCGATTTTTTGTTTTTCAGATCAAATTTTAATATTTTTTCCAAAATACATAATCGAAAACATGTTTTTTTTTTCCCAAAATAAATACCGTTTAAAAATAGGAAACCAAGCATGCCCTTAGTTTTCGTTGTTTTTCTCCTTGAGGCATTCTTGTCTATCAATTAACACGTAATAGTTTTCAATTGTCATATTTGGCATAAACAGAAGGCATGAATTTTCTTTTTCCCTTAAAACTGTTGTCTCACATTAATCTTAATCTTCTCAAATATTATGAAGTCAAGAGACATAGTTTAGTGTTCAGTTGCTTTTACTTTTATAAAACACAACAATCAATCATCTATTCTTTTTTTCCCCCGCTTTTACTTTCGGGTGCATAATGCTTGACAGCGGATTTGAATTCCTGAATTTCGACCCAAAAAAAAAAAAAAAGAATTACTGAATTATTGATATTTATGTTTTACAAAGTTTTGATGTTTCTAATTTAGTCCTTGTTAAATGTTAATATAATGGGTGTGATTAACATCCGTGCCAATAATAAAATACCATATCTGCCACAAACTAAACAAATATGTGTCCCTTGCCCCCAAAATTATTTGTCAATACATGATTTTTTACGCTTTGAAGAATAAAAAACATAGCTCCCTTAATTTCTTATTATAAAGTATGTTTAACTAGAAGGATTTTGTGTTTCATTTTATAAGTAATTTTGTAAAATGGCGAGAGTACGTAATTCATGTTTTTATCCTAAGATTACCCTTAAAAATTGACAAAATTACTTCATATTATGAGAGTCAACTATATTTAACTATGCGCATTTATTGAAACTGCTAACTTTTATTTGTTTAGAATTAAGGATTTCGTGGAATTTGGGTCAAACGCAGGGCTCATTAAGGGAATTTCTCATAGTTTGTGATTTCAGGCAATTATGTCCATGGTAACATCATACAAGAAATGTGTCTTTTGGTAACATTTAACATTTGACATTCTTATAACTTCATAACTGTTTTCGCCAATATAATGACAATAGAATCCAAGTTATACTGGGAATTTAGGAATTCATATTCAAAACTTTAATTTTTTTTTTTTTTGATGTTGTATTATAAATTTAGAGTAAAACTATATGATATGTAATAATTATTAAATAAAAAAATATGTAACATTTATGAAATGAGATGACCATATATGCTTCTCCACGTTCTTTTTTGTTTGTTTGTCCGTTCCAACACATCCGCGAGCCACAATGAAATGAGATGATAATGTTTTGTGAGATTATCATTCATTTTGAAGAAACGGCGTACTCACAAGCACGCCCACAATACAATCATATCTCTACTTCAAAATTCAAATCCTATAATTTTTGTACCGTTGGAAAAATAGCCTCACTACCCTTGGTGGATTAGGCTTAGGCTCAATTGCATTGGGGTCAAAATACAAAGAATAGAAAAGCTTAAGTTTGGTTTTGAGGTATAATAAAAAAAAAAACATTAACTAAGGATTACGTATAGATAAATCTAGGATTGTTCTCTCTTTTTGATGAATTTTTTATTGATTTTTGAGTAATATAAATATCATGTAAATACAATGAAAATAAGGAAAAAAATTGGTTTTAATTTGTTAAATTAATAACTAAAATGTAATTTAATTAAAAACTAAATGATTATTTTTTGTTATTTTTAATACATATGGAGAATGAATGAATGAAATAGAGTTTGAAGATATTAATTGATGAAATGAGTTCAGCAAAGTTTTTAAAATAATTTGGAAGTTAATTTCTATTAAGTAAAATTTAAAATCTCAAATAATCGGGTTGAATCTAATCTACCTAATTTATGGTTAATTATACATTTTACTTATAGTCATCTCTTAAATAAATTGTTAAAAATCATTTGATGTGTAATTGAAAATTATTTTAATGTATTTGCTTTCTCTCTAAAGAGAGCATGGTCGCAACACCCAATTTAAAATAATTTTATTGTACATATTCATAATCACATAGAATACGAAACTTCTTAATTTTGAAGGATAAATAAGTTCAATATATAATCCAAATGCACCAATATAAAACTCATCACAAGATCAATCTCTCAAAGACAAACGAATATTCATCCAAATCTCATAAAATATATACCAATTTTAAAAATCAAACCAAACAAATCACAAATCATATGTAATGAGCTCTTTGAGAACTAATAAGCTCTCATTTATAAGACATTTGAATTGAAGGTCCAGCCACCCTCTTCATCATCAAAAATCAAGAATCTATCTACGCATATAAGCTCAATTGCAACCTCAGCTTCTTCAAATCATTTTCTGGTAATACACGCCGGGGGATCTGGAAAAGTTCACCGAAAAACTCATAGACCGCCGGAAAAATCAGATTCACCGGAGGTGGTCCTGAACCTGGGAATGTAATTCCGGCGAAGGTGAAGACGAGAGGAGACGGTGTTGGTGATGAAACCGATACTCGGTGGCTGTGTTCTCTTCCCTCTCATCTTCGAAGCTCACGGCAACGCCAGTCAAGCTTCTGATTCTCAGTCTCCTTTGTCGGAGCTCAGTGATGAAGCTTGATGGAGAGAATGAGCACTCGACTGCGGCGATGGAAGAAGGTCGCTGGAGATAGCTGTCCGTGGCCGATGGAGGAAAATGAATGCTCGATTTGGTTATCACTAGAATTCCGCGTCTCTCTTCCTCTGACAGTGTCTCTCGACGGCCACACCCAAGCTTGAGCTCTCTTCACCGACGGCAGAGTTGAAGGTGATGGGACGTCATCGACGGTGGTGGTGCTCCGTCTCCTTCCCTTCACCGTCACTTTGAGCCCCCTCTGGTTCGATTCTGAGCTCTGAACTTGCAGAAGCTCCAAGGTGTGCCCCCGGCACTCAAACTCTCGTCATTCCAGGTCTGTGTTTTATGCCGGGAAGAAGAAGAACCTAATTGGTTCCAGGTCACACGCACAATGTGTCTGCTGTATGCTTTCATCCTGATCTTCCTATAATTAATACTGGTTCAGAGGATGGTACAGTGCGCATATGGCATTCAACAACTTATAGGGAATACTTGATGTGATATGCACATTCACCTCTTATTTTTGCTCCCATGTGATCACTCTTTTATCAAGGATTTTTCAAATTTTTACCTTTAAAAGAACACATTAGTTTTTCTTCTGCAGTGTTGGCACTTGGCAGACTTTTAGTAAAGGATGAGTCTTTAAGCCAAGTTGTCTTTTGGTTCTGAACATCATGTCATTACAGTGTCTTCGTCATATGCTATTTTTTTTGCCTCTTTTATTATTTAGCTGAAGTTTTGAATGTGTTCGTTTCTGCATTTGATGAATATAAAATAACGGATTGGATGTTTGTAACATCCCATTTTTCAAAAGCAGTATAAATTTTTTTTCATCAGAGTAGAGCATAGGAACAATTTAAAATATTGAGTAACTGATAAGTCTGTGGTACAACATTGTCTGTGGCGTATCTTAATAATATAGATACATTTATCGGAGAATACAAAAATTCTAGCGATGACAGTACGTCTCTAAAAAGAGGCTCCAGTCGAGTCCTCACGAGCGCTGCTTACCCTTGTCTCTTATCTTCAATCCTCGGTCCTCGAGACCCTGAAGCTATGGTAAGAGCTGAGGTCCAATGCCCACCGGACCTTAGGTAACGGTTAACCTCATGCTTATATAAACAATTATATATATAAACAATTATCTGTCATGCTTATATGTGTAACATCCCAATTTTTGGAAGCGTTTTTTTTTTTTTTTGAAGTATTTGATCAGAGTAGAGCATCGGAAGTAAATAGCATTAAAACAAAAGTAACTGATAACATCCATTGTATGTGTTAGCTTTTCACAGCGTTTACAAAAATCGAATGTCATTGTGAAGTACAAAATAAAAGGGCTTCCTCTAGCCGGCTCCTATATCTGCTGCTTACCCTTGTCTCTGGTCCTGTTTACTCCGGATCCTGAAGCTATGGTAAGAGCTGAGGTTCAATGCCCATTGAACCTCAGGTAACGGTTAACCTCATGTTCAAGTACAAGTATGTATGACAGTTATTCATGATATCACAGCAATATTCTCATATGAAAGATAATAACAGAACACAGCCACTACATATGAACGTTATTATAGTCTGCACTATTCACCAGTGCCACAGTGTACATCCATGTCCTCAGCGCTAGGAAAACTCAACGGTATTATCAGAACCATAACCCGTGTATAGCTGTATATGTATGATCAACACTTTTAAAAATAGAGTTTCAGTCTAGGAATACAACTATCACACATATAGGTATACAATAAACATCAGAGTTAGTGTTACAGTACGCGTCCGTACCTTCGTCGATGTTGTCGGTACGTTGACGGTTGGACGGTGATCACGTGTATCCTATAATGGTAATATCGTATTTATTAATTTACAAATAATATCCTAAGAGATATTTTGGCCACTATGACTATTTTGCCCTTGCAACATTTGTTTTTCACTTTATTCCTCCAAAATTCGTAGAACAACGCTGGTACAAATCTGGGCAGCATTTTGTCTAACTTTAAAAAATCATAATTAATTCTAGAAAACTTGAAATGAGGATCTGTAAAATTCCTTGGAATCCTTAGGATGTCTATTTTCAAGTAAAAATAATCACCTTTTCCCAGATTACACGAATCACCCCCAGGTGTTAAGTTTTGAATCTCTGCCCAGAATTTTTCCAGAAATTCGTAGCCTAACTTTGAGGATTTTTATCTCTCTGTACAGAAATCATTTTGACATTTTCTTGACATATTTAAAAATACCTATATGTCTATTTTAACCATGAATTTTATCAGAATTTTGTGACCATATTTTCAATATGAAATTCTGGCGTTTTCATCACTGCCTCCAGAAATTCGAAACCGATGAAATTTCGCGAACTTCGTTACTTTGATGATTTTCTTCCAGAAATTTTGCTATATAACCTCTCTCATCATTTTTTCGAAATAAATCCAATTTTGACCATAAAAACATGAAAATAAAATTATTTTAGAATATTTAAGATCTAAACTACTTCTATCTAAGAATTTAAGAACTAAAACTTAAAGAACTTAATACTAGAGCTAGAGAACTTACCAAGAACTTTGCTCCTCCTTCTTCAAGACCCCTCACTCTCACTTTCACTCTCTATATCAGATTTACTAAGCTTGCTTTGGTGTGAAATTTGTGAAGAGGTTGGTGCTCTATTTATAGGAAAAAGCTATGGCAATCTTGTAATTCTCTAACTTACACATCTTTCATTTTTGGCCATGGGTTTGAATCTGAATTCTCCTTCCAGCTGAGCCAAAAAACGTGGCCTACCTCCCCCCAACCTTCCTCCTTTGATTTTTCACCAAAGCCTCTTGCCTTGGTGTCAAAATTGTCCCCATTGTGTAAAGCTTTTGGCCCCGAGGAGTTTGTCGTGGCAGTTAAGAGTGCTTTGGTGGCTCTTCCTCCTTCATGCACTCTCCAAGCTTGCATTGTGGCCTCTCCTCCTTCATTCATTTTTTTCTTTACTCTCCTATGGTCCACAATCATCCACACCTAAGCCTTGGTTGCCTCTTGAAACATTTTATTAAATTAATTATGAAAGTTTTATTAATTTAATTAATGTAGATTTAATTATCTACTAATTGTTGGCAATTTTTTTAATTGGTTTAATTATTTTCTCACAACTTTTTGATTTTCTATAGCCATTTATGTACCATGCATTTTTTTTAATAATCATAGGGCAACCCATGGTCCCTAATATAGTATTGGATTTTTACTTCTTTAATTTCCAAGGAAAATACTCAAATAAATTACTAAAATTAGAGACAACATATTCTGCTATTTAATTAGGTATTAATTTACCAAAATACAATATTCAAGAGAAATATAAATTTTTGCTTACCCCTTATTGGTCCTTGACCTTTAATTATCCTAATATATCTTTAATTGGTGACTATTAACATTAATTGTAAAGAATTACCTAAATATTCCATTAGTGTAATTTTAATGGCTTTTTAATTATTGGTGATTTCTCTTAAATTTTTATAATGCTCTTGGATTTATTAGTTTATCATTTAGCCTAATTCAATGGTGAATTTCGCGCCTTGCAAAGAAAATAGGAGAATTAATTTAATTTTTGGGAAAAATCTCTAATATGACATTTTAGATGTTTTTAGGCTTAATTTGTTGGTTACTATTTTTAATTATGATTGGTAGTAATCTCCTTTGGGCTAATCTTGGTCTTTTGATAACATTGAGCCCTTGATTAAGTGGGTATATTCCTAGTTACACCATTTAAACTAAAACATTAATTTATTTCAAAAATTAAGGTTAATCTTTTAATTATTGCAAATTTAGATTGCCCACTAGTATTTGAAAATTTTCCCTTAGTGAAGTAAGTATTTTAATATCATTAAAACACTCCTTTATGCATAACTTAAGATTATGCTTAATTATAATATTATTAAGGTATCTTATGATCCATAACGTATTTTAGAAATCTTAGGTCTTAAATTCTAGAAGAAATGGCCTAAAATAAATAAACAACCTACAAGAATTTAGAGATAACATACTATTCTTTTTAAATAGGTATTTCCTACCGACATATTGTATTTTAGGATTAAATGTAGTTTTTCGGGTATTACAATATGTATGACAGATATTCATGACATTACAGCAATAATCAATACAAAAGCCCATAACAGATGTATGATTTGTCTGGATAACGGTACACAGCCACTACATATGTCCGTTATCTCTAGTCTGCACCACCTCGTGCCACGATTGGCCCTCGTGTCCTCAGCGCTAGGAAAACTCACGGTATTAACAAGACTATAACCCGCGTAAAATTGAATGTGTAAGTAATGAACTAAGACAGCATCTTACTTTATGAATACAACTATCATATATAATCATACTATAAGCATCACAGTTAGTGTTACAGTACGTCGCGAACGTACCTTAGTTTGTGTAGATAGCGGTACGTCTGTCTGTCAATATGTGTTCTCGGGTAGCCTATAATATTATAATCGCATTATTATATCATAAATAATATCTTAAGAGACATTATAGCCACTATTGACCTTTTTACCCCTGGTGGATTTGTTATTCTAATTATAACCCCTAATTTCGTGAAAAATGCTGATTTCAGCATTTTGGGCAGATTTTTCGCCTAACTTTGAAAAATCATAATTAATTCTACAAACATCGAAATGAGGATCCATAAAATTCCTTGGAATCCTTAGGATGTCTATTTTCAATGAAAAATACTCATTCTCTCCCAGAATCCCTGAGTCATTCCCAGGTTTAAGGTTTCTTAACTCTGCTTAGAATTTTCCACAAATTCGTAGCCCAACTTTGAGAATTTTTATTTCACTGTACAGAGCTCAAAATAATATATTCTAGGTATATTTGAAAATCCCTATATGTCTATCCATGAATTTTCACAGAATTTTAGAATCTCATCGTCAACTTAAAAATGCGGCGTTTTTACCCCCGACTTCGGGAATCGCTAACCGACAAAATTTCACCAGAGTTTCGCTACTTTGATCCTAATCTTCCAAAATTTTTGCTATAACACCTTCTTCATCAATTTTTCGAATTAAAACCACTTTTAACCATAAAAACATGATAACAAGAATATATTGGAAGATTTAAAGATCAAAACAACATTTAAGCCATAAACTAAAGAGCTCTAACTTAAGAACTAGAGAACTTACCCTTGGAGAACCTCGCTACTCCTTCTTGCTATGACTTTCTCTCTACTCTTGCTTCTCTAAACTCATCTACTTTGGTTGAGTTTTGGTGTGAAAATTATGAAGAACCTAAGCTCCTATTTATAGTAAATTGATGTGGCATTTTGGTTGTTAAATGGAACTTTTCTCTTCTTGCTTTTGAGCCAAAGGATCTAAACTTAGTTAAGAAGTTTTAATCTTAACCATTGGACCCATACTTAATGAAGAAGTTTTAATTTAATTTAAAAGCATTTCTCTTGATTTTTTTCCTATTGGTGGATTTCAAATTACATTGGATTAAGCCTATTTTCTTTTCCTTCCTCTCCTTTTCTTCTTCAAAACCGTCCCCTTCCCCTAGTCTTCTAGTTAATTGCTCCAATTTATAGTTATACCAAGTGCTTATGTAGCTAGTTGAAAAATGGTAGTTTATAAAAGTTTTCTTCTTCAATCCACTAATCTCAAAATTATGACTTCTTTAGAGGTCTTAACTAACCTTTTAATCATTTTAAGATTAATTCCAAAAGTTGAGAAAATGATTTTGGAGATAACCTAATCCAAGCTTAAAATATGTTTGATCAGCCAGCGCCTTAGTAGCGCAGTGGTATGGGAGCTTGGCTCCCTCCCCCATGTCCAGGGTTGAACCCCCCCCCTCCCCTACTATGTGTATCAAAAAAAAAATGTTTGATCATAATAAATCATTATATTTGATTTATGATCAAAGCTTCTCAAGATACAATTTATTTTCTATAGATTCTCATTTACTTGTGTCTTGAATTTATCCTAATGGTTTTTAACTCACCATTAATGAATTTATACATTTTTTCTCTCTCCCACACTAAACTCACAACACTCACAACACACACACTCACAACACACAAACCGCCTCCCCCCCCCCCCCCCCCTTCATTTTCCTCTTCATGTCATCATCATTTCATTTCCCCAAAGTCTTCTATTGTCATTAATAGCATTTATGGGAAGTATATAATTTTTCTTCATGATTAAGACTTGCATGTGCTTAATTATCTTGAGTAATTCTTTTAATTAATTACTTCAATTTCTTTATTCAGTTTCTTGGTGTAAAAAACGTGTACTTCCCTCTTTCCTCTTCAAATTTTGTGTTTTAATTACTTCATACTTATCTAGAAAGAATTCTCTCATTGGTTAATTTTTACTTCACAATGATTACACTTTATGATACTTAATTAGGGCCTTAGGATTTAGCTTTATTAGATTTAATCCAAGCCTTTATTTTGTGTTGGAAAAATTCTACTACTTTTGATGATCTTTGTTCATATATTATGTGCTCTTAGGATTTAAAATTGGTGCAATTATCTTGCCTCTTTAAAAGAGAATTTCCGCCACATATTTAAAATAGGGAAGATTTAATTAATCTTGGCTAAAATCTCTAAGATAGTGTTTTTAGACGTTATAAGGCTTAATTGATAGGTTACTATATTAATTATGATCATTAGGAATTATCTTTATGCTAATCTTGGGTTTTTATTAGCCTTTGATTACTAATTAATCTCATACATTTCTTAATTATGCCTTTTTAATTTAATTATTAATTAATTACGAAAATTAACATAAATATTTTAATGTTTGCAAATTTAATTGTCCATTAGTTGTTGATAATTTTCTTTAATTGGAATAAGTATTTCCATGTCATTTTAATTGTCTCTCATGATTAAATTAAGACTATGCTTAATGATGATAATTTTATGGTGTTTTATGATCCTTAAAAGAAATTAGAATATTTGGTCTTTAGTTTATTTAATTTCAAGAAGAAATCACTTAAAATAATAGTCAATAAGCTTCTAAAGTTTGAGACCACATATTCACCTATCTCTAATATGTTTTATTTGTCAAAATATGACATTTATAATAAGTGAGAATTTTAGGGTATTACAATGTTCACTTGAAAAAGCTTGAATTTGAGACTTCTAAATTGGACAATGTTGTCCATTCTTCTTTTTCTATTTTTTCTATTTTTAATTTTATTGCTCGGTTGGTGCACTTTATAAGATGTTAGACTCATTTAAAATTTCAATTAAGATTATTAATCGTATAATGACCATCGCTTTTAATATTTTATGTGGATTTGATCCACTTACAGACTTGAGAACACACTGAATTATGGTCTTGAAAGAGTTTGGCCTATTGGATACATTAAAGGTTGACATCGGTGAGTTTTCTTGCCTGTAGTTTCTTAAATGATTTTTTTTCTTGGCCGTGAAATTATGAAGAGTAGGTTCACTTCAGTCTTCTTTATGAAGTCTGCGTGTTTGATGACTGATTTGAGAAACTCTGTATCAGAAAACTTGTTTGCTTCAATCTTTCCATCAACAGATATTTTCCTCCACTTTTTATTATCCTTAATCTGTAAAGGGTCTCTTTTCATTCTGTCGTCATGGCATAGAACATCAAAACTTATTCATCCATTTGGGTTGTGCTTGGCTATGATGAGGGAACTATTATGGTCAAACTAGGCCGTGAAGAGCCGGTGGCCGGGATGGACAATAGTGGGAAAATTATTTGGGCTAAAGACAAGGAAATTCGACAGTCAATATAAAGAGTCTTTGGGGGCGAGATGTGGAGGTTTGGGCTCATTTCTACCCTTAACTTTTTCTAAATATGTGAAGAAAAATTGAAAAGCATGATTATATTATTTCTGTTTTGATTTTTATGATTCAATATCACTTGGAACTTCAAAATTTTAGAGTATTACATTATATATGCAAATCTTGTTTTCCTGAGTCAAATCACAGGAATCTTTGGAGTCATGCAATCCCATTGATTTTAATGAGACCGGGTTTTGGAGATGCGGTGAGGCCGCATAATGTCTAAAACTCTGCATTGAGTCTCATGCAACCTGATTGCAATAGTCTTTAATTTACCATTTCCCCCTTGTGATCTATAGCAAGGAATAACTGCAAAAATGGAATCCATATATCATCGACCCATCCCCTTTTTTAACCCTATTTCATTGACCTGGATTTTTTTTTCCAGGCCCCAACGCTCTTTTGAAAAATTAGACCTTGTATCCTCTACCATTTTTAATGAAATGTCTGCCATTCAAATTGGAATACATTTGATAATTATTGTTATTTAAATCTGGCTATATTGATTTAGAGTTTACTTTTGCCTATATAACATGAAGCTTTATTATGATTTGAATTGATCATGTTGTTGAATTGTAAACTTGATTTGGGTTAATTGTTATTTGGCCCAATTTCTAGAATAGTATTTAGGAGTTAAATGGCCCAAAATATTAGGCCCAAATTCTAGAGTAATCTACTCTAGATATCTCCATAGAAATATCTAGAGAATATCTAGATATCTCCATAGAAATATCTAGATAGTAGATGTAACTAGAAACACCATCATAAATATCTAGGCTAGAGAATTCTAGAGAATAATTTGTAGCCCTTAGATTAAAGTTGGGTTGGCACAATCCTAGCCATTGGTTAAGGAGGTGCCACTAGTATAAATAGGTGTGTCCTCCACCATTTTGTATCAAGCCAAGTTGTGAAGTATTAAAGTGTTCTCTTCCTCCAAATCTCTCTAAACCTTCCCTTTCTCAAATATCCTCCTCCTTCCAACAAAGTGGTATCAGAGCCTTAAGATCCTTTCTAGAGAGATGGCAAGTAGCAACATGGTTCCTTTCCAAGTCCCTATGCTCACCATGAGCAACTATGACAATTGGAGCATCAAAATGAAGGCCCTCCTTGGATCACAAGATGTGTGGTAGATAGTAGAGAAAGGCTACAATGAGCCTCAAGAAGGAGCTACTTTATCCCAAGCTCAAAAGTATCCCAAGCTCAAAAGGATAGCTTGAAGGATTCAAGAAAGAGAGACAAGAAAGCTCTCTATCTCATCTATCAAGGATTGGATGAAGATGCTTTTGAGAAGATTTCAGAGGCAACTACCTCGAAGGAAGCATGGGAGAAGCTACAAACCTCCTACAAGGGTGCTGAACTAGTCAAGAAGGTACGTCTCCAAACTCTAAGAAGTTAGTTTGAAACTTTACACATGAAAGATGCCGAAAGTATCTCCGACTATTTTTCTAGAGTCTTGGCGGTGACTAATCAATTAAAAAGAAATGGTGAAAAGATAGATGATGTAAAAATTATGGAGAAAATTTTGCGATCTTTAGATTCGAAATTCGATCACATTGTCACTGTCATAGAAGAAACAAAAAATCTAGAAGCTATGACAATAGAGCAACTCTTGGGCTCTTTACAAGCATACGAGGAGAATCAAAAGAAGAAGCAAGGGGTTGGTGAGCAACTACTTAAGACACAACTCAATTCCAAAGAAAAGGAAGAAGACTTTGGAATTCCAAGAGGACGAGGAGGATATCGTGGTCGAGGAAGAGGTCGTGGAAGTGGAAGAGTAGGCTTCAACAACAACTATGCCTAAGAAGATCGGAGAGAAGGCTCAACAAGAGGCCGTGGAAGAGGTGGTTCGCAACCAAGACGTGACAAGTCTCAAATCAAGTGCTACAACTATCAAAGGTATGGCCATTATGCTTCGAATGTAGAGTCCCTAAGAGAAGGATTGAGGAGAAGGCAAACTATGTGGAAGAGATAAGTCATGAAGATGGCACTCGTTAATGGTACGCACCAACAGTGTCGGAGAACAAGAGAATACATGGTATCTAGACTCGGGTGCAAGCAATCACATGTGTGGAAAGAGAAACTTGTTCGTAGAACTTGATGAATCAATAAATGGAAATGTCTCGTTCGGAGATGAATCAAAGGCACCGGTGAAAGGCAAAGGTAAGATTCTTATCCGATTAAAGGACGGAAGGCATGAATTCATCTCTAATGTCTACTATGTGCCCAACATGAAGAATAATATTTTGAGTCCGGGGGCAACTCTTAGAGAAAGGGTATGATGTTCACTTAAAGAATAATACTCTCTCTCTAAGAGACAATCAAAATAAATTGATTGCTAAAGTGCCTATGTCGAGAAATAGAATGTTTCTTGGCTATGGCATCCGCGATTCGGACACCTCAACTTTGGTAGTCTAAACATCCAACACGACATTGCAAAGTGCCTCAAAGCACGACAGTCTTTGCTACAAGGATGCATCTTGGCTATGGCATCCGCGATTCGGACACCTCAACTTTGGTAGTCTTGAGTTGCTATACAAGAAGGAGATGGTGAAAGGATTGCCTTCCATCGATCAACCCGACTTGTTCCGTTGAACATTTTGTGTGAAGGATGTTTACTTGGGAAGCAATGCCGAAAGAGCTTTCCAAAGGAGGCCTCGTCAAGAGCCAACAAGCCGCTCGAGCTCATACATACAAAATTATATTTAATTTTGCTTCATTATTTTTCAAGAAAAATAATCCCAAAAATTCCTAAAATTAGAGACAACATACTTTCTAATTTTCAATAAATATTTTATTGTCTCTTGGGATTTACCATAATATTTTCAGGGCATTTCATGGCCCATAATTGCATTTAGGGATTTTGACACTTTAATCCCTCTAATTTCACATATTCACCTATTTCCAAATAGGTATTATTTGCTAAAATATAATATTCTAGATAGATAATTATCCTAGTACACAACAAGCCGCTCGAGCTCATACATACAGACGTTTGTGGACCATTAAAGCCAAGCTCACTTGGTAAGAATAATTACTTTCTTCTCTTCATAGATGATTTCTCAAGGAAGACGTGGGTGTATTTTCTAAAGCAAAAATCGGAGGTGTTTGAAGTCTTCAAGAAGTTCAAGGCCGGTGTGGAGAAAGAAAGTGGATGCAAGATTAAAGCAATGAGATTAGATCGAGGTGGAGAATTCACTTCTAAAGAATTTCTAGAGTTTTGTGATCAAAATGGAATCCGAAGACCTTTAACTGTTCCTAGAAGCCCACAACAAAATGGAGTAGCCGAAAGGAAGAATAGAACTATTCTCAACATGGCGAGGAGCATGCTAAAGAGTAAGAAGATGCCAAAGGAGTTCTGGGCTGAAGCTATGGCAACTGCTGTCTACCTTTCTAACCGCTTGCCAACAAAAAGCGTATGGGGAAAGACACCACAAGAAGCATGGAGTGGAAGAAAGCCTGGGATCTCTCACCTGAGAGTGTTTGGAAGCATAGCCTACGCACATATCCATGATGACAAGAGGTCCAAGCTTGATGATAAAAGTGAGAAGCTCATCTTCATCGGGTATGATTCTAACTCTAAAGGCTATAAACTTTACAATCCTAATAGTGGAAAGACCATCATTAGTCGAGATGTGGAATTCAATGAAGAAGAAGAATGGAGCTGGAGTCTACATGATGAAAACTACAACTTAGTTCCCAACATGATAGAAGACGAAGAGATGGAACAACCAAGGATGGAGTAGGAAAGAGAAGAAACTATTACTCCACCAACTTCACCGATCGGGAGTCCTCAACAAACATCATTATCCGCTGGGAGCTCAAGTGAAAGAGTACCACGCTTCAGGAGCTTGCATGAACTTTATGAGGTAACAGAGAATCAAGATAACCTCACTCTATTTTGCCTCTTTGCTGATTGTGAGCCGGTAAACTTTCAAGAAGCCGTCCAAAGCAAGAAATGGAGAGATGCTATGGATGAAGAAATCAAGGCGATCGAGAAGAATGAAACATGGGAGTTGGCCTCACTTCCAAAAGGTCACAAGGCGATTGGTGTAAAGTGGGTCTACAAAACCAAAAGGAATGCCAAAGGAGATGTTGAAAGATACAAGGCGCGAATAGTAGCAAAAGGCTATAGTCAACGAGCGGGGATCGATTATGACGAGGTATTTGCTCCGTTGCTCGCTTAGAAACTATTAGACTAATCATTTCTTTGGCAGCCCAAAATAAATGGAGTATACACCAAATGGATGTAAAGTCAGCATTTTTGAATGGAGTACTTGAAGAAGAAGTGTACATTGAGCAACCGCGGGGTATCAAGTCAAAGGACAAGAAGATAAAGTATTGAAGTTGAAGAAGGCACTCTATGGGCTAAAGCAAGCACCAAGAGCTTGGAATAGTCGAATAGATAAGTACTTCCAGGAGAATGGTTTCACCAAATGCCCTTATGAGCATGCACTTTATGTAAAGCTCAAAGATGGAGATATTTTGATCGTGTGCTTGTACGTGGATGATCTAGTCTTCACCGGAAATAATCCAATGATGTTTGAAGAGTTTAAAGAAGTCATGAAAAAGGAGTTTGAGATGACTGACATTGGGCAGATGGCGTACTATCTTGGCATTGAAATCAAGCAAAAGGAAGAAGGCATTTTCATCACTCAAGAGGGTTATGCAAGAGAGATATTGAAGAAATTCAAGATGGAGAATTGCAAGCCTATCAACACCCCAATAGAATGTGGAATAAAGCTGTCCAAGTATGGTGAAGGAGAAGACGTTGATCCTACTTTCTTCAAAAGCTTAGTTGGAAGTTTGCGCTATCTGACATGCACCGGACGACATCCTCTTTCTTTGTTGGGTTCATTAGTCGCTACATGGAGTCTCCAACTACCACACACTTGAAAGCTGCAAAGAGAATCCTCCGCTACATTAAAGGTACCATCAACCTTGGCTTATTTTACTCATCTTCTAAAAAATATAAACTTGCAGGTTATAGTGATAGTGATTGGGCTGGAGACATAGATGATAGAAAAAGCACCACTGGATTTGTGTTCTTCATGGGAGATATTGCTTTCACATGGATGTCGAAAAAACAACCTATTGTCACTCTGTCTACTTGTGAAGCCGAGTATGTCGCAGCTACTTCATGTGTACGCCATGCTATTTGGCTAAGGAACACGCTTAAGGAGTTGAATATGCAACAAGAGGAGCCAACCAATATTTATGTTGATAACAAATCCGCAATAGCATTAGCAAAGAATCCAGTCTTCTATGATGAAGCAAGCACATTGACACACGCTACCATTATATAAGAGAGTGCATTGCAAGAAAGGAGGTGCATATAAAGTATGTAAAGTCTCAAGAGCAAGCAGCAGATATCTTCTCCAAGCCACTCAAGAATGAAGACTTTGTCAAGATGAGAAGATTGCTTGGCGTTACAAATCAAGTTTAAGGGGGGGTGTTGAATTGTAAACTTGATTTGGGTTAATTGTTATTTGGCCCAATTTCTAGAATAGTATTTAGGAGTTAAATGGCCCAAAATATTAGGCCCAAATTCTAGAGTAATCTACTCTAGATATCTCCATAGAAATATCTAGATAGATAGATGAAATATCTAGATAGTAGATGTAACTAGAAACCACCATCATAAATATCTAGGCTAGAGAATTCTAGAGAATAATTTGTAGCCCTTAGATTAAAGTTGGGTTGACACAATCCTAGCCATTGGTTAAGGAGGTGCCACTAGTATAAATAGGTGTGTCCTCCACCATTTTGTATCAAGCCAAGTTGTGAAGTATTAAAGTGTTCTCTTCCTCCAAATCTCTCTAAACCTTCCCTTTCTCAAATATCCTCCTCCTTCCAACACATGTTTACTTTCTATAAAACATGCTTACTACATCTTAAAATGTCAGTTGGGTACAGAATTTTATCACTGAGTGGCGTACAATTACATTGCTTCTCAGGTTGCTGATGGAGAAAGATTACCTTTGGCTGTTAAGGAGTTGGGCACTTGTGATCTCTACCCACAAGTGAGTTGGAATCATGATTTTATATTAGACTGCATTCTTTTGAGATGCTTCTCGGTTTTTGTTTTCCTTTTTTCAACCATCTTTCTGTAATAGAATTATTTCAAAGAATCATCAAGGAGTGATCAAAGGAGAGTGGAGAACTGTATTCTGATAATTAGATGCTTTTACAAGGGTGGGGCCTCTATGTATAATTATTAACTTGGACACTTTTTTTCCCTAGATCTATTGTATGAATGCAATATGGATTCTAGGTACAGATAAGAATTGGTTCAACCATACATAGGCTATATTATATGATGTTAGACATTGTGCTTGAAGGGCAATGAAAGTGATATCTGTGACTTTCCTTATTTTATGGGTGGCGGGAATTGTTCTTGTGTTCTCTTCAATCTTCTGTGAAAGAAATGAGCTTTAGGTTGAATGTTTTTCATGTGCAGTTTCGGTTATCAGCTATTTGTTTCTTTTTGTATGTGGTGTTTCACTTGTGATCCACTAACGTTATTTCAGAGTTTAAGGCACAATCCGAATGGGAGTTTTGTTGTTGTATGTGGAGATGGTGAGTATATTATATACACTTCATTGGCATGGAGAAATAGGTCCTTCGGTTCTGCACTGGAAATTGTTTGGTCTTCAGACCGAGAATATGCTGTCAGAGAAAGTACATCAAAATTTTCTCAAAAAATTTCCAGGTTTGTAATACCTTAAATAAGATGGTGGGAGCCAAGAATTTCTTGCTAATTTATAAAATGAGGCAAGCAGACTCGATCCTTCCATTGCTGTACTGTTTTCAATAAGTAGGTTTTGATAAAATTCAGCTGGCTATGTATTTTTCTCAGGTGAACCATTATGGCTGAACATTTTGAGAAGCATGTTTGCTTCTATTACCAATAGTACCAAAACATTTTCTGCTGTGGTTCTAGCTCTTCATTTTATTTGAAAATTTGAAGAGTAATCATGTTAGGTATTTGCTAAATGAAATAACTTTTTTTTAATGGATTTCAGGAAAAGAAGAGTATTCGACCAACTTTTTCTGCTGAACGAATATTTGGTGGCACCTTATTAGCAATGTGCTCAAATGATTTCATTTGCTTTTTATGATTCTAGTGAATTCAGGTTAATCCGTCGCATTGATGTTAATGTGAAAATAGGTGCTTCCATTATATGACGAATAATTCCTGCTTTTTCCTTCCTTCTTCTATTTATAGTTTTATTTTGTTTGTTCATTTTCTGTTGACAGAAACTCTTCTGGTCTGATAGTGGTGATCTAGTGGAAATTGCTAGTGATACATCATTCTACATTCTGAAGTATAGTGTGAGGATTTTGATAATCTAGTGACTTAATTATTTTATTATGATATTGATAGTTGCCTTTCTCTGAAGAACTTTGTCCCAATATGTGTGGCATACTTTAATCCAAGGCAATATAAAACTTCATGAATCTTATGAAGCTTATTTGTGTTTAATATTATGATGTAGGTAATGACAATGTTTCATTTGGATCGCCCTATGTACTTGTTGGGATACCTTGCTAGCCAAAGCCGGGACTATCTGATAGACAGAGTTCAAGTTAGTGGTCCTTTTGTTTGTTTTGTTTTTGTTTTTTGTTTAAAGGCACATCTAGTAGTCATGTTGACTATTTTTATTCATTTTTGTTTTTTTAGCGTCATGGCTTACACATTGCTTCTGAGCTTGATTGAGTTCAAGACTCTTGTGATGCTTGGTGATTTGGGTAGGGCCAATGAAGTTCTACCTTCAATTCCTAAAGAGCACCATAATAAGTAGGAGGTTAACAGTGATCCTTTAATACTTCTGTTATTTATATCCGCAGGGAGGATAAAGAATTTCCTATTTTTTTGGTAAGAAATTAGATTGATTTAGGAAAAGAAATATGCTTTAAATAACCTAATCTTGCTTCATAGAAATATGTAAAAGCAGATAATTACAATGCTGTGCACTCCACTTTATGCAATTCAGTGCAGATGTTCTCTTTTTCTTTTCTTGAAAAATCTTTTGAGCAAAATGGATGTACATGATGCTAATCCCTTAAGTAAATTAACCAAATTGCTATAAAATGGAAGTGCATTTTATGTGATTGCAAAAAATTTTGACACTGATAAAACTGTCTTCTTATTAATTGATCTGTGTCTTATGTCCTTTGATCATTATTCTGGGCTGTATGCTGTGTTCTTAGTACAGAGCTATGTGAATATATAGTATCAGTTCTGGATATTATCATATTTTGCTTTCCATGCTTTAATGATTCCAAACCTCAATAATAAACTAGTATAATCTACTGCTACGTTTTCCTTACTTTCATGCAAAATAATGGTGCTTATAATTCCCATAGATTTAAAATATGGTGGCCAAATGACATCTTTTTTATAATTGTAAATGTGATCGAATGATAGTGTGGCTCGTTTCCTGGAATCATGAGGGATGAGGATGCTCTTGAAGTAGCAACTGATCCTGACTACAGATTTGAGTTAGCTATGCAGCTTGGAAGATTGGAGGTGGCAAAGGTAATTTCATGTAATATGCATACAATGATATTATCTATAGGCGTGTAAAATTAAGTTGGGCACTGAATTTTCTTGTCTTTATGAAGAAATTTAATTTGTAATATGCATACAATGATATTATTCTTTTTGCAGAGTATTGCAACAGAAGTGCAAAGTGAGTCTAAATGGAAGCAGTTGGGAGAATTGGCTATGTCTACTGGAAAGGTATTGTTTTAAGTGAAATGAGTTGGCACCGTTTCTTTTAGCTCAAATGCTTGGGTAATTGCATTTCTAAGGGCCTCTTTGTTTAATGCATTATTGTGAGAAGTGATTTATTGCCTAGGGATTTTATAAAAGGCAGAAACTAGTTTGCATTTGGTTTTAATCCCAAAAATTGATTTATTATTTAGTAATTTTCAGTTTTTATGATATTTGCGTCTATCTTCTTTTATAAAATATGATTTATTATTTAGTGATTTTCAAATTTTATTATATCTTTGTATATCCCGTATTTTTATGAACACTTCCTCTCATTTACCATATCTGATTATTTTCAAAATTTACTCAAAGCAGCTTCTCAAAATAACCATAAATCTGCTTGTTTACATCTTCTTATTACTTTCAGAAGCTTAAATATACATTGTACAACTTTGCAAAGGCAACTTTTTCATGGAAAAGGTTCAAACAGACGGGCGATCAATATCCTTACCTGTATGTACAACTGCGAGGTCTTCAATTTTGATAATGTGCTTCTGAACTTTATGATGTGTTCTTGATGTCTATGTATGCTTCAAAAATTGAGCCTTTTGGGGTTCAAGCAAGAAGTTACAGGGCATGCAGTTAGGACCAAAAGAAGGTAGTCTTGGTGAAATTTCCACTGAGAAGTTGTGTTCAGATTCTTTTAGTAAAAGATAATCATTTTTATGTATAATTAGAGTGTATGATGCTTGTTGGAAGTTTATGTTTACTGCAGCTCACTGTATTTACTGTTCTTGCAGTTAGAAAAGGCTGAAGAATGTTTAAAGAATGCAATAGATTTGAGTGGATTGTTACTGCTATATTCTTCTTTAGGAGATGCTGAGGGAAGGGAATATCGAATCTGGAAACCCTTGCTAAAGGGCAAGGGAAGAACAATGTTGCATTCCTTTGCATGTTCATGTTGGGTAAACGTGAAGACTGCCTTCAACTGTTGGTACTTGGTAGAGAGGTAATCTTCTATAGTTGTGCCCTTTTGCTTCCATAAACTACTACACAAGTATGGAACAAGTTGGATTACAATGTACTTTTACATAGCTCACTTGTGCCTTTGCAGCAATCGGATTCTTGAAGCTGCTTTAATGGCAAGGTCTTATCTCCCAAGCAAGGTCTCGGAGATAGTAGCCATTTGGAGAAAAGATCTCCACAAGGTAATTTCTAACTCAGATGTATGGTATTTTTTGTGCAGTAAAACTGCCTGAATGTCATTTGTTGTTGTATGTACAATTTATTCTCAAGCACCTTCTCCAATTAGGCTTATCAACTTAACACAAGACATATTGGTTAAAAATAGCTAACATATTTCCTGGGTATATATGTCAATGCAAGCAGGTTAGCCCCAAAGCTGCCGGCTGATCCTTAGGAGTGTCCTAATTTGTTTGATGACTGGCAAGTTGCAGTTGCTGTTGAATCTAAAGCTGCAGAGACAAGGTTAGGGTGTGAGAGAGCTCCATTTATATTTGACTGCGTTAGTTCTTATTCAAAGCTTTGGAGAATAACAAGAATTATGTTCAATCTCTCTTTGTTGTTTTTTCTGGTTTATTAGGGGTGTTTACCCTCCTGCTGAGGAGTATGTTAAGCATGTTGGAAAGTCTCATGTACGTTACCCTAGTCAACGCTTTCAGAAACATGCAGATTGAAGAGGGGGAGGAACTTCTTGAGAATGGATATTCTAATCATGAGGTATAGCCCTTCAAGAGATAACATCAAATGCTTCAGTTCACAAGAATAAAATAAAATTCATGAACTAAATAAGATGTACTTTGTTTTTATTTTTTTATTTTTTGTTATGTGGAGCTGTAGATTTCCACAAATGTTAGAGTTGGTCTTAGACTGTTGTTTTGTGTAATTTGTCGTCGTTTTGTTACAGTTGGTTGAACAGAACAAAGAAGAGCTCAACACAGAGTAAAAGCAGGAGGAACAAAATGGAGAGGAGGCAGTTGTGGTGGATGCTGATTCTACAGATGGTGCAGTACTTGTTAATGTCAGCGTGGCTGAGGAAGAGTGGGGTACGAATAATGAAGGAGCCCCGTCAACCTAAAAGCAATTTATTGGGGCAGTGTGAAAAATCCAAATTTTGCCTCTGGTGATTAATTGTTTCTGAACTGCCGTCTCTAACTCCCTTTTTGACACCTTTGCTATTTTCTATGACTACCCTTGCTGCCTAAGCCCCACCCATTCTAGTTCCCTTGTCATATACTCTCTAACTCTGATTTCATTTTTCATAATTTTTCCTAATAATCGGCTTGGGATAAGTAACAATTTTTTTCATGAAACTCTGGATCCATCAATGATGATTATATCACCACATGGCTAAATTAATTAGATTTCTCATGAACAAGCCTTTTAACTACAATTTAGGGATTAGATCATTTTAAAACTATTCGTTGGAATAAATTAAACAATTTAGGGAATTAATGCAAATAAAACTAATTTACCAATTGTGACCTGGTGGAGGAATTAAGTACAATTATATAGAGCCTTCTGAAATAATCTTTCATTATTGTCTTGGTTTTTTCTTTATTTCATTTTCCCTTTTAATTGACTTTAATTTACCATAATTTTTTTTTTTTTTTTTTTATCTCTTGGTATTGTGTTCATTTACACGTATCCTGAGAAATCATAATGCTCACTGCCCCAATAATGAAACCAATGTTGGTATTGTGTTTGATTTATTTTTCATATTCCATGCGTGTGTGGAAATGCATCTGGTTTAAATAAAAGATATATTCTATATTAATTTCATCCGAAGTATCAATGATAAGATGAGTTTGAATTAATGATAGTTAGGTTTCTACTATTTTTTTTTAAAAAAAAAAAAATTATAATGAATTATGAATGCTTGATTCAAACAATTGCAAATTTAGGAATTTTAATTGCAAATGACATATTTTAAGCTTCAAAAGTGACTCTCAGTTTGCAATTGGGATTTAAATATCATTAACTTGTCCTTTTTTTTTTTTGGGGACTTAAATGTCACTCTCTCAATAATATAATATGTTTTATTTCTCAACATCTATGTTGAGTCAAATGATTGTCAACCCCCATTATTAATTTCTGAGTGGTACTATCGTTAATTTAATTATGTATCTAATATTTAGCAATGAAAAACTTAAACACATTATGTGTAACAATTAACAATGCCTTCTATCACTGTTTCCATCATAGTGCAAATTGAAAATAAGAAACAAACATCAAATTAAGGAAGAAAACTCTAACCAAAGGCTGAAGCCATAGAATACATAATTTGTGTTTTTTTTTTTTTGAAAAAAAACAAAAACGACTGGTGTTGTTTCAAATACTGTAAATTCTGTAATGCCATTTCGTGTATGAAAATATTTTGTATGATGATATTCCTTGCTTGTTCATTATTGTGAGAATAGACGAAAGCAAAAGAAAGAAACCAAAAGAAGCATAAAGAATAAATCAAAATTACAGAAAAAGATCAAGAAAGGAATAATTAGATGCTTCAATTTTTATTTTTCAACATTACAGAAAGGAATCATCATATAATTTCAAATCCTATAAATTGCGCCCACGACGATCGTCCGTACTCATAATGTTGCAATCTCTTGTTGCACCAGGTAAGCCCCAAGAATTATAATTGAAACACAAACACACACAATGACAAAATATTTCTGAAAAACAGCTCTAACTTAAAACATTTTTCTGTGTTACTTTGGATGAATGCGAGCTTAGCATTGTTTGAAAGATCACAAGTGAGAGGCAGATATGGAGAAAGTGGGAGATATCATATGGGACATAACAAAGTATTTGTGCGGTCGCGCCAAACTCGAAGCTGACTTTATTTGTGACTTGGAAGAGAACCTTCAGTCTCTGGAAGCTAAATGGAATGTTCTTGAAGCAATGAAGAAGGATGTGGAAGCACAAATTAAAGCAGATGAAGAAACAGGAGAGATGCAAAGGACAAATGAAGTCAGTTTATGGCTCGAACGTATCCAGAACACTGAAGAGGTAATACTCTTCATTTACATCTGTCCTTTTTTTAGAAAGTGTTTTGCTATGTATGTAATGTTATTGTTTACTTGATTGTTATAATTAGTTCAACTTATAAATACTTAGCTCAATATAGTTTTTCATGAATTAATTTAAATTTGTTAGAAGGAATCAAAAGTGATATAAACTTCCTGAAAAAATGTTGTTCAAACCAAGCTAATTAAGCATGTTTAAAAATTTTCAGATACGTATGAAACTTATTTTATATCGAATTTATATGAAATGTGGTCACAGTAGTATAGAAACATTAAGATTACAACAATATGTTGTACATATTTTTCTAATTAATTTTATTTCTTCATTTCTTTTAACTGAAAAAATTTGATAGCTTGTAGTATATATATGGATACCCATAAGATCAAGTTTTTATGTACATGATATTTCAAATTAAGTTTTCTGGTGAACATCGTATTATATTGCATATATATACTAAGTTTGTTGTGTGTTATACGTAGTGTGTGTGTAGTTATTTTTTTAAAAAAAAAAACCGAAAAGACTTTATTTGTTGGTATCTGACTCAAAATAATTGAAGTTTTGGTGACCATCGTATTTTATTTCATATATAATGTTGTTTACTTAATTATGTTATTCAGCGTCTAATTATGAGGGTCTAAACCATAGGTCAATCAATCAATAAGTGAAATCATATTCATAAAAATGGCACAATCAAAATGCTTTCAACACAATTAAAATAAATAAGTAAGCTTTTGTCAAGAATATATAAATAATTAGCATTCAACTATATGTTCTGAGTCTTATGTATCATTTTCATGAAAATCGACATTATAAGACCATGACCTTGTGGGATATATCAAAGAAGAAGGAATATATATTGAAGATTAGTATTAAATAGTTCAGTTGAAAATTTACTCCATAATCATTTAGCCAACTACCTCTCCTTGGTATGTGTGATTTGGTCAAAATAAATTTATAAATAGGACCAGAGTGGTACATATTAACATTATTCAATATATAACATTAATTTGTTTAGTATTATTATAGGCAAGACATCTCTATCCCAAAGTCCCTCAAAGGTTTATTTATTTATATAATACGCTGGATGTCAAAGTTTTAATTCAAAATTGGTTAAAGTATACGTTTGGTCCTTTATGTTTGCCTCAAATTTCATTATAGTCCCTTAAGTTTGTAAAGTGTACTTTTGGTCCTTTAATGTTAACACCGTTAGTCTGACTTAACGGAAAATACTGACTCAACAATTTTAAGTGATGATTTACAATTAAATGCTGGCCAAGCATGATTATATGTTGGTATTTTAATAAATTAATATTTTAAATCCTATTAATTAAAAAATATTTATTCTTCATAGACTATTTTAAGGTTTTTTACAGTTTTTGAAGATTAAATATATATTTTTGGTTTAAGAAGATTAAATATTTTTTAATTAATAGAATTTAAAATATTAATTTATTAAAATAATAACATATAAGCATGTTTGATCATCATTTAATTGAATAATTATCGCTTAAAATTGTTGAGTTAATATTTTTCGTTAAGTCAGACTAACGGTGTTAACATTAAAGAACTAAACGTGTACTTTACAAACTTAAGGGACTAAAATGATACCAGAGGCAAACATCAAGGACCAAATGTATACTTTAGCCTTCAAAATTTTGTTTTTAATTAGTTGTTTTCAATTTAGGCATTAATTCTTTCTTTTTTTCCCATTTTCATTTAATGCGTGAAATGCTTGAGAGCATTTTTTAAAAAAGCTTTGGTGAATAAACTCCATACTCCCTTAATTGCCTATTATAATGTATCTTCCACAAGGATTTTGTGTTTCATTTTATAAGTCATTTTACAAAATATTGAGAGTAGTTCATGTTTGATCCTAAAAATAACCTTAAAAATTAACAGAATTACTCCCTAATTAAGAGAGTCAAATATATTTTATTATAGGCATATATTGAAAAAATTATAATCTTTCAAGGGCATTCAGAACCAGCTGTAATTACTTTCCTTAGTTTTTTATGATGGTCAAACTATTATTATTATTTTTTTTTAATAAATAAGTCCAACAAGTGTGATAAGTAATTTGTCGACAGTTAGATTAAAAGTTTGGTTTTTAGCATCAAACATTTTTGTCGTAATATGTCTTAAAATTTTGGTGCTTCACATTCCTAGAAATTGTTTAGAGTTTTGGTCCACTGATTAATTGACCAATACATTAAGCATTTCTCGAAGAATGATTAAGACTAAAATGGATTTAACAAAATCTTTTAACACAAAACTTAAGGTTAATTAATTCTATATTATTAAGATACAAAATAAAATTTTGGGAAAATTATAATAAAGGACCTAAGAAAAATAATATTTATTAAGAAGGACCATAAAAATGGTAATTATTTTAAAGGACCAGAAATTAAAATATTAAAATAGAAATACTAAGTTGCCCTTAGTCAGCTTTCCTATATTATCTCTAATTTAATCGAATCGAAGTAATTGATTGAAAATTATATATGGAGATCAAATTTGAGCAAAAAGATATATGGAGATCAAATCGAATCGAAATATGTAAGTTCGAGTCTCTACTGGTAATTTTTTATCTCTCAGTGGAGGAACCATAGGTTCTTCCGTTGACGAAGATCTCCTAGGCCTCCTCCCCTTGTGTTCTATGATCTTCAAACTCCTCTCCCTGGTAATTTTTTATCTCTTCGTTTTCTTTTTGTTGATTCTTGTTATCATCATTAAAACCTAATTCTTTGCCCCTTTAGTATTGTATCTTTTTCAAACTTATGTTTTGAATTGCCAAAGAAAAATTCGCATTTTTCATTTACGGGTGTATACGTGAGTTTGAATTGGAGGTTTCAAATTGCCATGAATTACTCAATTTTAAAAGAAATTTGCGAAGTGTCCTTCATTTTTCTTTCTTTATGTAGAATGAAAGGTTCCCCGGATATTTTTAAGCATTTTTTTTGGTTAATTAGATATTTCACCTTTACACAAAAATTGTAGAATCAAAGGAAATTTAGTCTTTTTATTTTAATTTTTAATTTTTGGTCATTCAAAATAATTACCATTTTTATAGTCCTTCTTAATAAATATTATTTTTCTTAGGTTCTTTATTATGATTTTCTCTAAAATTTTCAGCAACGTCATTCATATTTTTCAGTCAACAAAAATGTCAATCATATTTGTCCAAGAAAAAAAAAATAGTCATTCGTATTAAGATCTGTATGTTCTTATCTGGCATATCAATACTTGGTATGAAAGTGTGAATAATTAGTACAAAGGTTCCACAAAAAGGGAGGAAAGAAATATCCAACTAATTAACAATTTTATATTTATAGGAAATAAAAGATATTCGAGTTAAAGGAGCCCAAGAAATCCAAAACAAATGCCTAAGTAAATGTTGTCCAAAGAATTGCAAGTCAAGCTACAAGTTAGGAAACAAAGTTGCCAAGATGCTTTCCGAAGTAGATGATCTAAACACCATGGGACAAAGGTTTGGTAAGGATTACCAAATTACTCACAAGCTGCCACGTAAGCCGATTGGTCAAATACCTCTTGATGAGATCGTGGGGCAAGATTTCATATTTGATAAGGTATGGAATAGTGTTGAAGCAAATGAAGTTGGTGTCATAGGTTTATACGGGATAGGAGGAGTGGGAAAAACCACCTTATTGAAGAAAATTAACAATGAACTTGGGAAAAGAAGGCCGGATTTTCTTGTGATTTGGGTGGTGGTATCCAAAGAGCCTGACTTGGATAGAATCATGGACAATATAAGAAAATCAGTAGGGATTGGAGATAGTACTTGGAGTTCTTGCTATACTCAAGAACAAAAATCTTCAATGATTTTGGGTGCCTTGGAGAAGAAGAAATTTGTTTTGTTATTGGATGATGTGTGGGAGAGGCTAAACTTGAGCTCGTTGGGAGTACCACATCCAAAAGATACTAAGTTTGAGTCCAAAGTATTGTTCACAACAAGATTGAAGGATGTGTGCGCAAAAATGGAAGCTCAAAAATCATTCAAAGTAGAATTTTTAAAAGAGGAAGAAGCATTAGAACTATTTCATAAGAAAGTTGGTGAGGAGACAATAAACTCACACCCTAGGATCAAAGTCCTAGCAAAAGAAATGGCTGCAGAGTGCAAAGGGTTGCCACTTGCATTAATTGTGGTAGGACGTGCCATGGTCAGTGTGGAAAGCATTGAAGCATGGGAGGGCTCAATAAATAGATTAACAAGTTCTTCATGGACTACTTCAGATTTGGAGACAAAGGTTTTCTCTATCCTTAAGTTGAGTTATGATCGATTGCCGGATGACACTCATAAAAAATGTTTCTTGTACTGCACATTATATCCAGAAGATTATGTGATTCGAGCCAATGATGTCATTGATAAATGGATAGGGGAGGGGCTTCTTTTTAAAGATATGACAAGAAGCATACATGATATTCGGAATGATGGTCATTCTGTGATTGCAAAGTTAAAGCTTAGCTGCTTGTTGGAGAGTGTTGAAGATGATATTATTGTGAGTCGTTCCTTTAAGATGCATGATATGATTCGTGACATGGCATTATGGTTAACTTGTGATGAAGACAAAAGAATTAAAAAGGTTCTTGCACAAGGAGAGGCAATGACATTATCCCATGATGATGTTGAAACATGGAAAATTGTCGAAAGGATTTCAATCATAGGGGACGGGAAACATGGCTTGTACCACCTATAACTTGTCCCAATCTAGTAACTCTAATGTTGAGGTGTACAAGCATAGGTTTGAAAAACATCAAATACATGAGTAAATTAAAGGTTTTAGAACTAAATGCTGCTACCAATGTGTATGGACTTGGAGAAATTGGTGAGTTAGGTCTACTAGAATATCTTTCTTTGAGAATATATGACATTGAGTATCCCCAGGAGTTGAAGAATTTGAAAAATCTGAAAAATTTGAAGGTTTTCAACTTGAACTTGGGATATGCTGATATTGGAATTATTTCATTGGAAGCGATATCAAGTTTTCAACAGTTAAGAGTGTTAAGAGTTCACAGTGTAGCTTCATTAGTTGGACGAGAAGATAGCAAGGTGGAGGGAGAATTCCTAATGGAGGTGGAATGTCTACCAAAAATTGAAGAACTAAATGTTGACATAACAACAAAGAATGGTCTCAACAAGTTATTTGACTCGAACAAGCTGCAAAGTTGCATGTGTGCTCTTCGTCTTTTGTTCTTGGACACCATTATTGAGATGCATTTATTATTGGCGTCCATTTCTAAAATGAAGCACTTACAGCAGTTTGCTATGTGGGGTTTGACAGGAGTAGTGGAAGATCCTTGTATTTATGACAATACTTACTCTCTAAACATGCTCCAAAGCGTGTCTATCTTTAAATGCAATTCCTTAACACATGTAACATGGCTCAAGTATGCCCCATTCCTTCAATTACTTGTCATTAGTACCTGCCATGCAATGGAACAAGTGATAAAGGAAGATGAGAACGTGGATTCTTCTTCTATATTCTCTTCTCTTGTAAACCTCACTCTATGGGACATGTCAAAGCTTGAGAGCATCCATAGGACAGCCTTGTCTTTTCCTTCCCTAAAAGCCATCAAAATATTTCGTTGTCCAAATCTAAAAAAGTTACCACTTCATTCTAACTCTGCGAAAGATAAATTGACACTTATCGATGGAGAGAAAGATTGGTGGAACAATTTGGAATGGGATGATCCTACTGCCAAGCACCATTTCCAATCTAAATTTCAATTAGCTGACCCAGATGGTGGTAAGTTAACATTTCTAATATCACTCTTTTTGCTCTCATATAATTAATACTTGTCTTGCAACTTTTCTTTCCTTTAATAAGCACCTTGTTTTTTGTTATCTATTTACTTAATGGCAAAAGTTAGCCAACATCATCATGTGATTACACCTTGTTTGTTCTCTTTTATGCATTTGTTAATTTTGTTAGCTAATTGACTTTTTTTTTTTTTTCAAACAAAATTTTTTGCAGATGGGATGGTTGCTGGAGGATTGGATTTCTGAAGGTCAAACTAAGTCAAACAAGCCTAAATTATGCATTTTTTATTTATAGAAATCTCCAAGAGACAATCCAACTGGACGTGGCCCGTATGGCCCATTGGGATTTCCAACATCCTCCAACTGTTACTCGTAAGGTCCAATACAAAGCCCACGTATGGTTCAGCTTACCCATTTGATCCAATCACCAACAACCTCCCCACTTCCGGTATCTCACAATCACATGGCAGTTTCAGAACGGCTTCCCACGTGTCGCCTTCTAATGCCACAACGTCACCACCCCTGCACATGTAAACTCTCCTCCCATCACTACCGTCCTCGGGCACGTGACTGAACCCAATTTGAATTGCTAAATAAATATTATAATTTTTTTTTAATTATTATTCATTTTGGTGAGTGCATCGCTTCTATTCTTAAACTGTTCTTTTCTTGTTTTCTTTGGATGTTTGGGAAGGTGTATTGCATCGGTTGAGCTATCTATCACTATTCCTTCGTAGTCCTAGATAAAATATTATGATTCTTCACTTGACCTGGGCAACAAACATCTAATTAAGAATTAAACTAAATGTGAGAACAGAAAAAAAAAAAGAAACAAAAAAGAAACAAGTCAGAACATTATAATTAATTATAAACCAAAGCAGAATTAAGAATAAATCAATCTCCACCTGAAAGAAACAAAAAGAAATCAAAACATCACATCAAGAACACATTGATGTCCATTTGTAAAAAGATCGATCAAGTAAGGAATTCGATGCGTTTTTCAAAATTAAAGAAAGTAATAATCATCATCATCACCGTTTCAAATCCTATCAATTACATCGACTACTGTACTATGAGTACTATCATCCAAACTCATGAATGTTTCGATCTCCTGTTGCATTAGGTAAGCCCCAAAAATCATACATGTGTGTTGTTCTTTCATTTTGAAGAAAGGAAAAGGTAATAAACACACAAACACACCAAAATGACAAAATATTGATGAAATAGCTCTAACTTAATTAACCATTTTGCTTTGTTATTTTGGATGAATGCCAGCTTAGCATATTGTTTTAGAGATCAAAAGTGAGAGGCATATATGGAGAAATTGGGAGATATCATATGGGACATAATAAAATATTTGTGTGATTGCGCCAAACAAGAAAGCTGACTTTATTTGTGACTTGGAAGACAATCTTCAAGCAGATGAAGAAATTGAAGAGATCCAAAAGTCACATGAAGTGAGTTTTTGGATTGAACGTATCCAAAACATGCAAGAGGTATTACTCTTCATTTACATATGTTCTTTTTCCCATCTATGTAATGTTTTTGTTTACTTAATTTAAATTCGTTAGTAGAAATCAAAAGTGATATAAACTTTTTAAAACAATTTAGTTCAAACCAAGCTAATTAAGCACTTCTAAAAATTTTCAAATTGGTGTGAAAATTAAATTGATACCAATTTTTTTAACCTGAATATCGAATTTATTTGAAACTTGGTCAAAGTAGTATATGTAGAAACATTAGGACAACAACATGCTGTACATATATTTTTCTAATTAAATTTATTTATTCATTCTTTTTAACTGAAAAAATTGGGCAGCTTGTGGTATGGATCGGATATTGATAAGATCAAGTTTTCATGTACACAATATTTTATATATAATATGCACACTTTTTTCAGTTATGTATGTATGTATGTGGTAACAAAAAAAAATACAAAAGACTTTATATGTTGGTATTTGACTCAAAATAGTCTATCTAATAACCACCCCCAAAAAAAAAAAAAAAAAATAAAATAGAAGTGAATAATTGAAACATAAGCGTTCACCGAATAAAATGAATTAAATCCGTGATAGAGAAGACCAAGTTAACTAATTTATATGAATCAACAAATATTAGTTAAATCATTTAATGTATCTTAAATTAATAAAACTGACTTATTTTACCTTTATTTAAGAATGTGACTTTCAAATACGCATTTAATATTTGTCACTTTTTTCTGTTTCCTGCAAGGAGTAAAGGAGTAAAAGTGGAAAACAATTATTAATCACCATGTCAATCTCTATTATTTTCATGGTTATCAAACTCGGACTGGACCAGCCAGTTTAGACTGGAAACCGACGAATCGATCGTGAAACCGGTCCAGAAAATCGTAGAAATTGGGCTCAGGTTTTTTTTTTTTTTTTTTTTTTTTTGAGCTCCCTGTTCGACAGATCCGACATAGAAAGAGAGAGAGATGGATAGAGCCGGCAGCCAGATCGGCATCCTTCAAAGCTCATATCGATGACATTTTTAGGCTCATATCGGCAAAAAACAAAGGAGCAACGAAGTACAAAGGTCACCGGAATCGGAGCGACTACTACTTCTTTCCCCTCAGAAACCGTCGGAGATCGACGAGGAGGGAAGCCACTAGATATCGACGACGTCGAGGTGCTTGATCGAAGGCGGACAACCGGTGAGACCAAAGAACAAAGACTGAAATAAAAACTTAGATCTGGATCTGGATGGAGAAAGAGAGAGAAACACGAATCATTTCTCATATTCCCAAATCCAAATTAATGTAAATGGTTTTTGGATGGTACCCAAATCTATCAGCAAGAGTTGGCCTGGTTGGCTTTGATTCTGCCAAACTCAAGAAAAAGCCATAAACAAAACTCGGAAGGAAACCTATATACTATTACAAAGAGCTATGGAATCTTGCAGATAGTGATATAGTTTCTTATTTGTTTGATTTCATATCCATAGGATAAAACCAAATACACCTGAATCTGGCTCCAATAGATATATCCCACCTCTCTTTCTAGCCGATCCCCCCCCCCCCCGCTCACTCTCTTCATATGCCTTTGCTATTCCTCCATGCATAGTCTCTATCTCATCTCACCTACATACTGCCACCGAAATCATTCTATTATATGGTGGATAAACGAGGTGTTTTCTTTCCAATGGATAAAAAGAGGTGCTTGTTTTTAAATGGAATACACAATAACCAAGAGAAAGAAACTTTTTTGGTGGTAGGGCTTTGTTATCTTAAATTTTTACTCTCTCACCAGTTTGATCTCAGTTTAGCTCTAGTTTAACTCGGTTTGACCCACTGACTCTTAACCCAATACTTCAACTGGTTCAATGATTGGTTTGGTTTTAATAACCTTGATTGTTTTGGACCAAAATTTTATTCTAGAATACTTCTTATATTATTATACCATGTTTTTTTACTTAATTAGGATCTTAAGAGTCCAATTATGAGTGGCTAAACCATGGGTCAATAAATCATTGAGTGAAATCCATAAAAATGGCATGATGTTAATGAGCACGAGCGAAAAAGAACAAAATACGTTGAACACAATTAAGAAAAACAAATAAGCTTTTGTCAAGAGTATATTCAACTATATGTTATCAGTCTTAAGTATCATTTTCAAGAAAACTACTACTCCCTCAAGTCTTTAATGTAAGACATATTTAAGAAATTGGTCTTAATCCTAAATATAAAATGAAGATTTCATATTTCTCAATCTTTTCCTTATTTACCCTTTTTGATACTCTCTCAACCATAATCCATAAGTGAAGGGAATGAAGGAATTGAGGAAGATGACTAGGACATTTAAGAAAATACTTTTCATATTAACTAACTCAACTAACTTCCTTAATCTAATTGAAGAATAATATCTTATTATTATTAGAATAATATCTTATTACTATTATTTATTGTTAGTGTCTTTAAGTAGCTAGGATTAGTATCCCAAATCTCGATCAAGATAGATTCGGGATATTTCCATTTAGAGATATGATGTGATATCGTCATCTACGTATGGGCACTTATATATTCATGTGTACTCGTCACCATTATTTAATACATGATATTTGAGAGCTTCCATTAGATTTATTATGGTATTAGAGCCAGGTTCTCAGAGAGGAGTGTAAACACTGAGAGATATGGCTTCAAGTCAAGATGTGATTTCTCTATTCTTTCTGCACGCCTCATATTCAAAATGGATGGTGGACATGACAAATGCGTTCCTTGCCAAAAACAAGTTTGGGTTCATTAATGGTTCAGTTAAGAAACTTGCGGATGATTCAATCGATCTTTCTAATTAGATTTGATATGATGCCATGATGAAAGTGTGGCTTAAGAGCGCAATGGACAAATAGCTTTGGAAGACCGTTAGGTACACTCAAACGACAACAAAAATATGGTCAAGCCTTGAGGAATGCTTTAGGAAGGGTAGTGCTCCTTGGGCATACAAACTTCGACTTGATATAGCATATTTCCAACAAGACAAATAATTTGTGGCTTCATACTACACTAAGCCAAAGGCACTTTGGGATGAGGCGATGTATTTGACACCCCCAAGGTGTACTCGCGGGAGCTGCAAATGTGACATTGAGAAGCAAATAATGGAGGCCAATGACAAGGAACAATTGTATGAGTTTCTCATGAGATTAGATGAAGAATTTACTACAGTTAAAACCCATATCCTTAGCAAAAAAAAAAAAAAAAAACTAATGAATGTAGGGGCAATGTATTATTTGGCCTCGGAAGACGAGAAGCAAAGACGCATATTTGTGTTACGTCAAACCAACCCAGATACCATGGCCTTTCGGGTGCAAAACATAGGGATGAGAGAAAAGAAAAAGCCTCAATGTGGGCCTTGTCAAAAGCTTGGACATGTTGAGAATAAGTGTTATGAAATCATAGGCTATCTATCCAACTGGAAGAAGCCAAATAAAGAGTGACGAGATAGATCAGGCTCATGGAATGACAGTCACAATAGACCAAAGGTAGCGTATGCGAACACGTATGAAAGTTCGATCCCTTGTCTCACTCTTCCATAGTATGAACAACTTATGCTGACATTGAATGGTGAGATGGACGGACAGAAGGGTCTCACTGTTGTGTCATCAAACCAACCTGTTGTGAACATAGCCGATAAGCACTCAATGAACTTTGACTTTGATAAAGTATGAGTAATAGACTCGAGGGCAAATGGGCACATAATTTGTGAGGATAATTTTTTATTGAATGAAAGGAATAGAACGTACTTGCATGTGCTAATTCTAAATGGCCAAAGGATACCTATGAAGTCATCTGAAAATCTAAAATTACAAAATGACATGTTGCTCAAAGATGTTTTAAAAATACCGATTTTAAGTGTAATATTTTGTTAGTTTCTAAGCTCACTCATTGATCGAACCATATTTTGATGTGTGGTTTCATGATTAATTTGGGATTTAATCATGTTAATTGGGCCAAAAATGTATTATTTATGATTAATTTGGATTAAAGAGTGATTACATGAAAAGTATGTTAAAAAAGGGTAAAATTGTCATAATTATTGTAATTAATCTTATTCATTATATCTTAGGAAGATTAAATATAACGTACTTGCATGTGCTAATTCTAAATGGCCAAAGGATACCTATGAAGTCATCTCGAAAATCTAAAATTACAAAATAACATGTTGCTCAAAGATGTTTTAAAAATACCTAGGATTTTAAGTGTAATATTTTGTTAGTTTCTAAGCTCACTCATTGATCGAACCATATTTTGATGTGTGGTTTCATGATTAATTTGGGATTTAATCATGTTAATTGGGCCAAAAATGTATTATTTATGATTAATTTGGATTAAAGAGTGATTACATGAAAAGTATGTTAAAAAAGGGTAAAATTGTCATAATTATTGTAATTAATCTTATTCATTATATCTTAGGAAGATTTGATGTTGGCTTGATTAGTTTAAATTGTAAGTGCTTGAAGAAATTGGACCAAATTTGAAAATGGAGGTTTGGGCTCAATTTGTAAAAGTTTCAGTTTATTCCCTCTACGAAACTTTTTAAACTTTTCACTTAGGTCACCGCGTGAAACATTGTTGCGTTTTGAGAGATTAGGTCCGACCTTCTCCTTCATTTAGCCAAGAGACAGACTCGAGACTGGAGAATATATCAGAGCATTGCGCCGTGAGACAAAAAAAAAAAACACCAGGCATCACCTTCATCCTCCCCTACGTTCACTCCATCGTCGCCGGCGACCATCGCCATCATCCCCATCGTCGCTAGCGACCATCATTCCTCCATCACCAACGATGCAACCTTCTTCCCTCACCATACTTCTGTCCTCAACGATATGAAACAAAGGGCCGAGAGAGGGAGAGCTTTGCTAAAATCTTCAACCACTGTCCTTCCTCTATCTTCTCTCTTTCAACCGTCATCCACCATCTCTCTCTTTCACAGTTTAAAATTTCAGATTCCTTCCTCGTATGCATTTTCCGATGACTTTCTCCAGTTTCCAGTGACTTTCTCCAATAGTCAATGAATGATGATTTCCCTTATTCTCGGTGATGAATATTTGTTCTTGAGTTCAATGGACTACACAGGGGAGTTTATCTATCACTCTATTAGTCTAGAGTTATATATTTAGATTGCTTGGTTTTAGGAATTATTGTATATGATTCTAGAACTGAGATTGATATTAATTATCTTTGTTGGTTTGATCTTTATAGTTGAGATTGGATTTTGTAGTGTGAACAATATATATGTTTGAATTTCTTTGTGGTTGCAATGAGATTATATTAATTAGCTTGTTATTGTCTAGTTAATGTGGTTGATTTGTGCCTTTGAGGGAGCGTTTGGTACTCAATTTCAAGAAGACTCATATTGTATTATTCCAATTTAAATTGCACTTTAAGTGGTTTTAAACAATATCTCAAGAGATAGTAGTTAGCTATATTTGTAGGAGCGACTATTAATTGGGAATATTAGACTCAAGTGCTATCTTGAGGTTTTCTTAAGACTTAATGACTTTTAATTCTCATACTTTTTGAGCAAAGATAATCATTTCTTCATTACCAAGAACATTCATCATTCATATTTTCAATTGCATATCATACCATTCCATTTTATAAAAAATACCAAAAACAATAGTTAACATTTAATTAAATTGCATTTCTATTTTAGTTTATTAATTTGAAAAACCAAAATTATTTTCCCCCTGTTTTTATTGCATTTGCATGGCATTTAGATTATTTATGAATTAATCTAAATGCCTATATGTGATGAGATGTGTTTTTGAACGAGATTTTGTTTTCAAAAGTTATTGATCGTGCACATACAGCTTTATACGGGTTATAGTCATGATAACGCCGTTAAGTTTTCCTAGCGCGAGGACACGACCGTACATCGTGGCTTTGGTGAATAGTGCAGATCTGTAGTGACATTCATATGCAGGTGTATATGGTGTGTTGTTACTTGGTATATGTGAATTTTTTGTGGTATCATGAATATCTGTCATACATAATTGTACTTGAACATGAGGTTAACCGTTACCTGGGGTTCAATGTACTTTGAACCTCGCTCTTACCATAGCTTCGGGTTCCGGAGTGAACAGGAGCGGAGACAAGGGTAGCGCGAGGCTTAGGGACGGACTGGTCGGGCCCCCTTTTGAAATGTATTTTGAATTTAGAACCATTTGAACTATTGTACTGCGTTAGTAGCAAAATATACAGTTGATGTTATCGATACATATCTTTTGAAATACTATTTTTACTTAGGTGCTCTACTACGATCATGATACCGTTTAAAAAAAAAATCGCTTCCGAAATTGGGATGTGACATTTTTGGTATCGAGCGTACATCCCGGCACGAATTTAACTATGCTACTCTAAATGATCGGGTGTCTAGAAAGAAGTATTGTGGTTGGCAATCGGTCCGTGAACTCGGCGAGCCTTCCATAATTACGACTGCCTGGCCAGATTGTTTGAGTAACGGAGTTAAGTTCGGGGTTTTTCAACCAAAAGCATTTTATCTGGTATGAACCCGACTCAGTTATAACAAACCATTGGTGCCGAAGGCAAGGCTAGTCTATGTGGATCAGCCAATCAGTCACCCTAGCACGGTGAGGCTCCCATGATAGACACTTACCTGGCCAATCGGTTGATTAGCTAAGTTAGGCTCTAAGCCATTATCTCAAAGAAAATTTTGAAAACAAGTACCGATAAATCCGATATTGTTGTAGTAATGGACAACGAACCCTACGTAAATTACTACGGATGCGGAGGCGCGTAGCGCATAGGACTGCTGCTCCGGAAACCTTAGAGTCAAACTGAATCCTGAACCAAGTAATTCACCTCCGATGTTTATACCCGAGCCAAATTTTCCGGAACATCATCTAGACCCCGATTATATGCCTAACTATCCTGATGATGAACCAGAACCGGAATACCACCACGGACAGTACTTACCTTTTGATCCCTTACCTATGAATGAACCCTATTATCCCGCCCCCGATCCTATCTTTGTCCAAGACACTGAAGAGCAGTACCACCCAAGACCGAATACCCCGACAATCTATATGACCCCATATACGCGGAACCCATAAATATAGTATATCCTCCCGTACCGCAAATCCCGACGGTCCACACACTCCTCGTAGGAGACAACTTTGATTTCCCCGATATCCAAACTCTTGAAAACAATTCGGGTGCCAACTCCGATGACTTAGACTATGTCCTAAATGACAACACCATTTTGACCCAAGCATTAGGATTAGACTACGCTCATCGAGCAAATTGCAGATACCGAACAAGAAAAATACCTGATTTACCTAAGACGAGTGAAAGACTACTACCGGATGAATTCCTCTTTTTATAACCCTCGGACCCCGGAGATTGGGTTAGATCCACTCTCCACCATTTTCCCGCACTCGTTTTTGGATAGCTAAAACCAATGAGATGTTAGATGAGGGCAACCTCGAGGATGTATGCTCATGTCTCTTTTACCTCAAACACCTCGTATATCTTTGGAACATGTAGTTTAACGAGGGCAATCCCGTACCGGTCCCAAGAATGCCGTGGAAGGAGTAGTAGTAGTTAGTAGTACTAAATGTAATGTGTGTGATCACTGTGATCACTCCTCTAAATACCTGGAGGAGATATGAAATACTTGTTAGATAAAAGGGTTATGACGTATGACTTGTTGTTGAATTATGAGACTTATGTAAAATATTTGTGATCAATAGATATATGTTGTGTGCATATGTGTGCAATGTTTGAATCTGTGTTCTCTGATGTTTTCATCTACTAACCTCCGAAATTAGAATATGGCAACTTTAAGAGGTGCCGGTGCTCCCAGAGGCCGAGGCCGAGGCCGAGGCCAAGGCGAGGGAGAGGTAGAGTTAGAGAACCTTGAATAGTACCGATACACGAGCTCGATCAGCATGAACCACCACTACCACCACCTCCGAATGAATTACAAGAAATGAGGAGAATCATGCAAGAGCAACGAGTACTCATTGATACTCTCCTCGCTAACCAACAAGGGGAAGGAACAAAGACATGAATGAGGAACGCCCGGGATGAGGAAGAACAACGAAGTAACGAGGAAGAAGGAGACAACACCGAGCAAGAAGACGAACAAAGTAATGCGTCCGAGAGATCGACCGATCTCGTCACCTCCCCAATGGGGGAGAGCGATGGTAAGACCCTCAACCTCGTTAGAGAGGTTAGGGACACTCGCATTGGGTGACCCAATTCCGTAAGCACAAACCACCATCTTTCCGAGGTAAGTTCGATTCCGCCGAAGATTGGTGATGCGTCTGGACAAGATCTTCGAGGTCTTGGAATGTCCGAAGACCGAAAAGCTCAACTAGCAATATACAAGCTAGAGGGAGATGCCGACCGATGGTGGAGGAATACTGCAATGACCTTACAAGCCCGCTACTGTCCTGTTACGTGGGAGAGCTTCCAAGCGAAGTTCAACGAACAGTACTTTCCGCTTTCCGTACAGATGACCAAGGAGTCCGAGTTCCTTCACATCCAACAAGGCCAAGAGGAGTCTTTCGATGACTACTTCGCACGTTTCACAAATCTATCCCGATACTCATCGCACCTGAGACGTGATGATAACGAAAGTAGTATGGTGAACATACTAATCTATGGCCCGAAATACGATATAAAAGAGACTGGTGTCTCACCGGTTCTCGACTTGATCCAAGCGGTAGAGGCTTGCCGACGAATTGAGCGTAATCTGAAAGAGCTGCGAAGGACCAGACCCTTTAATAGCAGTGGCCCAAATCGTAGCAGCTTCAACCGCAACAACTCGTCGCAAAAGAGGAAGGCACCCTGGGGAAACAACCGAGGGTGGAACAGGAAGCCGTTTCGGCCGTGGCAGCAGAACTTCCCAAGGATGCAAACGCAGACGCCCCAAGCGTGTCCGCGAGGAAAAATCGTATGCTACAAGTGCCAGAGGCCCGGGCATATTAGCGTGAACTGCCCTCAAAAAGCCTTAGAGGCGAGGCTGCAAAACCCAGGTCGGGTTTTTGCCCTGACGAATGAAGAGGCCAGAAAATCTCCTGAAATGATCCAAGGTACTATCTCTCTCAATGGGAATCTACTTCAGGCATTGTATGACTCGGGTGCTAGTCACTCGTTTATTTCTTATGACTGTGCAAAACGGTTAGGGATGCATGCCTATAGATTACCTTACGATTTGATAGTAGCTACGCCCTACTGGGCGCAAAATCTTTAGCTTCGATGCATGTCTAAATTGCGTTGCGGTAGTAAATGGGCGAAATTCCAACATAGACCTTATCCGACTACCGCTTCATGGCATCGACGTCATTCTCGGTCTTGACTGGCTAACCACAAACAACGCGATCCTCGATTGTGGTAATAAACAGATGATGTTCTCACCTTCGCATGGTAAGAGCAAGGTTGATGCCGTCGAACCTTCTCTCTCTGCGGAAGGCGAAAAGATGCATGAAGCAAGGATTCCAAGCTTATATGGTGTTCTTCTCGGTCAAGGCGGATGCGGAACCCTCACTCGAAGACATTCCCGTTGTGAACGAATTTCCCGACGTATTTCCCGACGATCTTACCGAGTTACCCCGAAAAGAGGTTGAGTTCGCCATTGACGATGCGGCACCGGATCAATATCAAAAGCACCATATCGTATGGCACCGAACGAGATGCAAGAACGAAAAAGCAGCTTGAAGAACTACTAGGGAAGGGGTTCATCCGACCCGTGTCACCGTGGGGAGCCCAGTGTTGTTCGTAAAGAAGAAAGACGGAAGCTTGCGACTTTGTATCGACTACCGCGAGTTGAACAAAGTAACTTGTCAAAAACAAATATCCACTTCCTCGAATCGATGACCTACTCGATCAACTATCTCGGGTTCTTGTGTATTCTCCAAAATTGATTTACGCTCGGGCTACCACCAGTTGCGAGTAAAAGCCGATGATGTTCCTAAAACAGCCTTTAGAACCAGTGCACGGGCATTACGAATTCCTTGTGATGCCCTTCGGATTGACAAATGCACTGCTTTGTATTCATGGATTACATGAATCGAATCTTTCGTCAACACCTTGACAAATTTGTAGTCGTATTCATCGATGATATCCTAATCTATTCTAAAAGCAAAGAGGAGCACAAGGAACATCTGCGACTCGTATTAGGCATACTACGTGATAAACGACTTTTCGCGAAGCTGAGTAAGTGCGAATTTTGGCTACCAGAAGTGAAATTTCTGGGCCATGTCATATCACGCGACAGCGTGCTGTTGATCCCAAGCAAGGTGGAAGCGTTACGGACTGGAAGAGGCCGGAATCGATGACAGATACGTAGCTTTCTAGGCCTAGCGGGATACTACCGCAGATTCATACAAAATTTCTCGCGTCTTGCCTTACCATTGACGAAACTTACGAGGAAGAACCAACCATTCGTTTGGGACGAGGATTGTGAAACGAGTTTTCAAAGACTGAGGGAAAGGCTAACTACTGCACCAGTGTTGATCATCCCAGAACCGAGTGAGACTTACATAGTCTATAGTGACGCCAGTGGGCATGGGTTGGGATGTGTCCTGATGCAACAGGGCAGAGTAGTAGCTTATGCCTCTCGTCAGTTGAAGACTCACGAAGCAAACTATCCCACGCATGATTTAGAGTTAGCGGCTATCGTATTTGCGTTGAAGATATGGAGGCACTATCTTTACGGTGCAACCGTAGAATTGTACTGCGACCACAAGAGCATGAAATATCTTTTTGATCAGCGAGAACTCAACATGAGGCGGCGTCGCCGGATGGAGCTGGCGAAAGATTACGATCCGGAGATCAAGTATCATCCAGGTAAAGCGAAGGTCGTTGCGCAGATGCCCTCAAGAGAAAGACGGTGCACACGGCGTACATGATGATCCAAGAACGGAGGCTACTTGAAGATTTCCGAGACTCCGAACTCGTCAAATCAGATTTGCATGAACTATAATGCGCCGATGACGCCTATCTTGCAAACCTTCTTGTTAGTCAAGGAGAGTACGATTTGAGAGATAAAATCGAGGAAGCTCGAAACACGACGAATGGGCGATTGCAGCACGGAGAAACGCTCTCCCGGGCGAGACTCAAGACCTTGACCTATCACCTAGTGGTTTGGTTAGGTACAAGAAGCGGATCTACGTACGGAAGATGAAGGTTTGCGACGAGAAAATACTAGATGAGGCCCATAAGAGTAGATACACTCTACATCCGGAATGGTCAAGATGTACTTAACTTAAAATCGAGTTTTGGTGGCCCCGGTTGAAGAAGGATGTAACCGAGTATGTGGCCGGATGCTTAACTTGTCAAATGGTTAAGATCGAACATCAACGACCCCGGTCTTCTTCAAGGACTAGAAATTCCGGAATGGAAATGGGAGAACATTACCATGGATCTAGTAGTAGGGTTACCTAAGATTAGGAATCACGACGTGATCTGGGTAATTGTTGACCGATTGACTAAGTCGGCACATTTTCTTCCCATCGCATTAACTACTCGCCGGAACGATTAGCGGAGATTTACATCAAAGAGATCGTGAGACTTCATGGCGTACCTAAGAGCATTGTCTCGACCGGGACCCGCGATTCACATCCCGATTCTGGGAGGCCTTGCACAAAGAGATGGGGACAAAGCTAAGACCTAGTACGACTTATCACCCTCAGACCGATGGCCAATCTGAAAGGACAATACAAACGCTAGAAGATATGCTTAGAGCGTGTGTATTGGACTTCAAGGGACATTGGGACCAACATTTGCCCCTAGCCGAGTTCACTTACAACAACGGCTACCATTCGAGCATACGAGATGGCTCCGTTTGAAGCATTGTACGGGCGAAAGTGTCGATCGCCTATATCGGACGGAATTGTCGAGCGAGAATTCATTGGGACAAATATAGTTGATAGGACCTCCGAACAAATCGCTCGATCAAGCGAGACTCTTAACGCCGAGTAGACGGAAGAGCTACGCCGATAAAAGGAGGAGGCCGTTAGAATTGAAGTCGGAGACCATGTGTTTACGAAAGTATCCCCGATGAACCGGTGTCGGTAGAACCCTTAAAAGGCTAAAGCTAAGTCCTCGTTACATAGGGCCATTCGAAATCTTGGCAAAACGTGGTCCGGTCGCATACCGTTAGCCTTACCCCGAACTTGAGTAAACTCCACGACGTTTTCCATGTTTCTCAATTGAAGAAATACCAACCTGATCACGATCATATCATCCAGTATGAGAATGTCGAGTTACGGCATGATAACACTTTCGAGGTCGAGCCGGAGCAAATTCTCGAAAGCCGAGAGAAGTGGCTTCGACGTAGAAATATTCCAATCGTGAAGGTGGCTGGAGAGGTTTATCTCCGGAAGGGGCAACATGGGAAACGGAAGAGGAGATGAAAGAGAAATATCCGAGTTTATGGCACGATACTTAGCTAGTATAGAATAAATTTCGGGGACGAAATTTTATTTAACGGGGAGAAATGTAATACCCAAAATTTCTTGTTGGTCTTAAATACAATATTTTGATAAATAGAGTCTATTTAATAGGTGAATATGTGGTCTCAAATTTTGAGACATGTTTATCTTATTTTCTAGGCAATTTTTCCCCTAGAATTAGAATAGCCAATAATTTAAGGAATTTTATTAGGCATCATAAAATACCATAAATGAAATAAACACTATATTTAAATTATGATTCATATGGAGATGAAATATCAAGAGGAAATATCCAACCATTAGCCAATGAGGTGTTTACACATAGGATAATTAGGATAACCAATGGGATTAATTCAAGATTTAATCAAAGGGAAATCTATACAAAATAAATTGTATCTTGAAATCCACTAACCATCAATCAAAGATAAGAAGTGATTATTAACAAGCAAAATTCAAGCTTCAATTTGACTATAACCAAAGCTATTTTCTCAACTTTTAAGAATTTGCCAATTGAGAAAATGAGAGATTGAGGTCTCTAATTAAAGCCAAAGATCTCAAGAGTTCAAAACCAAAAAGAAAATTTGAATCAAACTTCATTAAGGTCCCCAAATGAATTTTTATCTAGTTATTCTATCTAGTGGAATGGAAGAGGTAGGAAATTCTAACTTAAAAAGGAAGTCAAGAAGTTGTCACAATTTAAACTTCATTTGGAATCCACCAATGAAAGCTAGCAAGACAATTACACAAATGCCATAGCCTTTTGCTATAAATAGGGGGCTTTGCTCTTCATATTTTCTCACCAATTCACAAAGCTTACAAGCTGAAACATAGAGAGAAAGTGAGAGTGAGAGCCTTGAAGAAAGAAGGAGCAAAGTTCTTGGTAAGTTTTCTAGTTCTAGCTTTAAGTTCTTTAAGTTTTAGTTCTTAAATTCTTAGATAGAAGTAGCTTAGATCTTAAATATGCTAGGATAATTTTATTTAGATGTTTTTATGGTTAAAATTGGCTTTATTTCGAAAAATTGATAAAGAAGAAGTTATAGCAAAGTTTTCGGAAGAAAATCAGCAAAGTAACGAAGTTCGTGCGAAATTTCATCGGTTTCGAATTCTGAAGTCAGCCATGAAAACGCCAGGATTTCATATTGAAATCATGATCAAAACATTCTGAGAAAATTCATGGTTAAAATAGATATATAGGGCTTTTTAAAAATGTCAAGAACATGTCAAAATGATTTTTGTACAGAGAGTTAAAATTCCTCAAAGTTAGGCTACGAAATTCTGGAAAATGCTGGGCAGAGGTTCAAAACTTAAAACCTGGGAGTGATTCGTGAAATCTGGGAAAAGGTGACTATTTTTACTTGAAAATAGACATCCTAAGGATTCCAAGGAATTTTACGGATCCTCGTTTCGATTTTTGTAGAATTAATTATGATTTTTCAAAGTTAGACAAAATGCTGCCCAGATTTATACCAGCGTTGTTGTGCGAATTTTGAGGGAATAAAGTGAAAAATAAAAGTTGTAAGGGCAAAATGGTCATTAGGGGCCAAAATATCTCTTAGGATATTACTTACAAATTAATAAATACGGTATTACCATTATAGGATCAACGCGATCACAGTTCGGGCGTCAAACGTACCGACAAGCGCCGACGAAGGTACGGACGCGTCTTGTAACACTAACTCTGATGTTCATTGTATACCTATATGTGATGAGATGTGTTTTTGAACTGAGATTCTGTTTTCAAAAGTTATTGACTGTGCACATACAGCTTTATACGGGTTATAGTCATGATAACGCCGTTAAGTTTTCCTAGCGAGGACACGACCGTACATCGTGGCACCGGGTGAATAGTGCGGTATGTAGTGACATTCATATGCAGGTGTATATGGTGTGTTGTTACTTGGTATATGTGAATTTTACTGTGGTATCATGAATATCTGTCATACATAATTGTACTTGAACATGAGGTTAACCGTTACCTGGGGTTCAATGTACTTTGAACCTCAGCTCTTACCATAGCTTCAGGTTCCGGAGTGAACGGGAGCGGAGACAAGGGTAAGCGACGGGCTTAGGACTAGATTTGGTCGGGCCCCCTTTTGAAATGTATTTTGAATTTAGAACCATTTGAACTATTGTACCGCTGTTAGTAGCAAAACATACAGTTGATGTTATCAGATACATATCTTTTGAAATACTATTTTTACTTCCGGTGCTCTACTCTGATTATGATACCGTTTAAAAAAAAAAAAATCGCTTCCGAAATTGGGATGTGACAATTTGCACGTACACACCATAGCAAAATGGTGTGGTTGAGCGCAAACATAGACATATCATATCATTGAAACAATCCGGGCTCTACAAATTCACGCAAACATACCAAGGGAATTTTGGAATTTTGCGTAGATTGTATCTTATGTTTAAGACGAGAGGTAGTATTAATTACTTAAAATATTGTAGGAAATGAAGCAACAACAAATAAAGCAACAATCAAACAAGTAAAAATTTATGATATCGATTAAAATGGATCATAACCATTACGAACAAGTCAAATAATTTTAATGGAACATGTTCAGAGGCCTAGATTTAATACAAGCTCTTTTTGAAGGTCAAACAAGTAAATATTATGCATATTTACTTACAGAACCCAAGTATGAGGCTGAATCTTAAGGCTTTGTTTGCGAGTTCCATTTTGGAGGGGAAGGGAAGAGAGGGGAGCGTTTTGGTAGTCCCTTCCCTTGATAAATACAAGGAAAGGGGCTACCAAAACCCTCATTTCCCTTTCTTTTCCCTCCAAAATGAAACTCCCAAACAAAGCCTAAATCTCCAAGAGACAATCTAACTGGATGTGGCCCATCCATTGGTCTTTCCAACAATCCTCCAACTGTTACGCTTAAGGTCCAATACAAAGTCCACGTATGGTTCAGCATACTCACTTGATCCAGTCACCAACAACATCGCCACTTCCAGTATCTCACAATCATAAGGAAGTTTCGAAACGGTTTCTGATGTGTCGCCGTCCAATGCCACCACGTCACCACCCCTGTAGATGTAAACCTCCTCTCATCACCACCGTCCACATAGATCCTCGGGATAAAAAATTCATTAACTGAATTTTATTTTTATGTAGGTTAAAAAATTCATTTAATGTTGAAAAAAAAATCTAAAAAATCTATTATATCCTAAAAAAAAAAATGCGTTTAGTTTTTATTTTTATAAAAAAAGTTTAATGGATATTAACATTGATACTTAATTATGAATGCAAGAGATAAATTAGGAGGTTTGATTAAGGATAATTTAGTAATTTTAAATTTATATTATAATATTTGATCCTTATAAGTAATTACAATTTTTATGGTCCTTCTTATTAAATATTTTTTCCTCCAGGTCCTTCATTCTAATTTTCCCTTCTTATTAATTGCTCTGTGTCTTATGTCCTTTGATCATTATCTGGGCTGTGCCTGTATGCTGTGTTCTTAATACACAGCTATGTGAATATATAGTATCAGTTCTGTACATTATCATATTTTGCTTTCCATGCTTTAATGATTCCAAACCTCAATAATAAACTAGTATAATCTCCTGCTACGTTTTCCTTACTTTCATGCAAAATGATGGTGCTTATAATTCCCATAGATTTAAAATATGGCGGCCAAATGACAACTTTTTAAAATTGTAAACGTAATCAAAGGATAGTGTGGCTTGTTTCCTGGAATCACGAGGGATGACAGAGGATGCTGTTGAAGTAGCAACTGATCCTGACTACAGATTTGAGTTAGCCGCGCAGCTTGGAAGACTGAAGGTGGCAAAGGTAATTTCATGTAATGTGCATACAATGATATTATCTTTAGGCGTGTAAAATAAATTGGGCACTGAATTTTCTTATCTTTATGGAAGATTGTAATATGCATTCAATGGTATTATTCTTTTTGCAGAGTATTGCAACAGGAGTGCAAAGTGAGTCTAAATGGAAGCAGTTGGGAGAATTGGCTATGCCTACTGGAAAGGTATTGTTTTAAGTGAAATGAATTGGCACCGTTTCTTTTAGATCAAATGCTTGGGTAATTGCATTTCTAAGGCCCTCTTTGTTTAATATAACATTGTGAGAAGTGATTTATTGCCTAGGGATTTTATAAAAGGAAGAAACTAGTTTGCATTTGGTTTTAATCCCAAAAAATGATTTATTATTTAGTAATTTTCAGTTTTTATGATATCTGCGTTTATCTCCGTTTATAAAACGTGATTTATTATTTAGTGATTTTCAAATTTTAGTTTTATGAACATTTCCTCTCATTTACTATATCTGATTATTTTCAAAACTTACTCAAAGCAGGTTCTCAAAATAACTGTAAATCTGCTTGTTTACGTCTTCTTATTACTTTTAGAAGCTTAAATATACATTGTAAAATTTTGCCAAGGCAACTTTTTCATGGAAAAGGTTCAAACAGACGGGCCATGAATGTCCTTACCTGTATGTACAACTGCGAGGTCTTCAATTTTGATAAAGTTCTTCTGAACATTATGATGTGTTCGTGATGTCTATGTATGCTTCAAAAATTGAGCCTTTTGGGGTTCAAGCAAGAAGTTACAGGGCATGCAGTTAGGACCAAATGAAGGTAGTCTTGGTGAAATTTCCTTTGAGAAGTTGTGTTCAGATTCTTTTAGTAAAAGATAATCATTTTTATGTATAATTAGAGTGTATGATGCTTGTCGAAGTTTACATTTTCTTGCAGCTCACTATATTCTTCTTTAGGAGATGCTGAGGGAATATCGAATCTGGCAACCCTTGTTAAAGGGCAAGGGGAGAACAATGTTGCATTCCTTTGCATGTTCATGTTGGGTAAAGGTGAAGACTGCCTTCAGCTGTTAGGTAGAGAGGCAGTCTTCTCTAGTTTTGCCCTTTTGCTTCCATAAATTACTAACACAAGTATGGAACAAGTTGGATTACAATGTAGTTTTACATAGCTCACTCGTGCCTTTGCAGCAATCGGATTCCTGAAGCTGCTTTAATGGCACGGTCTTATCTCCCAAGCAAGGTCTCGGAGATAGTAGCCATTTAGAGAAAAGCACTCCACAAGGTAATTTCTTTTTTTGAAATTACAGGCAAGCCGGAGCTTGAAAAGATAAAAAGGCTAGACAGTGAAAGAATAGCCCAAATACATCAGCCTAGAAAATAAGCTAACGAGGTGTGAGGGCACTGTTGGTCCCTTACGACCATATGAAGGCACCCTCTTGGTATCGTTGGGATGAGAACCATATCCTCTTGAGTGGGGGCATCATGACCCTGCCTGGCCATATAGTCAGCACATGCTTTGTTGTCCCTGGGAGTATAGTGGAGCTCTACATTCCAATCCTGAAAGAGAAGGTCTCTAGTCTCTTTGATGACGTTCCTAAGCGGGTGATCCGTGTGGCAATCTCTCATGATGATACTGATGGCGTCCAAAGAATCAGAATAGAGGAGTATCCTCTGCAAACAAATCTGATGACCCAGGTTTAGTCCTGTCATGATAGCGCAAATTTCAGATTCAAGGACCGAGCGGAGTCCAAGGGACTTGTGAAACCCCATCAACCATTGGCCTTGAGAGCTCCTAAGCACTCCACTACAAGCTCCCTGATGATGGTGACGTACAGACCCATCGACATCGATGCAGACCACGTTTGTAGGAGGGGGGTCCAAGACTTCTCTTCAAACCTGTCAAGTTGGAAAATTTTATGAGTTAGAATTTGGTTCGTTGCACTTTCCGTGAGTAAATAGTTGCATAGGTGGAGCATATCCCTGGTGTCCTTTCTTTCACCCTGAAAAAGGAATTTGCATCTAGATGTCCAAAGAATCCAACACCCCAAGCTGAAGACATCGGCCAAGAGAAATTGTTGAATCTTCCTTTCCGCGGATTGTGCTTGGTGTTCCAATTGAGCCAGCCTTGCAAATTACCTGCAAAAAACTTGGACAAGTAGTTAGGTTTCAAAATTACTTTCTAGAAGTTTTTAGCCATCTCACAATCTCTTATTATATGAATCACGCTTTCCTCGCTACCACATTTGAATGGGTAGAGATTCTCATTCGTAAGACCCCTTTTGGCTTTAAGAGATTTTGTAACAAGGCGCTCATGCCCAACTTGCCACATAAAATATTTTACTTTTTCGGGAAGTTGCCATTTCCACATCTGGGTCCAGAAGTTGTTGGTATTAGCTTCTCTTTGATCTGAAAGGAAAAGGTAAGTTGATTTGACAGAGAAGCAACCGTCCTTGGCAGCTCTCCAAGTAAAGTAATCCGGGAGATTGCTACAAGGGGGTCGCATCTTAGTGATGATATTAATGATTTCAGGAGGCAGAATGTCTTGCCATCTATTGGTGTCCCATATTCCATTTAAAGATGAATGATCCCTTACGGACTCACTTTCATGAACTAAGGACGGATTTAGCACAAAGGTTATGAGCGGTCGGTCAAGAGGGAGCCAGAGGTCAGTCCAAAATTTAGTTCCAGCCCCATTGTTAATCTGTTTCCCTATTCCAATGAGGAATTTGTCCCAAACCTCGGTAATCGCTTTCCATGTAGATGATGAATTCTTCTTCCTTGAGACCTTAGGAACCGAAAGACTACCGCAGTTATACTTGGACCACAGGCAATTAACCCATAGAGTGTCTCTTTGCGTTAGGAGGCTCCAACAAAGCTTCATAATAAAAGCTTTATTTTGGCGCCTCAGATTTTTGAACCCAAGACCACCCTGCTTCTTTGCCTGAGTAACTTTATTCCAAGCAATGAGATGGACTTTCCTCACGTCCTCCTCTTGCGACCAAAGGAACCTTCTCGAGATTTTATCAAGCTCGTTGATAGTGCATATGGGAAGAAGATTGGACTGCATACAATAGCTAGGCAGAGCGGATAACGCAGATTTAATCAAGACTGAGCGACCAGCAATAGATAAAAACTTGCTCTTCCACGTGGACAGTTTTTTCCTGGCTCTTTGCACAATGGGGTGGTATGTAGCCTTTGTAACTCTCTTGTGAATGATTGGCACCCCTAAGTATTTCCCAAGGTCCACAGTAATTCCAATTCCCAGCTGCTGGCTGAGCTTAAGCGCCCTGTTAAAGTTGACATTACTGGAGCAGAACATTCGGGATTTATTTAAATTAATTTTGTGGCCCGAGACCTCACAAAAACTCTGCATCACTTTGCGAATTTCAGACATCTGACCGTTGGTAGCTTCAGCAAATAAAATGAGATCATCAGCGAAGAAAAGATGAGAGATACAGGGGCTTCCTCTTTTAAAGGCAAAAGGTTTCCATCGGTGGGCAGTGCATTCAGCTTTAATAAGATGCGCCAAACGTTCCATGCATAGAACAAAGATATATGGGCTTAAAGGATCTCCCTGTCTGACTCCTCTGGAAGGGATAAAGCACGGGCTTGCGTCACCATTCCAAAGAATAGACATGGAAGCAGTAGAAATACAAGCCATAATTAAATCAACAAAATTGTCTTCTAACTTCAAGCAAGTGAGAGTATTCTTGATGAATCCCCAGTCAAGTCTATCAAAAGCTTTTTCCATATCGATCTTAATCGCGACAAATCCCTTCTTCCTGCCCTTCATTCGCATAGAGTGGATAATTTCTTAGACAATTATGATATTGTCGCAACTAGATCTGTTTGCAATAAAGCCGCTGCCTTTGCTCGGGGTGATAAGGTGCGCCATCACTTTTCTAAATATGTTCGCCAATACCTTGGTGATGATTTTGAAGCTGACGTTACATAAGGATATTGGCCGAAAATCTTTAAGGGTAGAAGGGTTATCAACCTTAGGGATGAGGACAACCTTAGATTTATTGATGGAAGCCATGGAAGATGGGTTGTTGAAGCATTCTTCAATAAAATCACAAATTTTATCTCCACCACGTTCACCGTAATGCGAAAAAGTGAGCACGAAGGCCGTTAGGACCCGGCACTTTAAAAGCTCCCATATCAAACGTAGCATTTTTAATTTCAACTCTTGAAACATTTCTTGATAGCATGCGTAACTCGTTAGTATCAAGAGCAGGTAAGACAATTTTGTTGATTTAATTATGGTATTTTTTGTGCAGTAAAACTGCCTGAATGTCATTTGTTATCATATGTAGAATTTACTCTCAAGCACCTTTTACAATTAGGCTTACCTAGCATGGAAAGTCAAAAATTTCTTCAACAAAAATGGACACCATTGGTCATGAATATAAAATGTGAAAATCACTATGAGGTTACAAGGAAAGAATGTAATTATCAAGAAGTCCCTTAACAGGTAAGCAGCATGCAATAACAAGATGTAGCACAGAAAATGATAACATTTATTTTGCTCCTTTGTTAATAGAATTTTTTGGTGATTTCATTCCATTTTTGGGACTTCATAGTGATTTCTCCAAATATAATGATATTGTTTTGTCCAATTGGTATATATTAAAGTATATTACTATGTGCGGGATAATATTTTACATATAGAACAGATGGATAGTGTTCTTGACAACAGTATGTCATTGTAGTTTTAATTGAATTTAAAATGCAGGTTTCAGTCACGGAGGCCATGTTGAGATTGTGGAGATCAACAGTATAGTTGAGAGCCAGTTACATTTTGCCATATTACATAACATTCTTCTAAGGATGCTACCTCAATAGGCTTGTCCCATTTTGAAAGTAGATAACTGAACTAATGATGATTGATTGTTCTAATTCTGGATGGTAATATTGGTCCTAAAATTTTTGATTATTTGATATTCTTTTGGATTGAAACCGGGACTTTTTATAGCAAAAATAAATATTCTTTCCCAAAGTATTGTTTCCATTGAGACAATGTTGATCTAGCTCTTCAAACCATATCATGTCTTTCTAATAATACATTTACTAAGATAACTTTTCCCCCTCCCTTCTTTTTTCTGATTATAATTTAATTTTTTGCTTTTGATATTCAGCCATTTCTCATGTTTCCAGTAATTATATACGAGAATTCCTCTCCTCTGTGAATGCAAACAAGCTTGACATTGTTGAAAATATAGATGCATGATAATAAAGGAAGTAAGAGAGAATGTGGGTTCTTCTTACACACACACACATATATATATATATCATCTTTTCTCACAATCTTTCAATTGTCCTGTTTCTAATTGACTCTGTATTATTTGCATATTGGCTTTTCTTATCATACACTTACAATGGCATATCCATGTTGATTTCTCGTCCTTGAGGCTTCATGTCTCATTTGTTCAAAATAAAGGTCCAAACATGGCATCTGTATTATTATTTGATCCTTTTGGTTTGCTTGCCTTGCCTTATATTTATTCCCCCAAAATATATTCATATATAAAAATATTACCCAATATTTACTTATGTATCATTGAAACTTTTGATGCTATGCTTTTTCTCTCCTCTTTTTTCTTTTGTCTTGTATAACTTCTTATCCCCTGTGGGTAAAATAGTAAGGAGTCACCGTTTCTAAATATGGAAATGATGCAATGCTAATTCCCTTTTTTTACCAACAAAGCCCATGATCTTGCCTCCCTCCCTCCCTCTATCAAGTCTCAATGCTACACTGACACCACCAACTTTACAACCTCCAACACCTTTGGCGTATACCTAAGCTGAGCAAGTTTCGATAATTTTCGTCGACTCTGTGTAATTATGCAAGATGCCACAGTAAAAGCTGAGACTTGTTCACAGAATAAGTAATGAAACAATTGTGTATAGGTTTAAACTTGTTAACTTTCTTAAAGGCGTAAAAATAAAATTACCTTAATAACACTTGCAAGGATGCATAGCAAAAGATGAAATTTTAACATGTGGATGTGTATCACACAAATATACAATATATAGGGCATCAGTGTGATGGATGCTAATACATTAGTTAGAGCACAAATATGCAGAGCACATTTTCATGAAAGGCTTGGTAAAGAATTTGTCTTATATCTAGTGCACAAAAGGAGCTAAATATATGTCATTGGATGCCAATACATAGCGTGATTCACTTATTGCAATTTTTTTAGGGAACAAAATTATAATTCCAAAATAGATGTATAAGCAGGGAGCTAAATGTAAGAAAAGACAAAAATAATTTCCAATGCAACTCAACCAATCATATACAAAGTCACCAAAATGAAGCCAAATAAATCATTAAAGATCCAACAGAAAACATGTGACACCCGTCCTAAATGCGTCTTTTTTATCAGAATTGTAGCGGACAGGCATTGAAATAATTTAGACGACTTAATTACGGAATAAAGCTTTCATAAAATAACTTAGTTTGAAAACATGAGGATGAATTTTTTGCGATTCGGATCCATCTCAGAGGGATCTTAATATAATAATCCAAAATAGACAGATGATAAACGTTAAAGTACAGTCTAACTACTCATATTTTCCCAAAAAGTTCCATCTATTGTAACCTTACAGTTGCATCTTGCCTCTTGATCCCGAACCACTACCTGTCTCTTTCATGCAGTCTGGAGGTCAAATGAATGAACCCCAGGGGTAACAGTTAATCTCATATGCATGTATGAAATATAAATCACAGTATAACATATGTATAAGCATAGAATAATTCACAATAATTAAACAAGTCGCACCGTAACCGCAATTATCGATCAAAGACCGCAGCCCTTTAAGACATGCAGCCCCATGAGACACGCAGCCTCAATCATAGCTAGGATACACACATGCAAATTATCTAGCAACCATGATCAGTCATACATGAAGACATACATAAAGGCTAATAAGATAACAGTTACCCACCTCAAACTTGAATCCTTAACTGGTCCGGTAGGTGTTGGGATCGATTGAGGGGTCAAGGTATGTATGTCAACAGCGCATAATACATTATAAAGGTCAACTTCAAATAAAGTTTATATATATATATATATATATATATAGACAAAAGATTGATGAACAGTGCCATATTTGCAAAGACGAGAATGATATAAGCTAGGTTTAAAAAAACACAAGGAATCTTGATACATGAAATAACCATATAAATTCATTGTTATTGAAAAGATATATCAAACATTCACCCATCTGTGTATCAAAAGAATGCACTACCATGAGTCACAACTCAATCACTGTACTCCCCTCCTTGTCATTCAGTAATAATTCAAATGCATTAGGTATTATATCATTGAGCTGTAAGCTCTGTTTTTCTTAAGAAAATGATTTAATGCTACTCTCAGTACTTCATAGATTCTCCAAAATGAAAGAGCTTTATTCAAGAAAACTGATCAATAACAATCAAAATGTCAGACTAGCAATAATATCAACTCGAAAACGTAAGACAATGAATAGAGACAAAAGCTCTTGATCCTACAAAATGTTTTCTATGACCTTCCTGTACACGACCTACATACAAAACATCCAGCTTCCTTTTTGGTTTCATGTATACATATGTTTATCAGTAAATTTTCTTTTTTTTTTTTAATTTTTTTAATTTTATTTTTAAGTGCACCAATATGCTTTGACAGTAAAAATGTTTTTCCCCCTTCTTTTTCCACTTATTCTAAAAGCAACGTGGTATGCATATATATCACACAGTAAAACAAAGTTCGTTTCTCTTGGTTTTCCATTACAGCAATACTCTTCCTCTTATATATATATATATATATAATATACATATATAATACCATGACTATACATATATTATCATAACAGACAATATAGTATCTCATGGTCTTTCATGTGATGGCAAATCTCCAAGCTTTATAAGTATCATGACATCAATTTTTTTTCATACCAGTAAGGTTGTGCTTTTCCTCTTTTCCTTCATAAATATGTACATGGTGTTAAGATATATATATATATATATATATATATATATATAACTATGTTTACACAGTAAACTAGCAATGCCAGCGATATATATATACACCCTTATATATGCAAAACTTTCTTTTGGTTTTTCTCAGGTTTTCATGTGATCTACACACACACACAACACATGAGGGGCTTTCCTTCTCTTTTATATAGTCTCAAGGTATATATCTATATATGCACAGCTTGGAGCTAAAACGCCTACCTATATACATATATATATATATATATATATATATATTCATTCATTAACTAAGTGACATTTTTAATGGAAACAAAAGGAGATGAAGCTCAAACACTTACCTAGCTAATCTTTCGATAGACCAAAGCTCGCTGCTACTCCACACCACACACACCTCTGTTTCGCTGTTTTAAAATAGAGAAGGGCAAATGGATTTTCTCTCTTTCTCTCTCTCTCTTTCTCCCTGCTTCAGTTCCTCTCAACTTCGGTCTCTAGTTCTGTTACGCTTAACATGAATGAATGGGAGCAAAGGAGCATGGAATATATAGAGGAGGGAGGGTCCAGTCTGAGGAAGGGAAAAGAATGGACCGTTGGGAAGGATATGTAAGGGGCTCAAGAAGCATGGGAGGGTTTGAGCTTGCGTGAACAGTTGGGTGGCCGAAAGTGAGATTTAGACTCTGCTGTTATCTTTCTCTGACTCTGCTTAACGTGTTTCATTTGGATGATTATTAGTGAAATGACATGTATTTTGCTGTTCCCATTAAACGTCACTTGCAGCTGGGTTTTGGATACATCAGATGTTGAGGATTTAGCACTGGACATATGGGCTTTTGTGTGGGTTTCGATATTTGGTAAGCATTGGGTCACGTATTGGTGCTGGTTATTGTTGGGTTTCATGGGATAAATCAAAATGGGCTGTGAGTGTTTTAAGCCTAATAGATATTGAAAGGGGGTGTACGAATGAAAGATTATGACGGTGATGATGTATTTATTTATTATTTTATTTTATTATTAATTTACTAACTAATTACTCCCTTGTCTCTTCATTATTGTTTAATACTAAATAAATGCTAGAAATGAATCCTTGATGTTTTATAAGGATTTTCTTCCTTAATTAACTTCTTTTACCCTTAAAGTAATTTCTCTAAAAATCTTGGGCTATAAATCAACCTCTAACTATTTTCTTTGAATTTCTCATGAAAATAGATCCTTAAATTCTAATAATTATTTTCATAATTATTTTAGGCTAAGTTTTCATCATAAATTTTCATAAAATATTTCTAATTTCAAATCCCAAAATTTGGATGTTACAAAACAGATAAGGAAATATCTACTTTCAATGCAACTACTGCCACAGAAAACCTTACATTTAGATAAACTGTGACATCGATATCTTGTACATCAAAGAAATGTTCAGCAATTAATTTTCTTACACTAGATGATATCTGGAGGATAACTTGTCTACTTGAAAAGAAGGACCTCAAGAGGACGGGAATCTGGTATTCCATGGCAGATGCATTCATTTACAGATGTGCAGACGCTCTTTGGAAAATTGCCATAGTCAAGAGGAGATGGGTAGGCACCATTATCAATTATCGTTTGATGAAATGCTTCATCAATTTCATCATTCATTATGCCTGGCTGCCAACAGAAGTAAAAAAAAACTAAGTGCAAACAATATCATCTGTAAATTGATAAGTATATATTTTATAATTAAATAGGTGTATCTTTATGATATGATTAGTTTGATTTATTAATATTATATACCTATTTAATTATCTTTTACATACTTTACTATCATTTAATTAAATATAGGATTAAAGAATAATTTGACATAAAATTTATTCATATCCTATATATTTTATAGTAGAGGAAATATTAGATGAAGAAAAAGATAAAAGTCTCTCTCTCTCTCTCTCTCTCTCTCTATGTGTGTGTAAAATCTATTCATATCCTGTATATATATTTTATAGTACAGGAAATATTAGATGAAGAAAAAGATAAAAGTCTCTCTCTCTCTCTCTCTCTCTCTCTCTCTCTCTCTCTCTCTCTCTCTCTCTCTCTCTCTCTCTCTCTCTCTCTCTCTCTCTCTCTCGTGTGCGTGTGCGGTCCCACGCAAGGAAAATATCACTTAGGTCCCAAGAAACATAAAAAAATAAAAAAAAACTTCTAACCCAAAATCACATATTAAAAAAGTTCAGGAACTTCTTTGATATCGGTTGTATTGACAACGGAAGTGTTATTTTGACAAATTTAAAATGCTATCTTGACAACAAAATTTAAAAATCTGGCCATTTACAAAAAAAAAAAAAAAAAAAAAAAAAAAAAAAAAAAAACTAGATTCACAACAAGAAGTGTTATCTCCACAACAAAATTTAAAAACTTAGATTTTGTTTTAAACTCAAGTCCCTAAGCGTAAGAGGTCATTCATAACGAGAAAAAGTTAGATTAACATCCATAATAAAATTTAAAAACCTGGATTTTATTTCAAATTCGATCTTTAAGCATACAGAAGCCATTCACAACCAAAAAAATCTATATTCACAACAAGAAGTGCTATATTCACAACAAAATTTTAAAACCTGGATTTTGTTTCAAATTCAGTCCCTAAGCGTATAAAAGCCATTCACAAGAAAAAAAATCATATTAACAACGGGAAGTGCTATATTGACAACAAAATATAAAAATCTAGAGCCATTTTGAAACTCAAGTCAATATAGCACTTCCTGTTGTCAATATAGTTTTTTTTGTTGTGAATGACCTATGTACGCTTAGGAACCTGAGTTTGAAACAAAATCCAGGTTTTTAAATTTTGTTGTGAATATAGCACTTCTTGTTGTGAATTTAGCTTTTTCTGTTGTGAATGGCCTCTGTGCGTTTAGGGACCTGAGTTTGAAACATCCAGGTTTTTAAATTTTATTTTGAATATAACACTTCCTATTGTAAATCTAACCTTTTCTATTGTGAATGGTTAGGTTTTTAAATTTTGTTGTCAATATAGCACCTTTTGTTGTCGATATAACACTTCCTGTTGTCAATACAACTAATATTTTTTTAAATATTTTTTATGTTCTTTGGGATCTGAGTGATATTTTTCCTATTTAAAAATCTTGTTCTCATTATAATTTTCCAAGTTGAAATTCAATTTTTTGGCGCCCGGTCGGGCCCCTCAATCTTATCGCCACTATATCATATGCTCTCGCCGCCGCCTCCTCCGTCTCTGATGATTGATGATAATTAGATGATCGATCACACACACACACATGAAGGAATTCACATGTACGTAACGGAATTTGAATTCATATATATATGAACTCACCGAATGTGCCCAGGTAGTGTCGATCTTTCCCGTCATTAATCCCCGCTTCCCATCTACATCCACTCTTCGACTTCGCCCTTAATTCAGGTATATTATGTTTAATTTGTGTATACATATAAGTGTATATAGGCAATGATATCTAATTAATTACCTTCGAACTCCCACGAACTTAGAACTCCTATTATTGTTATTATTTGCCTCGCTCACGTTGCTGTAATAATAGGAAAAACTAGAATATTAGTGTCAAGTAACATACAGCTGACAGAATAAACAAGACATAACATACCAAAATACATAACAGTAAGATGTTAATTAAATTAACCTGCAAGTTTGTTTTCCTTTGTCATCATTCCTTTGATTACGAGGTGGCTGATCAGAAGAGGAAGCTGTCGCAGTGTTGCGAGAGAAACTTGGGGTGGATGATGAATTATTTGATTCCATATATATATGTATCTGTGTGATATGAATCATGATGATATATAATCAAGATTGTCCAGGATTTAAAATGTGCTCGCACGCGCTTGTTTCATTTAAAATTCTTGTGTAATGATTATGACAACATTATCAGTGCTTTATTGGTGAAAGTAAATGTTAATTTTCCCAATTCAAATGTGTATATGGAGATGAAGCATCCAAATTAAAAATCCTCGTCTTATTTCAATTATTTATCCTATCGTCTATCACTCAGTTACATGTTTAAAAAATTACTAAATGAATCCCAACAACATTAATTGTGTGTTCCTGTTTATACACATTATCTTTGAAAGTATATATATATATATATATATATATATATATATATATATATATATATATATATATATTATGTCAATAGTCTTTCTGACCTCAGCTAACACAGCATACCACCAGCTCAAGTTTAATTCTCATGTTATCTTTGGTGTGAAATTTTTACACCTGTTATTTAAATTAATTTAAAATTATGATAAATTCATTTGCCGTAAAAGTTAATTATGAATATCGAATTAATTATTTAAATTTAAATAATATTGATAAGTTCAAACTTCCCCTTTTAGATGCATGTGCTTTCACTCACTCATGGCCTAGCTGGCTAATTAATTATTATTTGTATGAAGAAAGTTTGAAGGGAAGAGATTCAAAGAATTAATCTTATCAGCGAGCTATAGAAAAATTTAAAATGGATCGTTAGGGTTTACCTAATAGTTCTTTAATCTGGTGGCTGGCAAGATCAGTGAACTCGATGCTATTCTGAAGCCCGCAATATCAATCGGGAATTCCCTGAAATATCAATTTTTCAGTCACCGAACAAGAAAGAGAAAGAGATTAAAGAAGAATCAAAATAAACTCTGGTGGTGCTTTAATTACCTTGTAGGGATTATTCTTGATCTTAAAGTACACGAAACTACACAACTCTCTGAACAGATTTGGAAAACCACACATTATTCCGTATATTCATCTTAGATACTTCTATTGGTTTTTGAATGTCAGAGAGTTGTGCAAGAAACTAATCATGGATATTAACTTATCAAGGAGCGTCTAACTTCAACTTCTCTTCAGTTTTGGAGAGAGTTAGAGAGAGATTCTTGAGTCTGATAAGAAATTGTGTAGTCTGAGATTGGTGCGCGTCTTAAGGATTAAACAGAACTAATCACTTTCTCTTGGCTGAACGGTTGAGTGGGAGCAATGCCTAAGCTGATCACCCCGTGCTATGTGTTACTTCTGCCTTTTATTACAAGTCTTCTTTGGGTAATTAAGGTATTAATTTCTTTTGAAATATCTGTTATTTTACTGTTCCCCAGATAACTAAACAAATAACTAATTTATAACCACCTGTAACTAATCGAGGAGAGTCTTAAAATTATTGATTACTGGCACTATATATCAAGAATTTCAAAAGCATTAACGAATCTTAATTAAATTTTTTAGATAATTTATTTAAATTTATTAGTAAGCTTTTATAAAAAGCACAGAAGGGAGTATATTAGGATTTAGGAGAGCCATTTCTTTTAAACAAAAATTTGAGTCGCAGAGGCGCCTTCTTTCAAACTCAACTATCTTTTGAGTTTGATCTAACATGCATTAGAAAAAACAAATTTAATGTAAACATAGGTTAAAAATAAATATTTTTTATTATTCTCTAAGTAATTTTTATGATGTACATAATAAGAAATTTACTGTTTTGTGAATTTTCTTACAAAATTATTCATATATCTTGTATAGGGCTAATTTAATATTTGCTCCCTCAAATTTGGCTTCACTCAACAGGTTTCCCTTACCTTAAACTTTATTAACTTTGTCATAAAATTCAATAACTTTTAACTTTATAACTATTTAATGTTATTATACTCTATGAGTATAAAGTCAACACAATAATAAATGAAGGGGAAAATAATACATTAATAATAATAATAATGAGGTGTTTTATATATGAGATCAGAATGGAATATTTGTTATTTCTATGCATTATAAATATGACCAAATCAGAGTATATAAAAACACAAGTCTCCTTTTTTAACTAAAAAAAAAAAAAACCGAAGCAAGTGTAATTCTAGTTCATGATTATACAGCATACTTTTAGTTACACCCAAATGTCTTCCCTTCTAGACATAGTTGAAGAGGCAGTTGACTAAAACCGAGTTGTGTCCCTAGGTTGAATATAAATATTTAAACAAATTTTAGGTACTTATAATATTTACACTTTCTTTTCAAATGTTCCTGCTCAATCAATATATCATCAATTCAAATCATACATCGAATCTAAAGAAGAGAATTTTAGCAAATGTGTGAGTTAATAATAAGAATGATCATGTCATATATGTGTATAGAGGCTATTTAGTTATGGCAATTGAATGAACAACCATAAAACAATATAAAAAGTACTACGTACGTGCTCGTATTATATATATTTTTATCACTAAAAATTATAATAAGGGCAAAATGGATAAAATGTATTTATTATTGAGACAAAGCCAAATAAGATCCTATAAAAAGAGATAAGCATATTTAAAAAAAAGTATCTTTTTTATATATATATATATATATATATATGAACGGAGGAGCACTATATATATACACATACGGACACTCTTCCCATAAATATAATTCTGGCTCTACACACACTATCAAATTTTCGTGCTCAATCAATATCATCAATTAGAACCACACACCATCAACTTTTGAAGACCTGATCCTGTCTTCTGGTTTTGAGTTTGAATCTTATAATAAAAGACGATGCTTGAAAAGCTTTATACGCAGATAAACTGAACTCAATCCAATAACGTTCAACGCTTATGTTTAATTGCCACATGCATGCATGTGGTAATTAGTCAGTTTCACAGTAGTCAATATAGTACTATACAGTTCCCAGAAATTAACAGAGCAGTATTTTCTAGCTAGCCGACACTATATAGTTGATTGTTACTGCATGTCTTCATCATATTATTTATTTATGAAGCAGGGTCCTCGTCAGCAAAACTCATCTCCACATCCTCCGTGGAATCACTATCTTTAAAATCATTCAAGGAATAATTTCCGCTCACCAAATGCTCCATTAGAGGTTCATTCAAGGAATAACCCCTCCCAATTCGCCACCGTCTGATTTTCTACTTCGATCGGATGATACAGCTGTTCGGAGGAGGACTCACCAGAAGGTTGTGGAGGCTCCTCCATGTTGTCAGCGAAACTCATATGGAAATTCACTGTACGGCCACTGATCATCATTATTCCAAGGAAATCCATTTTCAAAAAACCCATCTGGTAGCAGGTCCTCATATTCATTATCATCCATATACACAAACCCGTCATAACAACTTGAGGATTTCCGTTGGTCCCCTGCTTTAAGAACACTGCTCTCCGGGTTATTATTCTTGTTCTCATTTTCTTCGCTCTCGTTGCTGTAATAATAGGAAAACTAGAATATCAGTATACGAGTAACATACAGCTGACAGAATGAACGAGACATGAAAATACATAACAGTAAGATTTTAATTAACCTGCTGCAAGTTGGTTTTCCTTTGTCGCCATTCCTTTGATTAGTAGGCGGAAATGCCACGTCATCATTATCATCCATGGACACAACCCCCTCGCTATTCGCCACCCTCTGGTTTTCTGCTCCGAATGGAACAACTCCAACCACATCATCACTTTTTACGATTTCAATATTATTTTTCCTAAGAAACTCTTCCACCGTGAGCTCCTTGATCCACCAGCAAGCACCCTCTCCGATTGGAATCTTACTACATTTAAGAATCTTTTCGGTATTATAATTTTTCAAGTCGAAATTCAATTCTCTTTCGCCGGGGATCAGGTCTTTCAATCTTATCGCCGCTATATCATGTGCTTCGGCCGCTTCCTTCTCTGTCCCTGATTATTATTGATGATGATTAGATAATTATATTACATGTACGTACGTTAAGTACGGAACTTGAATTCATATATATGAACGCACCGAATATGCCCAGGTATAGTGGTTTCGTGCACTTACACAGCCTGGCTATCCATCCATCTCCAATATTCTTCCTTCTGCGCCTATTTCAGGCATATTATGTTTAATGTTTGTATACTGATATGGGTTATATATGCAATGATATAAATATAAATATATATATATATATATATATATATATATAAATATATAAAGGAGAGTTGACAATTTAAAAATGCGAACCAGGTGACTCCATTATATTGCGAGGATCTCCCTTTGTTTCCTGGTTTAAGAATACTGCTGTCCGGGTTACTATTTGCTTCGCTCTCGTTGCTGTAATATAGGAAAAACTAGAATTTAAATATATAAGTAACGTACAGCTGACAGAATATACAAGAAATAAAAACAGTTAGATGTTAATTAACCGGCAAGTTTGTTTTCCTTTGTCATCATTCCTTTGATTAGGAGGTGGCGGATCAGAAGAGCAAGCTGTCGCAGTGTTTGATGATGAATTATTTGATTCCATATATCTATTCAGATATTGAATCATCAGGACATATTAATCAAGATTTGTCCAGGATTTAACACACTAATTACAAGGCCAAAACTTATTCAATGTTATTTTGCTTACTACATATATATATGTGTGTGTGTGTGTGTGTGTCAATTTCAGTCCCCAAACAAGGAAGAGAATGAGATTAAACAAGAAGCCAAATAAACTTCGATGATGTTTTAATTACCTTGTGGGGATTCTTGATCTTCACGTACGAAACTACACGACTCTCTGAACAGATTTGAAAAACCACACACTATTATTCCATTAGGCATATACATCTTAGATGCTTCTATTGGTTTTCCAATTAGAGAACTAAAGGAAAATCATTGATCGATGTTAACTTACTATCACATCAAACTTCCAAGATTAGAGTTGAGATTAACAATGAATTTTGCCGTAAAATATTAATTTGAAGCCCGGGATCGATCTGGAATTCTCTGAAGTCAATTTCAGTCAACGAAGAACGAAGAGAAGGAAGATTAAGAGAAAGATTAAAAGAGAAACAGAATAGAAATTACCTGTAAGGATTCTTGATCTGTATCTTGATGACTGAGAAGCGTCTTACTTCACCTTTTCAGAGTTAGAGGGAAAAATTATTGATCTGATCTGAAAAGAAATTGTGAAGTCTGACAGTTTTTCTTCACAGACTGATGTGCAGGGAAGAAGATTAAACAGAACTAATCACATTCTTCGATCACTTTCTGTTGGCTTTATTTGACTAGACCGTTGAGGGGAGCAATGTGTTAGCTGATATATACATCATCCCATGCAATGTTACTTCTGCCTTTTATTACACGTGATCATCTTTGGGTAATTAAGGTATTAATTTTCTGAAAAAATAATCTGTCATGCTAATGTTCCCGACGTAACTAACTATATAACTACCTAATTGATAACCTCCTCTAACAAATCGAGAAGAACTTTAATATTATTTTTTATTCCTGGAACTTGACAGAAATTTTAAAATTTCAAAAACAGTAAATAATCTTAACTACTTAAATTTTTAATCTATTTATATTTTTAGATAATTTATTAACTTATTTAAAGTTATTAGTAAGCTTTTATAGGACAAAAGGGGAGTAAATTAGGGTTTGGGAGAGCCATTTCTTTTAAAAAATTTGAGTCAAAGAGTTACCTTCTATCAAACTCAACTATCTTTCGAATTTAATCTAGCATGCATTAACAAAATCAAAATTAATCTTCACACAGGTTAAATTAAAAAAAGTTATCATTTTCTAAGAAAACTTTATTTTAATGTACATAATAAGAAATTTACTTTTTTGTGAATTTTTTTACAAAATTATTCAAATATCATATATTGAGTTAATACAATATTTGGTAAACCGAAATTGCCCTTATTCTCAATGGAATCCCCTTACCTTAAATTTTATTAACTACTATATCATAAAAATCAATAAATTTTTATCGTTATCCCTATTTAATGTTATTATATAAAGTATACCCCATGACTACATGAGAACAAAATTAACAATAATAAGTGAAGGGTAAAATTGTACCCTTATTAAAAAATTAATGAAGTGCCTTATAAGTAAGATGAAAATAATATGTATTAAAAAATAGTACCAAAATATTTGTTATTTCTTTACCCTATAAAAAGGACTGTAATAGCCTAAAAAAATAGTACACACACATAATAATCTAATTCTAATGATACTAATAATAATAAAAACAATAATATAACATGACAAGTGTAAGTCTGAAATTACCAAAAGGCCTACCATTTAAATATCTTTATATTTTACTAGGGGTGACTATTTCTTTTCCCAACAAAAACCCTACTCCCCTATTTGCTTTTCCCGTTGATGAAATTAGTGGCAGAGCAAGAAAAAAAAATTCTGGAAACATCTCCTTGTGCTTGACTCATCTCTTCGATTCAGTGCCGCCGTTCTTCTTCCCTTCAATCTTCGGGTGTATGTGTGTGTGTTCATGTGGATTTCCGTTTGCTGGTATCGTGGTTGAAGTAAGCATTGGGATTCTCTTCTCCTTCTTCTATTTGAGCGTCGCTGAGGTGTATTGGGTGCTAAGGTTTTTGGGTCTTCTCTTTTCTTCCTCCGTTGCAGCGATGTGACGTGGGTACAGGTGTATTATTCTCTTCCCTTTTTAATCTATAATGTGCTTGTGGCTGGGTATAAGAGAAGAAATTCGTTTTTGTTGACAGTGGGTATATGTGAAGCAAGGAGATTTGAAAGCTGAGGCCTATGTTGCCCCGACACCGATACGAGACACGAAATACGACACGACTCGACACTCCGACACGTTAATCCTAAAAAAATCTAAATTTCGACACGTTAGGACACGTTTTGATATATGTATTATAATTTACATTTAAGTTCAATATTCCGTAAAATCCTAACCTCCAGCTTTGGCTTATCGTAGATTCAGCCTCATCATAAAGTCGTGCCTCCTTTTTTAAAAAAAAAATATAAAAGAAAAATTTATCATCAATTTAGTAATACTCAAAGCCACACATATTTTTTAAAAAAAGGAGTGTCGAGGAGTGTCGGGACAAGTGTCGGAGTGTCGAACGGGTGTCGGAGTGTAATACCCCACTTTGTTACGAGCCTAGAACAGTGGCATCTTCACCTATTATGAATTCTGATGTACTATTTAATAAAAATTTAAACCACCGAGTTAGGTTTGTTCACGAAAATAAAAGCCCTTTTTATAAAGAGAGTTCAAAATAATATTAAAGTTCAAATTGGCTTTTCTAATATATTTGGAAACATTTTAACAGTGGTTCAATCTTTCATTAAAATTACATCATACTTATAGTTCAATCAGAGTATTTCCTTATTTCTTCATTTAATCTAAAGCTCTACCAAAACATTCACCATAATTTGGGCTTGTTATAAACATGTCCGTCCCCAAAGACAATCGTTAGCGGCATATATATATATATATATATATATATATATCTTGACTACTTCTATGTGATCATGTGTATCGATTAAATATATATATCCCAATAGCCATATACGGCTTTCTCAAAATAATATCTAAGTCATAAGGAGATAAAATTATTCATATACAAAAGTGAAACTATATGTTTCGGTTTGCATCATCAACTCCACCTTCTTCTCAAGATCAATCAATATCTACGCCCTGCCTCTTCCTCCTTGCCTACTAGACTGTCCATACCCTGGATTTATGGAAGGCTCTGAGATTCAAATGAATGAATCCCAAAGTAACAGGTTAATCTCAAATTCTAGCATATGCAATACATGTAAATTCACCAAACAAAGTAGTCCACACAGCATATAAAGCATTCAAATTCAAATTCAAGTTCAAATTCAAATTCAAACAACAAATATTACATACCAAGTATAATGCAACTTGTAATACAAGTGTTGATTCAAATACCTTGGCGCAAGGAAAATTTGTTTTGGCAATTCAATACCAAAAATATTGAATGCACTAGGCCCTGCCTAGCCACCGGGAAGTTGGCCCCATGGTCGGCCCTTCCGCTCAATCGAGCCACGAGTGGTGCTGGTCATATAGGCGGGACATACAAATATGGCATACAAAAACATATATAGCTATGCAAAGAATGTGAGATTAGAGTTACTACCTGTTGGTCTTACCTACAAAACCCCTTCGACCAGATTCTTATCACTACACTTATCCTTCAGGCACGGGCGATTCTCAGGTCCTATAATTAACATTTATACAGTGGTGGGTCATTAACCAATCCAAACATAATTATAAATTCAACTTCTCTAGACCCACCCCAAAAATACTCGTCTTTAAATATCCTTATGACTAGGGATGTATACTCATTGAGACTAATTAATTAGATACTATTCACTATTGATAATTATCATCTCAGCCATTAATCCTTTCATTTTAACCAAAGAAACCTTTACTTTAAAGGTTTAACACAATTAACAACTTATGTGACCTTTTTTTTAAGACTTATCAAAAATTCAGGCTTCTTTTCTGAGAATTTGGAAAATTCATAACTCGACCAATATAACTCCAAATGGAGTGATTCCAATTTCTACTTAAACCTTGGTAAGTCTATTTTCATAAATTAAATTCACCAACTTGATTTATGGCTGAGAAAATTCCAAAAATAAACCATGTCCAGAAATTCTTCAGATTTTCTGACCAAACTTTGAGAAACCATAACTCCTTCAATACTTATCAGATTTCGACGAATTACCTATCAAATTAAACCTCTATGTGTCTACTATTTAACTGGAAAATTTCAAATCTTAATGATTTTTTTAGTCAATCCCAAATGCCACGTCATCCCCTGACTCCAGAAACATACCAGAAATTTTCCAGATTTTTGGCTCAACTTCTAAAAATCATAACTGGAGTTGTAGACCTCCGTTTTAAGTTATCCAAAGCTTATTTTAAACCTTAAGGAGTGTAATATCTCCTGTAAAAAGTTAAGATCAAAAATCAACCTCTAACCCCTGAAACAGATGCGAAAATCAACCCCTGTTTTCGGATTAAAATCCAGTGGTAGCAAAAGCTAATTGCATGCTTAGTTTGGGACTCACAGCTATTAGAAATCAGTCACCATATTCATTTAGCTGACATGCAAGACTCTAAGGGTTGTTTTCAGAGACAATGGAGTCCAAAGATCAACTTAAAAATGACATGCATGCTCAACATAAACATGAACCCACTTCACTCTATCTAAAACTTCTGCAACTTCCATAAAAACAGATAGGAAGTCAGTTAGGGAACTCACCCAAACTCAGAAATGTCCCTGCATGCAACTTCCTTCTTTTTTCCAAATTGATTTTGCTGTCTCTCTCCCTCGCGTCTCGTCTCAACTCAGATTCTCAGTTCAGATTCTCAGATTTCTCACAGTGTTTCTCTGTTCTCCGTATCTGTCAACGTTTCTGTGGAAGAAGAGGGAGATTGTTGGAGAAGAGAAGGAGGTCACGGTGGAGGAAGGTGATGATCATGGTGTAACTGTGTAAGGAGGAGGAGAGTTTGAGAGAAAATTTCAGAATGTGGGGGAGACAAAGACGCTGCGGAAATGAAGAATGAAGGAATTTGAATAAAATCCAATGAATAAAAGAATGCTGACTGGGTGGGTTCTGTAATATGGGCCGACGGGAATGGAGAAATATGGGCTTGAGTGTTATTTGAATTGAGGGAGTGTCGTTTGTGTTGTGGTCCAATTGCTTCAGCGTCTTAATGTTGCTGATTCCTTTATATATATATATATATATATACTTATTTACATCCTTGACCCACTAATGGAAAATTCCTATTTTGCCCTTTACTCATTTGCATTTTAGTCTACTAATAGAAATTCTCATCTTGCCCTCTAAGCCATAAAATATTATCTCCAAAAATATTTAGGCCTAAAATTATTCTCAACTTGCTTGTCCTTAATTTACAAGAAAATATGTTTTTAATTCCAAATACTAACTTCAAAGTTTATTCGACTAAATTTCCCATATTTAATTCCCCATAATATCTTTAATTATTTAATCCCAAAAATTTGGGATGTCACACGGAGTGTCCGACACGCATTATTTTAAAAAATAGGTGTGTCGGTGCTTCATAGGCTGAGGCTATTAAAAAGAAATTACAAGTCGAAGCTTAGTTTAGAAAGGTACTTATTCCTTATATGGTTCTAATCGTTGGGAATGAAGGAGGAGACTTTAGGTTTTGATTAAAGTGATTTTAAATTTCAGTTTTCTTGAAGATAGAAGGTATTTTGTGTAGAAGATCAAGTATAAGAATTTGGTCTATCTATTTATGCTAGTTACTTGGGTGCTTGCAAGGTGTTTGAAGAAATGCTTGACAAAGGCTATTTATGAAATTTGGGAAGTATTAGATATAAGAAGCTATCTAAGTCCTATGTTAAAACCTTGAGATATTTTATATGATACTTCTAATATGCATACACAAACACTCATACATCACTACAAAAAAATCTCGGATTACCCATAGAATTACCGACGGAAAAAATTCTGTCGGAAATTACCCACGGAATTCCATGGATAATTAAAATGACCGACGGAAAATTTCCATTGCAAAAAAGGCCGTGGTTTATTCTAACCGACATTACCGACGGCATTTTTTCCGATGGAAATTTTCCGTCGGTAATTTTAATTTGAAGTTACCCATGGAATTCGTGGGAATTTTTTCCGTCGGTAATTCTGTGAATAATCTGATTTTTTTTTGTAGTGCATACTTAAGAATTCCATAAGTAAGTAGAAGTTAGAATAAATTATTTTGATATACATACACACATATGTCAAGTGTAACATCCCAATTTTCGGAAGCGTTTTTTTTTTTTTTTTTTTTTTTTTTTTTTTTGAAGTATTTGATCGAGTAGAGCATCGGAAGTAAATAGTATTAAAACAAAAGTAATCGATAACATCCTTGTATGTGTTAGCTTTTAACAGCGTTTACAAAAATCGAATGTCATTTAAGTACAAAATAAAAGGGCTTCCTCCGGTGGCTCCTATATCTCTGCTTACCCTTGTCTCCGGTCCCTGTTTACTCCGGATCCCGAAGCTATGGTAAGAGCGAGGTTCAATACCCATTGAACCTCGGGTAAGTTAACCTCATGTTCATGTAATAAGTATGTATGACAGTTTATTCATGGTATCACAAAGCAATATTCACATATGAAAGATAATAACAGAACACACCCTTTCGCATATGTATGTTATTATAGTCCGCACTATTCACGGTGCCACGATGGCCTATAGTCTGCACTATTTTGCCCTTGCAACATTTATTTTTCACTTTATTCCTTCAAAATTCGTAGAACAACGCTGGTACAAATCTGGGCAGCATTTCGTCTAACTTTGAAAAATCATAATTAATTCTAGAAATATCGAAACGAGGATCCGTAAAATTCATTGGAATCATTAGGATGTCTATTTTCAATTAAAAATAATCACTTCTACCCAGATTGCACAAATCACTCCCAGGTTTTAAGTTTTGAGCCTCTGCCCAGAATTTTTCCAGAAATTCGTGTCCTAACTTTGAAGATTTTTATCTCCCTGTACAAAAATAATTTTGACATGTTCTTGACATATTTAAAAATCCCTATATGTATATTTTAACCATGAATTTTCCCAGAATTTTTTGACCATATTTTCAATATGAAATTCTGGCGTTTTCATCACTGACTCCAGAAATTCTGAAACCGATGAAATTTCGCCAGAACTTCATTACTTTGATGATTTTCTTCCAGAAATTTTGCCATAACTTCTTCTTCATCAATTTTTCGAAATAAAGGAAATTTTAACTATAAGAACATGTAAATAAAATTATCCTAGCATATTTTAAGATCTAAACTACTTCTATCTAAGAATTTAAGAACTTAAAGAACTTAAAGCTAGAGCTAGAGAACTTACCAAGAACCTTGCTACTCCTTCAAGAAGCTCTTCTCACTCTTCCTTACTCTCTCAATATGGTTAATACCTTGTGAATTGGTGAAGAATTATGAAGAGCAAGGACCCCTATTTATAGTAAGTTGGTGTGGCAATTTGGCAATTAATTCAAACCCAACTCATCTTGCACTATGGCCATTGGATCTAGACCATTAGGGAAGCTCAAATCTTCACCATTTAGGCCCCAAAACCGTGCTCCCTCTCTCTCCCCTCTATCCTCTTCCATTTTCTTCATGACTCATCCACCAAGTACATTATCCCCTTCCTAAAGTTGCAAAATATCCTATGTGTTCTAGCTTTTTCCTAAGCCAATTATCTCCTTCTTCTATTCTTTGTTTTTCACTAGACAAAAATTCATTTGGGGATCTTAATGAAGTTTGATTCAAATTTTCTTTTTGGTTTTGAACTCTTGAGATTTTTAGCTTTAATTAAAGACCATAATCTCTCATTTTCTCAATTGGACACAATCCTCAAAAGTTGAGGGAATGACTTTGATTATAGTCAATCTCAAGCTTGAATTTTGGTTGTTAATAATCTCTTCTTATATTTGATTTATGGTTAATGGATTTCAAGATACAATTTAGTTTGTATAGGTTTTCATTTTATTAAGCCTTGAATTAATCCTATTGATTAATCTAATTAATTCATGTGTAATTTTCTCATTGGATGAAAACTTGACTTTTACTCTTGATTTTTCTCCCACCAATTTATCCTATTCCATTTAGTACACTATCCTCTTCCATTTCACTTTTTATCCTCTTCCATTTTGCCTTCAAAGTCTCCATCTTTTTAATGTTCATTCATGACTCACCATGCAAGTGGGCATTTTGCTTTATTGAACACTCATTTTCTCTCTTCCAAGACATCAAAACCGTGCCCCCCCCCCCACATATGCTTCATCTTTTTGAGTTTTGTTGCTTTTAACATCCTCATGTGGGAGCTATGCCATTGGTTGTTCCCTTATGCACTTGGATTGAGCTTTATTAGAATAAATTAGGGTCATTAGATTAGCCTTATGAGATTAATTCTTGACCCTTAGATCATATTTTGAAATTGTTGACTTTTCAAATCTTGATTAGAGTTTAATTAACATCTTATCTAGAGCTTAATTGCCTCTTGATTATTGCAACATTGGTGTTTAGAGTAATTTATGATTGTTGATAATTCATTTAGTGCTAATCCTAATCCTTTATTGGTTCTTGACTTTTAGTTATGCTAATACAACTTTAATTGGTGACAATTAATATTAATTATAAAGAATTACCTAGATATTTCATTAGTGTAATTTTAATTATTCATTAATTATTAGAAATTGCCCTTTAATTGTTCCAAGTGTTTTAATAATTCTTTATGGCCTTTTATGAATTAAATATGAACTAAACATTAATTATAGGGTATTAGAGAATTTAATCTCTTAATAAATCATTGGTTATTCTAATCCTAAGGAAATATTACCTAGAAAATAGAATAAACACATCTCAAAATTTGAGACCACATATTCACCTATTTTAAATAGGCTTTAATTGTCAAATATTGTATTTTAAGATAAATGAGAATTTTGGGTATTACATCAAGTGTTAGTGTTCATACAGGTCAAAGAGAACAATGGAAAATCCTATTAAGATGATGTTATGGATTCTTATAAAGTTATATTTGCAATAACAATATTGTTGTTTATATGTTATAGGGAATTAAAGATCATATTTTGAAGGCTATAGTAGGATTATCTATAGCTATTAGGACTGTGTGAGTAGATAACATCTCACTTGAATATAGACGTAGTATTTTAATCAAATTCTACATCAAATATATTTATCTATTTTATTTTCTTATAAAGGTTTTCTTGAGTACTAGCACTTTAGAAATGATATGTTAAAGCGTTGAAAAGAATTGAAGCAAGAAAGAATTTGATTTATCAAAATTTTCTATTTATCTTGAAACTTCTATGTGTAGATGGAAGGGATAAAATTTCTTAAAGGAAATGCTCATTTATTCTGGATCAAAGTGATTTGAAGTGCAAGACAGTTTACTTCCATATACGCTGGAAAAATGTTTCCAAGGGACTGAAAGCGGAGTACTGGCTGCTAAAAGCGGTTCCATTAGCCCTTGGCATGCCATGGCATCCCAGCTAGAAGGGTGATTAGGAGGTGCTAATCCCGTGTGATGGCCAACTCACGTGGAACGGAGGGAGGGTTTTTGTGAGTATCATTCATGTCAATTCTTTGTGGCTTTTCGCCACACCGGATTGGTTACTTATCCTCGTAGACTATGTTTCCATGGTTGTTATTTAGACGACATGATTATTCATTCCTTTATTATCTGGTGCTCTTAACTATTAATTTTGAATGTTTACATAGTTCGTACTTTACTATTTAGATGCTAATTGGTTTATTTTTCTATTATGGTGGGGTATAGTGGCGGAGCTAGGAATTTTAATGACGGGAGGGGGTGAAAATAAAAATCTATGGAGCCATGAATTTTAATGACGGGAGTGAAAATAAAAATCTATCACATAATATACGAAAAAATAAAAGAAATCTATCACATAATAGCCCCACTTACATTGAGCTTGGGCGACCCTAATCCACCAAGAATGAATTTTGTATATTTCAAAAATTACTCCCTTTGATCTATAATATAAGATATATTTAGAGAGTTAATTTTTGTCTTAAATATAGACATAGTTTTCATATTCGTTAACAATAATCAAACAAGATAGTGAATAAAAAAAATTAGGGAAGATGATAACTAGGATATTTTGGAAAATACATGTCAAATTAACTTATTCAACCAACTTCCTTAATTTATCTAAATTAAGTAAATATGTCTTCTATTTAGGACCGGAGGAGTATTAACTAGATTTTAAAAAAAAAAAAAAAATTTGCTCGAAACTAGATTTTAAAATACAAATGATGAAATACAATAGAATCAAACAAGCTTAGCTTATTATGCTTGTATATAGATGTAGATATCTTCTTATATTTTGTTAATGTAGGACAATTTCAAATTCAAAAGTTAAGGACCAAATGCAAGCAATTATACGAAACTACTATATATTGAGATAAAAAAAATAAGCAAGTTATACATAATAAGTTTCTCTTGTGCGTGGGTTTGTTTATGTGTAGTTAAAATATTAAAATAAGCCGCGGATAAAGAAAGATATCTCCTTATATGTTTTTTTTTTTTTTAAAAAAAAGTTGGGGGCCACCCTAACCCCTCTAAATCCGCCTATGACTGGAGACGTTATTTATCAGAAAATTATTTTGACATTCAGATAGTAGTGGCAGACCTGCTCCTTCAATTGACCATCGAAGCCCTACTCTTGACAAGAAGCTTTTGACTGCTGCTACCTGAATGAAGTAGACTATGGTATATATGTAGTGAATGCTTTTGTATGTTGCAGTAGAATCGCTCCACATAGGCAAGATCCTTTCCTTCTTTTAATATTTAGGATTTATGTAAATGTATATGCTATGGTGGAGCGGGGCTTCTTATGCTATTCTAAACCAAGAGGCTGTTATAGAACTTTCGTAAGTTCCACTTACAGAGAAGACTCTGCTGAAATTTTTACGTAAAGCTTAATAGTCTGCTCATAAGAAATATGTTGATACATGTTCTATAAATTATGTATACAGGTTATTGCATTAAATATGAAATTGAAATGTTATTATAGCTATAAATCAACTAATTATATTTATATATAAAGGCTTATGGAATATGAGATTTTCTTGTATTTTATGTCGGTTTCCCCTAAAATTTCAAGGCATGACAAGAGGAGCATATGTACTCTTTGAGTAGGTATAACTCATTTTCAGCGATATGGGACAAATTTTCAGTCATATACAAATATCCTCTGTTTCATAAGTAGTTGAAAATAGAATATAGAGTGCACATCGAAAAAGAGTTGGGACTGTTGAAGACAGTTTAAATATAAATCTTCAAACAAATTCTAGTTACTTATAATTTTGGGTAATAGATTTCTCGAGCAAGGATTTTTCAGTAATTTTCCCAATCATCCGCCTTCTATAACAAATAAGAAGGCATAAATTCACCAGAATCTCATAACATAATTAAGTTAACCAGATCGCTGAACTTCAAGTATTCTTATCCTTGTCGATAAGAATACTATTGCCAACAAAAAGGGCAAATATGGTATAATCATATAATTCTGATATTTATAGGCACAGAAACTGGTTCTATAACGGCTATTTAGTTAGCGCAATCGAATGAACAACAATAAAACAATATAAAAAGTACTAGTCGTATTTTATTTTTATCATTAACTAGACAAGCATTCTTTAGCTTCAGGTGCAGAAGCACCCACCTGATTCCGTGTTCTTCTGATTTTGAGTTTGAGTCTTACAATGAAAGACGAAGAATACGTACAAAACGACCAGCGATTAGATCGAGACTGAAGCTTCTCTTTTTCTAATTTGGTTTGTGAATATTAACATATCCAAGAGAGTGATCATCTCCTACCCACCTCAATCCAATAACGTTCAACGCTATGTTCAGCCTTACGTATCTTTAATTACCACATGCATGCATGTGCGCAGTAATTAATTAATCAGTTTGTAAGACATTAATATCTACACACCGGCAGATGAAAAAGAAAAGTCTTATCTATTCTGGTTGGACCCACCAGCAGGTTCTTGAGGCTTGTCGTCATCCGAACTCCAGGAGATCTCATTGCTGTAATCCTTTACCTCTTCGCTCATCAAATACTGTATTAGTGTTTCACAAGTGTAATTGTAATGTCCGCTCCGTAGACCAGATTCAGATTCTGCATCAAAAAACCCATCTGGTACAACTCCAAACTCTTCACTTTTAACTAAAAGGGAAATATCACAAGGAACATAAAAAATATAAAAACAGTCTCAACCCAAAATCACATATCAAAAAAGTCCCCAGGGACTTTTTTGATATTAGTTGTATTCAGTGTTGTTAAAACGTAGTGTCAACATTGAAACGGTGAGGGTGAGCAAAAACGTAAACACTAAACGTAAAAGCGAAACGTTAGAGTTAACTACGTACTACAAAAAAAATAAAATCCAACATATGTAAAACTAAAACACAACAACACATTAAAAACATCACAAATTTCAGTTTTTAGTTCAAAAACAAAAACTCAGTCATCAATCATCATAAAATACATATTAAAACCAACATCTCTAATTTAAGTCATCGGAGTTAAAGTCAATGTCAATATCATCTTCTTCATCCCCTCCCCCACTAGGAAATTCAGGAATATCCAAATCATTCAAGTTCCTCAATTCTTCATTCAGATCATGATCATCCAAGCCAAGGGGATCTTGATCTTCTCCAACTCCAACATCTTCTCCAACTCCAACATCTTCGAAATATCTTCACATGATGGTTCCACAATCCACTCATCATCCGACTCAATGTCATCAAAGTTATAATCAATTTGAGGAGACACTCTATGTTTTGTGTTGCCTAATCTTAAGTTAGCCATCACAAACACGACATTATTCATTGTCTCTTGCTTCAAACGATTTCTTTTCTTTGTGTGGACCTAAACAAATACGGGAAAATAATTTAATACTAAAACTAATATCATATTTTTGAAATGAAATGCAATTCATATTAAAAATATACCATCTCAAAAGCACTCCAATTCCGCTCACACCGGAGGAACTACATGTCAAGCTAAGCACACGGATAGCGAATTTTTGGAGTTCGGAACACCATCACCATAAGATTCCCACCATCTTCTTTGGACTCTTGGTTTCAACTCCATCTATAGCAAAGGTAGTCCCAAAGAGGCTGTACGATGCTTGAATTCCTCAAAGTTGCTCATCAATAAGTTTTTGAAGAGCCTTATCCGCCACCATCCTTTGTATACAATCATATAATCCAACCTTTACTTCATAATCAACTTTAAATGTAGGAGAATAATGTTGTTTTGGGTTAAGATAGTAGCCTACTGAGCATGCAAAGGCCTATGGAGTTGCCTCTCCCATCTCGCATCAATGACATCCCAAATAGGTTGATAACTAAAAAGAAAAGAAAAGATAAAACAATTGAATTAATTTTGAGTTAAAATGTCTTTAACTCTGAATTAAATAAATCAAACAATAACTTACAATGTAAGTCTTTGTTTGAAATCCTTTTCAATTTTCTCCTTGGCACGATCCATTGCATCATAAATGGAGCCCATTCTTTGCATTATCTGAATCAACCAACCTAAGCACTTCAATCAAAGGAAGTGCTCCCATCAAACAAATCTCAACCCTTTTCCAAAAGTGTTTGTCCATCACTACATTTTCAATGAGCTTCCCATCGATGACTTTGCATATTTGGTCTTCTTCCATTCTTCTGACAAGAACATTCTTTTCACCGCATTTTTGTTGTCATGGAGGCATTTCAAAGTCAAATAGGATGTGGCAAAGCGAGTCATGGCGGGTCTAATCAAATCTTTGCCACTAGTGAAGCTATGCAATATTGGAATGAGAGATCCACTTGAATAGATGTAAGTCGTAATTTTTTTCCCCTTGAAAATTGTGTCTTTATGAACGGGTATTTTCTTCTCTAAATCTTCCAACATCAAATCAATGCAGTGAGCGGCACAAGGTGTCCAATATTTTTTCTTTCTTTTCTCCATCAACAAAGCCCCAGCAGCTTTATAATTTGCAGCATTGTCAATGACAACTTGGACAACGTTTTCTTCACCAATTTCCACCACCACTTCATCAATCATCTGAAAAATCTTGTCAACTGTTTTGGTGATGTGAGATGCATCAACGGACTTGAGAAACACAATTCCCATAGGGCTATGCACACAAAAATTGATTATTGATCTTCTTCTTTTATCGGTCCACCCATCGAGTCATTATTGTGCATCCAATTTTCTTCCACAAAGCCTTATGCTTTTCAACAAGAGACATTGTCATTTCATACTTTTGCTTCAAGTATTTTACTCTACACTCATGATAAGATGGTGGCTTGAAACCTGGTCCATGCTTAGCAATTGATTCACACATCTTTTTGAAATCAGGGCTATTCACAAAATTGAAAGGAATTCCATTGTTATAAATAGCGGAGCAAATGTCAAGACATGCCTCCTCCCTCAAGTTCTTCTTCAATAAGGTATTGAGGGTTACAGGAGTGGATGATCTACTTCTCTTAAAAAGATCGGAGGAGGTATTAGTAATAGTAGCAGCACCACTAACAACTTCCTCTTGTATTTGAGATGGTTTTCCTTGTTTTGCTCCAACAAGAAGATTCAACATCTCTACTTTTACTTCCTCAGGCACCATTATACATGGTTCAACATCTTTAGATGTTCCTGCCAAATGGTGCTTCACACGAAAAACTCCATGAGATATTATTTTGGGACAATACTTGCATTTAAGCTTTTTTGTTCCTGGAATTTCAATTGCATGCTTCCATCCAGGATCTAACTTATTTCAGGAGTATTTCTAGCCAATCTCTTCACCCCAACTGCAGTAGTGTTATTTACACTTGGAGTTGAGAGGCCGGAGTGCTACTACTATCATTTCCACTTGGTGAGGCCATGTGATTTCAAACTATATTTAATACATAGAAAGAAGAAAACATGTGATTTATAGGGACAGAACAGAAAAAATGCCTAACAAAGGAGTCAACCAAACAACAACAATTGAAAATTGCAATCATACAACACAAAGCCAGAAGTCCAGAACTCAATTTTACAATTTCCACTATGCATTTGCCAAACGAAGTGATAAATGGAGTAAAATCACACACAACACAAGCACTTCAAAAAGTAATCCAACACCCAAGTACCCAACAACTCTAAGTCCCAAGCCAAGTTTCAATTCTAAATTCCTACCACTCAGCAAATTAAACAAAGGAATCAAGCAAACGAATTAAAGACAAAACAGAAAAAAAAAATGCCCAGCAACTCAGCAAAGGAACATATCACTATCACATATGAATATATGATACAGAAAATAAAAAAAAAAAAAAAAATACCAGCAAAGCACGGAAAGCTGCGTCGCCGTCGATGAAGAAGAAACAAGGAAAGAAGAGTGAAGCGTCGATCGCCGTCGATGAAGAAAAAGCAAGGAAAGAAGAGTGAAGCATCGATCAAAGTCACAGGCTCACACTCACAGCCAGCAGCGTCGATCAGAGCAGAGTAGAGAAGAAGAAGCAATGTCGATTGTCGATCAAACTATCAGAGATTCAGAGCACCGTCGATGAAGAACCAGCGTGCCAGCGTCGATGTCTCGATGAAGAACCAGCGTGCCAACGAAGATCAGAGCTTGAAGCAGAAGCATCGATCGAAGGGTGAAGGTGGTCGACTAGGTTTAATTTGGGGCAAAAAACGGGATTTTACGAAAACGCCCTTCCTTTCACCAGAAATTTCAGAACGCCCACCACGCCGTTTCAACGAGTTTGACATTCCAGCACGGCGTCGCGACCGTCTCACCTCCGTCTTCGTCTCGCACGTTCCGAACGTTTTTCCGTCGGGAAAACGTCAAAACGTCCGTTCCAATGTTTTGGAACGGCGTTTTAACAACAATGGTTGTATTGATAACAAGAAGTGCTACATTGACAACAAGAAGTGTTATATTGACAATAAAATTTAAAAACATAGTCATTCACAACAGAAAAAACTAGATTCACAATAGGAAGTGTTATATTCACAACAAAATTTAAAAACCTGGATTTTGTTTTAAGCTCAGGTCCCTAAGCGTACAAAGGTCATTCACAATATAAAAAGTTAGATTCACAACAAGAAGTGCTATATTCACAACAAAATCTGAAAATTTAGATTTTGTTTTAAACTTAGATCCCTAAGCGTACAGAGGTCATTCACAACAAAAAAATCTATATTGACAACATGAAATGCTATAGTGACTTGAGTTTCAAAATGGCTCCAGGTTTTTATATTTTGTTGTCAATATAACAATTCCGTCGTCAATATATATAGCATTTTCTATCATTTACTATATTTGATTATTTTCAAAACTTACTCAAAGTAGCTTCTCAAAATAACCATAAATATGCTTTTTTACATATTCTTATTACTTTTAAAAGCTTAAATATGCATTGTAAAATTTTGCACTGAAGTTAGGAAATGAAGGTAGTCTGGGTGAAATTTCCACTGAGAAGTTGTGTTCAGATGCTTTTAGTGAAAGATAATCATTTTTATGCATAATTAGAGTGTACGATGCTTGTCCGAAGTTTCTGCTTACTGCAGCTCACTCTATTTTCTGTTTTTGCAGTTAGAAATGGCTGAAGAATGTTTAAAGAATGCAATGGATTTATGTGGATTGTTGACAGGGCAAAAACTATATAGCCTATAACATTAATTTTACATTTTTTTTAAAGTTAAGCTACCTAAATTAAATTAAATTAAGTGAAAAGAAATGAAAAATAAAAATAAAATAAACAAACTACTACAATAATCGAATGAATAACTTAGAGTCACTTATCCCTTATTAGCTTCATAAACCTTATTCTTACTAATTTAATTAGTCTTAATATCAATTTTTTAATCTCGACTATAAATAGCTAAAAGTGTGTCAGTCCACTTATAACACCCTCTTAAGTATAAATTGTTATGTATGTCTAACATAATTATTTAAGAGGCAACAAAACTTGAAGACACCCTTTAACAATTTTAACAATTATGTGAGATCATTAGGTATATGTCTATCCTAATTGCAATTGTAATCTAATATCATATTACTTAATTTCATAGCCTAATAAAGATTCCCTTCACGTAAATGATAAAGCTCTAATTCATATTTAATTATAGTTAGTGATTAAATAGATAAAGCTAAACTAAATTAGGTAGACAAAATTAATATTAATGATAACTAATCCATCGTTCATAAGCTAGGTTAAAAGGAAGAATTAACTATAGACAGATCCATAACAAAATAATATTCAGATTGAAATTCATAGAAAAGGAAATCAAAGGAAATGAGTAGATAAAGAAACATCGGAGTTGGCTTCCATCCTCTTCCCTTCCCGTCCTCTTCCCATCCTCTTCTTTATTTCAACCGTTGGATCGAAATTTCAACCGTTCGATTTAATATTTTATAAAAATATTATTTTAACTATTTTATTAATATTTTATTAATTATTTAATTTTTTATTAATATTTTTATAAAAGATTAAATCTAAACCGTTGATATTTCAATCTAACGGTTGAGATGAAGAAGAGGATGGGAAGGGAAGTGGATGGGAGTCACTCCCGAAACATCCCCAAGAAGAACAGTGAATCTGGCTCTTTGGTTTAGGCCGCCGTGAAGGAAGAAGAAGGCGGTGGTCTGAGATGGTGAGATTGAGGGAGGTTCGACGGTGGTGGTTGGGTGAATCTGATCCGGTTCGAAATCCCTCTCTATTCTACAACTCTCGCGTCGATCTTGAGCTGAATCTCGCCGGCGAGGATGAGGATGGTGAGGATGGAGTGATCCTCGCCGGTGAGGATGAGGATGGTGAAGTCTATGGTTCAGAGCGCAGCTGCTCTGTTCTCCAACTTCCGCGGCGCTGCACCGTTCCAAGTGTTCTCCACTGCGCTCTGTTTTCCCTTATTTCAATTCTCTGTTTCCTTCTGTCCGCAGTCCAGCCACCCTCTGTTTTCTTCTTCTTTTTCCCCGTCGTGCACCCCTTAGATTTAGGTCTTCATTAGCTTTTTGTATTTGTGGGGCCCATTTACAATTAAATCCAAACAAGGCCAAACATCCTATTTTCAAGGTAAGATTCTTTTCAGGTCCAACGGACTAAAAAAAAAATCAAAAAACCCTAAAGGAAATTCAGATGTCAGTAAGGTCCTAAAAGGTTATTAATCCCTGGATGGAAGTTGCTAATTCCATTGACAGAGTTGTTAATGGGACTTTTCTTAGATAATATGTCAATGCGAGCAGTTGAATCTAAAGTTGCATAGACAAGGTTAGGGTATGAGAGTGCTCCACTCATATTTGAGTGCATTAGTTCTTATTCAAAGCTTTTGAGAATAATAAGAATTATGTTCAATCTTTCTGTTTTTTTCCTGGTTTATTAGGGGTGTTTACTCTCCTGCTGAGGAGTATGTCAAGCATGTTACCCTAGTTGACGCTTTCAGAAACATGCAGATTGAAGAGGGGGAGGAACTTCTTGAGAATGGATATTCTAATCATGAGGTATAGCACTTCAAGAGATAACCTTAAATGCATCAGTTCACCAAAGTAAAATAAAGTTCATGAACTAAATAAGATGTACTTTGTTTTTTTTTTTTTTTTTTGTTATGTGGAGCTGTAGATTTCCACAAATGTTAGAGTTGGTCTTAGACTGTTGTTTTTTGTAATATGTGATCATTTTTTACAGTTGGTTGAACAGAACGAAGAAGAGCTCAATGCAGAGGAAAAGCAGGAGGAACAGAATGGAGAGAAGGCATTTGTGGTGGATGCTGATTCTACAGATGGTGCAGTACTCGTTAATAGCAGCGAGGCTGAGGAAGAGTGGGGTACGAATAATGAAGGAGCTCCGTCAACCTAAAAGCAATTTGTTGGGGCAGTGTGAAAAATCCAAATTTTGTCTCTGGTGATTAATTGTTCTCCCTTTTTGACACCTTGCTATTTTTTATGACTAACCCTGCTGCCTAAGCCCCACCCATTCTAGTTCCCTTGTCATATACTCCTAACTCCGATTTAATTTTTCATAAATTTTTTCTACTATTTGGCTTGGGATAAGTAACAATTTTTACATGAAACTCTGGATCCATCAATAATGATTCTGTCACCATTTGGCTAAATTAATTAGATTTCTCCTGAACATGCCTTTTTATTTTCTTTCCTATAATTACTTGCTACTGTTTCTTTTATAGCTGTCTTTTGATTGTCCACTTACTAGATCATTGACCTTTAAATGTGTTTATTTAACATAAAGGCATACCTATTTCTATTTTAATACGATTGGATTTATTGTTTGTTGAATCTGAACTTTGTTTTCTCTTTTGTTGACAGTGCTCACTCCACATCACTAGGTCTCATCAAGACAATCAGTTCCAGCTCCCGTAGATGTATATGGGGTAAGAATAAGAGAAAACACTATCGTATTCCCACTTGAACATCCTTGACCATACCTCTTTATATTCATTAAAAAACTTTAACCAGTGTCTAGTACTCTTTGCTTACCTAACATGGAAAGTCAAAAATTTCTTCAACAAAAATGGACACCATGGGTCACGAATATAAAATATTAAAATCACTATGACGTTATAGGGAAAGAATGTAATTACCAAGAAGTCCCTGAATAAGTAAGCAGCATGCAATAACAAGTTATAGTGCAGGAAATAATAATATTTATTCTGCTCCTTTGTTAATAGAATTTTTTGGTGATTACATTCCATTTTTAGGACTTCATAGTGATTTCCCCAAATATAATGATATTGTTTTGTCTAACTGTTATATATTAAAGTATATTACTATGTGGGGGATAATATTAACATATAGAAAATATAGAACAGATGGATAGTGTCCTTGACAACAATACGTCATTGTGGTTTTAATTGAATTTAAAATGCAGGTTTCAGTCACAGAGGCCATGTTAAGATTTTGGAGATCAATTTTTCCCTTTTCCTGCTATTGTGGTATAATGTATAACAATATAGTTAAGAGTCAGTTACATTTTGCCATATTACATAGCATTCTTCCGAGGATTCTACCTCAATAGGCTTATCCCATTTTGAAAGTAGATAACTGAACTAATGATGATTGATTGTTCAAATTCTAGATGGTAATGTTGGTCCTAAAATTCTTGATTATTTGATATTCTTTTGGATTGAAACCAGGACTTTTTAGCAAAAATAAAGATTCTTTCCCAAAATCTTGTTTCCATTGAGATGATGTTGTTCTAGCTCTTCAAACCGTATCATGTCTTTCTAATAATACATTTAGTAAGATAATTTTTTCCCCTCCCTTCTTTTTTCTGATTATAATTTAATTTTTTGCTTTTGAAATTCAGCCATTTCTCATGTTTCCAATAATTAATGCATGTGTTGATATGTTGGATCCTCCAATGTGAGGTGATGTAATGAAAGGTGAAAATTCCATTGTCCCAACAAGCAATTCCTCATATGATGTACTATTTTCGTTTCTTAGGGGGAAAACTCAGAATAAATGTTACCCCCAATAAAAGAGAAATGAGAAAATGAAAGAGGCCAAAAAGAGAATTGGTGCTGCATAAGTGAAAAGTCATCAAAATGAAACCCACAAGACATATGCGATGTATGTTGTTTTGTGCTCTCTCTCTCTCTATCACACACACGTCCCAACTCAAATACACACCATCACCTGATGCACCGAAGATAAGCATCAAAAAGAGGTTTCAAAATAAAAGTTTGATGGGCTCTAGTATGTTAACATGATCATGAACTTTTTAGAGGGGTTGTATTGAAAGCTAGTCTGGATATTTTAAGCTATTTTAAGTTTTTGAAATATTAGTCTGGGTAATTTAAGTTTTAAAAGAAGGGACCCCTATTTAAAATTAGTGTTTAATTCAATACAAATGTTTCTAACTCAAATTAGTTCTTAATCATACAATAATGTCTAAAAAATATATTAAAAATTTCAATTTAATCATAAAAAAACCTATAAAAATATGGTTCAATCAAGCGTAATTGAGGTCTGCATCGTTGCTCTGGTTTCATGTGAGTATTTAAGTGAGTCAGTCGAATTGTAGGTAAACCCAAAATTCTTATATGTACCAACAACTAAATTAGTCCATATATTTGCAGTGGTCTTTCATTTTTGAAAACACACACATTATGAGAAGTTTATTAAACTCGGAGGAGAGTTGTGCATCCTCGGGCAAGTATGAAGTACAGGACACTCAGTTATCTTCAATTTAAAGTCATTTTTATATTTGTAGATATTAGCATATAGATGTTCAGACAAGGACACTTCAATTTACTCATGTTTTACAGGAATTCGCAGCTCATTGAATTGAATTGTGATGCTTTTCCTAGAGACAACTTGCCATCATTGGCATGCACTTCAACACATTATTTGCACATTTTCAACTGATTGATAACCTCCTTTCATGGACTGTGCCGTCAATTTTAAATACTGAAAAGAGTAAGCAGAAGTCAGCGTCCTCCAATTATTCCTTGTTAACATACAGAGATAGATGAATCTGGAATTGAAACAGATGATTGGAAACTTGAATTTCTTTATTAACGGCAAAGTGAACAACTGCATAAACGTTTATTACAACCCAAGAGTCTTGCCTCTTGGCAAAAGCTACCAAATTTGATCACAGAAAGGCAAATTTACACCATAGAGCCTCCCCTTTATCCACAAGCTTACAGTGAAGGAATTATTGCTTCCCAAATATACACGCAACTCTGCCCCAACATTTGGTTAACTTTTAGATACAACTGGCCAAGAGGAAACAAAAATAATAAACTTATTGAATAATCAGTGAATTGCACATGCAAAATTTAAAGACCAAATGGCACAACTGAACAGTTAAGGCAACTTTATTGAATCATCACATGACCGTAAGCAAACTTTGCAATGACAGATACCATCGCCGGCAGCATAACAAGTTCTCAGCTGAATTTCGTCGACTGGGGATATTAGAGGACCTATTAATAATAAGCTTAATTTATGAGACCTAATATTAATTAATTTACTTACGTGGGATGTATACATAATTTTCAACTTGATAACAAAAATTTAGAACTCCGTCCGCCTGGTTCATTTAGCAAAACAGAGGTCAGAATCTCTACTAATCTCAAGGATGGACAAGATATGAGATCACTGGGCTCCCAACATGCTAATACAGATTTTTTTTTCCTGGTGATTATTGCATCTCTTTTATGGTCAGCTTGGTCCATATATAAACCCATATCATATATTGTACTAGTTTAATATGAAATATATAATATTTTCTATTATTCAGTTTCTCTTAAAATTATTTTTTGGAAAATCTTACTGATATGCATACACACTATGCTAAATCCTACGAATATACGGAATTAATAACGACCGGACGGGACGTTTTCTCAAAATTGATTTAACGGCATTAACCAAAAAAAAAAAAAAAAAAAAATTGGAAAGAACTGGAGATGAGAAACCTTGATCGCGGGTAGGCCATTAACAACTATTTTTTTTTTTTTTTTTTTTTTTGGTATAAAAAACCTGGATCGCTTTTAAGAAGAAACATGTGCATAGTGGGCCCATAGCCCAAAGATTGGCCCAAAATTGTAACTACAAATAATTTCTCTCCATTTTTCTTGATTTTTATTTTGTTGTCTTTGAGTTTAATCCGCCCTCGAATCACCGAAGTTTATTAAAACTACAACGGTTTGTTTTTTCTCCCTAAATAAAGAGTATCAGCCATGTTTCAGTTTTTTTCACACAGAAGTTAAAGACTTAAAGGCCCATTTCATTATTCATTCATTCTTCCAAGTCCAACGTCTTACTTCCAAGTTTAACCTAAGTCCTCCTCATAGTTGAGGAAAAGAGGGTAATCTCATGGTTGATAACAAGGCTGGGTCCTCAACAATTGTTCCTTCAACCTGCTGGAACTCGATTTGGAAGATCAAGACTATCCCTAGGGTGCAAGAATTTATTTGGAGAATCTTGAATAGAGCTATTGCCACCAATGATGCCCTTTGTCGGAGGAAGCGATCCCAAGATAACACTTGTCCGGTCTATCAAGGTGATGTGGAGTCAATTGAGCATTTGTTTTTTCATTGCCTTTGGACTAGATGTATCTGGTTTTGTTGTACGCTTAGTGTAAGGATCGATGTTACCAGTATGTCAAACTTTAACGCTTGGTGGATTAAAATTACAGCTATGTGTTCCTTGAGTAAGCAGGACCTATCGTTAATTTGCTGGATTTTATGGTTTATTTGGAAGTATAGAAATGATATGGTTTTTAATCATAAAATTCCTAATCCTTTTGATGTCATTGAATGTGCAAGGAAAAATAATTTTGATTTCTGTGTGAGCTACAATAAAATGCATAGAAGCTCAGAAGGGCAGCGGGTTGTTCCTAATCATCTAGCTCGTTGGTCCCCTCCTCCTGTTGGTAAGCTGAAATTTAATTGTGTGGGGCTTTCTTGGCTAATAAATCTGGAGCTGCTATCGGTGTTATTTGTAGGAATCATTTTTGTGATTTTAAATGGGGTTTTGTAGATAAAGTGAAATCGTTCTCTGCATTTATGACTAAAGCCTTAGCTTTGCAGAGGGCATTGATGCTAGCGGTCGACCTTGGTCATGATAATGTAATCTTTGAAACTGATTGCCTCTCCTTTCTTGAATGTGTTGATACCAAATCTCCGGATCTGATTGATTGGAGGAGTAGGAGCATTATTTATGATATTATTTGCCTATTGTCGTCCACGGTTGGGTTCTCTCTGTCTTTTACCCCTAGAGGGTAATTGCGCCGCTGATTTCATTGCAGTTGTTGCTTATAAAGGGGTGTGCCCGATCGGGTAGGTTTTACAACCAACACCGTCTTTGATGTCTCTTCTAACCTTGGATGCCCGGAAGGTGAATGATGTTCCTCCTGATGCTTCCTCCCCCATTCAGTCTTTGAATGGTGATTGATTGTTGTTTGCTTTATTTCTATGTATTCCCACAAAACATCTGTGGCATGGAACAAGTTGCGCATATGGGATTAAATTGAATTGTTTCCCTCTTATATAGGATGCTGCTTATTTGAATAAGAAGACAAAGGCTCAGTATTTGTCCAAGTTTTTCTAAGCAAAGCTGTATCTTCTTATTTAGTTACATTATATTTTGCTGAAAAAGGAGCTCTAACTTAAAACATTTTGCTATGTTATTTTGGATGAATGCGAGCTTGGCATTGTTTGAAAGATCAAAAGAGTGAGCCAAACATGGAGAAAGTGGGAGATATCATATGGGATATAAAGTATTTGTGTGGTTCGCCAAACAACAAGCTGGCTTTATTTGTGGCTTGGAAGAGAACCTTCATTCTTTGGAAGCAAAATGGAATGATCTTGAAGCAATGAAGAAGGATGTGGAAGAAAAAATTAAAGCAGATGAAGAAACGGGAGAGATGCAAAGGTCACATGCAGTCAGTTCATGGCTTGAAAGTATCCAAAACATTCAAGAGGTAATAGTCTTCATTTACATCTGTCCTCTTTTTACTAAGAGTTTTACTATGTATGTAATGTTATTGTTTACTTGATTGAAAATTAGTTCAAGTTATAAATACTTAGCTCAATAGTTTCTCGTGAATTAATGTAAATTTGTTTGAAGAAATCAAAAGTGATATAAACTTCCTAAAAAAATGATGTTCAAACCAAGCTAATTAAGCACTTTTAAAAATTTTCAGATACGTATGAAACTTATATTATATTGAATTTATTTGAAATTGGGTCACATTAGTATAGAAACATTAGGACCACAACAATTTGTTGTACTTGTACATATTTTTCTAATTAATTTTACTTCTTCATTTCTCTTAACTGAAAATATTTGATAGCTTGTAGTATGGATACCGATAAGATCAAGTTTTTATGTAGACATGATTTTTCATATATAAAATGCATACCATCAAATTAAGTTTTTTGGTAAAATCGCATTATATATTTATATTGCATATATAAAATAAATAAATAAAATTCAGTCATTCATATTAAGATCTGCATGTTCTTATCTAGCATATCAATACTTTGCATGAAAGTGTGCTTAATTAGTACAAAGGTTCTACAAAAAGGGGGGGAAGAAATATCCAACTAATTAACAATTTTATATTTACAGGAAATAAAAGAGATTCGAGTTCAAGGAGCCCAAGAAACCCAAAACAAATGCCTAAGTAAATGTTGTCCAAAGAATTGTAAGTCAAGCTACAAGTTAAGAAAGAATGTTGCCAAGATACTCCCTGAAGTAGATGATCTAAAACACCAAGGGACAGGCTTGGTAAGGATGATCAACTTAGTCACAAGCTACCACGTAAGCCGATTGATCAAATACCTCTTGATGAGACGGTGGGGCAAGATATCATATTTGATAAGATATGGAATAGTATTGAAGCAAATGAGGCTGGTGTCATAGGTTTATATGGGACAGGAGGAGTGGGAAAGACCACCTTATTGAAGAAAATCAACAATGAACATTGAAAAAGAAGGCCAGATTTTTTTGTGATTTGGGTGGTGGCATCCAAAGAGCTTGACTTGGATAGAATCATGAACAATATAAGAAAATTAGTAGGGATTTCAAATAGTACTTGGTGTTCTTGAAATAATCAAGAAGAAAAATCTACAAAGATTTTGGGTGCCTTGAAGAAGAAAAAGTTTGTTTTGTTATTGGTGATGTGTGGGAGAGGCTAAACTTAAGCTCGGTGGGGGTACCACACCCAAAAGATACTATGTTTGAGTCCAAAGTGTTGTTCACAATAAGATTGAAGGATGTGTGTGCAAAAATGGAAGCTCAAAAATCATTCAAAGTAGAATTTTTAAAAGAGGACAAAGCATTAGAACTATTTCATAAGAAAGTTGGTGAGGAGACAATAAACTCACACCCTAGGATCAAAGTCCTAGCAAAAGAAATGGCTGCAAAGTGCAAAGGGTTGCCACTTGCATTAATTGTGGTAGGACGTGCCCTGCTGGTGTGGAAAGCATTGAAGCATGGGAGGGCTAGATAAATAGATTAACAAGTTCTCCATGGACTACTTCAGACTTGGAGACAAAGTTTTTTTCTATCCTTAAGTTGAGCTATGATCGATTGCCAGATAACACTCATAAAAAATGTTTCTTGTATTGCTCATCATATCCAAAAGATTATGAAATTCGAGTTAGTGATATCAGTGATAAATGGATAGTGGAGGGGCTTCTTTGTAAAGATATGACAAGAAGCGTACATGATATTTCTAATGATGGTCATTCTGTGATTGCATAGTTAAAGCTCTACTTCTTGTTGGAGAGTGTTGAAAGCGATATTGTTGTGAGTCGTTCCTTTAAGATGCATGATATGATTCGAGACATGGTTTTATGGTTAGCTTGTGATCAAGATAAAAGAATTAAAAAGGTTCTTGCACAAGGAGAGGCAATAATATTATCCCATGATGATGTTGAAACATGGAAAATTGTCGAAAGGATTTCAATCATAGCAAGATGGGAAACATGGCATGCACCACCTATAACTTTTCCCAATGTAGTAACGTTATTGTTGAGGTGTGATGCGATATATTTGGAAAGGATCAAATACATGAGCAAATTAAAGGTGTTAGAACTAAATGCTTCCTATTGCAATGTGCGTGGACTTGAAGACATTGGTGGGTTAGTTTTGTTAGAATATCTTTCTTTGACTATACGTGATTTTCAGTATCCCCAAGAGTTGAAGAATTTGAAAATTTCAAAGGTACTCAACTTGTTCGTGGAGGAAACTAATATTAGAATTATTGAAGCGATATCAAGTCTTCAACATTTAAGAGTGTTAAGAGTTTTTAGTGGAAATTTGTTATTTGGAGAAGATAGCAAGGTGGAGGGAGAATTCCTAAAGGAGGCGGAATGTCTACCAAAAATTGAAGAACTAAATGTTGACATAACAACAAAGAATGGTCTCAACATGTTATTTGACTCGAACAAGTTGCAAAGTTGCATGTGTGCTGTTCGTCTTTGGAAATTGATGGACACTATTGTTGAGATGCATTTATTATTGGCATGCATTTCTAAAATAAAGCACTTACGGCAGTTTGCTATGCATGGTTTGACAAGAGTAGTTGAAGATTTTTGTATTTATAACACAACTTACTCTCTAACCATGCTTCAAGATGTGTCTATCGGTAATTCTGTTTCCTTAATACATGTAACATGGCTCAAGTATGCCCCATTCCTTCAATTACTTGTCATTGGTGACTACCAGTCAATGGAACAAGTGATAAAGGAAGATGAGAATGTGGATGATTCTTCTATATTCTCTTCCCTTGTAAACCTCACTCTAGATGGCATGCCAAAGCTTGAGAGTATTCATAAGACAGCCTTATTTTTTTCCTTCTCTAAAAGCCATCAAAATAAGGGATTGTTCAAATTTGAAAAAGTTACCACTTCATTCTAACTCTGTCAAACATAAATTGACACTTATTAATGGAGCAGAAAATTGGTGGAACAATTTGGAATGGAATGATCCTGCTATCAAGCACCATTTCCAATCCAAATTTCAACCATTGGCCATGTCATATGGTGGTAAGTTAACATTTCTAATATGACTTTTTTGCTCTCATTTAATTAATACTTGTCCTGCAACAATTTCTTTCCTTTAATAAGCACCTTGTTTTTGGTTATCTATTTACTTAATAGCAAGAGTTAGCCAACACCATCATGTGATTACACTTGTTTGTTCTCTTTCATGCAATTGTTAATTTTGTTAACTAATTGGTTTTTTGTTTCAAGTAGATTGTTTTGCAGATGTATCGCTTGTTGCAGGATTGGATTTCGCTTCAATTGAACTCTGAGTAACCGTTTCCTTCTGTACGACAAAGCAATGGTCATTTTGTTTTGAGTTTTTCTTTTCTTAGTGGTTGTAATATGACTCTGTTAAAATTAATTAGCTTTCTGAATAGATCTTTTTTTTTCCCCTTAAAATTGATTAAAAAAGGGTGTCAATAAGTAATTACATATAAAGATATGTCAAGCCCATCATAAATGATTATTTTTGTTATTAGGGAGGTATCGTCGATCATTTTGAACAAACTGTGTACACACAAGTAAAGCTTACCTGATACAAAATGTTGAGGCAAGGAAACCTTTTTTTTTTTTCCGTGAAAAAAAAATTGTCATTGTTTGATTTGAACTTTCTAATACAATATCAAAACTAAATATTAATAATTACTATCTCCTTTGGTCATAAATATTAAATGCAGTTGACTTTTTTTAAAAGATTATGGAAATTAAATAAGTTATTTGATCATACCATATGTTGTGTAGGATTAAATTATATATTAATTTATGAGTTAGAAAAATTAGTTTGGAGAAAAATGATAAATATAAATATTTTAAAACAATTTAATTAGTTTTATTAATCTCTCTAAAAAATTAATTGAATCTCATAATTTAATTACTTAAAACATGGTAAGAAATGAACCAACAGCAAAATAAAGCAACAATCCACCAAGTAAAAATTTAATATATCTATTAAAATGGATCCATATTATTTCAAACAAGTCAAATAAGTAAGCCCAAACTCAATTTGGATGGAGCCTTGTAGTTAGAGCCGGGAAATCGGGCCTGCCTATTTAAGCTCTGGCCCTTCAAGGATCGGGCTTGAAAATTAGAGGAGTTAAATGAAATTGACCACGTACGGCCGGCCCTACAAGGCCTCGGGTTTAAAAGGGCCACACTATAGGGCTTCAGATCGGTCGGTTAGGCCCTGTTAATTTTTTTTATTTAATAAAGAGTTGGAAAATATGTCATCACATTCAAATATTCATTGAAAATGAAAGTCAGTTTGCTCCCTAATGTTGACAACCTTCTTATCAAAAGTCGAAGGGTCAATCTTGCCATAGAAATATTATATAATAGTTTAAATTTAAAACTTAGGTATGCTTCTTATATTTTATATGAGTTATTTGTGAACAATAGTTTACTTTTGATATGAATTAGTGAATGTGTTTATTTGTTGGATAATTCTTGTTGTTTGGATATTAAAGTTGACAACATTTATTTAATAAATTATAACTTTAATTGTTGTAATTACTAATTATATTTCTTTGAAAAAATGGAAAAAAATAATTAAAATTTAGAATAGTAACTTTCAGACCCTAGTGTTCTCAGTCCGGGCTTTGAAAAACATATGTTTTTCTTATCCCGGACCCTGTAGGGTCGAGCCGGCCTTGATTTCCAACTCTTCTTATAGTATTCATATCTTTAAATAAAACCAAAACATATCATTTGCTTCGTAGTTCGTACCATTGTGTTTATGGTTTAAGAAGGACCAAACACCCATACATCGAAATCGATCAGTAACTATTTGCTTCTTAAGGGTACATTATGTTAATAACAAGACTTAAGGGACCAAAAAGTATTCGTTAAAAATAGAAAATTTCTATAGTAAGGCATTTGTATTTAAAATTCAGCACTCTAAATTTATTAATTTAATACAAGCTCTTTTATGAAGGTAAAACTAAGTAAAACAAGCCATATGCATTTTTTTTTTTTTGCTAAAAAAAGTTTTGGAGGGGTTCGACATCAGTCCCCCACCAAGGCCAAGGCACGGCCCCGGGCTCTATGAGCACTTACTGGGGACTTACGAGATCGCCTACCAAAGGAGTCCCAGCGACGGCAAAGGAGATCGAACCCACGACCATTTAGGCCTAGTCCTGGATCCCTTACCATCTATGCCAACTCTCATTAGCAAGCCATATGCATATTTACTTACAGAGCCAAATTATGAGCTTGAATCCTAAATCTCCAAGAGACAATCCAACCCATATGGCCCAATAGGCTATCCAACGTCCTCCAAGAGCAACATCCCCCCTTCCGGCATGTCACATTCACATGGTACATTCGAAACGGCTTCCCACATTCGCCTTCTAGTGCCACCACGTCACCGCTTTGCACATGTGAACTCTCTTCCCATCACCACCGTCCACGCAGGTCCTCGAGCATGTGGCTATACCCAATTTGAATTGCTAAATAAATATTATACTAATCTTTTTTTATAATTATTATTCATTTTGGGGAGTGCATCACTTCTATTCTTAAACGTTCTTTTCTTGTTTTCTTTGGATGCTTGGGAAGGTGTATTGTATTGGTTGAGCTATCACTGTTCCTTCATAGTGCTAATTAAAAATATTATGATTCTTGACTTGACCTGGTGGCAGGCAAGGTCAGTGAAATCGATGCTATTCTGAAGCCCGCAATATCAATCGGGAATTCCCTGAAATATCAATTTCAGTCACCAAACAAGAAAGAGAAAGAGATTAAAGAAGAATCAAAATAAACTTTGGTGGTGCTTTAATTACCTTGTAGGGATTATTCTTGATCTTAAAGTACACGAAACTACACGACTCTCTGAACAGATTTGGAAAACCACACATTATTCCGTATATTCATCTTAGATACTTCTATTGGTTTTTCAATGTCAGAGAGTTGTGCAAGAAACTAATCATGGATATTAACTTATCAACACGTCAAAATTCCAAGATTAGAGTTGAAACTAACAAATGCATTTTTCATTGTTGCCCAAAAAGATTAATTTGAACATCAGAGAGCTGTGTGAGAAAAATCATGGACATTAACTTAGCGTCACATCAAACTTGCAAGATTCATCAGTCATCAAACAGCGAAGAGAATAAAGTGAAATTATAATTACCTGTAAGGATTATTGATTATTGATCGAGGAGCGTCTAACTTCAACTTTTCTTCAGTTTTGGAGAGAGTTAGGGAGAGATTCTTGAGTCTGATAAGAAATTGTGTAGTCTGAGATTGGTGTGCGTTGTAACATCCCCATTTTTCATGTGCATTAATGTGAATTTATTTGCACATATGAATTTTTATGAAGTTATGTGTTTATGAATATAGGTTATTGCGTGAAATAATTTGAATAAGTTATGGTCGTGGAATTACTTGTTTATGTGAAATAAATTTGGCCAAAAAGGAATGAAAAGAAGTTGCATGAGTAGTTTTAGGAAATAAGGAAAAAAAAATTGAAGCAAGGTTATAATTATAATTTCTATGAAATTGTGCCTTATTATGTAATATAATTATTTAGAATTTATGGGCACATGAGCATGGGTTATAAGTTAACAAAGTGGGCTAAAATCATCCTAAGAGAGAAAAAAGAAAGAGAGAAAAAAAAAAAAGGAAAATGGCCAACTACATTCCAACTCAAGGATTCAATAGGTAAGCTTTAGGTAATCTCTTCCATCTCTTCTAAGCTTCCTTTTGCAACTCTTCTTGACCCAAAAATCTGTCTTCTTATGGTGTTCATGAAGGGGGGGCTGAAGATAAACAAGGAAGAAGAAATTACAAGAACATCAAAATCAAGCTAAGGTTAGTGATTCTTGAACATCCTTTTAGTGGATTTGAGTTGGTAAATTGATTTGTGGTGGTATTCTCTTGTATTCTTGGAATTTTGGAAACCCTAAATGTATGGGGAGTTGCTGCCCAATTTCTTAAATGGGATTAGAGTATGATTAAGGGTTCAAACAACAAATTAGAAATGATTATGGACTAGGTTAAGGTGTTAGAATGAAATTTGGTATTTTGTTGATTAAATAATCAATTTCGTGCACCTGAGATTTCTTGAGGATATGAGTTGATTTTGGAGTTTTTGAGGGTTCTAAAGTGTTTAAAATGAGATTTTGTATGAGGTTGAAATTGAATCATAATTTTGGAAGCATAAATGGAAGTTTGAAATTCATTAGGGTGCTGTTTCTGGAAATTTTCTGTTTAGTCATCCGGATTTCTCATGTTATTTGACCTAGTAAATGAATTTATAAAATTATAAAATTTTACAGGGAGAAATTAGACATCTCAAGGATTAATTTGATGTATAATTCATATTTTTCTGAATTTTTTGGTAGGAGGAATAAATGTTTCAAAATAGACCCTGAAAACTGGGCATTATTTCGGACAGCAGGGGTATTTTGGGCTATGGATGAATTTTCGACTTGGTATGACCTAAATGAGTATTTGTGATTGAAAATAGACATATTAAGGGTTATTTGGGCTTTGGAACCAACCCAAAAGGAGTTTTCTAGATTTAATTATAAATTTTTGAAGTTGGGCTTCTATTTCAGAAAAATTTCAGATTTAGGGCTAAAATTAAAAGTATATGGGCCCAAATTAAATTTCTTAATAAGAAAAGGAATTTAGTGAATATAGACACATTAATTGGGCTTATTTCAATTTACCAAAAAAAAAAATATTTATTGTAGTGGAATTAATGATATTTATATTTTATTATTTTAGGGATAATTGTGATATTTTGCACCGGAAATGTTATTTTTATCCGTAGTCGACTGCCAGGTAGTAACCTTAATCTTCATATACTCTGTGTGACTTGTGTATGTATGTTTTTTCATGTATATTGCATACATTCGGTTATCATTCATTTTCCTAGCGCTATGGAACCGGAACATGTTGTGTGCATTACGGGCTTTGCTGTGTGCTGTGCCTGGTGGTATGTGTTGTGTGCTATTAGGACCATTGCAATCTGTGCTGTGTGCTATTAGGACTGCTAGTTTCGGATTGGCTGTGTGCCTTGCTGTGTGCATGATACTGAATGAGATGTGGTTTGAATTATTTTTATTTGTGGTTTGCTTACATGCTTTGTTATACATTTTATATGAAATTAACGGTTACTCTGGGATTCAATTTTGAATTGAATCCCAGCTCCTTTTAAGTCATCTGGCAGTTCTTTGAGACCGGAGCAAGGAGACAGGGGTAAGGCTCCGGAGCTGGAGTAGTGTGGATGTGGCTGTTATTTTTGGGTATTTATTTTGATTACCGGATGACTATATTATGTTATTTTGCCCGGTCAGGCACCATTATCCGGATGACTCTATATTTTGATCCCTTTGGGGAAGAAATCTATCCTTCCTTATTTTTATCAGTATATCTTTGTCCAAACCGGTATGTGCTCAGCTTCTTATATGCTGATGTGTGTCGTAAATTAACTGAGGAAATATAAGCTAATAAAATTAAATAAAAGTAAAGAACCACACTACTTGCCACCCAAAAGGGCGAGGCCGATAGGTGTGTAACATGCCGTCTTAAGGATTAAACAGAACTAATCACTTTCTCTTGGATGAACGGTTGACTGGGAGCATTGCCTAAGCTGATCACCCTGTGCTTTGTTACTTCTGCCTTTTATTACAAGTCTTCTTTGGGTAATTAAGGTATTAAATTTTTTTTTGAAATATCTGTTATTTTACTGTTCTCCAGATAACTAAACAAATAACTAACTAATTTATAACCACCTCTAACTAATCGAGGAGAGTCTTAAAATTCTTGATTACTGGCACTATATATCAAGAATTTCAAAAGCATTAACGAATCTTAATTAAATTTTTTAGATAATTTATTTAAATTTATTAGTAAGCTTTTATAAAAAGCACACAAGGGATATATATATATATATATATATATATATATATATATATTAGGATTTAGGAGAGTCATTTCTTTTAAACAAAAATGTGAGTCGCGTTGGCATAGGCTCCTTCTTTCAAACTCAACTATCTTTCGAATTTGATCTAACATGCATTAGAAAAAACAAAATTAATGTTAACATAGGTTGAAAATAAATATTTTTTTTATTATTCTCTAAGTAATTTTTATGATGTACATAATAAGAAATTTACTGTTTTGTGAATTTTCTTACAAAATTATTCATATATCATGTATAGGCCTAATTTAATATTTGGTTCCTCAAATTTGGCTTCATTCAACTGGTTTCCCTTACTTTAAACTTTATTAACTTTGTCATAAAATTCAAAACTTTTGATTTTATAATTATTTAATGTTATTATACTCTATGAGTACAAAGTCAACAGAATAATAAATAAAGGAGAAAATAATAATAATAATAATGAGGTGTTTTATATATGAGAATGGAATATTTGTTATTTCTATGCATTATAAATATGACCTAATCAGAGTGTATAAAAACACAAGTCTCCTTTTTTTACATTAAAAAAAAATAAAAAAAAAAACACACACACGTCTTTGAGCAAGTGTAGTTCTAGTTCATGATTATACAGCATACTTTTAGTTATACACAAATGCCTTCCCTTCTAGACATAGTTGAAGATAGAAGGCAGTTGACTAAAACCGAGTTGTGTCCCTAGGTTGAATATAAATATTTAAACAAATTTTAGGTACTTATAGTATTTACACTTTCTTTTCAAATTTTCCTGCTCAATCAATATATCATCAATTCAAATCATACATCGAATCTAAAGAAGAGAATTTTAGCAAACGTATGAGTTAATAATAAGAACGATCATGTCATATATGTGTATAGCACTATAGCGGCTATTTAATTATGGCAATTGAATGTCAAAGGAAGTTGGCATAGATGGTAAGGGATTTGGTCAAGTCCCAAAGGGATGTGTGTGCGGGATTCTTTATAGATCACTTAAGGCTATTTGGGAGCCGATGTCGAACCCCTCAAAAACTTTTTTTAGCCAAAAAAAAAAAAAAAAAAAAAATTATGGCAATTGAATGAACAACCATAAAACAATATAAAAAGTACTACGTACGTGCTCGTATTATATTTTTATCACTAAAAATTATGATAAGGGCAAAATGGATAAAATGTATTTATTATTGAGACAAAGTCAAATAAGATCTTATAAAAAAAGATAAGCATATATTTAAAAAAAGTATATATATATATATATATATATATGAACGGAGGAGCACTATATACACACACTCTTCCCATAAATATAATTCTGGCTCTACACACACTATCAAATTTTCAATTAGAACCACACATCATCAACTTTTGAAGACCTCATCCTGTCTTCTGGTTTTGAGTTTGAATCTTATAATAAAAGACGATGCTTGAAAAGCTTTATACGCAGATAAACTGAACTCAATCCAATAACGTTCAACGCTTATGTTTAATTGCCACATGCATGCATATGGTAATTAGTCAGTTTCAGAGTTGTCAACTGTCAATATACTATACAGTTCCCAGAAATTAACAGAGTAGTATTTTCTAGCTAGCCGACACTATATAGTTGATTGTTACTGCAGTTTGTCATTAATTCATCATATTATTTATTTATGAAGCAGGGTCCTCGTCAGCAAAACTCATCTCCACATCCTCCGTGGAATCAAGATCTTTAAAATCATTCAAGGAATAATTTCCGCTCACCAAATGCTCCATTCGAGGTTCATTCATCAGAGGTTCACTGTCACTAAATAACCCATCGCAATTCGCCACCGTCTGTTTTTCTGCTTCGATCGGATGATTCAGCGGTTAGGAGGAGGACCCACCAGAAGGTTGTGGAGGCTCCTCCATGTTGTCAGCGAAACTCATATGGAAATTCACTGTACGGCCACAGATCATCATTATTCCAAGGAAATCCATTTTCAAAAAATCCATCTGGTAGCAGGTCATCATATTCATTATCATCCATATACACAAACCCATAACAACTTGAGGATTTCCGTTGGTCCCCTGCTTTAAGAACACTGCTCTCCGGGTTATTATTCTTGTTCTCATTTTCTTCGCTCTCGTTGCTGTAATAATAGGAAAACTAGAATATCAGTATACGAGTAACATACAGCTGACACAATGAACGAGACATGAAAATACATAACAGTATGATTTTAATTAACCTGCTGCAAGTTGGTTTTCCTTTGTCGCCATTCCTTTGATTAGGAGGCGGAAATGCCACGTCATCATTATCATCCATGTACACAAACCCCTCGCTATTCGCCACCCTCTGGTTTTCTGCTCCGAATGGAACAACTCCAACCACATCATCACTTTTTCCGATTTCAATATTATTTTTCCTAAGAAACTCTTCCACCGTGAGTTCCTTGATCAACCTGGATGCACCCTCTCCGATTGGAATCTTACTACATTTAAGAATCTCTTCGGTATTATAATTTTGCAAGTCGAAATTCAATTCTCTTTCGCCGGGGATCAGGCCCTTCAATCTTATCGCCGCTATATCATATGCTACGGCCGCATCCTTCTTCGTCTCTGATTATTATTGATGATGATTAGATAATTATATTACACGTACGTACGTTAAGTACGGAACTTGAATTCATATATGTGAACGCACCGAATATGCCCAGGTGTAGTTGTTTCCTGCCCGTACACAACCTGGCTACCCATCGATCTCCACTATTCGACAATCCGCCCCTATTTCAGGCATATTATGTTTAATGTGTGTATACTGATATGGGTTATATATGCAATGATATATATATATATATATATATATATATATAAAGGAGACTTGAGAATTTAAAAATGCGAACCATTTGACTCCATTATATTGCGAGGATCTCCCTTTCTTTCCTGGTTTAAGAACACTGCTGCCCGGGTTATTATTTGCTTCGCTCTCGTTGCTGTAATATAGGAAAAACTAGAATTTAAATATATAATAAGTAACGTACAGCTCACAGAATATACAAGAAATAAAAACAGTTAGATGTTAATTAACCTGCAAGTTTGTTTTCCTTTGTCATCATTCCTTTGATTAGGAGGTGGCGGATCAGAAGAGAAAGCTGTCGCAGTGTTGGATGATGAATTATTTGATTCCATATATCTATTCAGATATTGAATCATCAGGACATATTAATCAAGATTTGTCCAGGATTTAACACACTAATTACAAGGCCAAAACTTATTCAATGTTATTTTGCTTACTACATATATATATGTGTGTGTGTGTGTGTGTGTGTCAATTTCAGTCCCCAAACAAGGAAGAGAATGAGATTAAACAAGAAGCCAAATAAACTTCGATGATGTTTTAATTACCTTGTGGGGATTCTTGATCTTCACGTACGAAACTACACGACTCTCTGAACAGATTTGAAAAACCACACACTATTATTCCATTAGGCATATACATCTTAGATACTTCTATTGGTTTTCCAATTAGAGAACTAAAGGAAAATCATTGATCGATATTAACTTACTATCACATCAAACTTCCAAGATTAGAGTTGAGATTAACAATGAATTTTGCCGTAAAATATTAATTTGAAGCCCGGGATCGATCTGGAATTCTCTGAAGTCAATTTCAGTCAACGAAGAACGAAGAGAAGGAAGATTAAGAGAAAGATTAAAAGAGAAACAGAATAAAAATTACCTGTAAGGATTCTTGATCTGTATCTTGATGACTGAGAAGCGTCTTACTTCACCTTTTCAGAGTTAGAGGGAAAAATTCTTGATCTGATCTGAAAAGAAATTGTGAAGTCTGACAGTTTTTTCTTCACAGACTGATGTGCAGGGAAGAAGATTAAACAGAACTAATCACATTCTTCGATCACTTTCTGTTGGCTTTATTTGACTAGACCGTTGGGGGGAGCAATGTGTTAGCTGATATATACATCATCCCATGCAATGTTACTTCTGCCTTTTATTACACGTGATCATCTTTGGGTAATTAAGGTATTAATTTTCTGAAAAAAATAATCTGTTATGCTAATGTTCCCGACGTAACTAACTATATAACTACCTAATTGATAACCTCCTCTAACAAATCGAGAAGAGTTTTAATATTATTTTTTATTCCTGGAACTTGACAGAAATTTTAAAATTTCAAAAACAGTAAATAATCTTAACTAATTAAATTTTTAATCTATTTATATTTTTAGATAATTTATTAACTTATTTAAAGTTATTAGTAAGCTTTTATAGGACAAAAGGGGAGTAAATTAGGGTTTTGGGAGAGCCATTTCTTTTAAAAAATTTGAGTCAAAGAGTTACCTTCTATCAAACTCAACTATCTTTCGAATTTAATCTAGCATGCATTAACAAAATCAAAATTAATCTTCACAAAGGTTAAATTAAAAAAAGTTATCATTTTCTAAGAAAACTTTATTTTAATGTACATAATAAGAAATTTACTTTTTTGTGAATTTTTTTACAAAATTATTCAAATATCATATATTGAGTTAATACAATATTTGGTAAACCGAAATTGCCCTTATTCTCAATGGAATCCCCTTACCTTAAATTTTATTAACTACTATATCATAAAATTCAATAAATTTTTATCGTTATCCCTATTTAATGTTATTATATAAAGTATACCCCATGACTACATGAGAACAAAATTAACAATAATAAGTGAAAGGTAAAATTGTACCCTTATTAAAAAAAATTAATGAAGTGCCTTATAAGTAAGATGAAAATAATATGTATTAAAAAATAGTACCAAAATATTTGTTATTTCTTTACCCTATAAATAGGACTGTAATAGCCTAAAAAAATAGTACACACACATAATAATCTAATTCTAATAATACTAATAATAATAAAAACAATAATATAACATGACAAGTGTAAGTCTGAAATTACCAAAAGGCCTACCATTTAAATATCTTTATATTTTACTCGGGGTGACTATTTCTTTTCCCAACAAAAACCCTACTCCCCTATTTGCTTTTCCCGTTGATGAAATTAGTGGCAGAGCATTAGCAAGAAAAAAAAAAAAAAAAAAAAATTCTGGAAACATCTCCTTGTGCTTGACTCATCTCTTCGATTCAGTGCCGCGGTTCTTCTTCCCTTCAATCTTCGGCGGGTATGTGTGTGTTCACGTGGATTTCCGTTTGCTGGTATCGTGGTTGAAGTAAGCATTGGGATTCTCTTCTCCTTCTAATATTTGAGCGTCGCTGAGGTGTATTGGGTGCTAAGGTTTTTGGGTCTTCTCTTTTCTTCCTCCGTTGCAGCGATGTGACGTGGGTACAGGTGTATTATTCTCTTCCCTTTTTAATCTATAATGTGCTTGTGGGTATAAGAGAAGAAATTCGTTTTTGTTGACAGTGGGTATATGTGAAGCAAGGAGATTTGAAAGCTGAGGCTATTAAAAAGAAATTACAACTCAGAAGCTTAGTTTAGAAAGGTACTTATTCCTTATATGCCTCTAATCGTTGGGAATGAAGGAGGAGACTTTAGGTTTTGATTAAAGTGATTTTAAATTTCAGTTTTCTTGAAGATAGAAGGTATTTTGTGTAGAAGAAGTATAAGAATTTGGTCTATCTATTTATGCTAGTTACTTGGGTGCTTGCAAGGTGTTTGAAGAAATGCTTGAGAAAGGAATTTATGAAATTTGGGAAGTATTAGATATGAGAAGTTATCTAAGTCCTATGTTAAAACCTTGAGATATTATATATGATACTTCTAATATGCATACACAAACAAACATACATACATCTCTAGAACAACAAAAAAAAAAGTTAAAAAAACTCTAACGCGAAGGCTTGATAACTAGGGTAAATAAACGAGTCCGGTTGTGGAAGGGAATGGGGCGCTTGTTTGTAATATAATACTTCGTTCTCGTTCTCAGTGAAGGAATCCGAGCTCCATATAATCAGCATCTTACTCTTTAACAGAAAGCTCAAGATTACCTACGGAAAATTCAGTCGAAAATTACTCACAAAATTCCATGGGTAATTAAAATTACCGATGGAAAATTCTGTCGCAAAAAAGGCCGTGGCTTATTTTAACTGACATTACTGACGGTATTTTTTCCAACGGAAAATTTTCATCGGTAATTTTAATTAACGGAATTACCCATGGGAATTCATAAGTGTGAGTAATTCAATGCTTTCGATGGAATTTTTTCCATTGGTAATTCGTGGGTAATCCGAGGTTTTTTGTGGTGCATACTTAAGAATTCCATAAGTAAATAGAAGTTAGAATAAATTATTTCATAATTGTAGTTGTTATGAGCATAGAATTTTTGATATACATACACAAATATGTCAAGTGTTAGTGTTCATACAGGTTAAAGAGAACAATGGAAAATCCTATTAAGTATGATGTTATGGATTCTTATATTGTTGTTTATATGTTATAGGGAATTGAAGATAATATTTTGAAGGCTATAGTAGGATTATCTATAGCTATTAGGACTGTGTGAGTAAATAATGTCTCACTTGAATATAGACTTAGTATTTTAATCAAATTCTCCATCAAATATATTTATCTATTTTATTTTCTTATAAAGGTTTTCTTGAGTACTAGCACTTTAGAAATGATATGTTAAGCGTTGAAAATAATTGAAGCAAGAAAGAATTTGATTTATCAAAATTTTCTATTTATCTTGAAACTTCTATTTGTACATGGAAGGGATAGAATTTCTTAAAGGAAATGCTCATTTATTCTGGATTGAAGCGATTTGAAGTGCAAGACAGTTTACTTCCATATACACTGGAAAAATGTTTTCAAGGGACTATAAGCGGTTCCATTAGCCCTTGCGCGCGCCATGGCATCCCAGCTAGAAGGGTGATTAGGGGGTGCTAATCCCGTGTGATGGCCAACTCATGTGGAACGGAGGGAGGGTTTTTGTGAGTATCATTCATGTCAATTATATTCTTTGTGGCTTTTAGCCACGCCGGATTGGTTACTTACCCTCATTGACTATTTTTTCACGGTTGTTATTTAGACGGCATGATTATTCCTTCCCTTATTATCTGGTGCTCTTAACTATTAATTTTGAATGTTTACATAGTTGGTACTTTACTATTTAGATGCTAATTGGTTTATTTTTCTATTAGTTAATCAATTTGTCTTTATTGCACACTTATATTTTATGGTAGGGTATAATAGCGGAGCTAGGAATTTTAATGACAGGAGGGGGGCGAAAATAAAAATCTATGGAGCCATGAATTTTAATGACATGAGAGCAAATAAAAATCTATCACATGATATACAAAAAATTAAAAAAAATCTATCACATAATAGCCTCGCTTGCATTGGGCTTGGGCGACCCTAATCCACCAAGAATGAATTTTGTATATTTCAAAAATTAATCCCTTTGATCCATAATATAAGACATATTTAAAGAGTTAATTTTGGTCTTAAATATAGACATAGTTTTCATATTCGTTAACAATAATCATGTAAGATAGTGAATAAAAAAAAATTAGGGAAGATGATGACTAGGATATTTTAGAAAATACATATCAAATTAACTTACTCAACCAACTTCCTTAATTTATCTAAATTAGGTAAATATATCTTCTATTTAGGACCGGAGGAGTATTAACTAAATTTTTAAAATACAAATGATGAAATACAATAGAATCAAACAAGCTTAGCTTATTAAGCTTGTATATATACATATAAATATCTTCTTATATTTTATTAATGTACGACAATTTCAAATTCAAAAGTTAAGGACCAAATGCAAGCGATTATACAAAACTACTATATATTGAGATAAAAAGATAAGCAAGTTATACATAATAAGTTTCTCTTGTGCGTGAGTTTGTTTGTGTGTAGTTAAAATATTAAAATAAGCCACAGATAAAGAAAGATATCTCCTTTATATATATTTTTAAAAAAATTAATAATTTTTGGGGCCACCCCTAGCCCCCTCTAAATCCACCTATATATGAGTGGAGATGTTTTTTGTCAGAAAATTATTTTGACATTCAGACAGTAGTGGCGGACCTGCTCCTTCAATTGACCCCGAAGCCCTACCCTTAACAAGAAGCTTTTGACTGCTGCTACCTGAATCAAGTAGACTATTGTATATATGTAGTGAATGATTTTGTATGTTGCAGTAGAATCGCTCCACATAGGCAAGATCCTTTCCTTCTTTTAAAATTTTGGATTTATCTAAATGTATATGCTATGGTGGAGCGGGGCTTCTTATGCTATTCTAAACTAAGAGGCTGTTATAGAACTTTCGGAAGTCCCACTTACAGAGAAGACCCTGCTGAAATTTTTACGTAAAGCTTAATAGTGTGCTCATAAGAAATATGTTGGTACATGTTCTATAAATTATGTATACAGGTTATTGCATTAAATATGAAATTGAAAATGTTATTATAATATAAATTAACTAATTATATTTATATATAAAGGCTTATGGAATATGAGATTTTCTTATATTTTATGTTGGTCACCCCTAAAATTTCAAAGCGTGCAAGAAGAGCATATGGATTCTTTGAGTAGGTATAACTCATTTTCAACTATATGGGACAAATTTTCAGTCATATACAAATATCCTCTGTTTCATATGTAGTTGAAAATAGAATATAGAGTGCACATCGAAAAAGAGTTGGAAATGTTGAAGACAGTTTAAATATAAATCTTCAAACAAATTCTAGGTACTTATAATTTTGGGTAATAGATTTCGCGAGCAAGGATTTTTCAGTAATTTTCCCAATCATCCGCCTTCTATAACAAATAAGAAGGCATAAATTCACCAGAATCTCATAACATAATTAAGTTAACCAGATCGCTGAACTTCAAGTATTCTTATCCTTCTCGATAAGAAATATATTGCCAACAAAAAGAGCAAATATGGTATAATCATATAATTCTGATATTTATAGGCACAGAAACTGGTTCTATAACGGCTATTTAGTTAGCGCAAATACTGTATTAGAGGAGATCTCATTGCTGTGATTTTGGGTTGGGACTTGTTTTATATTTTTTATGTTTCTTGGGAACTTAGTGATATTTTACTGTATTAGAGGAGATCCCCAAATCAATTGTGTGATCACACAACAATATAAGATATCTTTTTGAATGAGAAAGGAGATACTGGGTAATGGATTCAGTTTCGGTGCCTATCCATTTGCCTATTTCATCTAGACGGTTCAAATTTGATTTTTTTACTTTCTATTTTTTTAAAAAAAAAATTATTTTAATGGGTAGAAAATTTAAAAGAAAAATATTTTTTTAACTAATATTTTTTCAAATAATGATTTTTTTATTTAAAAATCACCAGTTTAAAAAAATCAAATCTAAACCATCCATATGTGATAGGTAAATGGTGTCTATCCAAAAGATAGGCACCAAACTAGTTCCCTGGATAATTTGGATCAGAGGGATAGAGCCGTGGAGAAGCCCAATTAAAACAATGAGGGGTCCAACATACATGCACAGCCAAAGCGAGATAGGTAGCAGCAAGAGCAGTGAACATCGCGAACATATTCGGAGGAACTGGAACGAATGGGCAGAGGCAGAGACGGGAGACAGCAAAGCAACAGAGACGAAGCTCCACAGTTTTGTGATCTCTTCTTTCTTCTTTTTCTTATTTCTTGAATCTGACTTTTATCTTAAATTCATGGATTTTATTATAGTCATGTGAGTCTAATTTTTCTTTTCAACCTAGAAGACCTATGAACTTGTTTTATTCTCACTGATAGTTTTGCTTAATTTTAGTTCAGTTTATTTAATCTTGTTTTTATTGTTATTGTTTATTGATTGGCCACCATTGAGCATGTTTTGGGAATTTCGGATTGAACTTGATGAAAGGAATCTTAAATCCAAAGACTAACAACATTTGCATTTGAAAAAAAAAAAAAAAGTCTTGCTCTTGTGAAGAAGTGCCCTTTGTCGGGTGTTTACTGATAAAGAAGCCTCATTGGTGAAGACTGGTTTCTTTCCAACCCACATTGTTTCATTCAGAAAATTCATTGCTTCTTTTATGCCTTCTCCTTTCTCTGTTGCTCTGCATTGTTTCCTTTCTCAGCTTTACACTTATAATTGCTTTATAAAACGTAATGTTTGTGATGTTCAAAAGTTAAATGGAAAACATAAGAGAGATGTCTTGCTCCATAAATGAAGAATAAACACAAGAAGAAAATTCCTCCAACAATCTCGGGGTACTAGATTCTTGCATTTCAACTTCAGTGGTGCACATCTTCCATAAAATACTAACCACCAGCATAAAGCTTGCGCAGAAACATAAAGTAAAGTTTGTGGTTAAACTTGATAATAGTCTCTGATCCATTACATACAAATAAAAGAAAAGGATAATATAGATAACGATGGGGCCAAGGGAAGAACAGCAGAAGGGTCCTTCAACTACATGAAACTCGGGATCATAGAGGACCCTTGTTGCATCGAGAGTGCTTTAGAAAAGATAAGGAACCGTCAAGTGAGAAAAGATAACGAACTACGTGGCCCACGTAATACAATACAGTGTACCTGATCCCTTGCCCTATAAACACATAAAGAATAGACCTTGAGAGACAAAAAAATCCATTTAAGCATCGATTGAGGATAGGTTAGATAACAAAACCCCTTCTGCATGTCTCCAGTGCTAGGACCATCTCCTTCTCAGTTCTCATACAAACCCATAATTTTCACCAGCCGAATGCATACCTGATAAAGCCACAAACATATGCAGGAAAAATGACGTAAGTGAAATATGTGTAGTTTATTTCTCATTCTTCGTAGTTAAAAATCCAATTCATCCTCATCGTTGCTCTCAAGATGAGATGAGGAGGAAGAGGGCCGTAAAAAAGAAGAAATAGATGAATAAGAGAGAGGAGAGGGGCAAAAGTCTTGAAAACTACTTTAAAGATCAATAAAAATATCTTCACCAACCTCATCCGAATAGTCTTGAACATTTTGAAGCAACAAACGATACCCTCCCATGGCAGAGTATTTGACAGATATTGATAGGCTGAGGCGAAAGGGATTGCAGTGAAGTCCTAGAGGTTTTTTAAAGTGATCAAAAGTCCATCCATGGCTGAGTATTTGTGCAACATGAAGAGGGTAATAAACTAAATGGAAATGTCTCTTATCCTTTCCTGTGACCTAACGCCGATCTCTATGGATGGGACATTTCCATGAAAAGATGCTTTCAAAAAGGTTTTGGAGGAAATGGGTACTTGCTAATTTGATTCTCAATAGAAAAGAAAGTTTATTTATTTTTTATTTTTTGGGTTTTTTGAATTTGAGATCTTAAGAGAGAGGCGTCAGAGAGAGGAAGAAGGTCAAAATATTGCAACAGATGTGACAGGATCGGGAAATTTACCAATATAGCAACTTTTCTAAGAAATTCTACCAAACTAAAGCAGTTTTCAAAAGAATTATCGATCTAAGGTCGTTTTGGGGAAGTCACGTTGGATGGTACGAAGCCAGTACTTGTCGCATCATGGAGCCTAACGCCATCACCAGTGGCGTCAGAGACCCTGACGCCACCTTGCATCAGGGTTCAAGATTCCTAACGCGTCAGACGTGTCAGGAATCTCCAGACCACCCCCAGCCCCCCAACCCATGACTGAGCTCGTGAATCCTTTCCCTTCCCTCGCTATTTAACTCCTTCCCTCTCATTCCTCACCATTTACTCCTTAACTCTCCGTGACTCCTTCCCTCTTTCTCTCATCATTCACTCATTCCCTTATCTGAAAACTCCCTCTGTCCTCCATCTTCTTCATTTTGTTTCTTCATTTATTTTTTTGCAAAAAATGAATCAAGTTCGTTCACTTGTATATTATAATGGTTCTAAAAGCACATAAAGGTGCGAACGGATTGAGCTTTGAAGGTGAAAGAAGAGCAATGTATATTGTTCGAGGCATGTCGGCTGAAGATTTATATGAAAAGATCCATCGTAATATCTTCGATGATGAGGTGATGTTTTTGGGTAAAGTTCCTTGTGGAAACCGTAAATATGCAGGTTTTGAAATATCCGATGATGAGGATGTAGATGTTTTTGTTCAAACTTTCAACAAAAACCAATTTTTCGAGTTATATGTGGATATTGAGACGCCACGGGAGGAGGGTGTACCAATACCAACTCATGGACTCCATCTAGAAATTTGGGAGAGGACATTATATGGCTCATTCTGGTACACCTCAACCAATACAATCAGCCGTTGTGCATGGAGAAGAAAGCGACTATACAATAGATGAACCTGACAATGAGGAGGAGCAAGAGGAAGAAGATGAAGACATTTTATTGGCTAATGACCATGATCAGGATGATAGTGATATAAATGACGAATATCATTGTAATGTAATGTCACATGGAACAGTGGTGAGCTAGAGGTATGTTACAATCATCATATTAGTTACGGACTTCTATTATTATATAAAAATTATTTTTTATTAGTTACCATGTTTTCACATTAATTGTATTATGTGTGAATAGGCGAGATATTACACCGTTCGGAACGACATTTCACATTATGAGGTTTCATGGCCTCGTGTCATGCTTGGTTTGTTGATGAAGATTACCCACATGAGGATATATTGGATGTACAAGGCAGGATCCCGAGCCATTATATGGCTCATTCTCGGGTACACCTCAACCAACACAATCGGCCATTGCGCATGGGGTCCATGGGCAAGAGGAGATGGATTAGATCCATGGGCAAGAGGAGATGGATTCTGAAAAAGCGGTTCAAGTCCAAGAAGATGTGCAAGCCGTAATAAAACATTATTGCATGAAGGAACATCATGAAGCTGTAGTTGTTGAGAGTACTACAGGCATTTTTTCAATGAAATGTCAGAATCATGGACAAGGTTGCGATTGGAGAGTAAGAGCAATTAAATCAAAGAAAAGCAACACTTGGGTGGTAACTAAATGGGTTAGAAATCATAGTTGTATGAGCAAAATTCTCTCGCAAGATCACAAACAACTTGACTCTGAAATTATTTTCGAGGCCATAATAGGTATGATGCACAATACCATTTGATAATTTTTGAATTTATTTGTGTTTATTAGTGAACATAAATAACATTCCCGGTGTACATTTTTGTGATTGGTTTTGCAGACATGGTCAAGGAAACATCTTTGATATACTGTGATCATGATACAAGAAAGGGTGACTGGAATGTTTGGCTATCATGTTTCTTACATGAAGGCATGGAAGGCAAAAAAAAAAGCAATAGCTAAGATTTATGGTGATTGGGACGAGTCATATGCGTTGCTGCTAAGATGGTTCAAACACATGTTGAAATTTGCCCCGGGATCTTTTTATAATATTCAACATGGACCGTATATTGTCGATTGGCAGGTTGTTAATGGGGTTCAGTTTTTCAACGTACATTTTGGACCTTCAGTCAATGTCATGAGTAAACTATTTAAAACCCAATAAGCAAGATTAAAGAAAAAAAATACCAATTATACAAGAAATGTTAATTATTAAACAATAAACATAAAAAAAAAAATTACCCGTGCAAACTTGAAGTTAGGAGTGAGAGAGAGAATTTCGAATGATGAGGCGGAGGCAAGGAGTGAATCGTGATTGAAAAACAATGAAGAAAATGGAGAACTGAGGGAGTTTGTAGATGAAGAAGTGAATAAAAAGAGGGAGAGGGAAAAAGAATCACGCCGGATGAGATGAGGGAGGGAGTAAATACGAGATGAGGGAGAGGGAAAGGGTGGCTTGTGTGTGTGTGAGTTTGTGGGGGAGGGGGCCATATGTTTTTTGAGTTTGGGGGGGGGAGGGGCCTACGTCTTTTTTTGGGGGGGGGACGACACAACGTCAGGAATCCTGACGCTGCGTTAGGGAGCGTCAGGATTCCTGATGCAGGGTCAAGAATCTTGACGCTATGTTAGCGTCAGGGTCTGACGCTGAGTGGCGTCCATGTCCCCGACGCCACTTGGCTAACGCCACTCAGCCTAGTCTCGTCAGCAACTCTGACGCCAATGGTGGTGGAGTCGACTCCTTGACGCGACTACTAGTGGTCGTACCCTACGCCGTGACTACCCAAAAAGGACATTAGATTGATAATTCTTTTGAAAACTGCTTTAGTTAGGTAAAATTTTTATAAAAAATTCTTATATTTATAAGAAAGCTGATCGGATCAGGGTAAGAGGAGCTGCTTTGCTTTTGAACACTAGGACAACGACATTTTTGCATTCTTTTTCCTCCAACATTAATTAACCACTCTATATATCTTTGATGTAGTAGGAAGGGATTGTGTTTCCCTACCTATCCTTTGAATAGGATGAGGCACCTAGTCTCTTTGACCGTTTAGATTAAATTTAGACAATCTAAATTTAATTTTATTATTATTTATTTTTTAAAAAATTATTTTAATATGTAGAGAATCTAAAATAAAGATAATCTTTTAACTAATATTTTAAAAAAATTTATTTCATTTAAAAATCAGAAGATAAAAAAATTAAATCTGAACAGTTTAGACTTTAAAGTGGCCGCCCCCTACTTATCCTTTAAGTAGGTAGGAAAACACGGTCCTAATAGGAAAGTAGAGTGAGAGAGAAGAAAAAGAAGTTGCCATGAAAGGGGGAGGAAGAGTAACAAGAAGGCAAAGTGAGAGAAGAGAAGAAAAAGAAGTCAATGTGAGAGGCAGAGGAAGAGTGATAGGAAGATAGAGTGAGAGAGAAGAAAAATAAGCCAGACTTGTTCTGTCGAGCTGGCGTGAAGCCAAAGGAATTCAACACAGCTTAGCTACAATATTCTCTGAGGAGAGCCCAAGCTAAGTGTGTGTGTGTGTGTGTGTAAATTTAGCAACAATGAGATTTTTCAACTACTCAGACCCAATGAGCCTATCCCAGAAGCTGAGTTACACACCCTATCTTTCACTCCGATGACTATGCCCCCTATCAACCGAGTCCTATGGTATATTTACTCTAGGAATTTCATTCAAAAAGGTGGTAACTTCACTCACTTTGTAAAGAAGGATTACCCTCTCTTTACTACCATTGTCAAAAAGATCCCTTTGAATCTTGGTCATTGGATCTTTGAGGAGATGGTGAGGTTCAAATTTGCTTCCCGTAGGCCTTCACATATCCCATTTCCCTCACTTGTCTTAGTGGTTTTGTTCTACCACAAGATCTGGTATCTTGGTCCTCTTGACTCCATCAAAACTCCTCCCGTGTTTGGCAAATCCCAGTTGAATCTTATGAGGATTGCTTTTGAAGGAGAAGGTTTTGGGCAATCCAGGGCTCCCTCTAGATCACGTGCCTCACATGTCAGGGCCTCTCAGGCACAAGCTCAAGAATCCTAATCAGCTACTCCACCTTCTTAGCCTTCTGTGCCCTCTGACTTTGATTCAAGAGTCAAGGCTATTGTGGATGCTGCAGTTGCTGCTATGTCCATAAGGATTGAATTTGAGGTTGGCAAGTTGGTAGCTGAGGTGACTCAAGGAAATCATGAAATGGTGGATGTACAAGAGGAAATGAAGGAAAAGGTTGAGGTTCTTTTCGTCGGATGAGCGAGAGGGTTGATAATCTTACTGATCACATGATGGACCATGATGCTAAGCTAACCACTCTCATGATCAACAATGTAAGCTTGGGTGACAAAGTAAACAAGATATTGAAGCATCTTCCCTCTGGCTCCTCTTCTAGTTTTGGTGCCTCTACTGACCCCAATACCTCTGATTTTGATCTAGATGCTGGCTTGAAACCTGATCCAGAACCATCATCATCCCCCTCATTCACCTTCACCATTCCCTTGGCTCCTGCCTCCTCACCTAAAGTATCTAATCCTATCATTACCTCTTCCCCCATTCCTACGTCTACACCTACCACAGAAATCTTACGACCCTCATCTCCAGTTACCCCTGCAACTGAGGTTCTCCATCCCTCTCACACTCCCACCACTGAGATTCTACCACAATCTCCCACCTCCACAGTCCAATTGGACTCTCCTCTTCCTACTCCACTTTTAGACCCTCTCCATGAACCCTCTATCTCAGCTCCACCCTCCTTTGAAGATGACAGAGGGGGAGAGAAAAGCGAAGATTAGAGTTTGAGTAGTTTGAGTTTGAGGTTGTAGAGTTTGTGTTTAGTTTCTTTTGTGTGCTTTCTGTTTTTGAAATTCTGATGTAATGCTTTTTGATTCAATGAAATGACAACATTATGAAGTTTCATGTGCTATGCAATGACTCATTATGCAAATTCTGTGATATCTATTGGCTTCGTTGTTTATCTTTGATAATTCTAAATTGTGCCAAAATCTTTGTGATAATTTTTCTTTATGTTATCATGTGCAAAACCACTTTCAAAATGTTACCAAAACTCTTGAAGCTCTAAAACACTGTCAATTGCAAAACTTTATTTCAAAATGCAAATTCTTTCAAACTCTTGAAATTTTGGTTTACAAGTGTTGTCATCATCAAAAAGGAGGAGAAAGTTAGTTCTCTATGTATTTTGATGATAACTGACAATTGTAAACACAAGTTGAAGTTTGTCTTTGGTAAGTTGAAAAACTTAATGTCAAAGACAAACTCGAGTTTTGGATTCAAAACTCAGGTTTTGGACTTGACAAAGAGTACCTCAATTTTAATGAACTAATAAAACTCCAATTTGCGTAGGCAAACTCGAGTTTGTAACATACAGAGAGCACTCTAAGTTTTTCACATTGAGACAAACTCGAGTTTAGTTTTACAAACTCGAGTTTGCACCATACAGAGACTCTTCAATATTTTCTAAAGTAAACAAAACTTCATTTTGCGTTAGTAAACTCAAGTTTTGGGCATACAGGAAGCCTTCAATGTTTTCAAGCCTAAGAAAACTCCAGTTTTGATATGCAAACTCCAGTTTGCACTTAGCTAAGAGTTTTCCAAAGTTTTGAGAAAACTCGGGTTTGTATTTGGAAACTTGAGTTTAGGCTTGACAGAGAGCTTACATATTTTAACCACTTTGAGAAAACTCCAGTTTTTACTTGGCATAGATTTTTGAAAGGTTTTCAATTTTTAAAGAAAACTCGAGTTTATCTTTACTAACTCGAGTTTAGGCCAAGCCGAAAGCTTTGCTCATTTCAGTGTTTTTAAAACTCCAATTTACATTAAAAACTCTAGTTTTTGAACTTTTGGACTTAAACACATTTTTCACTATAAAAGTCCAAAACAGTGATGGAGGATGCGGAAGCAATAATAAGTCCAATAGTTGTGGTCTTAAATATAAGATTTTAATTCACTTTGTTACTTAAATTTATAACAGGGTCAAGGTGCAGATTTGCCAACCAACTATTACCTGAAGAGCGTCTGGCACAAATAACAATTGAGGGGACCAAAATTGCCAATCAACAATTAAAAAGTGAAAAAAAAAACCAAATAACTATTAAAAGTGGAAAAAAAACACCAAATAACTATTTTTTTTTAAAAAAAAACAACTATCACAATTAAGTTAAAATATGAGGCATTGGCGTAGGACGGTGGCGGAAACGTTGGAGAAAAGAGCGGTTAAGCCATCTTGTTGGACAAAAATACCAAACAATAAACTTTTAAAAATGTGCAGTCAGCACAACGCCGTTAGAAAAAGATAACATCCATTATCTAAGATACAGATTGGCCAACAAACTTTTACTCCAAAGCGCCCGGTACAAAAAACTTTTATTCAGGAGCGCCCAACACAAAATTCTAAATTTTACTAAATTAAATAAATTTTTTTCTCAATTGTCATTATTCAAAACTACTTGTATAGATATCTATGGACAAAAATTACTCATTTGCTAAAATAAACAAAACTTTTCATTAAAAACATAATTATATGATTTAAATAAAACTCAAGGTATTTTATAATTTATTATATATGTTAAACAAAAACAATTATATGATTTATTTCTATTTTAGAAGAAATTTATGTGAGTTAAAAAATTCATTTAATGTTAATAAAATTTAAAAAATCTAAAAAAACTATTATATCCCAGGAAAGAAATGAAATGCATTTAATTTTTATTTTTATAAAAAGAGCTTAATGGATGTCAACGTTGATACTTAATAATATAAATTTGGCAACTTGATGATATATTTGTTAATTAAAGGATCTATTGATTATATGAATATGGGACTTGTTGAAAAAAAAAAGATAATCTATCCTAAGCAACTTGATGATATATTTGTTAATTAAATGATCTATTGATTATATGAATATTGACTTGTTGGGGGAAAAAATTAACCTAAAAAATATGGGATTTATATTATTAAGCATCAACGTTGATATCCATTAAGCTTTTTTATAAAAATAAAAATTAAACGCATTTCATTGCTATCCAGATTTTTTAGATTTTATTAACATTAAATGAATTTTTTAACTCACATAAATTTCTTCTAAAATAGAAATAAATCATATAATTGTTTTTGTTTAACATATATAATAAAGTATAAAATACCTTGAGTTTTATTTGAATCATATAATTATGTTTTTAATAAAAAAAGTTTTGTTTATTTTAGCAAATAAGTAATTTTTGTCCATAGATATTTATATATACAAGTAGTTTTGAATAATGACAATTGAGAAAAAAATATATTTAATTTAGTGAAATTTAGAATTTTGTGCTGGGCGCTCTTGAATAAAAGTTTTTTGTGTTGGACGCTCTTAGAGTAAAAGTTCGTTGGCCAATTTGCACTTTAGATAATGGACGACGCGTTATCTTTTCCTAACGGCGTTGTGCTGACTGCACATTTTTAAAGGTTTATTGTGCTGAGTGCATATTTTTAAAAGTTTATTGGTATTTTTTGTCCACTTAAAAGTTAATTGTGTTGGACGCTCTTGGGCCAATAGTTTGTTGACCAAATCACTTCTTAACCCTTATTTCTATGCACTATAAATATGACCAAATTAGAGTATATAAAAACACAAGTCTCCTTTTTTTACTAAAAGAAAGAAAGAAAGAAGAAAAAAAAAAACACAAGTCTTTGAGCAAGTGTAGTTCTTTTTTTTTTTTTTTTTTTTTTGATACACATAGGGGGGGGGGGGGGGGTTTGAACCCCTAGACATGGGGGAGGGGAGCCAAACTCCCATGCCATCCTCTTCCTCATCTTAACCGTATGGTAAAGAAGGCGTAGCCAAATCCCAAACTCCCATGAGCAAGTGTAGTTCTAGTTCATGATTATATAGAATACTTTTAGTTATACACAAATGTCTTCCCTCCTAGACATAGTTGTTGAAGATAAAAGGCAGTTGACTATAACCGAGTTGTGTCCCTAGGTTGAATATAAATATTTAAACAAATTTTAGGTACTTATAATATTGGGAGAATCTTTCTGAGGGCCCTTTTAGCCCAAAAAAACCCAAAAAGGGCCCAAACTTTCTGCCAATCCCAGAAAGGGTTCTGACATGTGAATGTTAAATGAAAAGACAAGAAAGCCCCTAACTAAAGCTGAAAAAGGAAGGGGGTTCTGATTTCAAAACTCTCTCTCTCTCTCTCTCATTTTGATTAAATCTGTTGCTACTCGGTGTTTGTTTCTTTTTGTTTGGATCTCTCCACTAGATCGCTTCGGTTGTTTGGAGTTTTTGATCGAGTTTGGTGTATCTGTCAATTCCTTGTTCTTTGTCGATCTGCTCTTGCCGAAGGAGGAAGATACCAATCTGTAAGTTTTTCTGATTTTGGATTTTTGTTTTCGCCCGATCTGTGTGTTGCGACGGAGGAAGGCTGTCCTTGCTTCTTCGGTTCTGATCTCGTGAGACGACGCTGGAAGGGAGGTAGCTTAAAGAGAGAATTTGCAACAGCAAAAGCCATATTTACAACAGACAAAGCAACATTTACAACAAACTTTAACAATTTGGATTTTCGTTCAAACTCAAATCCTAAGCTTACAGAGGGCATTTACAACAGAAAAAGCCACATTTACAAGATAAAAAGCCACATTTACAACAAACTTTAAAAATTTTGGATTTCCGTTCAAACTCAAGTCATAAGCTTACAGAGGGCATTTACAACAGAAAAAGCCAAATTTACAAGATAAAAAGCCACATTTACAACAAACTTTAAAAATTTGGATTTTTGTTCAAACTCAAGTCATAAGCTTACAAAGGGCATTTACAATAGAAAAAGCCACATTTACAAGATAAAAAGCCACATTTACAACAAACTTTAAAAATTTGGATTTTCGTTCAAACTCAAGTCATAAGCATACAGAGGGCATTTACAACAGAAAAGGCCACATTTACAAGACAAAAAGCCACATTTACAACAAACTTTAAAAATTTGGATTTTCGTTCAAACTCAAGTCATAAGCTTACAGAGGGAATTTACAACAGGAAAAGCCACATTTACAACATCAAAGTTCGAACGGGTAAGTTAAGTTCGAACGGGTAAACTGTAAGCTGTAGACCTTGGGTACAGCTTGTGTCTTTGAATATTTTTTAGGGAGAATGATGCATAAATACCAAATAAAATTTCAAAAACCCCAAAAAAGGAAAACAACTTGTACAAACGTCAGGTATTATAACTTACCCGTTCGAACTTTGATGTTGTAAATGTGGCCTTTTTCTATTGTAAATGCCCTCTCGTAAACTTATGACTTGAGTTTGAAAGAAAATCCAAATTTTTAAAGTTTGTTGTAAATGTGGCTTTTTATCTTGTAAATGTGGCTTTTTCTGTTGTAAATACCCTCTGTAAGCTTATGACTTGAGTTTGAACGGAAATCCAAAATTTTTAAAGTTTGTTGTAAATGTGGCTTTTTATCTTGTAAATGTGGTTTTTTCTGTTGTAAATGCCCCTCGTAAGCTTAGAACTTAAGTTTGAACGAAAATCCAAATTTTTAAAGTTTGTTGTAAATGTTGCTTTGTTTGTTGTAAATATGGTTTTTGCTGTTGCAAATTCTCTCTTTAAGCTACCTCCCTTCCGGTGTCGTCTCACGAGATCAGAACCGAAGAAGCAAGGACAGCCTTCCTCCGTCGCAACACACAGATCGGGCGAAAACAAAAACCCAAAATCAGAAAAACTTACAGATTGGAATCTTCCTCCTTCGGCAAGAGCAGATCGGCAAAGAACAGGGAATTGATAGATACACCGAACTCGATCAAAAACTCCAAACAACCGAAGCGATCTAGTGGAGAGATCCAAACAGAAAGAAACAAACACCGAGTAGCAACAGATTTAATCAAAACGAGAGAGAGAGAGAGAGAGAGAGAGAGAGAGTTTTGAAATCAGAACCCCTTCCTTTTTCAGCTTTAGTTAGGGGCTTTCTTGTCTTTTCATTTAACATTCACATGTCAGAAAGGGCCCTGGGGCCCTTTCTGGGATTGGCAGAAAGTTTGGACCCTTTTTGGGTTTTTTTGGGCTAAAAGGGCCCTCAGAAGGATTTTCCCTATAATATTTACACTTTCTTTTCAAATTTTCCTGCTCAATCAATATATCATCAATTCAAATCATACATCGAATCTAAAGAGGAGAATTATATTTTAGCAAAGGTGTGAGTAAATAATAAGGACGATCATGTCATATATCTGTATAGCGGCTATTTAATTATGGCAATTTGAATGAACAACCATAAAACAATATAAAAAGTACTACGTACGTGCTCGTATTATATTTTTATCACTAAAAATTATAATAAGGTCAAAATGGATAAAATGTATTTATTATTGAGACAAAGTCAAATAAGATCTTATAAAAAGAGATAAGCATATTTTTTTTTTTAAAAAAAAAAGTATCTTATAGGAGCACTATATACACACACTCTTCCCATAAATATAATTCTGGCTCTACACAGACTATCAAATTTTCGTGCTCAATCAATATCATCAATTAGAACCACACATCATCGACTTTTTAAGACCTGATCCTGTCTTCTGGTTTTGAGTTTGAATCTTATAATAAAAGACGATGCTTGAAAAGCTTTATACGCAGATAAACTGAACTCAATCCAATAACGTTCAACGCTTATGTTTAATTGCCACATGCATGCATGTGGTAATTAGTCAGTTTCACAGTAGTCAATATACGATACAGTTCCCAGAAATTAACAGAGTAATATGTTCTAGCTAGCCGACACTAGAAAGTTTCTGTAAGACATTAATATCTAAAAAGGAAAGAGAAGACAAAATATTATTTATTTATGAAGCAGGGTCCTCGTCAGCAAAACTCATCTCCACATCCTCCGTGGAATCAAGATCTTTAAAATCATTCAAGGAATAATTTCCGCTCACCAAATGCTCCATTAGAGGTTCATTCATCAGAGGTTCCTGTAACCAAATAACCCCTCGCTATTCGCCACCGTCTGATTTTCTGCTTCGATCGGATGATACAGCTTTTTGGAGGAGGACCCACCAGAAGGTTGTGGAGGCTCCTCCATGTTGTCAGCGAAACTCATATGGTTGTCCTCCGTCGTCAGAAGTTCACTGTACGGCCACTGATCATCATTATTCCAAGGAAATCCATTTTCAAAAAATCCATCTGGTAGCAGGTCATCATATTCATTATCATCCATACACACAAACCCGTCATTACAACTTGAGGATTTCCGTTGGTCCCCTGCTTCAAGAACACTGCTCTCCGGGTTATTATTCTTGTTCTCATTTTCTTCGTTCTTCGTTCTCATTTTTACGATTTCAATATTATTTTTCCTAAGAAACTCTTCCACCGTGAGTTCCTTGATCAACCTCGATGCACCCTCTCCGATTGGAATCTTACTACATTTAAGAATCTTTTCGGTATTATAATTTTGCAAGTCGAAATTCAATTCTCTTTCGCCAGGGATCAGGTCCTTCAATCTTATCACCGCTATATCATATGCTTCGGCCGCTTCCTTCTTCGTCCCTGATTATTATTGATGATGATTAGATAATTATATTACACGTACGTACGTTAAGTACGGAACTTGAATTCATATATGTGAACGCACCGAACATGCCCAGGTGTAGTTGTTTCCTGCCCGTAGACAACCTGGCTACCCATCGATCTCCACTATTCGTCCATCCGCCCCTATTTCAGGCATATTATGTTTAATGTGTGTATACTGATATGGGTTATATATGCAATGATATATATATATATATATATATATGAGACTTGAGAATTTAAAAATGCGAACCGGGTGACTCCAGTATATTGCGAGGATCTCCCTTTGTTTCCTGGTTTAAGAACACTGCTGTCCGGGTTATTATTTGCTTCGCTCTCGTTGCTGTAATATAGGAAAAACTAGAATTTAAATATATAATAAGTAACGTACAGCTCACAGAATATACAAGAAATAAAAACAGTTAGATGTTAATTAACCTGCAAGTTTGTTTTCCTTTGTCATCATTCCTTTGATTAGGAGGTGGCGGATCAGAAGAGAAAGCTGTCGCAGTGTTGGATGATGAATTATTTGATTCCATATATCTATTCAGATATTGAATCATCAGGACATATTAATCAAGATTTGTCCAGGATTCAACACTCTAATTACAAGGCCAAAACTTATTCAATGTTATTTTGCTTACTACATATATGTGTCAATTTCAGTTCCCAAACAAGGAAGAGAATGAGATTAAACAAGAAGCCAAATAAACTTCGATGATGTTTTAATTACCTTGTGGGGATTCTTGATCTTCACGTACGAAACTACACGACTCTCTGAACAGATTTGAAAAACACCACACTATTATTCCATGTAAGGCATATACATCTTAGATACTTCTATTGGTTTTCCAATTAGAGAGCTAAAGGAAAATCATTGATCGATATTAACTTACTATCACATCAAACTTCCAAGATTAGAGTTGAGATTAACAATGAATTTTGCCCTAAAATATTAATTTGAAGCCCGGGATCGATCTGGAATTCTCTGAAGTCAATTTCAGTCAACGAAGAACGAAGAGAAGGAAGATTAAGAGAAAGATTAAAAGAGAAACAGAATAATAATTACCTGTAAGGATTCTTGATCTGTATCTTGATGACTGAGGAGCGTCTTACTACACCTTTTCAGAGTTAAGAAAAAAATTCTTGATCTGATCTGAAAAGAAAAAACAAATTGTTCAGGAGAAGTAACTAATACATTCTTCGATCACTTTCTGTTGGCTTTATTTGACTAGACCGTTGGGGGAGCAATGTGTTAGCTGATATATACATCATCCCATGCAATATGTTACTTCTGCCTTTTATTACACGTGATCTTCTTTGGGTAATTAAGGTATTAATTTTCTTAAAAAAATAATCTGTTACGCTAATGTTCCCGACGTAACTAACTATATAACTACCTAATTTATAACCTCCTCTAACAAATCGAGAAGAGTTTTAATATTATTCTTGATTCCTGGAATTTGACAGTAATTTTAAAATTTCAAAAACATTAAATAATCTTAACTAATTAATTTTTTAATCTATTTTATTTTTAGATAATTTATTAACTTATTTAAAGTTATTAGTAAGCTATTATGATAAGGACAAAAGGGAGTAATAAATTAGGGATTTGGGAGAGCCATTTCTTTTTAAAAAAATAAACTCAACTATCTTTCGAATTTAATCTAGCATGCATTAACAAAATCAAAATTAATCTTCACAAAGGTTAAATTAAAAAATTTTATCATTTTCTAAGAAAATTTTATAATGTACATAATAAGAAATTTAATGTTTTGTGAATTTTATACAAAATTATTCAAATATCATATATTGAGTTAATATAATATTTGGTACACCGAATTTCCCTTACCTTAAATTTTATTAACTACTATATCATAAAATTCAATAAATTTTATTAATACTATTTAATGTTATTATATAAAGTATACCCCATGACTACATGAGAACAAAATTAACAATAATAAATGAAGGTAAAATTGTACCCTTAAAAAAAATTAATGAAGTGCCTTATAAATAAGATGAAAATAATATGTATTAAAAAAATAGGACCAAAATACACACAAATAATAATCTAGTTCTTTACCCTATAAATAGGACTAGATGTGAAATTTTAAGCCCTTCATTAATTCACCTAAAATTACTAAAATCATTAATTAACAAAACACACATAATAATCTCTAATTACTAATAAGGGAAAAGTGTTTCTCCAAATCACTAGAGATAAGTTATCTCCAATTACATCCAAAACTAAGTCGTTTTAAATTAATGAAGGGTTTGTTTGTAATTTTAGGTGAATTAATGAAAGTATTTTGATGTACATGATTAAAAATAAACAAAATTACGTAAACACCTTTCATAAATCCAAAACGACATAGTTTTGAGGGTCACCAGAGATAACTTATCTCGATGATTGGAGAAATCCTTTACCCTTCTAATAATTAATAATAATAAAAACAATAATATAACATGACAAGTGTATGTCTGAAATTACCAAAAGGCCTACCATTTAAATATCTCTATATTTTACTAGGGGTGACTATTTCTTTTCCCAACAAAAACCCTATTCCCTATTTGCTTTTTCCGTTGATGAAATTAGTGGCAGAGCAAGAGAAAAAAAAATTCTGGAAACATCTCCTTGTGCTTGATTCATCTCTTCGATTCAGTGCCGCAGTTCTTCTTCCCTTCAATCTTCAGCGGGTATGTATGTGTTCACGTGGATTTCTGTTTGCTGGTATCGTGGTTGAAGTAAGCATTGGGATTCTCTTCTCCTTCTTCTATTTGAGCGTCGCTGAGGTGTATTGGGTGCTAAGGTTTTTGGGTCTTCTCATTTCTTCCTCCGTTGCAGCGATGTGAGGTGGGTACAGGTGTATTATTCTCTTCCCTTTTTAATCTATAATGTGCTTGTGGGTATAAGAGAATAAATTCGTTTTTGTTGACAGTGGGTATATGTGAAGCAAGGAGATTTGAAAGCTGAGGCTATTAAAAAGAAATTACAAGTCAGAAGCTTATTTTAGAAAGGGACTTATTCCTTATATGCCTCTAATCGCTGGGAATGAAGGAGGAGACTTTAGGTTTTGATTAAAGTGATTTTAAATTTCAGTTTTCTTGAAGATAGAAGGTATTTTGTGTAGAAGAAGTAAAAGAATTTGGTCTATCTATTTATGCTAGTTACTTGGGTGCTTGCAAGGTGTTTGAAGAAATGCTTGAGAAAGGAATTTATGAAATTTGGGAAGTATTAGATATGAGAAGCTGTCTAAGTCCCATGTTAAAACCTTGAGATATTATATATGATACTTCTAATATGCATACACAAACGCACAAACATAATCAGAAAAACCTCGGATTACCCACAGAATTACCGATGGAAAAAATTCCGTCGGAAATTACCCACGGAATTCCGTGGGTAAATAATATTACCAACGGAAAATTTCCGTCGCAAAAAAAGCCGTGGCTTATTCTAACCAACATTACTAACGGCTTTTTTTTCCAACGGAAATTTTCCGCCGTAATTTTAATTTAAGTGAGTAATTTCAGACGGAATTTTTTCTGTTGGTAATTCCGTGGGTAATCCGAGGTTTTTTTGTAGTGCATACTTAAGAATTCCATAAGTAAGTAGAAGTTAGAATAAATTATTTCATAATTGTAATTGTTATGAACATAGAATTTTTGATATACATACATATGTCAAGTGTTAGTGTTCATACAGGTTAAAGAGAACAATGGAAAATCCTATTAAGTATGATGTTATGGATTCGTATAAAGTTATATTTGCAATAACAATATTGTTGTTCATATGTTATAGGGAATTAAAGATCATATTTTGAAGGCTATAGTAGGATTATCTATAGCTATTAGGACTCTGTGAGTAGATAACGTCACACTTGAATATAGACGTAGCATTTTAATCAAATTCTACATCAAATATATTTATCTAATTTATTTTCTTATAAAGGTTTTCTTGAGTATTTAGAAATGATATGTTAAAGCGTTGAAAAGAATTGAAGCAAGAAAGAATTTGATTTATCAAAATTTTCTATTTATCTTGAAACTTCTATGTGTACATGGAAGGGATAGAATTTCTTAAAGGAAATGCTCATTTATTCTGGATTGAAGCGATTTGAAGTGCATGACAAATTACTTCCATATACGCTGGAAAAATGTTTTCAAGGGACTGAAAGCGGAATACTGGCTGCTAAAAGTGGTTCCATTAGCCCTTGGCGCGCCATGGCATCCCAGCTAGAAGGGTGATTAGGAGGTGCTAATCTCGTGTGATGGCCGACTCATCACATGGAACAAAGGGAGGGTTTTTGTGAGTATCATTCATGTCAATTCTTTGTGGCTTTTAGCCACGTTGGATTAGTTACTTACCCTCGTGGACTATGTTTCTACGGTTGTTATTTAGACGACATGATTATTCCTTCCCTTATTATCTGGTGCTCTTAACTACAAATTTTGAATGTTTACATAGTTGCTACTTTACTATTTAGATGCTAATTGGTTTATTTTTCTATTAGTTAATCAATTTATCGTTATTGCACACTTATATTTTACGGTGGGGTATAGTGGCGGAGCTAGGAATTTTAATGACGAGGGGGGCGTGAAAATAAAAATCTACGGAGCCTTGAATTTTAATGATGGGAGCGAAAATAAAAATCTATCACATAATATACAAAAAATTAAAAGAAATCTATCACATAATAGCCCCACTTGCATTGGGCTTAGGCGACCCTAATCCACCAAGAATGAATTTTGTATATTTCAAAAATTACTCCCTCTGATCCATAATATAAGACATATTTAGATAGTTAATTTTTGTTTTAAATATAGACATAGTTTTCATATTCGTTAACAATAATCAAGCAAGATAGTGAATAAAAAAAATTAGGGAAGATGATGACTAGGATATTTTAGAAAATACATGTCAAATTAACTTACTCAACCAACTTCCTTAATTTATCTAAATTAGGTAAATATGTCTTCTATTTAGGACCGGAGGAGTATTAACTAGATTTTTAAAATACAAATAATGAAATACAATAGAATCAAACAAGCTTAGCTTATTAAGCTTGTATATACATGGAGATATCTTCTTATATTTTGTCAATATACGACAATTCAAAAGTTAAGGACCAAATGCAAGCGATTATACGAAACTACTATATATTGAGATAAAAAGATAAGCAAGTTGTACATAATAAATTTCTCCTGTGCATGAGTTTGTTTGTGTGTAGTTAAAATATTAAAATAAGCCGCAGATAAAGAAAGATATCTCCTTATATATATTTTTTAGAAAGAAAAAAAAAAAGGAATTTTGGGGGCCACCCCTAGGCCCCTCTAAATCCGCCTATGAGTGGAGATGTTATTTATCAGAAAATTATTTTGACATTCAGATAGTAGTGACGAACCTGCTCCTTCAATTGACCCTCGAAGCCCTACTCTTGACAAGAAGCTTTTGACTGCTGCTACCTGAATCAAGTAGACTATTGTATATATGTAGTGAATGCTTTTGTATGTTGCAGTAGAATCGCTCCACATAGGCAAGATCCTTTCCTTCTTTTAATATTTTGGATTTATGTAAATGTATGTGCTATGGTGGAGCGGGGCTTCTTATGCTATTCTAAACTAAGAGGCTATTATAGAGCTTTCGGAAGTCCTACTTACAGAGAAGACACTGCTGAAATTTTTACGTAAAGCTTAATAGTCTGCTCATAAGAAATATGTTAATACATGTTCTATAAATTATGTATACAGGTTATTGCATTAAATATGAAATTGAAAAATGTTATTATAGTTATAAATCAACTAATTATATTTATATATAAAGGCTTATGGAATATGAGATTTTCTTGTATTTTATGTCGGTTGCCCCTAAAATTTCAAGGCATGCCAAGAGGAGCATATGGACTCTTTGAGTAGGTATAACTCATTTTCAGCGATATGCGACAAATTTTCAGTCATATACAAATATCCTCTGTTTCATATGTAGTTGAAAATAGAATGAAGAGTGCACATCGAAAAAGAGACGGGAATGTTGAAGACAGTTTAAATATAAATCTTCAAACAAATTCTAGGTACTTATAATTTTGGGTAATAGATTTCGCGAGCAAGGATTTTTCAGTAATTTTCCCAATCATCCGCCTTCTATAACAAATAAGAAGGCATAAATTCTCCAGAATCTCGTAACATAATTAAGTTAACCAGATCGCTGAACTTCAAGTATTGTTATCCTTCTCGATAAGAAATATATTGCCAACAAAAGGGAAAATATGGTATAATCATATAATTCTGATATTTATAGGAACAGAAACTGGTTCTATAACGCTATTTAGTTAGCGCAATCGAATGAACAACCATAAAACAATATAAAAAGTACTAGTCGTATTTTATTTTTATCATTAACTAGACAAGCATTCTTTAGTTTCAGGTGCAGAAGCACCCACTTGATTCCGTGTTCTTCTGATTTTGAGTTTGAGTCTTACAATGAAAGACGAAGAATACGTACAAAACGACGACTGAAGCTTCTCTTTTTCTAATTTAGTTTGTGAATATTAACATATCCAAGAGAGTGATCATGTCCTAGCCACCTCAATCCAATAACGTTAAACATTAATATTTACACATGCATGCATGTGTGCAAGCAGTAATTAACTAATCAGTTTGTAAGACATTAATATTTACACACCGGCAGATGAAAAAGAAAAGTCTTATCTATTCTAGTTGGTCCCACCAGCAGGCTCTTGAGGCTTATCGTCATCCGAACTCCAGGAGATCTCATTGCTGTAATCCTTTACGTCTTCCCTCATCAAATACTGTATTAGAGGAGATCTCATTGCTGTGATTTTGGGTTGGGACTTGTTTTATATTTTTTATGTTTCTTGGGAACTTAGTGATATTTTTCCCCAAATCAATTTTGTGATCACACAACAATATAAGATATCTTTTTGAATGAGAAAGGAGATACTGGATAATGGATTCAGTTTCGGTGCCTATTCATTTGCCTATTTCATATGGATGGTTCAAATTTGATTTTTTTACTTTCTATTTTTTTTTAAAAAAATTATTTTAATTGGTTAGAAAATCTAAAAGAAAAATTTTTTTTAACTAATATTTTTTCAAATAATGATTTTTTTATTTAAAAATCACTAGTTTAAAAAAATCAAATATAAACCATCCATATGTGATAGGTAAATGGTGTCTATCCAAAAGATAGGCACCGAACTGGTTCCCTGGATAATTTGGATCAGAGGGATAGAGCTGTGGAGAAGCCCACAACAATTAAAACAACGAGGGGTCCAACATACATGCACAACCAAAGCGAGATAGGAAGCAGCAAGAGCAGTGAACATCACGAACATATTCAGAGGAATTGGAACGAATGAATAGAGGCGGAGACAGGAGATAGCGAAGCAATAGAGACAAAGCTCCACAGTTTTGTGATCTCTTCTTTCTTCTTTTTCTTATTTCTTGAATCTGACTTTTATCTTAAATTCATGGATTTTATTATAGTCATGTGAGTCTAATTTTTCTTTTCAACCTAGAGGACCTATGAATTTGTTTTATTCTCACTGATAGTTTTGCTTAATTTAGTTCAGTTTACTTAATCTTGTTTTTATTGTTATTGCTTATTGATTGGCCACCATTGAGCATGTTTTGGGAATTTCGGGTTGAACTTGATGAAGGAAATCTTAAAGTGACATTGGGATTAAATAACGTGGAATTAGGTTTTAATCTAATTTGCGTTTAGGATAGGCATATACCTAGAAGCTCCATATAATCAAATTAGAGTGAACTCGATCTAAAATGCATCTTATTTAGTTGTGTGAGACATTGCATAATTAATTGAAATAGGTATATAAATGGACCCGAAGGCATTTATAGACATTAATACTCTAGATTAGTTGATTAAGTTAAGTTGAAATTAATTTAGTGGTGATAAAATCTAAGAAACAAATAAAGTATTAGTAACTCTAGATTGTACTTCTTGATATTGGAATTCATTCATTGTGCAAAGTCTTTGCTATTATTAGTTTCTTATTAAATTTCTTTTTATTATTGAACACAATTCTAACTCTCTCAACTTAAATAGAATAATGGAATTTAACATCTAATCACTAGTTAGATTGAGTCATTGTGGGAACAATACTTTTCTCTTCATTTTATTACTTGATACGGCCCGTGCAATTGAAAGTTATAGGCTATAAAGTTTTGCCATATCACAAATCATGAAAGTTCTTTCACATTTCATATCAAATTATAGATCATAATATTTTTTAAAATAAATTATGGCTGTCATTACTTGCACTAACCTACCATAGAGGTATAGAGTATTTAATACCAAATTTGGACTTCATAAGTTTACCAAGCTAGGCAGATAACCCTAAGAATTTTAGTTCATTGCTTATTTTAATTTATGACACAAAGCCTAGCATTTACATAGGAGCTAAGAAGCATAGATACCAGCCTCTTCTAGCTATATCCTATGACACCGTCACTACATTTGTGGTATGCTTGCTTCCAACTCCTATCCTCCCTTTTTTACATTATTTTGGCAGAAATATTTCACGTAATGTCGATTTATGAGTTAGAACCAAGATGAAGCTTTTCCAACCATTTTGAAATGCAAAAATAACGTCTTAAAACCATATTGAGAGTTAGATACATGCTATATTAAGTAACATCATTGAAATGCGTTGAAACTCTAGCTTACCTTATTCTCTTATGACTTTGTGTAATCTAGCGAACAATATTTAACAATATAATCCATTTAAAAAAATAAATCCAGAATGAACAATATTGTCTAAAACTACAGCAAGACATTTAACAATATAATTTCGTTAAAAAAATAAATCCTTAATAACTTAAATCCAGCACTAACAACATTTGCATCTGAAAAAAAAAAAGTCTTGCTCTTGTGAAGAAGCGCCCCACATGCGGGTGTTTGCGATAAAGAAGCCTCATTGGTGAAGACTGGTTTCTTTCCAACCCACATTGTTTCATTCAAAAAATTCATTGTTGCTTTTATGCCTTCTCCTTTCTCTGTTGCTCTGCATTGTTTCCTTTCTCAGCTTTACACTTCTAATTGCTTTATAAAACGTAATGTTTGTGATGTTAAAAAGTTAAATGGAAAACATAAGAGAGATGCCTGCTCCATAAATGAAGAATAAACACTAGAAGAAAATTCCTCCAACAATCTCGAGACTTGGATTCTTTGCGCATTTCAACTTCAGTGGTGCACATCTTCCATAAAATACTAACCACCAGCATAAAGCTTGCGCAAAAACATAAAGTAAAGTCTATGGTTAAACTTGATAATAGTCTCTGATCCATTACATACAAATAAAAGAAAAGGATAATATAGATAACGGTAGGGCCAAGGGAAGAACAGCATAAGGGTCCTTCAACTACATGAAACTCAGGATCAGTGCTTTAGAAATGATAATGAACCGCCGTCAAGTGAGAAAAGATAACGAACTACGTGACCCACATAGAATACAATGTACCTGATCCCTTGCCCTGTAAACACATAAAGAATAGACCTTGAGAGACAAAAAAATCCATTTAAGCATCGATTGAGGATAGGTTAGATAACAAAACCCCTTCTGCATGTCTCCAGTATTAGGACCATCTCCTTCTCAATTCTCATACAAACCCATAATTTTCACCAGCCGAATGCATACCTGATAAAGCCACAAACATATGCAGGAAAAATGACGTAAGTGAAATCTATGCAGTTTGTTTCTCATTCTTCGTAGTTAAAAATCCAATTAATCCTCATTGTTGCTCTCAAGATGAGATGAGGAGGAAGAGGGCTGTAAAAAAGAAGAAACAGATGAATAAGAGAGAGGAGAAGGGAAAAAGTCTTGAAAACTACTTTCAAATATCATTAAAAATATCTTCACAACCTCATCCGAATAGTCTTGAACATTTTGAAGCAACAAATGATACCCTCCCATGGCAGAGTATTTGATAGATATTGATAGGCTGAGGTGAAAGGGGATTGCAGTGAAGTCCTAGAGGTTTTTTAAAGTGATCAAAAGTCCATCCATGGCTGAGTATTTGTGCAACATGAAGAGGGTAATAAACTAAATGGAAATGTCTCTTATCCTTTCTTATGACCTGACGCCACTGTATGGATGGGACATTTCCATGAAAAGATGCTTTCAAAAAGGTTTTGGAGGAAATGGGTACCTGCTAATTTGATTCTCAATAAAAAAGAAAGTTTATTTATTTTTTATTTTTTGGGTTTTTTGAATTTAAGATCTTAAGAGAGAGGCGTCACAGAGAGGAAGAAGGTAGAAATATTGCAAGAGATGTGACGGGATTGGGAAATTTACCAATAGAGCAACTTTTACAAAAAATTCTACCAAACTAAAGCAGTTTTCAAAAGAATTATCGATCTAAGGTCATTTTGGGGAAGTCACGTTGCATGGTACGACGCCAATACTTGTCGCGTCATGGAGCCTGACGCCATCACCACCCTGACGCCATCACCAGTGGCGTCAGGGTGACTGACGCCACTGGTGCTTAGTCACGTCGGGCACCCGACACCATAGTGGCGTCGGGGACCCCGACGCCACCTTGCGTCGGGGTTCAAGATTCCGACGCATCGGACGTGTCGAGTCTGCGGCACCACCCCCAACCCATGACTGAGCCCGTGAATCCTTTCCCTTCCCTCGCTATTTAACTCCTTCCCTCTCATTCCTCAGCATTTACTCCTTAGCTCTCTATGACTCCTTCCCTCTTTCTCTCATCATTCACTTATTCCCTCATCTGAAAACTCCCTTCGTCCTCCATCTTCTTCATTCTGTTTCTTCATTTATTTTTTTGCAAAAAATGAATCAAATTCGTTCACTTGTATATTATAATGGTTCTAAAAGTGTAGGTGCGAACGGATTGAGCTTTGAAGGTGAAAGAAGAGCAATGTATATTGTTCGAGGCATGTCCGCTGAAGATTTATATGAAAAGATCCGTCAAAAGTTAAAGCTGCAACAAAATCAGGTAATATCTTCAGTAACGGGTAAAGTTCCTTGTGAAAACCGCAAATATGTGGGTTTTGAAATATCTGATGATGGGGATGTGTCCAAACTTTCGACAAAAAACAATTTTCTAGGTTATATGTGGATATTGAGACGCCACAGGAGGAGGGTGTACCAATACCGACTCATGGACTCCATCAGTCACATTATATGGCTCATTCTGGTACACCTCAGCCAACACAATCAGTCGTTGCACATGGAGAAGAAAGTGACTATATGGTAGATGAACCTGACAATGAGGAGGAGCAAGAGGAAGAATATGAAGACATTTTATTGGCTAATGACCATGATCAGGACGATAGTGATATAGATGTACAAGGCCTGGGCCAGGGTCCATGGGCAAGAGGAGATGGATTAGATCTGAAACAACAGTTCAAGTCAAGATGATGTGCAAGCCGCAATAAAACATTATTGCATGAAGGAACATCATGAAGTTGTAGTTGTTGAGAGTACTACAGGCATTTTTTTCAATGAAATGTTAGAATGATGGACAAGCTTGCGATTGGAGAGTAAGAACAATTAAATCGAAGAAAAGCAACACTTGGGTGGTAACTAAATGGGTTGGAAATCATAGTTGTGGGCAAAATTCTCTCGTAAGATCACAAACAACTTGATTCTAAAATTATTTCCAAGGCGATAATAGATATGATGCACAATACCATTTGATAATTTGTGAATTTATTTGTGTTTATTAGTGAACATAAATAACATTCCCAGTGTACATTTTTTGTGATTGGTTTTGCAGACATGGTCAAGGAAACACCTTCGGTACCTGTGGTCATGATACAAGAAAGGGTGACTGAAATGTTTGGTTATCATGTTTCTTACATGAAGGCATGGAAGGCAAAACAAAAAAGAAATAGCTAAGATTTATGGTGATTGGGACGGTTCATATGCGTTACTGCCAAGATGGTTCGAGCACATGTTGAAATTTGCCCCGGGATCTTTTTATAATATTCAACATGGACCGTATATTGTTGATCGGTAGGTTGTTAATGGGGTTCAAGTTTTTCAACCTATATTTTGGACCTTCAGTCAATGTCGTGAGTAAACTATTTAAAACCCAATAAGGAAGATTAAAGAAAAAAAATACCAATTATACAAGAAATGTTAATTATTAAACAATAAACATAAGAAAAAAAAATTTACCCGTGCAAATGTGAAGTTTGGAGTGAGAGAGAGAATTTCGAATGATGAGGCGGAGGCAAGGAGTGAATCGTGACTGAAAAACAATGAAGAAAATGGAGAACTGAGGGAGTTTTTAGATGAAGAAGTGAATGAAAAGAAGAAGAGGGAAAAAGAATCACACCAGATGAGATGAGGGAGGGAGTAAATACAGATGAGGGAGAGGGAAGGGGTGGCTTGTGTGTGTGTGTGAGTTTGTGGGGGGGGGGGCCGTACGTTTTTCTGAGTTTGGGGGGGCCTGCGTCTTTTTTTGGGGGGGGGACCTGACGCAGCGTCAGGAATCATGATTCTGCGTTAGGGAGCGTCAAGATTCTTGATGCAGGGTCAAGAATCCCGACAACGTCGGCCCCGTTAGGGTTTGACGCTGAGTGGCGTCCATGTCCTCGACGCCACTTGGCTAACACGACTCAGCCCAGTCTCGTCAGCAACTCTGACGCCACTGGTGGTGGCGTCAGACTCCTTGACGTGATTACTGGTGGAGTCGTACCTTACCTTACTGCAGGATGACCCATAAAGGACATTAGACCGATAATTCTTTTGAAAACTGCCGCTTAGGTAAACTTTTATAAAAAATTCTTATATTGGTAAAAAAGCCGACAGATCGTGGTAAGAGGAGCTACTTTGCTTTTGAACACTAGACAACGACATTTTTGCATTCTTTTTCCTCCAACATTAATTAACCACTCTATATATCTTTGATGTAATATGAAGGGATTGTGTTTCCCTGCCTATCCTTTGAATAGGCTGAGGCACCTAGTATCTTTGACCATTTAGATTAAATTTAGACAATCTAAATTTGATTTTATTATTATTTATTTTTAAAAAATTATTTTAATATGTAGAGAATCTAAAATAAAGATAATCTTTTAACTAATATTTTTTTAAAAATTTATTTCATTTAAAAATCAGAAGATAAAAAAATTAAATCTAAACAAGTTTAGACTTTAAATTTGGTCGCCCCTACTTATCCTTTAAGTAGGTAGGAAAACACGGTCCCGATAGGAAAGCGAGAGAGAGAAGAAAAAGAAGTTGCCATGAAAGGGGAGGAAGAGTAACAGAAGGCAGAGTGAGAGAAGAGAAGAAAAAGAAGTCAATGTGAGAGGAAAAGAGGAAGAGTGATAGGAAGATAGAGTGAGAGAGAAGAAAATAAGCCGGACTTTATCTTGTCGAAATGGGCGTGAAGCCAAAGGAATTCAAACATAGCTTAGCTACGTATTCTGTGAGGAGAGCCCGTGCTAAGTGTGTGTGCGTATAAATTTAGCAACAGTGAGATTTTTCAACTACTCAGACCCAATGAGCCTATCCCAGAAGCTGAGTTACACACCCTATCTTTCACTCCGGTGTCTATGCCCCCTATCAACCGAGTCCTATGGCATATTTACTCTAGGAATTTCATTCAAAAAGGTGGTAACTTCACTCACTTTGCAAAGAAGGATTACCCTTTCTTTACTATCATTGTCAAAAAGATCCCTTTGAATCTTGGTCATTGGATCTTCCAGGAGATGGTGAGGTTCAAATTTGCTTCCCATAGGCCTTCACATATCCCATTTCCCTCACTTGTCTTAGTGATTTTGTTCTACCACAAGATCTGGTATCTTGGTCCTTCTAACTCCTTCAAAACTCCTCCCGTGTTTGGCAAATCCCAGTTGAATCTTATGAGGATTACTTTTGAAGGAGAAGGTTCTGGGCAATCCAAGGCTCCCTCTAGATCACGTGCCTCACATGCCAGGGCCTCTCAAGCACAAGCTCAAGAATCCCAATCAGCTCCTCCACCTTCTCAGCCTTCTGTGCCCTCTGACTTTGATTCAAGAGTCAAAGCTATTGTGGATGCTGTAGTTGCTGCTATGTCCGTAAGGATTGAATTTGAGGTTGGCAAGTTGGTAGCTGAGGTGACCCGAGAAAATCATGAAATGGTGGATGTACAAGAGGAAATGAAGGAAACGGTTGAGGTTCTTTCTGTCCAGATGAACGAGAGGGTTGATAATCTTACTGATTACATGATGGACCATGATGCTAAGCTAACCACTCTCATGATCACCGATGTAAGCTTGTGTGACAAAGTAGACAAGATATTGAAGCAGCTTCCGTTTGGCTCCTCTTCCTGGTTTTGGTGCCTCTACCGACCCCGCATTACCTCTAATTTTGATCCAGATGCTGGCTTGAAACCTGATCTAGAACCATCATCATCCCCCTCATTCACCATCACCATTCCCTTGGCTCCTGCCTCCTGACCTGAAGCATCTACTCCTATCATTACCTCTTCCCCCATTCCTACTTCCATACCTACCACAGAAATCCTACTACCCTCATCTCCAGTTACCCCTACAACTGAGGTTCTCCATCCTTCTCACACTTCCACCACTGAGATTCTACCACAATCTCCCACCTCCACAGTCCAATTGGACTCTCCTCCTCCTACTCCACTTGTAGACCCTCTCTATGAACCCTCTATCTCAGCTCCACCCTCCTTTGAAGATGACACAGGGGAGAGAAAAGCGAAGATTAGAGTTTGAGTAGTTTGAGTTTGAGGTTGTAGAGTTTGTGTTTAGTTTCTTTTGTGTGCTTTCTGTTTTTGAAATTCTGATGTAATGCTTTTTGATTCAATGAAATCACAACATCATGAAGTTTCATGTGTTATGCAATGACTGATTATGTGAATTCAGTGATATCTATTGGCTTCTGTTGTTTATCTTTGATAATTCTAAATTGTGCCAAAATCTTTGTGATAATTTTTCTTTATGTTATCATGTGCAAAACCACTTTCAAAATGTTACCAAAACTCTTGAAGCTCTAAAACACTGTCAATTGCAAAACTTCATTTCAAAATGCAAATTCTCTCAAACTCTTAAAATTTTGGTTTACAAGTGTTGTCATCATCAAAAAGGAGGAGAATATTAGTTCTCTATGTATTTTGATGATAACTGACAATTGTAAACACAAGTTGAAGTTTGTCTTTGGTAAGTTGAAAAACTTAATGTCAAAAACAAACTCGAGTTTTGGATTCAAAACTCGAGTTTTGGACTTGACAAAGAGTAGCTCAATTTTAATGAACTAATAAAACTCCAGTTTGCGTAGGCAAACTCGAGTTTATAACATACAAAGAGCACTCTAAGTTTTTCATATTGAGACAAACTCGAGTTTAGTTTTACAAACTCGAGTTTGCACCATATAGAGACTCTTTAATATTTTCTAAAGTAAATAAAACTCCATTTTGCGTTAGTAAACTCGAGTTTGGGGCATACAGAGAGCCTTCAATGTTTCAAGCATAAGAAAACTCCAGTTTTGATATGCAAACTCCAGTTTGCACTTGGCTAAGAGTTTTCTAAGTTTTCCAAAGTTTTGAGAAAACTCGAGTTTGTGTTTGGAAACTCGAGTTTAGACTTGACAGAGAGCTTACATATTTTAACCACTTTGAGAAAACTCCAGTTTGTTTAGAAAACTCCAATTTTTACTTGGCGTAGATTTTTGAAAGCTTTTCAATTTTTACTTGATAGTGTTTTTAAAACTCCATTTACATTAAAAACTCTAGTTTTTGAGTTTTTGGACTTAAACACATTTTTCACTATAAAAGTCCAAAACAGTGATGGAGGATGCGGAAGCAATAATAAGTCCAATAGTTGTGGTCTTAAATATAAGATTTTAATTCATTTTGTCACTTAAATTTATAACAGGGTCAAGGTACAGATTTGCCAACCAACTATTACTCAAGGAGCGTCTGGCACAAATAACAATTGAGGGGACCAAAATTGCCAATCAACAATTAAAAAGTGAAAAAAACACAATTTGGAGCAGATTCGCCAACGAACTATTACCCCGTCACTGTCTTGGTGTCTCTATCTTCCATTGACTCTCACGGTCTGTCGCGACGTCGGCATCTCCAAAGCTTCTACTTGTTTGCCGGGTGTTCCACTCACCCTCTTGAACTCATCCAAGAGTCCACAACGTTCGACCGGGCATGCACCTTGCACCCTCGGTTCCATCTCTACGATGCCATAAGAGCAACCGCCGCGCCACAATGCCTGCTCCCATAGGTCCCATCTCTCGTTGGTGTTTTCCTTTTCCAACAAGAAGGCTTAACCACTCTTTTCTCCACGTTTCCGCCATCATCCTACTCCGATTGCCTCATATTCTAACTTAATTGTGATAGTTGTTTTTTTTTAAAAAATAGTTATTTGGTGTTTTTTTCCACTTTTAATAGTTATTTGTTTTTTTTTCACTTTTTAATTGTTGATTGGCAATTTTGTTCCCCTCAATTATTATTTGTGCCGGGCATTTCCTTGGGTAATAGTTGGTTGGCAATCTGCACCTTCACCCTTTATAGCATTTATTTCAAATAATCCCTAACGGCACATATCAAGGAAGTTTCCGTCCAAAAATAATTTCTAATACAAATGATTAAATGGAATATTTTATGGAAAATAAATAGATAATACACATATTTTACAAAAAATTAATTTCTTTAATATTCACAAATTGGTTATCTAACTCCTATAATTAGAAATATCCCAGTTAGTCATTTGTATCCACAAGTTAAAGCTGAATCAACACCACTACTTGGATTTGTGATTAATCCCAAGTATTATTTCTTAACTCTAAATAAACTCAGCACATTCTTCAGCAAATTCTTTGCTAGTCTCATTTACAGCAAAAGCTTACATTAGCTTTCGTCTGGTACCTAATGTAACGATACATTTCAGAACTTGTTCTTATTAAATCCCACAACACATGATACTAAAAACTGAAAATCTTGGCCAACCAAAATTGTCCCAACTAGTATGTAAGTTTAGTACTTTACGAAAAATCTGAAAGGAATCTCACTATTTATATAACTAACTTATAAAAATTAAGACTTTTCACAAATTTTTAGATGAGAGGTTTTCTACGTAACAAGAATTGCAAGTGATTCTATTGATTATATCTATTTTTACCAATAAAAGAAAGACACGCTAATTTAGAATATAGTCGAGGGGCGCATTTGCCAAATGACTATTACCGAAGCGTGCGGCCAAATAACTATTGAGGGGACCAAAATTGCCAATCAACAATTAAAAAGTGGAAAAAAACACAATTTGGAGAAGATTCACCTGTGAACTATTACCCCCACATCTTGTCTTGGTGTCTCCGTCTTCCATTGATTTGTCATAGTGTCGTGGACGCGGCATTTCCAAAGTTTCTATTGTTCTTGGGTGTTCCACTTACCCTCTTGAACTCATCCAAATTAAGTCCCATAACGCTCGTTCAAGCACACACCTTATACCCTGGTTCCATCCCTCCGATCCCACAAGCGCAACCGGCTGCCGCCGCAATGCATGCTCCCATGGGTCCCATCCAAGTAGTTGTTTTTTTTTTCCTAATAGTTATTTGGTTTTTTTTCCACTCTTAATAGTTATTTGGTTTTTTTTTTTTTTTTTTCACTTTTTTATTGTTGATTGGCAATTTTGGTCTCTTCAATAGTTATTTGGCCCAGATGCTCTTTGGGTAATAGTTGTTTGACAAATTTGCACCTTCACCCTAGAATATACAAGAGGATAAACAGGCATAACATAAGATTTTAACTTCATAGTCGGTTTACTTGCCAAAACATAAAACTTACGCTTCAGTATTTAGAAGCCATTGCCAACAGCTCTTTGTGTTCATCTGAAACATAAGATTTTAACTTCATAGTCCGTTTACCATCAGTGCTTCGTGGAGACATAGACTTCACCCCAATGACAGTTGCCAAACCTGCATTAATCAAATTCATTATATCACAATTCCATCATTGTTAGCAACCCAAAAAATGATACAACTACCGTGAAAAGCATTTTGCCGCTACCTATACCGTCCCTCAAATTTTAATTCAGTGCTTGTGTGTTTTTCGCTCTTAATTAAATATTTTAATTTTCCTCTGTTAGCACCCTTAGCCCCAAAACTTTGCTCTGTTAGCATCCGTACATTAGTTAATAGTGCTAATAGAGGAAAATTAAATTGAAGGAAAATATAGGTACTGTAAAATGTTTTCACTACAACTACAACTTTAGAGGTAGCCTGGCATGGATTTGTTTGATTTGACTGCAACGACACCGCACAGATAAAAAAAAGTCATCTTTCAGCTTGAACCAATACTCAGATGCAAGATCTTTTGTTTAGTGATACAGTTTGTTGTTTCTATTTAGTAACCTCCAAAAAGTTAAAAATTTAAACTGCCATCAATATTTAAAAGGCTAACGTAAAACAAAAAGGCAATAACGGATGCATACTCGTCATGATTTAGCAAACGATTTAGTCTATACAGTAATCTCACCACCAAATGCATGTCCATAGTAAGGCTTATAATTACTCCCACTCTCGTGTATGCGACCATAAACAAGTCTTTCTCCTTTCCAGTACTCCAGAGAGGCCTAGTCTTGATTCTAGTGCTTCGTCTTACCCCAAACTTCCAAGAAGTACCAGCAGCTGATGAACATATAAAACTGAATTGTTTCAATATACTAAGCAGTGACATAAAGAGTTTTTGAAAATGAATGAGTGAGATCAATGTCAAACCTGCAAGGCTCTGCCTCCGAGAAAGTCTTTTATTCTTTTGTTCTCTCCGTGAGTATGTTATGTCTTTCCTTTGTTTAACAGATGCCTCGGACGCTTTGGTTTTCTCTGGTACCTTCAGAGGGATGAATAATTATAGAAGCTTCTAACTTTAAAACAAATGGTTTCCTTGTTGGCCAAGGTTAACGGTTAAAGGCCCTCATCAATGGATATTTCCAATCAAAATTTCAACCATTATTAGATGTCATGTTTGTTTATGGTAAGCTCTCTAACATTAACACACTTTTTTTGGCTCTCATATAATTAATACTTGTCTTGAAATAGGATTGTTTCCTCATTTTTTATTTTGTTCTTTTAATTGTCATGACGTAATATGACTTTACGCTTTATTGATATAAAAAATAAGCATATTGCTTTTGACATGAAAAATGCTGATCCAGCTCTATTCTCTATTTACTGAATGTCAAGAAGTTAGCCAGCATCATCATGTGATTTTCCTTGTATACAAATGTTTGGGTGTGAATACTTTGTTATCTCTTTTTCTCTTTCATGCAATTACTATTTGTTTTGTTTGCTGATTGGCTTTTTATAATTGTGGATGCATATGCTGGTGCAGGATTTGATTTCTTCCGTTCTTTGAGAGCTTTGATTTGTGTTTAGCTTCTGTAGTTCAAAATAAAAGACCATCAAACATAACATGTGTATTCTTATTGATTTATTATTATTAGATTTTTCCCCCCCCCCTATCCATGCAAACTTTTCGGTTGACCATTACACCCTTCTGTACATACAAAGCAATGCATGGTCAATCTGTTTGAGTTTATCATTTCTTGGTGGTCATAATAAGACTCTGAATATTGAACCACAATGCATGGTCAATTTCTAACTTGTTTATGAACGTGAGAATAGACAAAAACAAAAGCCAAAGCAAAACGACGTATGAATAGAGCCTTACTGAAGGAAAATATTGAGGCAAAGGAACATGTAAAAAAAAAAAAAAAACTAAAGAAAGGAATCATTGATTCGAATCCTATAAATTGTATCAACAGCTGAACCAAGTCCATAAATTTAAAGTGATCACTTGTGATTAGGTAAGCCCTCAAAATTATGTGAATATATAATTTCCTAAATTTTGGGATTAGAAGTCTAGGAATAAGGCGAGATAAATAGGATGTTAAATCAATAAGAGTCAAAAGTGTTAAGCTTATTGTGAGGAAAAGTTTAAAATAATTATTAATGATTATTTTTTGACCTCGAAAAATTAGAAAAAAAATTTATTATGAAATATTATTTTAAAGATTTAAAAATATTATGAAGGGATTAATTACTGAAAATTTGGCTTAAATAGTTTTAAAGTCATTTTCAGGAATTTAGAGCCTATTTCCCCAAAAATTCAAGAAAAAATAGTTAGAGGGTAAATTTTGGCCCAGAAATTTTAGAGTCAATATTTTATGGCTTGGAGAAGGTAATTGATAAAGAAAAATTCTTATATGATATTAAAGATTAATTTCCAACATTTATCTAAAATTTACAATAAAATGAGGAAAGAACCAAAAATTGCAATGGCTCATGTGGGTTATTTAGTGAGTGGGGTCCACAACATCCTCTGTAAAACCCTAAAATTCATATTCATTATAAACATTATATGTTGGTAAGTAATACCTATTAGAAATAGTTGAATATGTGGTCTCAAAATTGAGTAACATATTTATGTTAATTTAGGGAATTTTCTCTAAGAATTAAGGTAATCAAAAATCAAATTCTCTAATTTTATTTTGGGATCATAAAATACCACAAAATTACCATATTAAAGCCTAGTCTTATATAATCATAAGAGCAATAAAATGCTATGGAGTTACTAAAATTTATTAAGAGAGATTAATTAAAGTTGAAGGGCCAATTTTAAGAGTATGATAAAATTATCATGTTAAAACATGGTTCTTATGTAACCAAAATAATCAAGGGGTGTTATGAAACCACTTGAATTAATTAAAGGGAATTAACCACAATTAGGAGGCAATTAAATTTTCACTAATTAAAATAATGGTATAATACCCCAAAACTCATATGTCTCTTGAATAGTATAATTTGGCGAATAATACCTATTTAAAATAGGAAAGTATGTTGTCTCTAATTTTAGTAATTTATTTGTTTATTTTCCTTGGAATTTAAAGAGGCAAAGATCCAATTTTATTTTAGGGATCATAAATTGCCCTATAATTATTGAATTAATACATGGTGCATAAATGACCATGAAAAGCTAAAAAGTTGTGAGGAAATAATTAAACTAATTAGAGAAAATTTCCAACAATTAGTGGATAAATTCAATCTATGTTAATTGAATTATTTTCATAAACATTCACAATTAGTTTAATAAAGCATAATCCATGTGAAATTTAATCCACCAATAAGAGAAAAGAGTTGTGAGTGTGTGTGTGTCTAGTATTCAAGAGAGAGAAAGAGAGAGAAAAAGAAAATTAAAGCAAATTTGATAAAGTTTGAAATCCTAGAGTAAATTGGATAATGGTTTGCAATCCAGTGAATATCTGATGTACACAGTAAAAACTCAAAACAACAAATAAAGTGAAATTTATACAAATTTAAATAGTTATGAAGAAGTAGGAACCTTGGAGAAAATATAAGGACTTATCTTGAACCCACATAATTTAACCTCGAAAGTAAGCCTAGTAAAGGCTATTTTTGCAAACGTTGAAGAATAAGCTTAGTACAACCAGGGAAATCTAATTAGACCATAAATCTTGATATCCAACTACTAATCAAGACACATACACAGAATTCAAAAGTATTGGTAATTGACCAAGCAACCAAAAATAGATTTCATTAAAGTAAATTAATCAACAATGACACCTAAGCTTTGATGATGTCATCAAGATAACATCACAAGGATGACATCACAAGAGCGCATGCTTTATAGTGAAGGGTGAAGATTAAAACTTCTTGATTAAGTTTAGATCAAGGGTTAAAAGTGATTTGAAGTTGCTAGGTAGTTAACCCAAGAATTGCTACAAATAGGGGGGTAGTGCATTCATAAATCCTCACCAATTCACAAAGCAAAAACATCTGAAATATAGAGAGCAAGTGAGAGTGAGAGTCTTGGAGAAGAAGGAGCAAAGTTCTTGGTAAGTTCTCTAGCTCTAGCTTTAAGTTCTTTAAGTTCTAGTTCTTAAATTTTTAGATAGAAGTAGTGTAGATCTTAAATAATGCTAGGATAATTTTATTTACATGTTTTTATGGTCAAAATTGTCTTTATTTCAAAAAAATGATGAGGGAGGTCATATAGCAAAATTTCTGGAAGAAAATCATCAAAGTAACGGTTGGCGAAATTTCATCGGTTTGAATTTCTGGAGACAGTGATGAAAACGCCAGAATTTCATATTGAAAATATGGTCAAAAAATTCTGATAAAATTCATGATTAAAATAGACATATATGGATTTTTAAATATGTCAATAACATGTCAAAATGATTTCTGTACAGAAAGATAAAAATCTTCAAAGTTAGGCTATGAATTTCTGGAAAAATTCTGGGCAGAGGTTCAAAACTTAAGACCTGGGAGTGCTTCGTGTAATCTGGGAAAAGGTGATTATTTTTAATTGAAAATGGATATCCTAAGGATTCCAAGGAATTTTACGGATCCTCGTTTTGATTTTTCTAGAATTAATTATGATTTTTCAAAGTTAGACGAAATGCTGCCCAGATTTGTACCAGCGTTGTTCGACGAATTTTGGGGGAATAAAGTGAAAAATAAATGTTCCAAGGGAAAAATAGTCATTAGTGGCCAAAATATCTCTTAGGATATTATTTGTGAATTAACAAATGCGAAATTACCATTATAGGATATACGTGATCACATTCCGACCAACGTACGTACCGCAATCACCGACGAAGGTACGTTCGCGTACTGTAATACTAACTCTGATGCTTATTGTATGCTTATATGTGATAGACTATTTCATAGAGTCATGGACAGAACTTTGTCTTGGGTCATGCACCGTGTCTAAGACTCTGTCTTAGTTCACTTTGTTTATACATTCAGCTTTGTTTATACGGGTTACGGTCTTGGTAATGCCGTTGAGTTTTCCTAGCGCGAGGACATGAGGAGTGTGCGTGGCACCGGTTAGTGAAAACATGGTTGACTGTGCATGTCTTTGTGTGCTATGTCTTGTTGTTGTGATTGACATTACATGTTGTGTGCTTATGTATTGTTGTAACCTTACATCTGTGTGCTATGTATTGGTTAATCTTTGTAATGTTATGAATATCTGTCATACATATTTTGTCACACATAAGCATGAGGTTAACTGTTACCTGACGTTCAATGGGTATTGAACCTTAGCTCTTACTATAGTTTCAGGATCCGAGGTGAACAGGATCGAAAACAAGGGTAAGCAGCAGGCAGAAGGACTGGCGGGAGGAAGTTCTTTAGATATGTACTTAACGATGTAGTCATTCAAAGTTTTTGTATCAACAAACAAATACATTATAGTGGATGATTATCAGTTACTCTGCAATTTAAATACTTCCGATGCTCTACTCTGATCAAATATTTCAAAAAAAAAATGCTTCCGAAAATTGAGATGTTACATCCTCCCCCCTCTATCTCAAACTCACGTACACACCCTCCTCTCTCACACACCCTCCGCTCTCAAATGCTGGCCACATACTCTCACCCACTTTCTATCTTATCCGCCATATTCACCCACACACACCTCTCTCACTTTCATTTTCGAGAACACAAAGAACAAAAAGAGAGAGCTGAGAGTGATCGAGAGAGAACAAGAGAATTTGAGAGATCATGTGAACGTATGAGGAAGGAACATAGGAGTTTGCCGCCGGAGAAGAAGGAAGCTAGTGTTGGGTTAATGTGCTCTTTAGTCACTTAAGCCCAATAAGGCTTAATTGAGACTACAGCCCAAGAACTCTATGGCCTATGTGGTTTAGGGTTAGGTCTTGGGTGTAGTAGCATATAAACCTACTTTCACCTGCTTGGAAAAGAGACGCACACATAAGGAGGCTCTCATCAGAAACAAACTTAGAGGAAGACGTTCATCATCTGAACGGTTGTCCACACAACCATCTCATTCCCCTCGAGAGATAGTCCGGAAGATCGATCATAGGGACGACGACTGTTCGTGGAGAGGCTTTGGATCATTGCATCTTTCCGGGTAATCAAAACGATGAAGGTTTTAACTTTTCCTATATCGCGTGGTACGATACGCTTCCGCGTTTCGATTAGATTCCTACAATTGGTATCAGAGCCAATAGAGATGAGGAAAAGAACCGAGTTTTGATATTAATTTATATTTCATGTGATTCTTTTCGAAAATTATTTTTGAAAATATGGCATATTTTTCTATATTTGTTATTTATTTCATGGTAGTTATTCGTTTATAATTCATATTTGATATTAGTTTTAATTTTAATCGGTTAATCGCTTTAATCCATGGTTAGATTCTCTCGTGTTTTTCTTGATTTATAACAAGGAGGCTAATCCCATATGATTAGGTTTCCTCCTTCTTGTGTTTTTTTTTTGGAATTTCTATGTATTTTTTGAATTTACGTAAAAGTTGGAGATCAATAAAGCTGCGAAGAAGATGATTTCGGTGATGGCGTGGCGAAGTGGTGGCTAGGGTTCCTCTTTTGTGTCCTAGGGTTTCTAGCCAAGGATTGGGTTTTTGGGCTTTTGGGCCCATAAATATCCTAAAGGGGCTTGAGACTAAAGGGGCTTGAGACAGATGCTATGGGCTGGACGAAAGAGAAATTCCAAAGTTGTAAATTTTATTTTTAAAACTTTATAGGAAAGCCATGGATTAAAGTTATTTGTGTGTATTGGCAAAAAAAGGGTTTTGCTCTGCTAGGGTTTTGCCCAACCATTGTATGGCGTCGGAGGGGGAGATTGTGAAGGAACGTTCCTATGCAAGTGTTGTTCGTACGGCTAAGCCTGTGTGAGATGGTGAGTTGGAGGAAGGGAGCGTGGAGGAAGGCTTGGGTTTAGATGCCGAGATAACCCTTGGCGTAATGACGAGGGGATAATGGTGTTCTCACTTTCGAGATGGCTTCAAAGGTCTTGCTTGGCGCGGTGGCGTCGGACCATTGTGATTAAGCCATTGGGAAGAAAGTTTTCGTTTGCTTTTTTTGCGTCAACGTGCGGAGGATATGTGGGCGAGGCAAGGACGTATTATTGTTACAGATGTGGTGAATGGGTTCTACTTGGTTCGTTTTGAATCTATTAAGGACCTAGATTTGGCAAAAACGGAAGGATCGTGGATGATTCAGAATTATTATATTGCAGTGCAAGAGTGGAATCCAACCTTTGACCCAGAAACTGATCAAATTCATAAGGTTAAATTGTGGGTAAGATTGCCGTCGTTCCCACCAGAGTTTATAAACTCAAAACTGCTGCAAGATGTAGGAAACTTCATTGGTAGATTTATAAGGATGGATTCGGCGGCCACAAGAGTTGCAAGGGGACGGTTTACCAGAATCTGTGTGGAAGTTGATTTGTCCCAGGAGCTAGAGTTGGAGTACATCCTGGATAATAAAAAGAGAATGATCGTGTATGAAGGGCTTCGGGATGTGTGTGGGGAGTGCAATCGTGTTGGTCACAGAGCAGCCAACTACTTGTTGGCGAAATCGCATAGGGTGCTGTTAGGAGCAAATCACGACTTGCGGCCTATAGAAGAAGTTTGGCGTGTGGTGGGTAAGAGAGGTGTTACTGCTACGGTGTCCGATACTTCAAAGGAATATCGAATGGAGCTTTCGAAATGAATAATTCTCACCATCGATGGTGGGGAAGGACGTTGTGCAGTCGGCAGAGGTCCACATGGAGGCTGGGCTCGGTCTTGAAGCTCCTCGGCTTGGAGCTTCATTTTTGAATGACTCCCATAAACAGGTGGACGCTATCAATATGCAGGTGAAAAGTGTCCAGGCGGTGGATTTACACGTGGAGGATGGGCTCGGTGGTAATGTTTCTCGCCATGGTGTTTCACAATTAAGTGAATCTCCTACTCAGGTTAATGAGATTAGTATGCATGCGGTGGTGGGAGAGAAAAGTGTGCAGTTGGTTGATGTACATGTGGAGGATGGTCTCGGTCTTGAGGCTCCGCAGCAAGGTGATCCATTATTGAAGGAATCTTCTACTCAAGGGGATGTTAGCAGTATGCATGCGGTAAAGAGTCGTAGTACGTTGGGTAGTGACGTGGAGCTTGTGTTTGGTCATAGGGTGAAACCCAAGGATGTAGAGGAAGGGACGTGGGCAAAAATGTTCCAAATGTCAAGTTCTTGCGAAAGGGATCCGAGACACGTGTTGATGGGTCATCCAGTTGTAGCAATTTGGCCTTTCCCAATGAGGGACATGGAAGTGTGGAGAATACTTGTGAGGTTGAGAAAGGAATTACCAAGGAATTTAATGAACACATTATTAATGTTCAAACTGATGGTGTTAGCCATTTGACCGAGGCGAGTGGGAGTCCAATGAAGAATGGCGATAAAAGAAGAAGAGGAAGACCGGTAGGAAGCGGAAAGGTCAAAGCAAAGGTGGGAATTAGTGTGCAAGCGTCTCAGGTGCGTGGTTCGCCTGTTCCTCCTTCGCAGTTATTATGATGTCGTTCCTCATATGGAACTGTAGCGGGCGGCCAATGCTGATCTAGGGCGCCAGTTGAGGTTTTTGATCTCAAAGTATAATATTAGTTTATTGGTGCTAGTTGAGACGAGGACTAGTGGTGATAAGTGCTTGAGGTTGAGGAGGAAAGTGGGGTTCGATAGTTCCTTTGTGGAGGAAGCGAGGGGTTTCTCGGAGGGATTTGGGTCCTTTGGAAATCTCGGACACTCGTGTCACTTTGTCTTAAACAACTCTTTTCAACATGTGCATATGAAAGTGGATACTATGGATCATAAGTTCCAGTTTACGGCTGTATATGGAAGTCCTAGGGAGGAGGAATGCAAAATTCTCTGGGAATGCCTGGATACTATTGCAGGAGCTACTTTTGATCAGTGGGTGGTTGCAGGGGACTTTAATGAGATTGCCGATGTGAAGGAAAAGAAAGGGGGTAATGCTGCTTCTATTGGCCCGTGTTGGGTGTTTCAGAGCCGGTTGCTAGGATGGCAACTTGATGATATCAAGGTCTCGGGGAGTTATTTTACATGGATGGCCCCTAAGTGGGGTCACCTGGATCGTGTCTATAGAAGCTGGATCGGGTCATTGCTAATGCTTCTGGCGAATGTCCTTCGCAGGCAGATGTGGTTAATCTCCCGCGTTATAATTCGATCATAATCCTATCCGCTAAGGTTGGCTGGACCCCGAAGGTAAGCGAGGGTTAGACCATTTTGTTTCATAGCTGATTGGATGAACCACTCTGAGTTTTCTACTCTTATGGCTACTCATTGGAATACTAGTATTGATCTTCCTATCATGCTAGCTCGCCTGGTCTCACCTTTGGGTCGATGGAATAGGGAGGTGTATGGTAATATTTTCCAGTTGAAGAATTCTTTAAGCTCTGAATTGGAAGTATTGCAGTAGCATCGTGAGAGGAATGACTCTGCTAGCTGGGGGTTGAAGTAGTTAGAATGCAAAAATCGTTTGAATGAGGTCTTGAAGCGAGAAGAAATGTTGTGGTTCCAAAAGTCCCGTCATCAATAGCTAATCGAAGGGGACCGTAATACTAAATTCTATCATCTGAAGATTGTTACAGGAGGAGTTTTAATAGAATAGCCCGGTTGAAGAATGATCATAATATTTGGGTGGAGAATGAGGACCAACTCAAAAATATGGCCCTTATGTATTTCCAGCGTCTGTTTCTAGATGGGGAGCCCAACCACAGGTGGCTTACTTCTACCTGGCCGAGTGTTCCTAGTGATCTAATTGTTGGATTACATCAGATTCCTACATGTGAGGAGATCCGAAGTTGTTTGTTTAGCATGGGAAGCTACAAAGCCCCGGGAATGACGGATTCCCGCAAAGTGTTCTTCCGAGACGTGGAGTGTGATTCGGCACCGATTATGAGTTTGATTGCAGATGTTTGGCGTAACCCTTCTCATATTCATTCGTTAAATGATACTTTGATTTCTTTGATTCCTAAAGTGCAGGTGCCTACGTCTATGTCTCAATTTCGGCCCATCTCGTTATGCTCAGTCTTGTATAAGCTGATCACTAAATTAATTGTGAGGCGCTTGCAACCGATAATGGAGATTGCGATTTCACCTTATCAATCCAGTTTTGTCCCCAATAGACAAATTCATGATAACATTGTCATTGCTCAAGAATTGATTCACTCAATGAATAAAATGAGAGGGAGACAATTCATGGCAATAAAGGTTGATTTAGAAAAGGCGTATGATCGTGTGAACTGGAAGTTTTTACAAAATATTGTTGAGGAAGTTGGCTTGCCATGTCCTATCACTGACTTGATCATGCAGGCTATTTCTACCTCATCCTTCAATATTTTGTGGAATGGGGGTAAAACTTCATCTTTCCAGCCTACTAGGGGCATCAGACAGGGCGACCCCATCTCCCCATACTTATTTACACTAGCTATGGAGAAATTGTCTCATGTTATATCCACGGCTGTTAGTGGTGTCCTTTGGACTCCTATTAAGGTGGGCCAAGGAGGCCCCCCGGTTTCTCCCTTGATGTTTGCTGATGATCTGATGTTATTTGCAGAGGCAAAGGATAATCAGTTGGAGATAGTTATGAAGTGCTTATCTTTGTTTGAACAGATTTCAGGGTTGAAGGTAAGCATGGAGAAAACTGTTATCTATTTCTCCAAGCACATAGCCGAGGATTTGGCTGGTTCGTTGGAGGCTAAGAGTGGCTTAAAGAGAGTTAAAAATGTTGGAAGATATTTAGGGGCTTGGATGGTACATGGGCGTGCAACGAAACAATGTTATCAACATATCATGGAGAAATTACGGAGGAAGCTAGGTGGGTGGCAGCAGCAGTGTTTATCTCAGGCTGGTAGAATAACTCTTGTCAAGTCAGTATTATCTACTATCCCTTTATTTCATATGCAATATGCTAGGCTCCCCCTAAATGTTTGCAATGAGATTGATAGAATTCAAAGGAATTTCATTTGGGGTGATTCCCACCTTCATAAAGCTCATCACCCTTTAAGTTGGAATGTGTTGACTAGCCCGAAGACTATGGGAGGTCTTGGTTTAAAATCGGCCGCAATTATGAATGATGCTATCCTTATGAAGTGTGGTTGGAGGTTCCAAAATGACCCAGATGCCTTATGGGTTCGTTTTTTACGGGGTAAGTATAAGGTACAAGCTGGAAACTTGCCAGTTCTTAAAACCGGTTGTTCACCATTCTGGGCTTCTCTTTGTAATATTTTTATTAATATGAAGGATGAGGTGGTATGGGAAATTGGAGATGGGTCTGCTATTTCTTTTTGGAAAGATAAGTGGGTGTCCTCTTCTATTTGTCTTCAGGACTATGCAGTAAGTCCTATCCCTGTTGATATGCGAGATTTTGTGGTTAATAGGTTTGTCGATCAACATGGCCGGTGGAATCTACCTTTGCTAAACAACCTACTTCCCCACAACGTGGTTGATCTAATTAGAGGTATGCTTCCACCTTCTTATGATGATGGGCGTGATCGGCCCTTTTGGATGTCTGGAAACTTATCTGGTGTTAGTGTTAAAAGTTGCTATCGTATTTATTTGGTGAGTCGGGTTTCAAAGCAACTGTTATTAATTGTGACATGTGGTTAAAGTTATGGAAATGGATGGGACCACCTAGAATACAGGTATTTGGATGGAAGTTTTTCCATCAACGGCTCCCTTTGAGGTCATGGATCCGTGCTTGGTCAGATAATGATGGTCTTTGCCCAATCTGTCATCAAGAAGTAGAGACCAGCCTACATGCATTTAGAGACTATCATGTGGTTCGTGCTTACTGGTATGAGGTGGTTCATGGGGATCAGCAACATTATTTCTTTAGCTATGATTGGAATGACTAGGTAACGGAGAACTAGAAGAGTGATGGAAGTACTATAGGAGGATTTCTTTGGCATGAGGTATTTATTGTCTCTTGCTGGTTTATCTGGAAATGGCGTAATGAGTTGATTCACAACTCGCAAGATGCAAATAGTAAATACGCATAAGGCCCATTCTTGAGCTACTGGGAGTACTAAGATCTAGAATGGACAGAGGAGGGCTTCAATGCATAGCACAGAATCATGTTAGTGTTCACTGGTCCTTTCCAGAAGATCCTTTCGTGAAACTTAATTCAGATGGGACATCAAAGGGAGATGAACAGGCGGCGGCCTGTGGGGGTTTGCTGCGAGACTGTTCTGGTAGGTGGCTTGGAGGTTTTGCTATTCGTCTTGAAGGTGTCGGCCGATGCTAGCCGAGTTATGGGGAGTTTTAAGGGGTTTAGAGATGGCTTGGGAGGCAAGGTTGGAGGCATGTAGTTGTTGAAAGTGACTGCCAGTCAGTCATTGCATTACTATCCAAACAAGGTAATGCAGCTCGTGAGTCCCATTTGGTGTCTCGGATACGAGCAATCATTTGCAGACAGTGGGATATACGTTACAGCCATGTTCTAAGGGAGGGCAACCGGTGTGCGGATTGGTCGGCTAATTTTGCTTTGACGCATGTGGAGTCTCCCCGACAGATCCCATTTCTCGATCCCCCTACGCTTCTCTCTTGTTTCCTTGTTCCGACTTGGCGGGAGTACAACATGATAGGAGACGTCCGAGACGTTAACTACTTAGTTTCTTTCATTTGTTTAGTTTTTCAAAGTTGATTAATTTTCCTTGTATAAAAAAAAAAAGTTATTTGTTTAATTATTTAATGCTTTTATTGAATTGTATGAATTATATTTACGATTAACATGATGTTTGTAATAACATGTCATATAGAATAGGAAGATGCCATATTGTTGCATAATCACATGTCATAATAGCATAATAACTATTATGTTTTCAATTGACTAGTATGATAGTTATTATGCGAGATTATTTAGATTGTCCACTACATTAATTATCATTTATTATGATTTTGAAATCTAGAATAATAATTGGATTAATTAATTGTGGCATTAAAATCTCTACATTAATTATCATTTATTATGATTTTGAAATCTAGAATAATCATTGGATTAATTAATTGTGAAATTAAAATCTAGACAATTAATTATCATTTATTATGATTTTGAAATCTAGAATAATAATTGGATTAATTAATTTTGGAATTAAAATCTCTACATTAATTATCATTTATTATGATTTTGAAATCTAGAATAATAATTGGATTAATTAATTGTGGAATTAAAATCTAGACAATTAATTATCATTTATTATGATTCTGAAATCTAAAATAATAATTGGATTAATTAATTGTAGAATTAGAATCTCTACATTAATGATCATTTATTATGATTTTGAAATCTAGAATAATAATTGGATTAATTAATTGTAGAATTAAAATCTAGACATTAATTATCATTTATTATGATTTTGAAATCTAGAATAATAATTGGATTAATTAATTGTGGAATTAAAATCTAGACATTAATTATCATTTATTATGATTTTGAAATCTAGAATAATAATTGGATTAATTAATTGTGAAATTAAAATCTAGACATTAATTATCAATTATTATGATTTTAAATTAAAATCTAGAATAATAATTGTGGAATTAAGATCTAGACAAATAATCCAGGAAATTTCCTAAGAGAATTGTACATTTTAGAGTAATTTGTGGGTTATTTAAAATGGTCATGTGACACACACTCGCCAATCATGACTAGATTTTAGATACCTAATAATTTACTCTAAATTGAACAAATTCTTGGAAATTGAAAATTCTAAATTTAAAATATTGAATGGATGAAGGTTTTAAATTAAGCATTTAATTTTAAAACCTACGGAATTGTGAGTTTATTAGTGAAATGGTTATCGCCAAGCCCCGTCGGATAAGGATAATCGACTTCGCTAGATTAAACCTACTATTTTCAAAATTTTAGTAAAGTTTTGCACTGCCCATTGTCGGCAACACTTAGACACTAAAGATAATTTTGAAAGTAAATAATGGTTAAATACATTCAACTTTGGTAAACTTGTTAACTCTCCCATTGAGGCTCTGCAATGGAACGAAGGCCCAAATTAACAATATTAGTTTTACAAGAATCTTACCATTGTAAGCCTTGTAAAGATAACTAATGGATTGTTAAACAATAAACGAATAGTAGTTATTAGAATCTACTAGCGAAATATCTCGTTTGTTGTTAATTATAAGTTTGTAATTAGTGTGTTTTTTCTTTTTCCTTATTTTCAGTAAAAATGTCTTCATTCAATCCTTTAGCTACAATCTTGAGCCAAAAACCTATGGATGGCACAAACTACAAACAATGGAGAACTAGTTTGGATATTGTTCTTCAATATGAAAAGCTCAACTTTGTTCTCACTACCCCTATGCCAGCACTACCCGCTGCAGATGCGTCTGATGCAATTCGGACTCGATTTCAGCAGGAGAAGGAAAGATGGGAGAAGGCGAATGTGTCGGTCATCGCTACATTTTGGCCTGATCTCGCCAATCACCTTCGGGAGCAAGTGAGCATGATTGAGAGTGGAGCAACATTGCTCCGACTCTTGATGGCATGTTTGCTACGCCTAGCAGCTCTCGCAAGGCAAAATGCTATAGGTAATTTAAATGTGATTGAGGCTTGTTTAGTGGAGAATCACGATGATAAATGGATCATTGATTCAGAGCCACTAACCATGTTTGTTACTCTTTGCGGTGGTTCAAACATAGCTTGTCGTAAGTAAAGGACAAAGAGATTTGAAGCTTGAACTCGGGGGAGCTTGTGTCAAGACTAGTAGTGGGACAAGTTATTTTATCTTTTGATAATTACAGAACTTTGGTTTTAGAAGATTGTTTATTTATTCCAGATTTTAAGATGAATTTAATTTCGGTTAGTTGTTTGGATAAATATGGTTTGACAAGTTCAATTTAATTCCTCGTTTCAATAAGAAGTTCATCTTCTTTTATTTGTTTCGGTGTAAAGTTTAATGGTCTTTATTTCCTCAATCTCGTTCCTGTGAAGTTAATCATGTTGAATTAAAAGATGTTGAGCATATTAATTCATCAAAGAAAAGAAAAGTTTCCAATGAAACTTATCTTTGGTATTTGAGATTAGGTCATATTAACTCTAACAGGATACAAGGTTTGGTCAAAAGTGGGATTTTAAAATCCCTGAACTTTGAACTGATACCAGCATGTGAATCCTGTTTAGAGGGTAAAATGACCAAGAGATCTTTCAAGGCCAAGGGAAAACGTGCCACACTTCAGCTGGAATTGGTACATACTGATGTATATGGACTGATAAATGTCCAAGTCCGATGTGGGTATCAGTATTTCATCACATTTACTTATGATTACTCTAGATTTGGACATGTGTACTTGATGTGTCACAAGTCTGAAGCTTTTGGAAAATTCCAAGAGTTCAAGGCTGAGGCGGAAAAAACATCTTGGTGTTCAAATTAAGACTCTTCGATCCGATCGAGGGGGTGAATACCTATCTGGAGAGTTCAGGTCTTACCCGACCAAAGAGGGATAGTTTCACGCTTATCTTTTCCAAGGACACCCCAACGAGAATGGAGTTCCGAAAGGAGAAATAGAACCCTTTTAGAAATGATAAGATCTATGCTCGGTTATTCATCTCTTTCGATTCATTCTCGGGGATATGCCTTAGAAACGGCTATGTATCTATTGAACTTAGCTCCGTCCAAGTCGGTTTCAAAGACACCAATAGAATTGTGGAAAGGGTGTAAGCCCACAATGAACCATATTCGGATTTGGGGTGCTCTGGCACATGTCTTGCAACCAAAACCAGATAAGATGGACTCACGTACTGAAGTATGCATCTTTATAGGCTATCGTAAAGGAACCAGAGGTTGGTTGCTTTATAGTCCAAAAGAAAAGAAGGTCATAGTGAGCACTCACGCGACTTTCTTAAAGGAGGCCTATATGAGAAATTATAAGCCAAGAAGTAAGGTAATTCTTGATGAGCTAGTCTCAGATCAAGTTTCACCACAACCTCAAGGGGTTCTAGCTTTTGTTCCTGTGGTTGTTCAAAGAGGGGAAAATGTACCTGAACATACACAGGAACCAGAGACAGAACCAGAAGTTCAACATAATGATGAACTTAATGAAGAACAAAATCATGAATTGGTTAATCCACTTAATGAGGGTCCTCATCTAGAAATTGTTAACCCACAAAATGTGGACCCCCCTGTAGATGCACAACATCAAGTGCGACAAAGTCGTAGTGGGAGATTGATTCGTAAACCTGCAAGATATCTCTTATTGGGTGAGTCAAATCAGGATGTCATCATTGATGAAGATGGTGATCCCACGAGTTATGACGAAGCACTAGGAGATGTTGATGCTCAGGAATGGCTTGAGGCTATGAATCGTGAAAGGGATTCTATGTATTCCAACTCAGTTTGGTCTCTTGTAGATGCACCTAAAGGGGTAAGACCCATTGGGTGTAAGTGGATTTACAAGAGAAAGAGAGGATCGGACGGGAAGGTTGAAACCTTCAAAGATAGATTGGTGGCGAAAGGGTACTCTCAAAAAGAAGGTGTGGATTATGATAAAACCTTTTCGCGTTGCCATGCTCAAGTCCATCCGCATTCTCTTAGTCATTATTTGCGGCAAATCTTGATTATGAGATTTGACAAATGGATGTCAAAACCGCTTTTCTAAATGGAAATTTGGAAGAGGAAATCTATATGCAGCAACCAAAAGGGTTTATAGCCAAAGGGCAAGAAGAAATGGTATGCAAGTTGCAAAGGTCCATTTATGGACTTAAGCAAGCGTCCAGATCATAGAACATCAGATTTGGTCAAGCCATTGAGTCTTATGGCTTTGAGAAAAGTCCTGATGAGCCGTGTGTGTATAAAAGGATCCAAGGTAATGCAGTATCTTTTCTGGTACTTTATGTGGATGATGTACTCCTTATCGGAAATAATACAGAAGTATTGTTAGGCATAAAAACCTGGCTGAGCAAGCATTTTGATATGAAGGACCTGGGGAAGCCAATTATATTCTTGGTATTAAACTCTTGCAAGACCTGAAGAATAGGGTTTTGGCATTGTCCCAGGCTAAATACATTGACAAAATACTTGCCAGGTTTAGCATGGAGAATTCCAAGAGGGGAATTATACCCTTCAGCATGGAATTCATCTCTAAGAAGCAATCTCCTAAAACTCCCGAGAGAGAACACATGAGTAGGATACCTTATGCTTCAGATAGGTAGTCTCATGTATGCTATGCTATGTACCATTCGGATATCCGCTATGCAAGCTGGGAGTAGTAAGCGGTACCAATCGGACCTCGGAGAGAAACACTGGGTAGCGGTTAAACATATACTCAAGTACCTATGGAGAACGAGAGATTATATGTTGGTCTACTCAAGTGGGAGTCTTGAAACCATTGGTTATACGAACTCAGATTTCCAAGGAGATATTGACTCAAGAAAGTCCACCTCGGGATATGTGTACACCCTTAATGGCGGTGCCATTTGATGGAGGATTGTAAAACAATCATGTGTGTCTGACTTTGCCACAGAGGCTGAGTATGTAGCTGCTTCTGAGGCTGCAAAGGAAGCTGCATGGTTAAAGAAGTTCCTAACGGACCTTCAGGTGATACCAGTGTTAATTGTCCTATCACACTTTACCGTGACAACAATGGGGGGCGGTAGCACCCAAGGAACCAAGGTGTCACAAGAGACAAAAGCACATAGAGAGGAAGTACCACTTGATCCGAGAGATAATTAAAAGAGGAGATACATTGGTAGCAAAGATAGCATCAGACGAGAACCTTGCTGACCCTTTTACTAAAAGTTTGTCTGAACTTGTGTTCGAGAGGCATGTTTCATCTATGGGTCTTAGGAGGATTCCAGATTTGCTATAGCTTTAGGTAGTTGTTATTTCACTTTGTTATTTTGTGCCTTTTGAGCAAGACATTATGACATTGCATTTTTTCGAATGTTAAGAAATGAGGTGTTTTTCATTTATTTCGCACATTATTTACAAACTCTAAGGTCCGGATCAATTGTGGAGTATATGATCATATGAATACGTTCATAGAGGACATGGTCATAGGTTCTCACAATTGATGAATTGGTACACAGCTATTAAATTAAGTTGGGCACTTTATTTAGGCTGCAATATTTTATGAAATGGTTTTGTCCGAATCATTATAAAATATCGGTGTGATTTAATACTTACATTGAATGGATCAAGGAGAAATTTGATTAAGGTTGTTCTTTCTCTCATAAGGAATCAAATCTCCAGATAACTATAGTCATGTAGTTGCTCTTAATCCTGAGTTTATTTTAAATAGGTAGTCGAATAGTTTTCATTCTTTGATTTACCAACGGGTTAGGTTTGATCTATATGACGGCCAACAACTCGGTATTTTGGGATTGAGATTTGTTTGATTATTGGTGTTTATGAGATAAACAACATGGCATTTATAGGAAATGTTCCCTTGATATGTTTCGCACGGATATTGAAGACACCGCCGGTGCATGTAATCCATTAGAGAAACTATTAAAGTCAAGGGAATAAATAATTGATGGGTTACGTAAAACTAGTCAATCAAGTTATAGACATTCTATAAAGGAGTACCGCATATTCCCGTTATAAGTGTCATTATTCTTGGAGATCACGTTCGGGCTTTTAGTGGAGTAGCACCGAACTAAATAATCTTCTCGTAGATTATCATGAGCCTTGATGAATGACAAATGGTAGATCTCCGTGCTAGCTCGAGACAAGGGATGGGGTATATTATCAGATGATGATGGCTTATGGGCTACATGGTCTTGGGTTTAAGAACTCAAGTTTGTATCTTAAAGAGCAAGTGGGAGATTGTTGGGTTAATGTTCTCTTTAGTCACTTAAGCCCAATAAGGCTTAATTGAGACTACAGCCCAAGAACTCTATGGCCCATGTGGTTTAGGGTTAGGTCTTGGGTGTAGTAGCATATAAACCTACTTTCACCTGCTTGGAAAAGAGTCGCACGCATAAGGAGGCTCGTCTCATCTGAAACAAACTTAGAGGCAGACGTTCATCATCTGAACGGTTGCCCACACAACCATCTCATTCCCCTCGAGAGATAGTCTGGAAGATCGATCATAGAGGGGATGACGACTATTTGTGGAGAGGCTTTCAGATCGCTGCATCTTTCCAGGTAATCAAAACGATGAAGGTTTTAACTTTTCCTATATCGCGTGGTACGATACGCTTCCACGTTTCTGATTAGATTCCTACAGCCAGAACCTTGCATGCAACTTCATATTTCCGGGCAAGGTGAGCCCCCCAAATGCCTATCCATCTTTAATCTCTTGGCAAAAGATCATCAAAAGTGAGAAGAAGATATGAAGAAAGTGGGAGGTACCATATGGAAAATGATAAAGCTTGGCATTCTGTATGATTTGGAAGAGAACCTTCAGTCTCTGCAAGATAAATGGAAACATCTTGAAGCAATGAAGAAGAATGTAGAAGGAAAAATTAAAGCAGATAAAGAAACAGGAGAGGTGTGAATTCCAGCTCCTGTCATGTTTTGACTCGAAGTTATTCCAATCACTCAAGAGGTAATACTCTTCATTTTCATCTGTCCTTTTTTTACTAAGTGTTTTACAATGTATGTAATGTTATTGTTTACTTGATTATTAATTGGTTCAATTTATAAATACTTACTTCAATAGTTTCTCATGAATTAATTTAAATTTGTTAGAAGAAATCAAAAGTGATATAAACTTCCTGAAAAAATGTTGTTCAAACCAAGCTAATTAAGCACTTTTAAAAATTTTCAAATACCTATGAAACTTATATTATATCGAATTTATTTGAAATGGGTCACAGTGGTAGAGAAACATTAGGACCACAACAATATAATATGTTGTACATATTTTTGTAATTAATTTTATTTCTTCATTTCTTTTAACTGAAAATTTGATATAGCTTGTAGTATGGATACCGATAAGATCAAGTTTTTATGTACGCGATATTTCATATATAATATGCATACTATCAAATTAAGTTTTTTGGTGAACATCGTATTATATTTCACATATATACTAAGTTTGTTGCTTGCGTGCGTGCGTGCGTGTGTGTGTGTGGGAAGGAAAAAAAAACGAAAGACTTTATATGTTGGTATCTGACTCAAAATAATTGAAACATAATCATTGGCCGAATATGAATTAAACATATATACTAGTGCATTGCGAAGATTTATTTTTCAAAGAAATTTTATGTTAACAATGTTGTTTACTTAATTATGTTATTCAGCGTCTAATTATGAGGGTCTAAACCATAGGTCAATCAATCAAATGATCAATAAGTGAAATCTTATTCATAAAAATGGCACAATGTTAAAGGTACATAAATAAAGAGCAAGTGAGGAAAAAAAGGAAAAATGCTTTCAAAACAATTAAAATAAATAAGTAAGCTTTTATTTAGAATATATAAATAATTAGCATTCAAGTATATGTTATGAGTCTTAAGTATCATTTTCATGAAAATTAACATTATAAGATCATCACCTTGAGGGATATATATCAATGGACGGAGTATTATATATAATATATATGATTGAAGATTAGTATTATATAGTTTTCAAGCATTCATTCTTAGTTCAAGCATTCATTCTTTCTATTTTTTGCCCGTTTTCTTTAGTGCGTGAAATGCTTGAGAGCATTTTTGTAAAAAGCATTGGTAAATAAACTCCATACTCCCTTAATTGCCTATTATAATGTATCTTCCTGAAGGATTTTGTGTTTCATTTAATAAGTCATTTTGCAAAATGTTGAGAGTAGTTAATGTTTTATCCTAAAAATAACCTTAAAAATTAACCAAATTACTCCCTAATATATTAAGAGAGTCAAATATACTATTTTTTTTATAGGCATTCAGATCCAACTGTAATTACTTTCCTTAGTTTTTTTATGATGGTCACACTATTTTTTATTTTTTTTTAGAATAAGTCCAACAAGTGTAATAAGTGATTATTAGTCGACTGTTAGATTATATATGCTGCCACTGATGCCATGCCAAATGTTTTGGTTTTGGGCCTTTAACAATTTTATATTTACAGAAAATAAGAGTGATTCGACTTAGAGCCGAAGAAATCCAAAACAAATGCCTAAGTTCAATGTATTGCGCGTCAAGCTTCAAGTTAAGAAAGAAAATTGCCAAGATGCTCCGAGAAGTAGAAGAACTAAACGCCAGGGGACGAAGTTTTGGTGGGGATTATACAATTACTTACAAGCTGCCACGTAAGCCGATTGATCAAAATACTCAAATTCAGTTTGTAAACTGTAGTTTGTGGAAACTTTGGTTTTGCGTTATCTGATATATGCATACAAGAGGGTTAATTGGATTGGAGCAATGTAGATGAAATTGGGTCAGCATGCCCTTCTAAAAAAAACCAAATAAATAAAATCTTAACATCTCATATTTTTGTAAGAAAGTAATTATTCATTTTGAAATTTCTTTTTCTAAACTAATAGAAATTATAACAAATTGATTTTTTTTTTTGTCAGATGATACCAAAAGGCGGACAAAATACATTAACATTTCTGACAAAGGGCGGAGACAGCAAACTAACTCAATCTTATGCTTTATGATTAACGACAAACAATTAAATAAGTGGGGTAGGGTAGGCTATATATTCCACTAATTTCCCATCTATGAAGTGCATGTTATAATGTTATCCAAGGGACTAAATTATAAACCTAAGCTCACATCAAATGCAGTATATATATTATACAAGGGTTTTTTTTTTTTTTTTTTTTTTTTTTTTTTTTTTTTTTTTTTGATATAGCTATACCATACACACAATGCTACTTAATCAGGTTTAAACATTACTCCCTCTGGTCCTTCATGTAAGACATATTTTGGAGTTAATTTTGGTCATAAATATAAGACTTAGTTTTTATATTTGTCAATCTTTTTCTAATTTACCCTTATTGATGATATAGGGATGAAGGAAATGAGAGAATTAAATAAGATGATTTGGGTGTTTTAAAAAATACACGTCATTTCAAGTAACTTCCTTAATCTAATTAAATTAGATAAATATGTCTTATATTAAGGATTAGACGGAGTACTATTATATATTATGGATGTCACCTTCTCTTTCAGGTACCCAGGTTCCACTTGTGCCCCCACCATCTTCCATGGTCTTTGAAATCTCACCACGCAGATTTACGTATGAAGAATTAGAATTGGCAACAGAAGGGTTCTCAGAGTCAAATTTTCTGGGGCAGGTGGTTTTGGGCTTGTCCACAAAGGAATCCTGTGTAATAAACAAATTGTGGCCATTAAGCAGCTAAAATATGGAAGCAAACAAGGAATGCCAGAGTTTCAGGCTGAAGTCAATGTCATTAGTCGAGTCCATCACATACATCTTGTTTCCCTTGCTGGATACTGTTTTGCTGAAGCTCCGATGATGTTGATGCTTGTTTATGAGTTTGTCCCAAATAAAACCTTAAGATTCATCTCCATGGTAAGATTTATTAGAGCAGGTTTGACAATGATGTCGATTTCTAAATATTTTCCTAATAACTCTTTTAGCTGTTGATATATCATAAAAAATATTTTAACGGGAATTATCATAGCATGCATATAGATATCTTAAATGTTACACCCCTACCGGCCTCGCCCTTTTGGGTGACGGGTTAAAGGGATTCCTTTTAATTGTAACCTTTCCTTCATTATTAGGTCCTTTTAACTTATATCAGAGTGAGCGTAACAGAGCATTTAACCGATTTGGACAATCTACTGTACTGGTAAATGTAAAATAAACAGAAAATAAAAGTCCCCGAAGGGTTAAGGGTACATTTATCCAAGATAAAATACCAAATATATATGTACAGTCATACCAAAATAAATACAAAGTATAATAAGGCATTCCTTATTCTTCACTGCACTGCTGGGCTTTACCCTTCCAAAAAGGTCCTTTTATCTCAGGCACATCCCCCTGTGTCTACAAAAGCATCTGGAGTCTGAAAACGGCTCCCAGAGTAACCATCAATACTCATGCACTAAATGTGTGATGTATATGCATACAACCATGTACGTATATGAACACAGATAAGCATGCCAAATATACCACAATATGCAAACAGAAACATATACCACAACACGTCTTCGCACCGTCAGGCCGCCTTACCAAGACAGGCCCCGGAATTACCGAAATCACAAGCCCAAATCCGTTGAGTCGCCACATAAACAGATCCCGACAGGCACCTCCTGTTTCCATTGAGTCGCCACACAAGCAGACCCCGGCAGGCACCCTCAGCGCTAGGGACACATCACAAACATGTTCTGTATGCATATTTGGCAAAACAACACATATGGCAAGCAACACATACATCAAACACATAAAAGTGCCGGAGTAAAGTGGTTACTACCTGGTGTGTGGACACTGTTTTTAATATTATTCCTATGCCCAGAGATTTTCCAAAAATACCTTTGACCTAAATACATTAAAATATACCATTTTCAGTAATTACAAAAATACCCTACATTTATTTTGCTGAAACCGAGCTCAATACAGAATTTCCAAAATCCAGTGATTTTGGCCCAAATTCCATGATTTTTAATAAATTCTAAAAAAAACAATTTTTGTATGAAACCAGCGCCATTTGAACCATTAATAAGTATATTTTTCAGGAAAAATATACACAGACCCTGACAGTACTTGTATTTTGACATGTTTCTTATTTTCTACACCTTGGTCAGATTTCACCCGTTGCACACGAGCCAACTTTGACAATTTTTATCTCCTAGTAGGTAAATCCAAAAATTACAAAATTATACATCTTGGTGAACCTTAGGAAGATTAATTTCTTCCTGAAAAACTTCAGCTTCATTCAATGTCATTTTAAAAACCGAGTTGAAACACCACTGCCAGAAAATTCCAGAATTGCTTAAAGGCTTAGTTTCATGACTTTTCGGTGATTTCAAGGTTGGAGAGTAAAACCATGACCACACCCTACACAAAATCATGTTCCAGAGCCATTGGTGACCTTAAAAATGTAAAAATCCAACCCTAACACTAAGCACCAGCCATTTTCACGAAAATACTTAGTTGAGAACTCAAGAAGATGAAGTTATCGGTGTTACCTAGAATCGGAAGATCGGTGGATGAGCTTGGGTTCTTGAGCTTGGAGGCTTAGCTATGGTGGCTGGCTGGAGCTTCTTCTTTTCTCTGGAAATTTTGTGCTCAAGGGTGAAAAAGAAGAAGAAATTACCTTTTTAATAAAGGTAAATTTGATCCAGTTGAACTAGAATTAACCGGCGTAAGTTTTCGGGTTGGTATGGAGTAATTTGGATCTATAATTTTTGACTTAATGATGACTTCCTATTTTTAATTGATTTGAGATATATTTTTATATATTTTGGAAGTCATCAATACTAAATTGAAGATATTTTATTGAGATTTTAAGAGATATCAATTTGGATGCATTATTTAGGAGATTTCAACTTAAAATACAAGTTTTTGAGTTTATCAAATAAATCATAGTAATGAGAGGTTTTGAATAGATTCAGTTTTATTATTATTATGATTAACATATAATTTCCTTTTCTTTCTCATTGGCATAAGGATCAGGGAAGGTGATTTTTCGGAACAAATTGAATGTTGTGATCGTGGGAATTAATGGCATTGGAATTAATGGCATTGGGTCCCACGAAATTGAATAGAATTGAAGATGATAATGGGAAGGTCAAGGATAGTTGCATGTCTGCACGTGGGGAGGAGCAAAGAATTGAAGAAGATTGATTCCATTGAATTAAAGGGGCCACGAATTGAATGAAAATTGGAACCTAAAATCTATATATTAAAGAGAGGCACGAGACGCAATCGGAGGAGCAGAGACGCACGGCACAGGGGAATTTTTGAGCGTGAGATTTTGCTGGAGAAGAAAAGAAAAAGAAGAAGCAGAGCGTGATATCAACTCAAGAAGCAGAGTGATATCAACTCAAGAACCAGAGTTGTTCCGGGATCTCTTCTTTCTTCTTCTTCTTCTCTTTATGCTTGAATCTGAATTTCTTAAGTTTGTTATGGATTTTCTTATAGCCATGTGTGGCTAATTTTCTTTTCAACCTAGAGTATTATGAACTTGTTTAAGACTTAGAAATTGTTCCCACTCATTAGTTTTGCTTAATTTTAATCAGTTTATTTAATCTTGTGTTTATTATTTATTGCTTAGTGATTGGCCACCATTAAGCATGTTTTGGGGATTTAGGATTGAACTTGACGAAGGGGAATCTTAAATTGACCTTGGATTAAATAATGTGGAATTAGATGCAAATTAGATTAAAACCTAATTCCACATTATTTAATCCAAGGTCAATTTAAGATTCCCTTCGTCAAGTTCAATCCTAAATCCCCAAAACATGCTTAATGGTGGTCAATCATTAAGCAATAAATAATAAACACAAGATTAAATAAACTAATTAAAATTAAGCAAAACTAATGAGTGGGAACAATTTCTAAGTCTCAAACAAGTTCATAGTACTCTAGGTTGAAAAGAAAATTAGCCACACATGGCTATAAGAAAATCCATAACAAACTTAAGAAATTCAGATTCAAGCATAAAGAGAAGAAATAAATTCAGATTCAAGCATAAAGAGAAGAAGAAGAAGAAAGAAGAGATCCCAAAACAACTCTGCTTCTTAAATTGATATCACGCTCTGCTTCTTCTTTTCTTCTCCAGCAAAATCTCACGCTCAAAAATTCCCCTGTGTCGTGCGTCTTTGCTCCTCCAGTATTGTGTCTCTGTGCCTCTCTTTAATATATAGATTTTAGGTTCCAATTTTCATTCAATTCGTGGGCCCCCTTTAATTCAATGGAATCAATCTTCTTCAATTCTTTGCTCCTCCCCACGTGCAGACATGCAGCTATCCTTGACCTTCCCATTATCATCTTCAATTCTATTCAATTTCGTGGGACCCAATGCCATTAGTTCCAATGCCATTAATTCCCATGGTCACAGCATTCAATTTGTTCCGAAAAATCACCTTCCCTAGTCCTTATGCCAATGAGAAAGAAAAGGAAATTATATGTCAACCATAATAATAATAAAACTGAATTTATTCAAAACCTCTCATTACTATGATTTATTTCCTAAACTCAAAAACTTGTATTTTAAGTTGAAATCCCCTAAATAATGCATCCAAATTGATATCTCTTAAAATCTCAATAAAATCTCTTCAATTTAGTATTGATGACTTCCAAAATATATAAAAATATATCTCAAATCAATTAAAAATAGGAAGTCATCACAACCCCACACTTGCATCAAATCTTGTCCTCAAGATTTTTAAATTCTAAAACAACCAATTCATGAAAACCATGGAAGCAAGATTTTTAAAGCAAGCACTAAAACAAACTTTCTCGTAAATCTTTTCCACCTTCCAAAAATGCAAGTAGCAAGGTAATTAATTTGGCAAAGATAAATCACAATAGAATGTCCCTCACAAGTCAAGTGTTTACACTCATTTCTCAAGATATTCTAGGGCTTGTGTTTCACTCATTTCCACCTATTGTAACTTATCTACCATAGGCTTGTTCCTAATCTCATTCTCTACTGTATTATTCCCTTACATACACAAATCAAGAGGACTTTAACAATAGATAAATACTTTAGTTAGTGCCAAGTAACTCAATACATAATATGAAGAATGAAGGGATTTCTTTTTTTTTCTTTCTTTTTTTTTTCCTTGAGCCATTGTAGGTCCCCTTTTGACGCGACCCTGCACATGGGTGATGTAGCACTGTTACTCAGCTTATTCCAAGAAAAGCAGGAACCTCAAGAAGCTTTTAGCCTAACTCATAACTCTCTTGGACTTTACCCTTTAATGCGAGTGCCAACATTGGTGATGAAGTGCCCCGGTTACTAAGTAAGGTCTAGAGAAGTCATTGGAGCTCTGTGTGTGTGTGTGCATGTGTGTGTGTTTTTTTTTCAACCCCTTCAATCTTCTTCTTCTTCCTTTTTCACTTAGCACTCACTAGAGTAACCAATAAAAAAGAATGCCCAAACATCTTTATGTATGTAAAGGATTTTTCTTTCTAAAGAGATTCAGAACAAGTTCTAGAGACAAAATCACAATAAGTGTACTCTCTCTTAAAAGGATGAATATTTGGGCTCAAATTCCTCACAGTTCCATGACATCCTAAAGTAAATTACCCAAACCAAATCTTTACCTCTTTACTAACATTCAAAGAACAAAGAATCAATTCCCAATCAAACCAAAAACTTGATAAGGCAAAACTTTATAGCCTAAAAACTCTGCAAGTGCACGGGCCGTATCAAGTAATAAAGTGATAAGAAAAGTATCGTTCCCACGAGGACTTAGTATCACAACTTTAGTTAAGCATTAATTTCACAATTTCGTTTAAGTTGAGCAAAACAAATTGAATTTAATTAAGATAGAGGAAAAGAAAATTAAAACTAAAATAAAAATAAGAAAACTACCACAATAATCAAATGAGCAACCTAGAGTCACTAATCCCTTGTTAGCTTCATAAATCTTGTTTTCACTAATTTAATTAGCTTCAACATCAATTTGTTAATCTCGAGTATAAATAGCTATAAGTTCCTGACGGTCCACTTACAACCCTCTCTTGAGTATAACTTGTTATTTCTAACATAGTTACTCAAGAGGCAACAAAACTCGGACGCGCTCTTCAACAATTATATGGGGCCATTAGGTATATGTCTATCCTAACCGCAAATTAAATCATAATCTAATCCCATATTACTTAATCTCAGAGCCTAATTAAAATCCCCTTCGTCAAGGTAAATCCTAATGCTCAAAATCATATTCGATGATGACCAATCACTAAATAGATAAAACTAACCAAGATTAAGTAACCAAAATTAATATCAAATTTAACTAAATAATGAAAACAAGATCCAATTCACCCACAAGTTCATAAGTCCTCCGGGTTGCAAAATCAACTAGCCACACATGGCTTTAATAAAATCCATAACAAAAAGATAACAATTCAGGTTCAAAGAATAAAAGAGAGAGGGGAAAGAAAGATTCTTCGTCGCCTCCACAGTCATTTCGTCTTTCCGCGGAGATGATGAAGAGAACTGAAACGCTCAGCCGCTACTGAAAGGCTCAGCCGCTACTCCTCTGCTTCTTCGTTCCTTCCTTGTTCTGTGTCTCCCGATCTTCTCCTCCTTCCCCCTTGCTTGTCTTTGCCTCCCTATTTATAATTTAGGTCTTGGGTCACTGATTCTCCTTTTCTTATTACAAAGATATCTCATATCTTGTAATTTACTCCGCCAAATCACACAATTGATTTTGTTTCTATTTTTCTTGCGTGGGACCACCGAGTTTGATTGATTGCATATCCTCTTAATTGCCCTCTTAATTGCTTTTTCTACTTCTTTCCAAATCGCTAATATTTCCTGCACATTAAAAATAGGATATGAGTAGATTTTATGTCAATTTATTCTTTGATCCTAAGTTTGATTCAATGATGGAAAAGTCAATAAAAGATAATATCAATAATTCCAATTAATTCTCATAAAATATACACCTATTTAATCATAAAATATACACTTATCAACTCCAAGTATTTCTAGAAAAGTCCAGGTAAGTCCAGCAGCTGCCATGTGGCGAAATTCACTTAAAAATATCTAGATATTTACCTGCCTTTGGGGCAAATTACCTGTTTTGGCCCGAAACTTTCGAAAATTTCAATTGTGGCCCTTTAACTTTTAAATAATTACCAAATTTTTCCCATATCTCACCTGCCCAATAGGACCTTTTTATGCGCCATTTGGGGCCCTCAAGTCTTCCCAAATTAATTTTTGTCCATTTATTCCCATTTTGCCCTTTTCCTCTGAATGTGGGACCCGTGGTTAAACTTTTGCACTGATTTCTCTTTTATTTTCCTTCAAGCACGTTTTTTATAATTATGGGGGATAGGTGGAGCCTCTAGGATCCCACAAATCTAATCCCTTGCATTTAATTCCCTTTTTCCACTTTATCAGTCCAGTTCCCGATCTACCGGTCCGCGTGGGTCCCACGGTCATCAGGGTGATCCTTTTGCACTTTTCTTTATCTTTTTCAAATATTCTCTCCTTGAATAGACACTCATATGTGGCGCCCTCCAAAATTCCTAGAGTGACCCCACACTTGTCCTACTCAGTCCAAAGGAACCCCTAACTGGTCCCTATCGGTCCCGTTTCTATCGATCAGTCGCCTGTGGGACCTGTATAACATCCCATTTTTTCAAAAGTAGTATAAATTTTTTTTTCATCAGAGTAGAGCATCAGAGCAATTTAAAATATTGAGTAACTGATAAATCTGTGGTACAATATTTTCTGTGGCATATCTTAATAATATCAATACATTTATCGAAGAATACAAAACTCTAGCGATGAAAGTACGTCTCTAAAAAGAGGCTCCAGTCGAGTCCTTACGCGTGCTGTTTGTCTCTTATCTCCAGCCCTCAGTCCTCAAGACCCTGAAGCTATAAGAGCTGAGGTCCAATGCCCATTGGACCTCAGGTAACGGTTAACCTCATGCTTATGTAAACAATGTATGACGAGATATTCATGACATTACAAAGCAATAATCAATGCAAAAGCTCGTAACAGATGTATGATTTGTATAGATAATGGTACACACCACCGCATATGTCCATTATCTCTAGTCTGCACCACCTCGTGCCACGACGGCCCATCGTGTCCTCAGCGCTAGGAAAACTCACGGTATTAACAAGACTATAACCCGCGTAAAATGAATGTGTAAGTAATGAACTAAGACAGCATCTTAGTTTATGAACAAAACTATCATATATAAGCATACTATAAGCATCATAGTTAGTGTTACAGTACGTCGCGAACGTGCCTTAGTCCGTGTAGATAGTGGTACGTTTGTCTGTCAATACGTGTTCTCGGGTAGCCTATAATATTATCATCGCATTATTATCTCATAAATAATATCTTAAGAGATATTATAGCCCCTATTGACCTTTTTACCCCTGGTGGATTTGTTTTTCTAATTATAACCCCTAATTTCGTGAAAAACGCTGATTCCAGCATTTCGGGCAGATTTTTCGCCTAACTTTGAAAAATCATAATTAATTCTACAAAAATTGAAATAGGGATCAGTAAAATTCCTTGGAATTCTTAGGATGTCTAATTTTAAGTAAACATATTCACCTTTGACCAGATTACACGAGGAATTCCCAGTTTTAAATTTTTGAGCCTTTGCCCAGAATTTTTCCAGAAATTCGTAGCTTAATTTTGAGAATTTTTATCTCACTGTACAGAACTCATTTTAACATTTTCTTGACATATTTGAAAATACCTATATGTCTATTTTAACCATGAATTTTTCCAGAATTTTGTAACTTCATTTTCAATATAAAATATTGGCATTTGTATCACTGACTTCAGAAATTGCTTAACCGATGAAATTTCACCGTAACTTCGTTACTTCCAAAAATTTTGATCTATAAATTTCCTCATCATTTTTTTCGAAATAAAGCTAATTTTGACCATAAAAATATGAAAATAAAATTACTCTAGAATATTTAAGATCTAAGCTACTTCTATCTAAGAATTTAAGAACTAAAACTTAAAGAACTTAAAGCTAGAGCTAGAGAACTTACCAAGAACCTTGCTACTCCTTCAAGAAGCTCTTCACACTCTTCCTTACTCTCTCAAATATGATTAATACCTTTGTGAATTGGTGAAGAATAATGAAGACACTAACCCCCTATTTATAGTAAAATTGCATGACACTATTCACACCTTTTCATCTTGGATATGCACCATTGGATCTAGGTTAATTGTCAATCCTAGCCCTTCCACCTTCTCAAATCTGTCCTCTCTCCTCTCTCCCTCATCCTCTTCCATTTTCATTAATAACCTTATTCCAAGTACATTATCTTCTTCCAAAAGGTGTTTTCAAATTATCCCATGTTTGTTGATTAATTCTTAGCTTTCTCTTCAAGTTACAATTTCCTTCTCCTATTCTTTGTTTTGCATTCCACTAGATAGAAATATATTTAGGGGTCTTCATGAAGGTTTATTCAAATCTTCTCATTGGTTTTGAAATCTTGGAATTTATGGCTTTATTTAGAGACCACAAACTCCCTTTTTCTCAATTGGAACCAATCTTCAAAAGTTGAGGAAATGACTTTGATTATAACCAATCTCAAGCTTAGATTATGCTTGTTACTAATATCTCCTTATATTTGATCTATGATTAGCGGATCTCAAGACACAATTTATTTTGTATAGATTCTAATTTGCTTATGTCTTCAATCAATTCTACTAATTAATTTCATTGATTTATGCTCCTTTTTCTTATTGGTGGACACCTTGACTTTTCCTACTAGGCTCACAACATTAGCACTCACAACACACTCTCTCTTTCTTACACACACATACACAACAATTGTATGTTGGTTCTCTAAAAGATTTTGATGATTGCCAACAATTGTGAACAAAGAATGAGGATTTGCTCTCGAAGTTGGAAAACCCCGAGTGAGAGCAAACCTCGAGGTTTTCCCTAAACCTCGAAGTTTGGCCTTACAAAGGAAGCATCAAGGTTCTATGTTTAAACTTGCAAAACTTGGGTTTCACAAAAATATGTGAAACCTCGAGGTTTATTAAGAAACCTCGAGGTTTTGGGCTTCCGAGAAAACATGGTTTCACACCAAGTTGTGAAACCTCGAGGTTATGCCTTGGCGCCAACTGAAAATTTGAACTAAAATGTAAAACCTCGAGTATTGCGTAAACCTCCGGTGTTTCGGCTTCCAGAGAGCTAATGGTTTTCTATATGTTTGAAAACCTCGAGGTTTCCATAGAAACCTCCAGGTTTGTGTTTTGGGTCAAAACAAAGAACCTTGTCATTTGGGCAAAACCTCGAGTATTGTTACAAACCTCGAGTATTGTGAGTTCCCAGAGCAAATGTATTTTCTCTCATTCTAAAACCTCGAGGTTCCTTGAGAAACCTCCAGGTTTGCTTTCATCATGTCTTTGCTGGGTTTCACACACGATGTGAAACCTCGAGGTTTCTAAGAAAACCTCGAGGTTTGGAGTAAACCCGAGAAACCTTCGTGATTGCATCATGAGAAACCTCTAGGTTTAATGATAAACCTCCAGGTTTGAGGTTTTGGTCTTAAATCATTTTCAACCTTAAATGACCAAACCTCGAGGTTTGTGAACAAACCTCCAGTTTCTAGCGTTGCCGAAATTCAAATTTAACGATTTTGTTATGCCTTCGTGTTTGATCTCAATGCTTTCCATGATTAATCTCTATTGGTACTAGATATGTTTAACCATCTTTTTGGTGAGTTTCGGCATGCATTAAGGAAGGTTTATGAAGGTTTAAAGCAAAAGCAAAAGTGATGTCGAACATTAAATGTTCAACCTTAAACTTGCATTCTTTTGGTTAATCCTTCCGCACACGGTTGCAAAGCATTAAAGAATGATTTCTACATCTAGAAACATCTTCTCCAACGGATTAATTTGCGAGAGAGTCAACTCGACCATCCCACTGGATTAAGTGAGCTTTAGAGAGAAGAAGACCTAAGCTACTCACATCTTCCGAAGAACATCTTCAATGGTCTTATTATCAAATGCAACGGTCTATTAATGCTATCTCGGCTATAAATAGAGTTGCATTCAATTCCTCTCAATAACTACTACATCCGAAAACGAGCAAGCATTCAAGTTCTTCAACTACCTTTTCGTTTTCACTTGTATTTTGTCTTTTGACATTATAAGCTTCGGTGTTTATTATTATCCACTCTTAGAGAGAGTTTTTATCTCAGTAATTCATTTATTGAAAAGAATCACAAGTCAATGGGACTTGGTGATTTGGGAGTTCATTGATTACAACTTGTAAGGGGGAGTGAGTTCTAGAGAGAGAACTACTCTTTAAGTACAGAGTGTGTAATCTTTGTGATAGTGAAAATCCCAGAGAGTCTGGGGATTGGATGTAGGTCAAGTTGTTAAGACCGAACCAGTATAAATCTCTGTGTTTAGCTATTCTTCTCTTTACTCTGTTCATCTCTGTTTTTGTTATCTAAAAACAGAGCAGTTTTGAAAAGTTTTTAAAATACCCAATTCACCCCCTTCTTGGGTATATAGCTCCACTTTCATTTGGTATCGAGCAAGGTCTTTCTAAAGAGCTTAACATCTCGAGAAGGATCCAATGGAAGGCATTCTACCCGATGGAGCTTCAATCAATAGACCTCCGTGTTTCAAAGAGAGAGCATTACTCATTCGGAAAGCCAAGTTCAAGGTGTTTGTAATGGCTACGTAGTATGGTCTCTCGGAGAGTCTTTGAACGAGGAGACTACGCTCCAACTATCCCGAAAATGGTCTCGTGGTTCCAAAGGAAGAAGAAGATTATGATGAAAATGACAGAAGAAATGTCACACTCAACAAAGAAGGCGGTTCTCCTTCTCGCAGAGTGCTCTTAGTCAACAAGAATATTTCCGTGTTTGCAACTTAAGCTCGCTAAAGCCATGTGGGACGCTCCGGAAATTGCTCATGAAGGAACCATTGGAGTTAAGCAAAATAGAGTCAACACTCTAATGACAGAATATGATCTCCTTCGTATGAAGTCCGGAGAATCTATTGGTGATTTCCACCGAGATTCACTCATCCGATCAATCAACTTGCCGCATTGGGCAAATAGTATGAGCAACCTATCCAAGTGAGGAAAATTCTCAACATCCTCAATAAGGAATGGGAAGCCAAAGTCACTGCCATTGAAGAAGCTCGTGGAGATTCTATGGCATCTATGGCAACCCTTTTTGGGAGTCTTTCTGAATATGAAGCCAAGCTCAAGTTCAAAAAGGGACTTGATGAAGTCCATGGCAAAAATAAGGGAATTGCCCTTAAAGTCGTCAAAGAAACTAAGGAATCGATGATGATGAAGATCCGACGAAGATGAGGAGATAGGTATGATGGTCCGAAGATTCAAGAAATTCTACAAGAAGGACCAAGGTTTCAAGAAGGTTCACAAAGGTAGCTCCAACTATGAGGCAAAGAAGCCAATCATTTGCTATGAATGTTAGAAGCCTGGCCACATCAAATCGAATGCCCCAATCAAGAATAAAGACAAAGAAAAGAAGAGGTTCAATAGATTCAAAAAGAAGGCATATGTCTCTCGGTATTTGGGGAGATAGTTCATTTAATGAAGATGATGAGGATGAGGAAGAAAAAGCAAACGTATGCTTAGTTGTGAAGAAGAAGAACATCGTATCAACTTCGAAGAGGTATATGATTGCAAACCACCTTATGATGAGTTATTTGTGAATATATGGTTGTGCAATCCGAGTTTGAAAAACTAGCTGAAAAATATTTCAAATTGAAAAACAGTAAATCTTACTCTTGAACTTCAAGTTGAAAAGTTTTCCTCTTCGAAAATATTGCTTGTGAAGATTGTCCCGATCAAGAAAAAGAATTCATACCTTACAAAGGCACTTGAGAAATTCACTAGAGGAAGTGAAATGCTCAATGTCATTTTGAAACAACAAAGATTTATAAATGACAGATCAAAAGTTGGTTACAAACCTAATTTTGATAAAAAGAAAGGAAGAAAGAAGTCTGGTGAAAATTCCTATATGAACTATTTTACAAAATCAGTTCATTCTTCAAACCCGTTTGCACACTGTAATTATCGCAATGTAAAAGGGTCATACTACTTCTTCCCGCTTTCACAAGAAGGAAAGAAAGAGTAAACCCATAGGAAATTATCAATGGGTGCCAAAGGGATCTTACAAGATTCCTAAGACACAAACTAACCCCAAAGGACCCAAGAAAAGATGGGTACCTAAGGCCCGATTTCTTGTGTCTTGTGGGTTTGCCTAAGAGCATCAAAATCCAACAAATGGTACATTGACAGTGGATGCTCTAGGCACATGACTGATCAATCCAAATTTGCCTCAATCAAGCCTAAGGATGGTGGCAAGGTGACCTTTAGTGGAAATCAATCTGGAAAGATTGCTGGAGTTGGTGAAATTGGCAACAATGAAGGACCACTAATCAAATATGTCTACCTAGCCAAAGCACTAATAAAGGTAACTTAGTTATCTTCGATTCTGAGGAATGCTTGATTGTAAGTAAGGATATACTCCCTTTAGAAAACATAAAATCAAAAGCCTTATTTAGAGCCCCTAGAGATGGAAACTATTATACACTTAGTCTCTCTAGCAATGGTTCTATTTCTGAAAAATGTTTTGTCAAGAACTGGATGAGAGTTGGCTTTGGCACAAGCGATTAGCTCATGTCAATATGATTCAACTTGACAGATTGCTTAAAAAGGATCTGGTGATTGGTGTTCTTAAACTTCACTTTAAAAATAACATGCTTTGTGATGCTTGTCAAAAAGGGAAACAAACCAAATCATCATTCAAATCTAAGAACGAGATTTCAACTAATAGACCTCTTCAATTGCTTCATATGGATCTAGTTGGACCAGCTAGAGTGAAAAGCCTTGGAGGCAATCTTTATACTTTGGTCATAGTTGATGATTTCTCAAGATTTGCATGGACTATATTTTTATCCTCTAAAGATGAAACATTTGATCGCTTTGTTGTTTTTGCCAAGAAGGTCCAAAACGAGAAAGGATTCTCTATTTCAGGAATCGAACCGATCATGGAGGAGAATTCGAAAACAATGCATTTGCCGAGTTTTGTGACAAAGATGGGAATAGACCACAACTTCTCAGCCCCAAGAACTCCCCAACAAAACGATGTTGTGGAAAGAAAGAATCGAGTTCTCACTGAGATGGCAAGGGTCATGCTGAATGAGAACAACACTTCTCAAGTGTTTTGGGCTGATGCAATGAGCACCGCATGCTACATCTCAAATCGGGCATACCTCCGGAAGAAGTTGGACAAGACTCCCTATGAGCTGTACAAAGGAAGAAAACCCAATCTAGCTCATCTGCATGTGTTTGGATGTAAATGTTTCATCCATAACAATGGTAAGGATAACTTGGGAAAATTTGATCCCAAAGCAGATGAAGGTATATTTCTGGGTTATTCAAATAGAAGTAAAGCTTATAGAATCTTTAATACTCGTACTCGCATTGTTGAAGAATCTATGCATGTTGTTTTCTCGTGAATCCAAGTCTCGATAAAACTATGGATGATGATGAAGGAAGCGTCTTCAAAAATCAATTCTTTTCAAAAACTACTCATGCTTCTATTGAAAATCCTAAAAATGTTTTTGAGACCGATCCTCAAACAATGTCGAAAATCCCGATCGACTCAACCTAGAGCTTGGAAATTTATTAGAAATCACCCTTTAGACCAAGTTATAGGTGATGTTAATCAAGGAGTAAGAACCAGAAATAGCACTTTAAATGAAGTAACTTTTTACGCGTTTATATCACATATTGAACCCTCAAAGATTGATGAAGCCCTTTCGACAATGATTGGGTAATAGCAATGCAAGAGGAGTTACATCAATTTGATAGAAATCAAGTTTGGGACTTGGTACCTAGGCCCAAGGACCATCCGGTCATTGGCACTAAATGGGTATTCAAAAACAAACGAGATGAGTCTCGCTATCATTGTCCGTAACAAGGCAAGACTTGTTGCCAAAGGCTATAATCAAGAAGAAGGAATTGATTACGAAGAAACTTATGCTCCAAAGTGGCAAGATTGGAAGCCATAAGAGTTCTTCTTGACTTTGCATGTGTGAAAAACTTTAAACTCTATCAAATGGATGTGAAAAGTGCTTTTCTAAATGGTTTTATTCAAGAGGAAGTTTATGTAGAACAACCTCCTGGTTTTGAAAATGTCCATCATCCAGATCATGTATATCGTCTCAAGAAGACCCTATATGGTCTTAAACAAGCTCCTAGAGCTTGGTATGAGCGATTAGCAAATTCCTTCTTGATCAAGGTTTTATTAGAGGAAAAGCAGATACAACTCTCTTCATAAAGAATAATAAGCTTAATGAAATCTTAATTGTACAAATATATGTTGATGATATTATATTTGGTGCCTCTAATGATGCCTTGTGTGAAGAGTTTGCTAAGAATATGCAGGGAGAATTTGAGATGTCTATGATGGGAGAGCTCAATTACTTTCTTGGCCTGCAAATTAAGCAAAAGAAGGATGGGATCTTCATATCTCAAACCAAATATCTCAATGATCTGTCAAGAAGTTTGGGATGGATCATTGTAATGGAGCCGATACTCCTATGAGTTCAATCGCTTCATTAGATGTGATGAAGAGGGAACGGACTTCAACATCACAAAATATAGAGGAATGATTGGATCATTACTCTACCCGACCGCAAGTCGCCGGGACATCCAATTCGGTGTTGGAATGTGTGCAAGATTTCAATCGCTCCTAAGGAGTCACATGCCGAGCAAGTTAAGAGGATATTCGATATCTTGCCGACACAAAAACACTTGGATTATGGTTTCCTAAAGGTCAACCCGAGCATTTAGTAGCATATTCAGATTCAGACCATGTTGGATACAAGACCGATAGGAAGAGTACAAGTGGCCAATGTGAGTTTCTTGGAGGTTCACTTGTGTCTTGGTTCAAGAAGAAGCAAACCAATGTGTTTGTATCATCAATTGAAGCCGAGTATGTGGCAACATCAAGTTGTTGTGCTCAAGTCTTATGGCTCAAACAAAGAACTATCCGATCTAGGAATCAACTTGAAGGAGATCCCTATATTGTGTGACAACACAAGCACAATAAGCTTAGCCAAGAATCCAAAGGCAACATACTCGGACTAAGCATATTGAAGTGAGGCATCATTTCATAAGGGACCATGTTCGAAGAGAGATGTCAAAGTCATGTTCATCCCAACTCATCTTCAACTTGCTGATATCTTCACCAAACCTTTGGCCAAGGAATCATTCAACTTCATTAGAAGAGAATTGGGAATGGTAAATCCCAATGAGTTGTAAGTAATTCTTGCACAAATTAGTGATAAATTATGGTTTTGATTATTAAAAGTCACTAGCTTAAGCATCGGAGTGTCTAGACGTGTTTTATGCGGGACATTAAGTAACATGGTTTTTTTTCTTTGTCAAAGGCAAAACCTCGAGGTTTGGAGAAAACCTCGAGGTTTGATAAAACATGGTCTATCGTGGTTTTGTGTCGAGGAGCAAAACCTCGAGGTTTGGAAGAACATGGTCAATCGTGTTTTGTTGCCAAGAAGCAAAACCTCGAGGTTTGGATGTGAACCTCGAGGTTTCGTGGTGCATCGCCAAGGACACAAAGCTTCGAGAAATGAAACCTCGAGTATTCGGAAAACCTCAAGTTTTTGAACGAGACAAAAGATGCTCAATCCAAAAGACAACAAAACCTCGAGGTTTTGAAACAAACCTCGAGGTTTTCGCTACGGTGAGTCAAAGGTTCACGTAACACCTATGACGTCCGTGTTAGTATCTTTCATCAAACCTCGAGGTTTGGCGTGAAACCTCGAGGTTTGCCATCGCTTATATATATGCATACACTGTTCATGTTCTTCAAACCTCGACCCAAACCTCTAGGTTTTTGCTCTCTCTCGTCACCCACTCTCTGAATCACCCATTTTCGACCAAATCCTTCCTTCCAAACCCTCGAATGGCCTCAAAATCCAAATCCCAAGCTATTTCTCGCTTCGATTCCAGTGAGGAAGAAACAAAATCATGGTCTCCTCCTCCTCCTCCTCCTCCTCATCAACCAGAACAAACATCCTCTTCCTCTGGTCGGCCAGTAAGGATCAAGACTCGCTCTACTCGCCTCCGTTATAGAATTGGTAAATCAATTCGAGGCGTTCAAGGTGAAATCCCTGATGAAGAGTCACCATCGAAGGGAAGAAAGGAAGCCAAGGGTCCACGGAAAGAAGTCTCCTTCAAAGAACTTGCCGGGGGTCCTTCCAAGAAGAGAAAAGAGCCTGAACTCAAAGGAAAAGGGAAAGGAAAAGCTTCGCTCTCGGAATGAGCCTACATCGGAAAGGATCGGTCGAAGAAAATAGGAACTTCCAAATCCACTAAGTCTCCAACTAAGGCAAGAACTAAGAGGGCTTCATTTGCTAAATCCCACCAATCATCAAGGGGTCGGGCCATCCTCCCATAATCCTCAACAAGTAGAGGAAGAACATGTGCCTCCCGTCATGGAGAATGCAATATCGACATATACAAGAACATCTCTCCACCAAATGGCTTTGTCACCGAGCCTCGCGCCCTTCCCAAAGCCGACAATGAAAAATTCCGGAAGCATATCTTCATCGCTTTTTCGTCGTCCCGTGGTGGTTATTGATTTGAAGGCATTTCGAAAGAATGCCACTTTGACTTATCACCTTGGTCGAAGCAATACGAGTCCTTCATTTCCATCTCTCGCCCGTATACTCCAAACTTGGTTCGATTGTTTTATTACAAGATGGAGTATAACAATGAATTCGGCGATTATGGCGAAGTGATTGAGGAGAGGGTCACCACCCGTTAGGGATGTCACATTCACACCGTCACCGCCATCTTGAACAAGATTCTAAGAATTGATAATCCTCCGCCGCTCCCGACTTTTCTTACAAGAACCAGAAGTCTTTGAAACACTTAGGCCTGGTGAGCCTTTCCTCCGGATCAAAGAACTCGACTCACATTCGACCAAGTTCCATGCCTCGCCGAGAATCGTGTCCTATGGTATGTCTACTCTAGGAACTTCATTCCTAAAGGCGGCAACTGGACTCACTTCACTCGTAATGACTACGTGCCATTTACTGCATTTGTGAGGAAGGTTCCTTTCAACCTTGGTCACCGGCTCCTCAAAGGGATGATCGAGTTCGGCTTTGCCAAGAGGCAATTATCTCATATTTCATATCCTTCATTGGTGTCTGTCATTCTTTTCTACTACAAGATATGGTATGTGGGTGCTCCTGACACACTTGAGTATCCCTCCTTCTTTGGGAAGACACAAATGAATCTGATGAAAATTAAGTTTGGGGATGAAGGTTCTGCTTTCAATCTCGTGCTCCTACAAGATCACACCCGCGCTCACAAGCTCAAGAGGCCCACCGCACCTCCACCTCCTCGACATCATCGTCATCTGAACTTGCTTTCGATTAAGCAAATTGTGGATGTGCTCTCGCCACCATGACTATGCGCATGGAGTTTGAATTGGGAAAATTACAAAGCCGAGATGACTCATGGGCATACTGGTCTAATTGAGATTCAAGATGCCATCAAGGAGTGATAATCTTTAAATTCATATTATTTTAAATGCAAAAAGGAGCTAAAAACTCTGTCATTATCATGCTTTAATGTATCAATTAGCTAAATATGTGATTTCATCTTCATAATGAGTTTTTAGACTTTATTTGCATTAATCTTGGTCACATCTTGAGTTTGGATTCAAAACTGAACTTTAGTCACATTCTTACTACAATTGGGTCGTGAATACTGTTCGGTATTTTGGGTATAAATTGAGTTCTAGAAGTCCAATGGATCTTCAATTTGCATTTTCAGAAAGCTAAGAGGAAGCCCTACAAATCTTATGAAGAGCCCAAAAGCCAAATCAGATGTTTAGAGGGCCAAAATGGGCCTGGAAGCCGAAACAGGCTGCTGTCACTGGACTCTGGAACGACGTTTGGTATTTGACCCATAACTGGAGATACAGACCTCCAAATTAGGTCCGGTTTGCGCGGTTGGAAAGCTGACATTCAGGGTAACATTTAATATGAAGACCACGTGATCTAGATCCGCCATTTCCGTGGTGTAATCCAGCTTGCAAAATGATGCGTTTTAAAATGACGCGTTTTTGGAGGTGGAAAATGGATGAAGGAGATGCCCAATTTTCCTATAAATAGATGAAGAGGCTGAAGGGAAACACACACATTTGGAGACCAAGATCTCTCCCATTCTAACTTCCTTCTTCTACTTCTTGCCTTCTACTTGGAATGGCTTAAGTCTTAATCTTTTCTTTTAATTATTTTATTTTGATTTTCTATTCTTCATCTCTTTCGTAAGGATTCATTATGTTGTTGAGATTTATTTTTATATTGGAATAGAAGCTTTCATTTTCTTTAATTGTTCTTTATGTTCTTCGTGTTCATGATGAACTTGTTCATGTTCTTCGTGGTCATGATGAACATCTTTATTTCTGTATTTTCATTTTATACAAGCCATGCTTGGCTAAGTTTCGTGATCGACCCATGAGTTGAGGATTCCATGGTGTCATCCGGAGGACTTGTGCTTTAATCGGTAACTAACTTGTTTCGTACTTCAATCGGATTCAAGTTTAGATACAGATTGGATGTTAGATCTAACATCCGCATTGATATCTCGAGGATATAATTCGGATCAGTTCATGTGAGTATTGTGCGTTCGTACGTAAAACATACCATGTATTCGAACATATGCTAGGCGATCGTCTAGTTGAGGGAGTTTTTAGACAAATGCAGTAGATTTCGGTTTGTCTAGAATCAATCATAAGTTCAGTTATTCTGTTTTTGTTCGATGATGAAAGGTCTTGGAATCCCATTCGGGTTGATCCATTTTTAATTTGATTTAATCTCGCTCTTTTCATTCTGCCTTTAATTCTTGTTATAATCCCAACAAAACCCAATCCCCCCTTGTTTTCATTTCATTTGCATGACATCTAGATTACTTAGGATTCAATAAAAGGCTCCTCGAGAAGAGAGAACGATCCCAGTTTTGCCTATACGCAATCCTTGGCTAATTGTTGATTGTAGACCCCAAGGCTAATGACAAAAGGTCTTCATCAAATGGCGCCGTTGCCGGGGAGCTAAGTAATTGGCTCCCTAGGTAATCTAATTGTCAAATTGACTTTTGACAAAGGGTTTCTCATGTGAAGCTTGTTAGATTTACATTTTTTTTTTCATTTTGTTAGCATTTTTGCATTTAGGTAGCTTGTGTGAGCTTGTTTTCTTTATCTCTATAAAAAAAAAAATTGGTCTTGCATCTTGTACCATTTTGAATTCTTTTTCCTTTTTTTTTTTTTACTTGCATTTGTATTTTTTTAGATTCCTTTTCTTAATAGTTATTTTCTCATTCATTGGGAATTGATTGCATTGAATTTTCATGGCTTGGTTTTATGATAATCATGATCTACCTTTCAATTCTCACTCTTTTGTAGACAATCAAGAATGTGATGGCCCATTCCACCACCACCATGAACCATACCAACAACCTTCATTCCAACAATATCATCAACCCTCTCACTTACCATACCATCCTTCATTCCATCCCACTTTCATACCATTCCATCCATCTCATGAATCCCTATACCAATTTGAGCCACCTTATGGACCTCACTCTCATCCATCTCGTGCCCAATCAAGATCCTTCATTTTGTGAAGTCATTGGAGATTTCCAAAATCAAACGACTTGGGCTATAAATGAGGAGTGGTCACATAAGGACGACTTTCATCAACACATGGACTCTATTTTTAGAATGATGGAACAACAATTGAAATCATCGAGAGATTAGGAAAGGAAATTGAGCAACAATCACAAATGTTGAAAATGAATTTTCAAGAAAATCCTTCTCTTATGGTCACACATAAACAAGAAGTGAAGCAAGTACTAAAGCACATCGAAGAGTCTTTTCTCCCATTTGGTAATGATCCTACCCTTATAGAAGTAGACTCTCCTACTATTGTGATTAATAAAGCAATTCATGATTTGAGAAATAATGAGGTGGACGAGGAAATCATTGTTGAATCCCCTCAATTGTTTGGAAATGTAATTACTCAACCAATTGGCTTTAGTAGTAGTGATTCAACTGTACTTGTTGATGAGTGTGTTCCTATTCCTTCATGTGATGCTTTAACTATTGAAAATGCTTCTCTTCATAGTACTATAGATGAATGCGCTAAATTGAATGACATATTTTCATGCTCTTGTGAGGAAAATCAAATATGTGTAGATTGTTATCATGAAAAATGTCATTTACTTGTTAAGCTTCAAAAGAAAGCATTTAGTGAAATGGTTGATTCTACCATTGATCATAATGCACCCTCTTGTACTATTGATGATAGTAAGCATGTTAATTTTGAAAAGATTGAATCAAGCATGGATGCCAATGTTGTTGATGATGTTCTTGATGAATGGCATTGATTATCCGATTTTGCATCTATTAGTGACTCCGTTAATTGTGCCGTTATAATAATGAATGGTGTCCTATTTGTACTGAAATTAATGATGCATTATACGGTGATTTTGAATTGATTGTGGATTCTGTTGTTGATGTGAGTGAGAACAATCATAGCCTGGAATGTCAAATGCATAAAACTCCCATTGGATTACTTTCTTGTAGTCTTGTTGGTGACAAAGATTCTGAAATTTTGATTGATAAAATTCTGCATGTTGATGAATCTTTCCAATAAGTGTTGTCATGTGATTTGCCACCCGATTTAGAAAATAAAAATGATTGCTTTGAAATTTTGGATCCTTTCGGGTGGTAACAATTTCAAAAATTCTCTTCCTTCTTCCACTCTTTTCCCTTCCATCTCTTGTGATTGCAATGATGATGTAGTGTACTCTAACACTAAGTTGGATTCCACACCTTCCATTTTGCAAGCACAAGAGAGTTTTCACAATGTAATTGGTTGCTTGACTCCCTTGATGGGAGTGTCATTGATTTCCTTGGATGTGATAGTTATCTGAAGAGTTTAGTTCCTAAAATGAATTTACTTCACTTGAAATCTCTTCATCTTGCTATTTTTGGATGGGATACTGCTATTTGCTTGTCTTCTTTGCAAGCACATGGTTGGAAGGATCGTCAGAAGAGTCAATCTCTACCGTACATGCTTGGACCTCTTCTGATTGACCCTGAGCCACCTCCAACAAGGAAATTCAATAGAAGGGAAGATATTTTTGAAGAAAAATGCATGATTCTCATTGGCGATGAGAACTTCTCCTTCAAGCTACTCAAGATACTCTAACAAAGGTTGTCTCTTTCCTTACTTATTTTCTTCCTAATTCATATGATTACTTGGGCTTAATTGTTGTATGAGGAAGATAAGTGTGGGGGAGGTACCCAATTCAAAAGAGTAGAAAAAGTAGAAATAATGTAGTTTAGTAGGTAAAAAAAAAAGAGTTTTTATGAATAAAACACTCTCTTTCTATGATTGCTCTATTTCTTGTGAACTTTGACATCTTGGTTTTGATGGATCTTTCTGTTTGAGGCTGAATTTCTGGACTCTTGGATTATATTTCTTGGTAGTTAATTTTGGGATGCTGGTTGCATGATTTGGTATTGACCTTTGTGAGATTTTGGGCCTGCATGAATGGAATTCATCTATTACCATTCTTTCTTTCATGTGTGCATCTACTCATGATTTGTGTTCTCTAGAACTTGCTCCTTTTCTTTTTGAAGCTCAATTTTTCACTTACGTGCATAAGTATGATGGAAGCTTGTTTTCTTTCTTTCATTTTCCCACTTTGGCCAAATAGCCTGCCCCTTACATTATATTCCCTTTGCTAGCCCCTTTGTGCCTTCTTGACTCATTCTTTTCTAAGCCACATTACAAGCCTAAGCGTAAAACCATTTTATTCGCGCACCTTGAAAATTTATTGAGCATTGGTTTCACCTTAGTTTTGTGTTTCGGTGTGGGGGTTGCCCAGTGTGCAACATTTTAAGTGTGGGGGGAGTATTTGATTTTGATTTTGTGCCATTCATCATTTGGCATTAATGTTGGTCATTGTGATTCTATAAAAAAAGGGTACAAAAAAAAAAGAAAAAAGGAAAAAAAGTAGAAAAAGAAAAAGGAAAAAAAAAGTACAAAAAAGAAAGAAAAAAAGAAAGAAAAGAAAGAAAGAGAGAGAGGAAGCAATGTAAAGAAGGAGAAATAAAAAGAAATGATATTGAGGTGATTTTCTATTATTAACTGATGTTCTTTTTAATTTCTTTGGAGTTAGCCTCTCATTCCATACTATTATCTACCTTCACCCTAGCCCCATTACAACCTTAAATAACAAGCTCTCTTGATTTATGCATGCATGTGTTATGAGTAGTGGAGATGTAGAATTTGAGCAAGCTTATGGTAGAACAACTTTCTTGAGTAGAATTTGAGCGATACACTTATTTACCATATACAAGTTGAGAGATTGATTGAAGGCATCCTTTGAGAGACTATCTTGTGTGATCAAGATCAATGAATGATATTGCCATGATTAGTAATTTGAGATGAAGAGATTTTGCCTTGATTGGTTGATCCTTTGAAGCTTTTGTGATCCTTCTTAAGTTTTGAAATTTCAGCAATTGTTAGAAAAAAGAAGTTTTTCTTGCTCCTTGTCTTTTAATTTTGCTCTGGAGTGCAAAAGGATAAGTGTGGGGGAGTTTGATAATCTTTAAATTCATATTATTTTAAATGCAAAAAGGAGCTAAAAACTCTGTCATTATCATGCTTTAATGTATCAATTAGCTAAATATGTGATTTCATCTTCATAATGAGTTTTTAGACTTTATTTGCATTAATCTTGGTCACATCTTGAGTTTGGATTCAAAACTGAACTTTAGTCACATTCTTACTACAATTGGGTCGTGAATACTGTTCGGTATTTTGGGTATAAATTGAGTTCTAGAAGTCCAATGGATCTTCAATAGATCTGGCAACGGCGGTGAGCAAGCATGATGAAGGAGAGTGTGAGGAAGACGACGAATGCAACAGTGGTGGATAGAGAAGACGGATGGCGTCTTCTCCCTTTTCAATCTGCAAGCTTTACGTCATCTTTCCTTCTCCCTCTTCTATGGTGGCGGCCGATAGTTTCTATAGAAGGCGATGGGGTGGCGTGGCGGCCGTACATTGTTTTTTTTTTGGTAAAGGTATCTTCGCTAATTTCATATTTAAAATTAGAATATTAATTAAAAATTATATCATACGTCTATCACCATACCAAACACATTCCAGTCCCAGTTCCACCTCCACCTCCACTCCCTTCAAAAACAATTCCCTATACCAAACGGGGCATAAATGTTGGAGATTTTGAGTGAGGATTTCATTTTCTTGGGGAAAAACGTACTCAAGAATCCCTATTTATAGCATATATTATGAGAAGGTCCCTTTATATGATCTGAATCCTAAAACAGAAGAAACAGTGGAATGGGTGCCATTATATATTTGGAACCCAAACTGAAAGAAAGATTTATAATTTGATTTTACCAGGGACGGGATAGGGGCTACATTCTATGAATGTTGACATTCACATAGAATGGTAGCTGTGATGATGAGTAGTTTTCTTTTCTTTTTCTTTTTTTCTTTTTTTTTTGTGTGGCCGTGTGGTAATTCATTACTTGTTTACCTTAGGAAAATTGTTCCTCCGAATATATACTTGCATGTATCATTTTGCTTATGCGCTTTGCTTGTATGAAATTCACATAGAATACATGTGTTGTTCACCTTAGGAAGTTCTTTATCGTAGTTGTTTACATGAATGTTTGAACAAAGTTGAAAAGATACATAAATTTGCTTTATTCTGGTTCATTATAGTGGAATTGATATCTTGCCTAATCTTACATATAAATATATAATGTGTGTGTGTCTATATATATATATATATATATGCAATCATTTAGGAAAAGGCACAGAAACTCTAGATTGGTCAACAAGGATGAAGATTGCTATTGGTTCTGCAAAAGGATTGGCGTATCTGCATGAAGACTGTGAGTTTACTTGATATACTCTAACATCCAATAAAGAAAAGTTATTTCACTTATTACTACTCATAGAAGTTTTACTTGGTTCAGTCCAATATCATATTGTTTGTTTTAGGTCAACCCAAAATCATACATCGTGATATCAAGGCAGCTAACATTCTCCTTGATGACAAGTTTGAGCCCAAGGTACGTAGGTCTCATTAATGCAAGTTTTAATTACATTTTCAACCAAGAGAAACCTCAATTTTCTTGTCCAAACACCCATAGAAATAAAGTTATGTATGAGAAAACTATATAGAATTGCAAGTTAATCAATGGACAATCGACAAAATAATATTACCTTTAGTCTTTAATATAAGACCCAGTTGACTAATTTGGGAAGGTTAAGAAATAAGGAAACTAAATAAATTACTTTAAGTTATTTATATTTATTATTTTTCTCCAAACTAATTTGTCGATTTATAAACTGATATATAATCTAATAATACACATATGTATTTCAAAGAGATGATGTAAAATATGTTATAATTAATTAATTTAGCTTTTTTAATATCTTGATAAGGAAAAACTTTATAGCCTATAACTCTTCAAGTATACGGGCCGTATCAAGTAATAAAGAGTAAGTAAGAAAGAGCATGCTTGGCCCTAGGCGGATCTTTACCCAAAGGGTAGGGGTTCGAAACCTGGAGAAGACACTCATTGGGAGGGGTAGTACCCCATGTTGCTCCATACCCCGGAGTTGTTACACACTTTACCACCATTTTTCATACCAAAAAAAAAAAAGAGTAAGTAAGATATCGTCCCCATAAGGACTTTAATACCAAAACTTCAGTTAAGCATTAATTTTACACTTTCCTTTAAGTTGAGCAAACCAAATTAAATTTAATCAAGAGAAAACTAAAATCAAAATAAGAAAACTACCAGAAATAATCAAATGAGCAACCCAGAGTCACTAATCCCTTATTAGCTTCATAAACCTTGTTTTCAATAATTTAATTAGCTTTAATATCAATTTTGTTAATCTCAAGTATAAATAGCTATAAGTGTCCTGTCACCCACTTACAACCCTCTCTTGAGTATAACTTGTTATGTCTCAAGAGGCAACAAAAATGGAACACACTCTTCAACAATTATATGGGGCCATTAGGTACATGTCTATCCTAATCACAAATTAAATTGTAATCTAATCCCATATTACTTAATCTCAGAGCCTAATTAAAATCCCCTTCGTCAAGGTAAATCCTAATGTTCAAAATCATATTCAATGATGTCCAATCACAAAATAGATAAAACTAACCAAGATTAAGTAATCAAAATTAATATCAAATTTAACTAAATAATGAAAACAAAATCCAATTCACTCACAAGTTCATAGGTCCTTTAGGTTGCAAAACCAACTAGTCACACATGGCTCTAATAAAATCCATAAGAAAAAGATAAGAATTCATGTTCAAAGAATAAGGAGAAAGAGGAAAGAAAGCTTTTCCGTCGCCTCCACAATCCTCTCTTCCTTCCATGGAGATGATGAAGAAAATCGAAACACTCACTCGCTACTCTTCCGCTTCTTCGTTCCTCTTTTTATGCCTCTTTTTTGCTTCATATATATATAACCTAGATATAACTTAGGTGTGGGTCATTGATTTTCCTTTTCTTATTAAAAAGATATCTTATATCTTGTAATCTCCTCCACCAAATCATATAATTGATTTTGTTTCTATTTTTCTTGCATGGGACCACCGAGTTTGGTGATTACATATCCTCTTAATTGCTTTTTTTACTTCTTTCCAAATCAGCTAATATTTCCCGCAAATAAAATAGGAAAAAGTAGATTTTATATCAAAATAATTTTTTATCCTATAATGATAATAAAGAATATAAAAGATAATTAAATAGGTATATAATATTAATAAATCCAACTAATTATCATAAAATATACACCTATTTAATCATAAAATATATACTTATCATATCTCAAATTAGTCAATTAGGTCTTATATTAAGGATTAGAGGCAATATTATTGAAAAAAAAGACCTTGTGACTTGACTGGATGAATAAAGATGATGACGATGCTAGCTAATGATTTCTCTAAAAGAAACGTGGAAATAAAGCTCCATATACTTGGTTCTCTCATGAATTATATATAGCAACGTGTTAGTCGAGTGTTTATTAGTCCGAGTGTTTATCACAATATATAACAACGGTTGTGGTAGAGACCGATTTTACTTTAGGAAAGGTAAAATAGTAAGAGGATAAATATTGAAAGGATAAATCTTTAGTAGATTATGAAATCGGAATCTAATAGCATAATATGATAAAGAATAGAGTAAATCTTTAAGGCCAGAATTTATAACTTATCGACTACTAAAGCCCAAAGAGAATTTCTCATAATCGAAAAAATAATTCTCTAATAATTTTCCATATATATTTCATACTTTCTTGAATAGGCAGAAAGCCAATTTAGAGAAATAGTTCACGAGAGAGAGGCTCTAATTCAAAATTCAAATGCGTCATTCAAATAGCTAACAACTCATAATTCTAGCAACTAACTCCTACGTTGCATGGATATTTCACTTATTTCTTAACTACTAACAAGAAAAATTAAGAATTAATTTGTCAAATCTCTAACTTTCTGCAACCTCCATTATCTCATGCTAATCTGGTACTCTATCAAGTTGGCTTGCTGTGAGATATGTGCAAGTCACAGCGCACAAAGCATTGAATATTCTTACGAGTGGTAAGTGCATGGGATAGGAATTTTCCCTTGGAGGAAGATTGAGAAACAATGCTTTGCTTCTTGGATTGCCATAAAATGATGTGTGTGTGGTTTGGGGGACTACTAGAGTTAGGCACTTTAATTTGTTCATCATCCCACTTGGCACTTGAACATATATCAATATCCATAATATCTATTAAAAAAAAATGATAAGTGCTTGTATCTATATATTAATCAGATTGCAGATTTTGGACTTGCCAAACTTTCATCGACACGATACCCATGTCTCTACAAAAGTAAAGTTAACCTTTGGGTAAGTCAGTCTTAGTCTTGTCTTAACAAACTTATCTTGTCGACCCCTCGATGAAGTCCGTGGATTAATTGCCATTGGATAGAAATTTTTTTTAATTACTTTCTTTTACCATTTACTGTTCCGTTGAATACAGATACCTAGCTCCAAAATATGCAACTAGCGGGAGACTCTCAGAGAAGGCAAATGTATTTTCCTTTGGTGTTGTACTCTTAGAGTTGATTGCTGGACGAAAACTTGTTCTTCAAACTGGCTCTTTCACAGATGACAGTCTAGTTAAGTGGGTATGTCAAATGAGATAACAGGGATGAAACATCGATTATTTCAGATTATAAAGAGAAATATTGGTGCTGAAATAGAAGAAAATAAATAGAGAAAATTAAGATAGCTCGTAATGAATAGTTGAAACAATGAATACATATATGTTGCAAATAATGTGCAAGGCCATTACTATCCACAGCTTTGGGGAATCGAAATGTTTTGGTTCTAGCTGATCCAAGGTAGCAGAATAATTACAACTCTGAAGAGGTGTTTCGAATGGGTTCTTATGCTGCAAATTGTGTGCGTCATTCACCCGTCCATCGTCCTTGAATGAGCCAAGTTGGTGTTTCAATTGTTAAAACATGTCTCTCAATCTGGCTATAGTTGTAAGTTTATTTATTTACTTTCAATTCCTTCGCTAATGCCTTCTCTACCGGCTACATCTATTTCTTCCTAGATCTCAGCCTTGAATGCCGGGTCACCTTTTAGCCTAGTGGCATGAGAGCTCCCCTTAAGTGGGAAGTCACAACCTCAAGTCATTAATGTTTGCTTCTTTGAATTCTCTTAAAAAAGTATAACACCCCAAATTTCATACTCCAAATGGTGTCGGTTGACACTTAGTTTTAGAAAAATCATCAGAGTTTGAGGTGCTACAGCTCACAGTAATACGGAAACGGAGAGCATGTGCTTACATTTGGACGATGAGTAACTGATACAAAATGCCCAGGCATATGCTGATGCCCCGACATATGCTGGTTATATTAAAAATAATCCCGAAGGAATATTCATGTGATACAATACAGATCTTGTGTATAATTACAACTTTTGAATAGTAACTATACATCCTTACACCAAGCCTTAACTAGATTTGTAGCAATGAACGCAACTGAGTTAATCAAACAATTTAGCCAGGTAGGTGTCTCTAGTGGAAGTCTCCTCGAATTCACGGTGACTTAATGACTGAACCACATAGACTAGCCCTGCCTTCGGCACCAAACGGTTTAAAGTTACTTTGTTAGATTCATGCTAGAAACTAGTCTCTCATGTGGACCGGTGCCTCTTCATGGCTCCGTCCATCGGTGCCTCTTCACGGCTCTAACTTCTATTGCCTTTTCACGGCTCCATCCACGATGTCTTCTTAGATCCTGGTTCCTTTCCTGAACTATTAGTCAAGGCTGAGATTCAATTTCCATTGAATCTGAGGTAACAGTTAACCTTATGTTCAAGTATAACAATATATGCATGACAGACATTCATTACATTACAACAATAACCAATACATAGCATATAGCAGATGTAAGGTTACAACAATATATAAGCACACAGTAGATGTAAAATCATCCACGTTTGCACTAACCAGTGCCACGAAAGCTCCTCGTGTCCTCAGCGCTAGGAAAACTCAACGGCATTATCAAGATTATAACCCGTATAAAGCTGAATATATAAACAGGTGACCTAAGTCACAGTGCATGACCCAAGACCTAGTCTTGCCCATCACTTCATGAATCATTCCATCACATACATGCATACAAGACATATTAGAGTTAAAGTTACTGTACGCGAATGTACCTTCCTTCCACGTGAATAGCAATTTACTATTCATGTATATGACACTATTCATGAATAGTAATATGCCTGTCCTTCGAATCCGACTCCAAACTTCCTGGATATCCTAACATATTACCATATCACTTAGAATAATATTTTAAGGGTTTCCTTTGCCACTATTGACCTTTTTACCCTTACATTTCATGAAAAACGGAATTCCCAGCACTTTGGACAGATTTTTCACTAACTTTGAAAAATCATAATTAATTCTACAAAAAATCAAAATGAGGTTTTGTAAAATTCCCCATGACCCTTGACATGGCTATCTTCAAGGAAAAATAACGGAATCAACTCGAAATTCATGAGTCATTCCCAGATTTTCTGTTTCCAAACACTGTTCAGATTTAAAATCCAGTAAACAAGGCCTATCTTCAAAAATTCATATCTCCCTGTCCAGAGATCAAAACGTTATATATTTTATATATTTGGAAAGCCCTACATGTCTACTTTAACCATGTAAAATTTCATGATTTACGGATGTCATTTGTTACATAATGATACGCAACATATGATATGATTAAGTAACTTATTTAGTTTCCTGAATCTCTTCAATAAAAGTCAACTATGTCTTATATTTAGAATCGGAGAGTGTATACTATTTTGTGCTCTCTCTCTCTCTCTCTCTAACACACCTCCCTACTCAACTACACACCTTCACCTGACGCACCGAAGATAATAATCAAAAAGTGGTTCCAAAATAAAAGTTTGATGGGCTCTAATTTGTTAACGTGATCATGAACTTTTTAAAGGGGTTATATTGAAAGCTAGTCTGAGTATTTTAAGCATTAACATAAGGGGCCCGAAATATTATACCTATTTAAAGTTAATTATTGGAGACAATATAACATAGATTGATGGTTCTTTAATGACCTTTTTTCCCCAAAATTATCCGTATTTAAATATGGGTATAATCCAAAATTTATTTTAATTTCAAATAAAGTTAATGACTTAACAACTTCTTAGTTATGGTGAAATGGTTAAATGTGTCTTAAAAGAGTATATGATTATATCATTTTTGATGACAGAAAAGGATAAGTACATACCATTTGAATTATGATGACAAAAAAGAATACAGAGACACACATTGACTCTTGTTATTGCAGATCCAAGAAAAGTCAAAAGCTGTATTTTTAGTAGGGGGAGCTAGTTCTATCTTGACCGTCTAAATTTTTTTTTTTTTTTAATTGCCAATTTTTAAATGAAAAAATTATTTTTTAAAAATATGTTAGTTGGGAGATTATTTTTATTTTAGATTCTTTACTTATTAAAATAATTTTAACTTAAAACATAAAAAATTAAATCAACCATCCATATCCCATCTAGACGGTCCGGATGGAAAGAGTTTTTTTTACATCAAGTACTAGCTAGCTACATCGTACGTGGTGCGAAGCTATAAACACAAGTTGAGAAATGAAATAAATGGATTTAATGTGACTCCTATTGCCTTGTTTTTTTTTTTTGAACACTTCTATTTGTATTCAATCTTTGGAAAGAAGGAACAACTATTACAAAGCAAGTTTGAAGCAAAGAAACAGCACAAATCGAACAAAGAAACATGAACCAGAATAATGGTGCGAAGAAACAAACTACTGGGAGTAAACAAAAAGGGCGAGCTGCTAAACAGCGGACACCCTAAGGATAGCCACTCAACCAGGGTCTATACATCTGGGTGATGCCGAGGGGTGTTCTTGCTGACATCTGATGTTCCTCAAATCTTCCTCTAGAAACTGAGACAAAGAAGGTAAGGGTATTCCTACCCACCTAATTGGGCACACCTCCTTATTGGTAGATGCAGCAAGCCAGTCTGCTGCTTTGTTCCCCTGACGAGGAGTGAAGAGGACAGAAAAACTGGGATCAAATTTAAGTGCATTAAGTATGTCATCAAGAATGGCTCGGGACTCCCATTCACATAGAGAAGGTTGATTCTTTTCCACACAATGCGCAAGAGTTTGGTTATCGGTTTCAAAGATAACATTTTTATTCCCCAAATCTTGGATGATCATCAGAGCTCGCTTCAGTGCTAATGCTTCCGTCATGAACACCGAGAGAGATTTTACTTTGTCAACAAATTCCCACTGCATATGACCCCAGTGATCACGGCATACAAGTCCTATGGCGGCAGCAGCTGTAGCATTGTGAAATGATCCGTCAAGATTAACTTTCAGAAATTCAGCTTCAGGTGGTATCCACGTGACCGCTGGTTTCGGATTCTTGCATACTGCAGCATCGATACTGGTCGGGTACCACGTGGCCCAAAAATTATTCAGTGAGACCTTAGCTTTCTCTATTACATTCATCGAATCTGGGCGTTGCCCATTAAATACGTTAGCATTCCGTTCTTTCCAGATGAACCACAGCAACCAGCCAATTAATGCTCTGTCATAGTCGGTCAGCAAGCTCTGAGAATTCCACACTCCAATCCACCATTGTTGGAAGTTGAGGATGGAGTTGAGATCACATTTCAGGGATAGGCCACACCCAAACCAGACACAACAAACCCATTGACATTGAAAGAAGAAGTGCTCAATCGTTTCGCTAGCGAGTTGGAAAATTGGGCACGTCGCTGAGGGGCTTTTGTGTCGTTTGATTAGGGCTACGTTTGTAGCAAGGGCATTGGATAGACAACGCCAAATAAAAGTCACAACTCGTGTTATAGTCTTGAGTTTCCAGCTCTTCTTCCAAATATCGCTAGAAATATAGATTGAAGGCCCAGCAGTTTGAAGATGAAGCGAAGGATCATTATTCGTCAGAGAATAACCAAGTTTGACAGAGTAAGTTCCATTTTTCGCAAGGGTCCACATTAGCCGGTCTGATTGAGGGGTCCGAGGGAGAGAGATGGCCTCAATAGCATCTTTGGCGTGATCATTGATTGCATCTCTGATAGGAGTTAAGTCCCAATATCCACTGCTGGTTGAAATGATGGAGGAAACATGTTGAGTAGCATTCTTGAGTCCTTCATCATATGTGATCAGTCCACGAGAAGGAAGAGTAGGGATCCATTTGTCTTTCCAGGTACGGGCCGACTCCCCATCTCCAATTTGCCAGCATAAATCAGCTTTAATGAAATCCCTCCCTTCTAGTATGCTAGACCAACACCAAGAGGCTCTATGGCCTTTTCCTGCATCCAAGAAAACATCATTAGGAAAATAAAGAACTTTAAGTACTCTGGCCCATAGGTCATTGGGGTTTTGGAATAGTCGCCAAGCTGTCTTTGCCAAGAGGGCCTTGTTAAATTTTGTGAAGTCACGAAATCCCATGCCTCTTTCGCCTTTAGGTCTTGTAAGCTTCTGCCACGCGATCCAGTGAGTTTTGTGTTGCCCTTCCCACCAGTAATTAGACACCAGGCTATTGATCATGATCTCTCCCCGGGAAAACCGATTATGTTTATAACAGCTTTAATCATGTTTACTGCTCCAACCATGAACCTTCTTGCTTACCTTTTCACGAACATATGCTAGCGCCTGATGCTTTGTTTTCCCCCCAAACACTATGAATGCCCAAGTATTTGCCTTGATCAATGCTTTCCTCAATGCCAAAGATATCACATATGTCCTTTCGGAGCGGTTGAGGCACGTTGTTGGAAAACACAATACTTGATTTTTCCAAATTAGCAGACTGGCCTGATGCTAAACAATATCGTTCAAGAATATTAGCCAGTACATGACAATTTTGGATATCTGCGTTCATGAAGAAGAAGGCATCATCTGCAAAAAAGCTATGAGATATCTCCGGACATTGGTTAGTGAGCTTGATTCCAGTTAGGAGACCCTGCAGGAGAGATCTATTAATCATGCATGAGAGGGCTTCCAAGGAAAATATAAATAGATATGGCGATAGGGGGTCTCCTTGTCGGAGACCTCTACCGGGGCTAATTGAAGCAATTTTCTCCCCTGCAATACACAAGTTTAGATGCGCTGTTTCCACACAGGTCATTACAAGATTAACCCACTTTTGGGAAAAACCAAACTTCAACATAACACCACGTAAGAAATCCCATTCAACTCTATCATATGCCTTACTCATGTCCATTTTTAAGGCGAATTCAAACTTGTTGCCAGTTTGCCTTCGTCTTAAATAGTGGAACACCTCATGAGCAATGATAATGTTGTCTTGGATTAACCGGCCTGGGACAAAAGCACCTTGGTTAGGTGAGATACACTTATCCAAGCAACATTTCATTCTATTGGCCAAAACTTTTGAAATTATTTTATAAGAGAAATTACATAGGCCAATAGGTCTGAAATGTGAGACTGATTCCGGCTTATCAATCTTAGGAATAAGTGTGATATTGGTACCATTGGTGTCCTCAAGAGAGAGGTTCAAATCAACAAATTTTGTTACCATCTTAACAATTGAGCTACCCACCTTCTCCCATGAGAACTGGTAGAATTTACCTGAGAAGCCATCCGGGCCTAGGGCTCTTGAACCTCCCAAGCTGAATGCTGCGAGACGAACTTCCTCGTGCGTGATGGGCCGGAGCAGGAGTTCGTTTGAGACATCATCAATCCTTACCTCTACCGAGTCCAAGGTCGGGGTCGTGTCTAGCGCCCGATGGAGAGAAAATGTTAGTGAAGTAATCTGTGAACATTGCATTAATTTTACCTTTATCTCTAGTCCACGCTACATTTTCATCTTTAATGCTGAGGATTGAATTTCTCCTTCTTCTAACAAGGGTAGTGAGATGGAAAAAATTGAGTTCCTATCTCCTAACTTGAGCCATGAAACACGGGAGCGTTGCCACCAGTGATTTTCTTCTTGGTCCATTAGCTCTTCTATACATTGAAGGAGATCCGCTTCTTCCTTCTTTCGATCCTCAGTTAGGTACCCCTGGCGAACAGTAGCTAGACAAAATTCCAATGCATTTATTATCTTTTTACGGTTAGGAAAATTCTGTTTACTCCAATTTATAAGATATTTTCTACAGCTATTTAAATTGAGAGTAAAGCGGTTTATAGCATTGAAATTTGGAGAATTACCCACAGTCTAACTATTATGGACCACCTGCATAAAATCATTGTGAGCCGTCCAATAATCCTCAAACCTGAAAGGTTTAATTTTATTAGAAGAGACATGATTAAAATTGACAAGTAACAAGTGATGATCAGATCCTAGAGGGTCTATGTGGAACACTTGGGCCAAAGGGAAAGAATGGTAGAACTGTTCATTCCCCATAACCCGGTCTATCCTTTCTCTGATGGTTGCCTCACCCTCCCTACGGTTGCACCAGGTGAACCACGAGCCCTAGAAACCCAAGTCAATCAGAGAGCAATTAGATATAAATTTTTGAAAATTAAGTATTTTTCTGATAGCTCTTTGATTGCCTCCCTGTTTTTCTTGATGAGATGTGATGTCATTGAAATCGCCCAGGCAGATCCAGCTCTCTGACCAGTGGGAAGCAAACCTGATGATACTTGCATACACAGCTAGTCTTTCTTCTTCAATTGGAGGTCCATACACGAAAGTAATATAATGAGGAAAGTCAACTAACGGGTCAGACACCGAAGTGTGAATGACATTACTGGATGATGATATGATGTTCACAGTAGTGGTTGTATCCCAAAATAATGCCAGGCCGCCATTTATCCCAATAGGATCAACAATCCACTCTTCTTCAAATCCACATCTTTGTCGGATTCTACTCACGTACCTACGTTTCTTTCTGGTCTCCATTAAGAAGACAATATGGGGTTTTTCTTTATTGCAGACTTCTTTGAGATTTTTGACTGTCAAGGGAACCCCTAACCCTTGACAGTTCCAAGATAGTAGACTCATGGCAAACCGATGGTTGCTTGGTGGCAACCATCGGCGTTTTGGGTAGCATCAGAGAAGAGCATATGATTATTATTATTAGACGAGCCAAAGTGAGTGTCCAGAGGAAGGGATTGACCGAGAGCATCATTAGGAGTGAGTTCAACTAGCTCGGCCTTGCGTTTTATTTTTTTCCCCGTAAAGCCTTTTTGAGGTTCCTGAAGGTGAAATGGATGGGCCCATCTGTAGCCAACTGGGTCTGGCCTTCTTGTTGGTTAATGTCTTCAGGGGCCTGGAAAATGAGGCGCTTCTTAGTCGAGATAGAGATCCCAACATCGTCTTCTTCATTAAGTTCAAGGCACCTCTTTAGATTAATACGGTTGAGATGAGTGGTAACTGCTGTGATCGGGGAGATGCCAGAGAAGGGAATAATTGCTGATTGAGAAGCTGACTCAGTCACCAGAGAATCTACCCTATAAAGAGTCGGAGTGATTTGTGGGATAGATTTTGGGCTGACTGGTGCCGACAGTTCCGGAGGTATTTGATCTCCTGCATTGATTGGCACTAATTCATCGCTTGCTGGTTTCTCGGAGGACAATAAATTAGGCGTGGATCTCGGGCTCTCAGAGGTAGGATCCGTTGCTGCCGGGATTTCAGTGATTCTGATCCCCTTTGGAGCTTGCGATTGAGTAACGGCATTTACTATCATCTGACCGTTGCAGGGGTTTTTATGATAGGGAGGAGAAGGTGCGGATCTCTCACCGTGATTCACAGGATTGCCATATATGTTGGGGCCGCCTATTGTCCGTCGGCTAGGTTCCTTTCCCATGTCGGAATCGGTTTTTCGGTTGAATCGAGCTTCATCCCAAGTGTTGTCGTGCGCCACCAGTGTATCCTCCATTGTTTTGACTTGGGTCGTTCCCAGACCATTCCCACATTTAACATCATCTGACTCGTCATCAGGGCAATCAAGTTGAAATTTGCATTGCCGTGCCGAGTGCCCGATTCTGCCATAGTCATAACAATAGTCTTGAAGACGTTCAAATCAGACAGTAACCCAGATTGGCTCTCTTTGGGGACGAGGAACCCAGAAGCCTGCCACCAGCGGTTCCAGGATATTAACTAGGACCCTGACTCTAATGAAAGTACGGGAAATTCGATCCTGTATTCGTGGAGCTTCATACATCACGGTACGCCCTACCGCATTTCCCAGCTTGATTGCATTTTCATCATCGAAGACGCCATGAGGGAGTCCATGGAATTGGACCCAGAAGGGGCACCAGGAAAAATTCACTTCTCTGAGTATCGTAAAATCATCCCAGTGTTGAATATTCAGCAGAGCTCCCTGGATGGACCATGGCCGTCCTTTTAGCACTTTGTTGTAATCTGATTGTCTGCTGAAGAAAAATAGGAATGCGTTCTTTTCTGGCATTTCATGGATCTCTATATCACGAACCAATCCCCATCCTTTTTTGATCATAGAGATTACAATACCTTTATTCAGGAATTTATCAGTTTCTAGACGACCCACCAGAGTACGGCCCTTTTGTCCATTGACAAGAGGATCGGAGGTCCAGTTGCACTTCTTTGAAACGTTTGGACCCACTGCTGTTCTGACCTTGCTCCATTGAACTGGTTAAACAGAGAAGGACACCGAAATACCAGGACTGTAAAGAGGGTAAGCGGCAGGTGCTGGAGGGGGAGGGAAATGGAGAAGGTGAAGGGTAGAGACTGCGAGGTGGGGAGAAGATAGATATGGATGAAGGTAGGGGTTGGATGAAACTCTCACAGGGGAGAGGAAAACCTTACACAAGGTTAGAGAAGAGGTTCTCTCACAGGAGGAGAGAGATCACTAGCTCCTATTGCCTTGTTGAGTGATCAATCATTAATTTGCGCTGGATTTCTATTAAATCATTAGCCAGAACTAGAAGAGAACTAATAGTCTAATGCGTTAATTTTATTAATTAAAAAAAACAATATTTGAAATCCGAAAGGAAAAGCAAACGAAAAAAGGGGCATTATATCATTTTAAAACTATTCGTTGGAATAAATAAAAATAATAAGGAAATTAATGCAAATAAAACTAATAAGCAGTAGAACGCTACTGTAGGAAAGACTTTTCACATTAGTCAACAAGGCCTCATAAAAAAATGTCGATTCTAAAGGCTTGTTTAGTTTGAGGAAGGGGGGAATTTTTTTCTCCTCTTTACTAAATAGCTTATGAAAATTTTTCAATATTTTAAAAAAACCCTCTCAATAAAAAAGAATATTCTTCTTATTAATAGCAATTTAGTCAATATCCTCCAACCCCTCCCCTCAAACCAAACAAGCCCCAAGAGTACGTGTAATGAAAATTGTAATTTTGTGAACATTTTCATCCACAAAAAAGGCGATGTAGAAAAATATTTTCTAACGTGATTTACGATATATAAGGGAAGTATATGATAAGAGTTTTATCTCGACTGGCGTTAACATACGCTAACTCAAACAGACCACTCAAGAAAACCAGTGTAGAAACTTAATTTTTGACATGGATAAGTATGAAAAGTCATAATTTTTGCCTCCGAAGGTTTTCCTATTTTGTTCTTTTTCACTCTCCTTTTTATTTTTTATTTGGTCAAGGAGAGTTTTGCCTCTCCCAACAATTGTCAGGGTTAGGCTGCTTACCATCTCAAACAAATGCTTGTTGGTCTTTTCTCTTTCCTTTTGATTTCAAGTTAAGGGTATTTTCATGTTTTCATTTAAACTTATTCTCTCTGTTTTTTTTTTTTTTTGCTCAGAACTTATTCTCTCTTCAGTCTAAAGGATCAATAACATTGTTTTTGAAATTTTCGGTCCTGATTTTTAAATAAGGCGCTGAAACTCTCCCAAAATAACTGAAATAAGTCTTCAATCCAAAACGTAAGTTTAGATAAAATATTTATTTCATTCAAAATAACAGTCCATTATCAATTAGGAGTAAAATAATAATGAATGACAGTAAGGTTTCAAGTGACTGATTTTTTTTTTTTTTTTGGTCAAAGGTGACAAAATATCAACTATCAAGTGACTGAATTAATGACAGTTAGGTTTTTGACAATTTTTTTACTAAAAATTATGATTCTTGACTTGACCTGAGCAACAAACATCAAATTTGGTAAGAATTAAACTAGTGCGAGAGTAGATCAAAGCAAAACAAAGAAGTTAAAACAGCATTGATTATTTATAAACCAAAGCAGATTAAGAACAAATCAATGTCTTTCTGAAAGAAAATGAAAGATATCAAAGCAGCATCAACAACACATCGATGTCCATCTTGAAAGAAAAAGATCAATTAAAGGAATTAGATGCTTCAATTTACTTTTCAAAAGTAAAGAAAGGAACCATCATTTAAAAGTAAAGAAAAATATCAAGTAAGGAATTATGTATGTATGAATGTGTGTGCACCCACGCGCTCGCTGGCTCGAACTTAAAATTTTTGTGGTGTGATCATTATTTTGGAAATACGAATGCTAAACAAACTGAATATGGATGCACGTCAATGACAGAATGTGGGTTCTTCTTACATATATCATCTCTTCTCACAATCTTTCAATCATCCTATTTCTAATTGACTCTGTATTATTATTATTATTATTATTATTATTATTATTTGATCTTTTTGGCTTGCTTGCCTTTTAATATACACTTTGATTTGATTCTCTGTTACATCATTCTCTTTGACAAAACATCTGTGGCATGCAACAAGTTCATTTAGCGCATATAGGATTAAACTGAATTGTTGTTCTCTTATATAGGATACTGCTTATTTGAATAAGAAGACAAAGGCTCATTATTTGTCCAGGTTTTTCTAAGCAAAGCTGTATCATCTTATTTAGTTACAATTTTCTGATAAATTCAAGGTTTCCTAGGTAATTCGATCAAATAAATAAGAGATGGTTTTCTTATTAACCAAGTGTGACCTTGCGGAGGAATTAAATATAATTATATAGAGCCTTCTGAATTAATCCTTCATTATTGTCTTGGTTTTTTCTTTATTTCATTTTCCTTTTAATTGACTACGTGGACTTTAATTTTCCATTTACTTATTTTTTTTTTGATCTTTTGGTATTATGTTCATTTACACTTATCCTGAGAAATACTACTTGTAAATGTAATGTTCACTGTCCCAACAATGAAACCAATAGACTGACAGAAGCATCTCTTGGTATCGTGTTTGATTTATTTTTCATATTCCATGCGTGTGTAGAAATGCCTCTGGTTTAAGCAAAAGATATTTTAATTGCATAATGGGATAATATCGGTAAGCTCCGAAATGACTGAACTAATGATAGTTAGGTTTCTAAATTTTTTTTTTCAATTATTATGAGTTAAAAATGCTTGATTCAAACAATTGTAAATTTAGGAATTTTAATTGCAAATAACATATTTAAGCTTTAAAAGTGACTCAGTTTGCAATTGGGATTTAAATGTCATTAACTTGTGTTTTTTTTTTTCCGGGACTTAAATGTCATTCTCTCAATAATATAATATGTTTTATTTCTCAACATCTATGTTGAGTCAAATGATTGTCAACCACCCATTACTAATTTCTGAGTGGTACTATCATTAATTTAATTATTTATCTCAATATTTGCAATGAAAAACTTAAACACATATTATAGGTAACAATTAACAATGCCTTCTATCACTGTTTCCATCATAATGCAAATTGAAAATAAGAAACAAACATAAAATTAAGGAAGAAAACTCTAATCAAAAGTTGAAGCCATAGAATACATAACTTTTTTGGAAAAAAAAAAAAAAAAAAAAAAAAAAAAAAAAAAAAAAAAAAAAAAAAAAAACGACTCATATGTTGTTTCAAATACTGTAAATTCTGTGATGTCATTTCGTGAATGACAATCTTTTGTATGATGGTATTCCTTGCTTGTTCATTATCGTGAGAATAGCCGAAAGCAAAAGAAATAAATCAAAAGAAGCATAAAGAATAAATCAAAATGTCCAACTGAAAGAAAAAGATCAAGTAAGGAATAATTAGATGCTTCAATTTTTATTTTTCAACATTACAGAAAGGAATCATCATATCATTTCAAATCCTATAAATGGCATCCACGACGATCATCCCAACTCATGAATGTTGCGATCTCTTGTTGCACCAGGTAAGCCCCAAAAATTATACATGCGGTATTCTTTTAATTTTGAAGAAAATAATAATAATCAAACACACAATAACAAAATATTTCTGAAAAAGTTCTCTGACTTAAAAACATTTTGCTGTGTTATTTTGGATGAATGCGAGCTTAGCATTGTTTGAAAGATCAAAAGTGAGAGGCAGATATGGAGAACGTGGGAGGTATCATATTGGACATGACGAAGTATTTGTGTGGTCGCGCCAAACACGAAGCTGACTTTATTTATGACTTGGAAGAGAACCTTCAGTCGCTGGAAGCTAAATGGAATGATCTTGAAGCAATTAAGAAGGATGTGGAAGCACAAATTAAAGCAATTGAAGAAACGGGAGAGATGGAAAGGACAGAACAAGTTAATTTATGGCTCAAACGCATCCAAAACACTGAAGAGGTAATACTCTTCATTTACATCTATCCTTTTTTTACCAAGTGTTTTACTATATATGTATGTAATGTTATTGTTTACTTGATTGTTAATTAGTTCAAGTTATAAATACTTAGCTCAATAGTTTCTCATGAATTAATTTAAATTTGTTAGAAGAAATCAAAAGTGATATAAACTTCCTGAAAAAATGTTGTTCAAACCAAGCTAATTAAGCACTTTTAAAAATTTTCAGATACGAATCAAAACTTTATTATATCGAATTTATTTGAAATGGGGTCACAGTAGTATAGAAACATTAGGACCACAACAATATTTTGTTCATATTTTTCTAATTAATTTTATTTCTTCATTTATTTTAACTGAAAAAAATTTGATAGCTTGTAGTATGGATACCTATAAGATCAAGTTTTTATGTACACGATATTTCATATATAATATGATACTCTCAAATTAAGTTTTTTGGTGAACTTCGTAATATATTCTAAGTTTGTTGTGTTATATATATAGTAAGAAAAGAAATACGAAAGACTTTCTCTTATTTATTTTCAAAGAAGTTTTATGCTAATAATGTTGTTTACTGAATTATGTTATTCAGCGTCTAATTATCAGGGTCAATCAATCAAATGATCAAATAATTGGCACAATGTTTAACGTAAATATATAAAGAGGAAGTGAACAAATAAAGGAAAAATGCTTTCAACACAATCAAAATAAATAAGTAAGCTTTTATCAATAATATATAAATAATTAGCATTCAACTATATCATATGAGTCTTAAGTATCATTTTCATGAAAATCAACATTATAAGATCATCACCTTGAGGGATATATCAATAGACGGAGTATTAATATTAAGAGAAGAAAAAAATATATTATATTATATTGAAGATTAGTATTATATATAGTTCAGTCGAGATGTTTTTTTTTTCTTGCCTCCAGTAGTCAATGCATATATAATTTTAATGAAAGTCTAATTCACCATGTTGTCTTATAATGTTATCTAATTTCATTTTGACTACTATTTTTAATTGATTTCTTGCAATTTTAAATCGTTTTCAAACTAATACATGTTAACATTATTCAATATATAACAAATTAATTTGTCTAATTCAAAATTTTGTTTTTAACTAGTTGTTCTCAATTCAGGCATTCATTCTTTTCTTTTCTTTTTTCCGTTTTCTTTTAGTGCGTGAAATGCTTGAGAGCATTTTTGGAAAAAAAAGAAGAAAGCTTTGGTGAATAAACTCCATACTTCCTTAATTGCCTATTATAATGTATCTTCCAGAAGGATTTTGTGTTTTATTTTATAAGTCATTTTGCAAAATATTGAGAGTAGTTCATGTTTTATCCTAAAAATAACTTTAAAAATTAACAAAACTCCTCCATAATTAAGAGAGTCAAATATATTTTATTATAGGCATATATTGAAAAAATTATAATCTTTCAAGGGCATTCAAAAGCAACTGTAATTACTTTCCTTAGTTTTTTATGATGGTCAAACTACTATTTGTTTTTTTTGTTTTTAATAAATAAGTGTAATAAGTAAGAGAGTATTATCAGTCGACAGTTAAATTATATATGCTGCCATTGATGCCATGACAAATGTTTTGGTGTTGGGCCTTGAACTGTTAAAAGTTTGTTTTTAAGCATCAAACATTTATGTCATAGTTTGTCTTAAAATTTTGGTGCTTCACATCCCTAGAAATTGTTTAGAGTTTTGGTCCACTGATCAATTGACCAATACATTAAGCATTTCTCGTAGAATGATTAAGATTAAGATGGATTTAGCAAAATCTTTTAACACAAAGCTTAAGGTTAATTATATATTATTCATATACAAAATAAAATTTTCAGCAACGTCATTCATATTTTTCAATAAAAAAAGTGTCAATCATATTTGGCCAAAAAATAATAATAATTTCAGTCATTTATATTAAGAGCTGCACGTTCTCATCCGGCATATCAATACTTGGTATGAAAGTGTGCTTAATTAGTACGAGGGTTCCACAAAAAAAGGGGGAAAGAAATATTCAACTAATTAACAATTTTATATTTACAGGAAATAAAACAGATTCGCCGAGTTCAAGGAGCCCACGGAATCCAAAATAAATGCCTAAGATATTGTCCAAAGAATTGCAAGTCAAGCCACAAGTTAGGAAAGAACGTTGCCAAGATGCTCCGTGCAGTAGATGATCTAAACACCAAGGGACAAATTTTTTATCAAATACCTCCTGATGAGACTGCCGGGCAAGATTTCATATTTAATAAGGTATGGAATAATATCAAAGCAAATGAGGTTGGTGTCATAGGTTTATATGGGGCAGGGGGAGTGGGAAAGACCACCTTATTGAAGAAAATTAACAATAAACTTAGGAAAAGAAGGCCAGATTTACTTGTGATTTGGGTGGTGGTATCCAAAGAGCCCGACTTGGGTAGAATCATGGACACTATACGAAAGTCAGTAGGGATTGGAGATAGTACTTGGAGTTCTTGCTATATTCAAGAACAAAAGTCTTCAATGATTTTGGGTGCCTTGAAGAAGAAAAAATTTGTTTTGTTATTGGATGATGTGTGGGAGAGGCTAAACTTGAGTTGGGTGGGGGTACCACATCCAAAAGATACTAAGTTTCAGTCCAAAGTGTTGTTCACAACACGATTGAAGGATGTGTGCGCAAAAATGGAAGCTAAAAAGTCATTCGAAGTAGAATTTTTAAAAGAGGAAGAAGCATTAGAACTATTTCATAAGAAAGTTGGAGAGGAAACAATAAACTCACACCCTAGGATCAAAGTCCTAGCAAAAGAAATGGTTGCAGAGTGCAAAGGGCTGCCACTTGCATTAATTTTGGTAGGAAGTGCCATGGTCTGGTGTGGAAAGCATTGAAGCGTGGGAGGTCTCAAATATTAGATTAAGAAGTTCTTCAAGGACTGCTCTAGATTTGGAGACAAAGGTTTTCTCTATCCTTAAGTTGAGCTATGACCGGTTGCCGAATGACACTCATAAAAAATGTTTCTTGTGTTGCGCATCATATCCAGAAGATTATGAGATTCTAGTCAGTGATATCATTGATAAATGGATAGGGGAGGGGCTTCTTTGTAAAGATATAACAAGAAGTGTACATGATATTCGTAATGATGGTCATTCTGTGATTGCAAAGTTAAAGCTTTGCTGCTTGTTGGAGAGTGTTGAAGATGATATTGTTGTGAGTCGTTCCTTCAAGATGCATCATATGATTCGAGACATGGCATTACGGTTAGCTTGTGATCAAGATAAAAGAATTAAAAAGTTTCTAGCACAAGGAAAGGCAATAACATTATCCCATGATGATGTTGAAACATGGAAAATTGTCGAAAGGATTTCAATCATAGCAGGACAAGAAACATGGCTTGTACCACCTATAATTTGTTCCAATCTGGTAACACTATTGTTGAGGTGCAATCGGATAGTTTTGAAAAACATCAAATACATGAGCAAATTAAAGGTGTTAGAACTAAATTCTCACTATGTGTATGGACTTGGAGAAATTGGTGGGTTAGTTCTATTAGAATATCTTTCTTTGAGTGTTTTTAAATTTGAGTGTCCTGAGGAGTTGAAGAATTTGAAGAATTTGAAGGTATTCAACTGGTACTTGGCCCCTGCTAATGTTGGAATTATTCCATTGGAAGTAATATCAAGTCTTCAACAGTTAAGAGTGTTAAGAGTTCACAGTGGAAGTTCATTAGTTGGAGGAGAAGATAGTGAGGGGGAGGCAAAATTTCTAAAGGAGGTGGAATGTCTACCAAAAATTGAAGAACTAAATGTTGACATAACAACAAAGAATGGTCTCAACAAGTTATTTGACTCGAACAAGCTGCAAAGTTGCATATGTGCCCTTCGTCTTGCAGGATTGAGGGACACCAGTATTGAGATGCATTTATTATTGTCATGCATTTCTAAAATGAAGCACTTACGACAATTTGCTATGAGGGGTTTGACAGGAGTGGTGGAAGATTCTTGTATTTATGACACAACTTGCTCTCTAACCATGCTTCAAGGTGTGTCTATCATTGGTTGCAATTCCTTAACACATGTAACATGGCTCAAGTATGCCCCATTCCTTCAATTACTTGTCATTCGTGACTGCAACTCAATGGAACAAGTGATAAAGGAAGATGAGAACGTGGATTCTTCTTCTATATTATCTTCTCTTGTAAGCCTCACTCTATGGGACATGCCAAAGCTTGAGAGCATCCATAAGACTGCCTTGTCTTTTCCTTTCCTAAAAGCCATTACAATAGATGGTTGTTCAAATCTGAAAAAGTTACCACTTCATTCTAACTCTGCCAAACATAAATTGACACTTATCAATGGAGAGGAAGATTGGTGGAACAATTTGAAATGGGATGATCCTGCTGCCGAGCACCATTTCCAATCTAAATTTCAACCATCGTTCTTGCCAAACGGGGTAAGTTAACATTTCTAATGTGATTCTTTTTGCTCTCATATAATTAATACTTGTCTTGCAACAGTTTCTAATTTGTTTTTGGTTACCTATTTACTTAAGAGTAAAAGTTAGCCAACATCATCATGTGATTACACTTGTTTGTTCTGTTTCATGCAAATGTTAATTTTGTTATCTAATTGGCTCTTTTTTCAAACAATTTTATTTTTTTTATTTTTTTATTTTTTTGGGCAGATATGGCACTTGCTGCAGGATTGGATTTCGGCTATTCAATTCTTTGATTGACCATTTCCTTTTGTACGACAAAGCAACGTTCATCCTGTTTGGGTTTTTATGTTCTTAGTGGTTGTAATATGACTCTTCTAAAATTAATTAGCCTTTTGAACCGATCTCTTTATCTTAAAATTAATTAAAAAGGGGTGTCAATAAGTAATTACATTTAAAGATACATCAAGTCAAGCCCATCCATTAGTAATTAGTTTGATTATTATTTTTTTATTAGGGAGATATCATTGTTCATGTTAAAGAAACTGTGTACAGACAAGAAAGCTTACGATACAAAATGTTGAGGCAAGGAACCCTTTTAGGCATTCCCGACTCCCTATCCCGAATATACATTTACGTTATGATGGTACTTGTCTAAATTTATGTTATTTTGTATGAATTGAGATTATTGAACTTTGAAGATTCATATTTCACAATTTATAATGATAAATTTGGATGGATAATTTATGCTTATTTATTTTTTTCCAAAAAAAATGAACAATTTAAATGTAAATGAGTTACTTAAAACACGTTAGCCCTCCCATTTATGTGATAGCTCGTTTATACATGTTTAAATGGGTTGAGGTATGAGTATGGGCCAGCTCATACAAGTTTAAAGTTAAATGGACAGGCTATGGGTTTGGCCTCGGGCTGCCCAACCCACCCATTACTTTGCCCTAGGTTAAAGTGTAAAAATACCTATGAACTTACACATAATGTGTAAAAATACCCATGAATTTTAAAATTGGAGCAAAAATGGCTTAACCATCTAAACCACCCATTGTTCGTTATTTTTTGTTGAAGTAGACGGTGTGTCCCCCATGTAAAGTAATGGATGTTAGGTGTTTTTAACGGTTGTATCATTTTTGCTCTAATTTTTAAAGTTTGTGGGTATTTCGAATCAAAATTTCAACCCTCATTAGATGTCATGTTTGTTTATGGTAAATAGCTCTCTAACATTAGCACACCTTTTTTTTTTTTTTTTTTTTTTTTTGCTCTCATATAATTAATACTTGTCTTGAAATAGGATTCTTTCCTCTTTTTTTATTTTTGCTCTTTTAATTGTCATGACGTAATATGAGTATACGCTTTATTGTTATAAAAAAAATCAACATATTGCTTTTGACATGAAAAATGCTGACCCAGCTCTATTCTCTATTTACTGAATGTCAAGAAGTCATTATAATGTGATTTTCCTTGTATACAAATGTTTGGGTGTGAATACTTCATGCAATTACTAATTGTTTTGTTTGCTGATTGGCTTTTTATATTTGTAGATGCATATGCTGGTGCACGATTTGATTTCTTCCGTTCTTTGAGAGCTTTGATTTGGTTTTGTTTCTGTAGTTCAAAATAAAAGACCATCAATCATTGATTCGAATCCTACAAGTTGTATCAACAGCTGAACCAAGTGCATAAATTTAAATTGATCACTTGTGATTAGTTAAACCCTCAAAATTATGTGAAGTATATATAAGGTCTTTCGTTTTGAATATATATATATATATATATATATATATATATATAGGGTTTATCGTTTGTTATGTCACTTGACATAAAGTTATGTCAAGTGACCCCAAAACTACGTAGTTTTGGGTTAGAGGAATTAATAAACTCTAAAAACCCCATTTATTAATTCCCCTAACTCCCAAAATGACCTAGTTTTGGGGTGACTTGACATAACTTTATGTCAAGTGACATAACAAACGATAAAGCCATATATATATCCTGTAACACCCCATTTTTCAAAAGCGGAACAATGTATTTTTGTCATAGTAGAGCATCGAAGCAAATAAGTGAGTAACTAATAAGTAAAAAGTTAACTATGGTGTATCTGGCTGGTTATAGTAATGGTGCATTCATCCGAGTAAAAAAAATTCTAACTATGTAGAAATATAAATATATCTCCAAAATAAAGCCCCAGCTAAGTCCTTCAAGCATGCTACTTACCCCTGTCATCATCCCTCGGTGCTCCAGACCCTGAACCTATGGTAAGTGCTGAGGTCCAATACCCGGACCTCAGGTAATAGTTAACCTCATGCTCAAGTATAACAATATATGTATGACATACATTCATTGTAACATCCCATTTTCAAAAGCGGAATAATTTTTTTATTTTCATCAGAGTAGAGCATCAGAGCGATTGAGTAACTGATATTTATATTTAAAATGTTGTAAGTCTGGCTGATTACAGTAGCGGTACGTTATACCGAGTGTTTTCAAAAGTGAATAACAAAAGAAGAAAGTCTTCAGCTGAGTCCCTATGCGTGTCGCTTGCCTTTCTCCTCGATCCTCGGTCCTCCTGACCCTGATGCTATATTAAGAGCTGAGGTTCAATGCCCATTGAACCTCGTGTCTGATTAACCTCATGCTCGGGTAATACAAGTATATGGATGACGAGATATTCATGACATTACAGCAGTAATCAATACATAAGCACACAACAGATGCAAGATTAACATATCAACAGTACATAGCACACAGTACATGTAAAGTCATCCCTGTTTGCACTAGCCAGTGCCACGATGGCCCCTCGTGTCCTCAGTGCTAGGAAAACTCAACGGCATTATCAAGACTATAACCCATATAAAGCTGAATGTATAAATAGGTGATCTAAGCTCCATAAACTTAGTCACAATGCCTTGCCCAAGACCTAGTCTTGTCCATCACTTCATAAATCATTCTATCACATATATGCATACAAGACACATCAGAGTTAAAGTTATAGTACGCGGACGTACTTTAGTCATGATGTCGGTACGTTGAGGTTTGGACTGTGATCGTGTTCAAACTATAACGGTAATGACATATCTATTAATTCTCAATAACTTCCTAGCAGATATCCTAGTCACTAATGACCTTTTTACCCTTGGTAGGATTATCTCTCAACTTATCACATTTAATTCTTCAAAAACGCTAGTCCAGAATTCTGGACAGATTTTTATCTAACTTTGAAAAATCATAATTAATTCTAGAAAAATCGAAACGAGGATCCGTAAAATTCCTTGGAATCTTTAGGATGTCTATTTTTGAGAAAAAATATTGGTTTTCACCCAGAATTCGTGATTCATTCCCAGTTTAATGATCTTCAACCACTGCCCAGAATTTTTCCAGAAAAACGTAGCTTAACTTTGAGAATTTTTATCTCACTGTACAGAAATCATTTTAACATGTTCTTGACATATTTAAAAAGCCCTATATGTCTAATTTATCCATGATGTTTTCCAGAATTTCGTGACTGCATTTTCAATATGAAATTTTGGCATGTTCATCACTAATTCCAGAATTTTCAAAACTGATGAAATTTCGTCGAACTTCGTTACCTTGATGATTTCCTTCCAAAAAATTTGCTATATAACCTCTCTCATCATTTTTCGAAACTAAGCCAATTTTTACCATAAAAACATGTAAATAAAATTTATTCTAGAATATTTAAGATCTACACTACTTCTATCTAAGAATTCTAAAAACTAAAGACTAGAAACTAAAACTAAAGACAAGCTTACCTCTTGAAGCTCTTGAACTCCTTCCTCCTTCTTAGAAATCACCACTTGGTGGTTGATTTGGTGTGAAGAATGAGGAGAGGCAAGGCCTCTATTTATAGCAAAAGCTCATGAATTTTATCCCTTGGATCAACTTTTCTTGTCAATGGCTAATATTAATTTGTGCTTCTATGAAGATACAATTTGTGAGCAAATGCTTCCCATTGGTTAGAAACAATTACATTGGATTTAGCTAATTATCTTAATTTCCAAAATTAAATCCCCCATGTGCACAAAATATAATATATTTTAATCTCTCTCTCTCTCTCTCTCTCTCTTCCATCATCTTTTTCCTTGCTTTAATGAAATTCATTTTTGGTTGCCTGATCAATCACTAATACTTTTAAATTCTGTGTATGTATGTTGATTAGTAGTTGGATATCAAGATTTATGGTCTAATTAGATTTCCCTGGTTGTACTAAGCTTATTCTTCAACGTTTGAAAAAATAGCCTTTACTAGACTTACTTTCGAGGTTAAATTATGTGGGTTCAAGATAAGTCCTTATATTTTCTCCAAGGTTCGCTTCTTCACAACTATTTAAATTTGTATAAATTCTCACTTTATTTGTTGTTTTGAGTTTTTTTGTGTACATAAGATATTTCTTGGATTTCAAACCATTATCCAATTTGCTTTAATTCTTTTTCTCTCTCTCTCTCATTGGTCAAAACCTTTTCTCATGGATTAAGCTTTATGAGGCTTAATTAAGGCCTTTGGATTTGGCTTTATTAAATTTAATCTTAACCCTCCATATCTAATCTTAATTAGCATCCCTAATAAAGTAGTTAAGTGTAATTGTCAAAATATGATTGGTTCTAAGATTAATTAGAAACCACTTCTATGCTAATCCTAGCCCTTTACTAGCCCTTGTTTCTTAATTAAGGTAATACATCCTTAATTATGCCTTTAATATATGCCACTAAATTAATTGTGAATGTTTATGAAAATAATTCAATTAACATAGATTGAATTATCCACTAATTGTTGGCAATTTTCTCTAATTGGTTTAATTATTTCCTCACAACTTTTTAGCTTTTCATGGCCATTTATGCACCATGTATTAATTCAATAATTATAGGGAAATTTATGATCCCAAAATAAAATTAGAGAATTTGGTTTTTGATTACCTTAATTCTTAGAGAAAATTCCCTAAATTAACATAAATATGTTACTCAATTTTGAGACCACATATTCACCTATTTCTAATAGGTATTACTTACCAACATATAATGTTTATAATGAATATGAATTTTAGGGTTTTACATTCATAACATTACAGCATTAACCAATACATAGTACACAGCAGATATAAGGTTACAACAATACATAAGCACACAGCAGATGTAATGTTAACACAACAACATTACATAGCACACAGCACATGTAAAGTTATCCACGTTTGCACTAACTAGTGCCACGATGGCCCTTTGTGTCCTCAGCGCTAGGAAAACCCAACGACGTTATCAAAACTATAAGCTGTATAAAGCTGAATGTATAACAGGTGACCTAAGTCACAGTGCATGACCCAAGACCTAGTCTTGTCTATCACTTCATGAATCATTCCATCACATACATGCATACAAGAAGCATCAGAGTTAGAGTTACAGTACGCGTTCGTACCTTAGTCCGTAGAGTTTAGTGGTACGTTCGTCTGTCGGAACGTTTCCTCGGATAGCCTACAATAGTATTCATCGCATTATTCCTCTATAAATAGTATTCTAAGAGGTATTTTAGCCACTATTGACCTTTTTACCCCTAGTGGATTTGTTATTCCAATTATATCTCTTTGTTTCTACAAAACGCCGCTTTAGCATTTTTCGGGCAGACTTTTCGCTAACTTTCAAAAATCATTATTAATTCCAAAAACATCGAAATGGGGTTCTGTAAAATTATCCGAAAACCTTAGCATGTCTATTTTTGAGAAACAATAATGGTGTTCTCTGGAAACATGGGAATTATTCCCAGTTTTACCTTTTGAAACCCTTGCCCAGAATTTTTCCAGAAAAAGTAGCCCAACTTTAGGAATTTTTATATCCTTCTACAGACCTCTAATTGATACATTTTGTATATCAATGGAAATTTATACATGTCTACTATAATCATGAATTATTTCATAATATTGGAAGATAAATTTACACATGAAATAATGCCCTCTATCGATCGATTTAAAAAGCCCAACAAACCCAACAATTCCCTATCTTACTCTATCTTGTTCCATTAATCCCAAAAATTATTTCCCAACATGTTTTTACCTCGTCAAGCATCTTTCAATGCAATGAGGCCTAAAAACAATCATGAGAATTTATTTATAGAGAAAAATCAAGGACCAAATTGGAAGTTAAATATGACCATATCTCACCTTAACCATTGGATTAGAATTGCACTTTTTGAAGCTTAATCTCCACCATTTATGTTGGTGCCGACATGCCCCCATACTCAGCCATTTTATTGTGTTTTTTTTTTTCTTTTTCCTTTTTGTTAGCAAAATAGCCAATAGTTAAATTACGATTGGATTTAATCATTCTATTGAACAAAAGCCCCCATGTGAGCATACTTTGTTGACTTTAGGGGCTAAATTTTCAAACTTGATTAGCACCTTAATAAAGTTCATAAATGCCTTTTAGTTACACTACTTATTGGTTAATTTAATTATATGAATTTTTAGGCTTGATTACTTGAGATATTATCTTAAAATACTTGGTTCTCATTGCTCCAACACGGCTAGCTGAAATTGTTAACCCTTTTGGGCTGATTTATTATACTTAATTATCCCCTTAATCATGTGTTTAATTTCCCTTTTTATTACATTTCTTATTAGTTAATTGGTTTACTCCATAATCCAAGTCATTAGAGCATTATTCGCAAATTTGAAAAACCTGGCTATCACCCAAGGGGGGTGAATTGGGTGTTTTATAAAACTTTAGGAACTTTGCAAATCTTTTCGCAACTTATTGAAAGCAGTTTGAATAACAATAATAATTGATAAAGCAATAGTCAGTCATTCAAACATGTATGGACATTCAGATATATATGCTAGAAATATAAGAGATAAGGAAAGAGAATATGCAAACTGATTTATACTGGTTCGGCCCAATCCTTAACCTACATCCAGTCCCAAGCTTCACTTGAGATTTTTAATCCACTATCTTCTTTCAACTTGATTACACGTTCTATACTTGAAGTAATCCTCTCACTAGGATTCACTCCCCCTTACAAACTGTAATCAATACACCTGCTTGATTACACACTTTGTACTCAAAGTAATCCTCTCCCTAGGATTCACTTCCCTTACAAGCTATAATCAACACAATGTGTTTCCAACTCAAGATCACCCAATCTTGAGTAACTCTCGAATAGTATGGTAGGATGTTTACAATAAATCTTCTCTCTCGGAAGTGAATGAATAAATACTGAAGTACAATACAAATCACTTCACTCTCTATGATAATCTATGCAAACACGAAAAACAGAGAGTAAATGATATGAAGATCAGAGTATTATCATGTTGAATATGTAAGCTTGTGTCTCTATGTTTTTCTGCTTGAATCTGTCTTCTATTTATAGACAACTGAATTCAATTCATTTGAAGCATTTATCTGTTGAAGAATATTACCGTTATGAACAGTAACCATTGAATATTTTTAATTCTGTCTGTTGAGAATTCTGAACATTATGAACAGTAACCTGTAGTGACTTTCAAATTTTGAATTTGTTGAAGCTTCTATCCGTTGGAGTATTTCACTGTTTGAACGTCTGAATCCATTGGAGAACATTTCTATTGAGTATTCAACTTCATTTCTTGAAGTTCCTTGTTGAATTCGATCTTTTCTGCCATTTCTGAAAAATCTGCAGAAAACTCCATCTTCATGCTTGTGATAGATTTTGATTTCTGTCAAGTTTTTGGTAATCTCAAACTTTAATCAATTGAAACTTATACGCAAATGATATAAATGATGTTCAGAAGTAGTATAAGTCATTTGAGTAATTATCTGGATGTTCTTGATGAGAAACAATATTCAGTCATGGTGTTTTTTCTGAAGCAGAGGTGTATGAAAGTGGAGCTATATACCCAAGAGGGGGGTGAATTGGGTATTTAAAAACTTTTGTAATCTATTCTGTTTTTGGACAGCAAGAACAGAGATGAACAGAGTAAAGGGAAGAGCAGATGGACACAGAGATTTATACTGGTTCGGTCCTAACAACTTGACCTACATCCGGTCCCGGACTCTCGGGATTTTCCACTATCACAAAGATTACACACTCGTACTCAAAGAGCAGTTCTCTCTCTAGAACTCACTCCCCCTTACAAGTTGTAATTAGTGAATTCCCAAATCACCAAGTCCCTTTGACTTGTGATTCTTTGCAATAAATGATTTACAGATAAAAACTCTCTCTAAGAGTGGATAATGATAAACACTGAAGTTTATAATGTCAAGAGACAAAATAGAAATGAAAACAGAAAGGTAGTTGAAGAACTTGAATGCTTGTGCGTTTTCAGATGTTGTAGTCATTGAGAAGAATTGAATGCAACTCTATTTATAGTCAGATAGCATTAATAGACCATTGCATTGATAATAAGACCATTGAAGATGATCTGCAGAAGTTATGAGCTGCTTAGGTCTTCTTCTCTTTGTAAATCTCACTTAATCCAGCTGGCTGGATGATCGAGTTGACTCTCTGCAAATTAATCCGTTGGAGAAGATGTTGCTTGTTGTAGAAATCATTCTTTAATGCTTTGCAACCGTGTGCAGATGGATAACCAAAAGGATGCAAGTTTCTGGGTTGAGCATTTAAAGTTCTGACATCACTTTTGCTTTTGCTTTAAACCTTAGTAAACTTTCCTTAATCTATTTGAAACTCACTAAAAAGATGGTTAAACATATCTAGAAACATTAGAGATTAATAATGGAAAACATTGAGATCAAACAAGAAGGTATAGCAAAATCGACATATTTGATTTTCGAGCAACGTTCGTAAACGGAGGTTTGTTCACAAACCTCGAGGTTTGGTCGCTTGTAGTTGAAAATGATTTAAGACCAAAACCTCAAACCTGGAGGTTTATAATAAACCTGGAGGTTTCCAAAGATGTAACATGCAATGGTTTCTCTAGCTCACTCCAAACCTCGAGGTTTTCACAGAAATCTCGAGGTTTCACATTGTAAGTGAAACCTAGCAGAAACACAATGAGAGCAAACCACGGAGGTTTCCCAAGAAACCTCGAGGTTTTATAATAAGTGAAAGTTCATTTGCTCTCTAGAACACACAAACCTCGAGGTTTAAAGCAATACTCAAGGTTTTGCTTATATTTCAAGGTTCTTTGTTTTGAGCCAAAACACAAACCCGGAGGTTTCTATGGAAACCTCGAGGTTTTCTATCATACCGAAAAACCATTTGCTCTCGGATGTCGAAACCTCGAGGTTTCTCTCAATGCTCAAGGTTTCACATTTAATTTCAAAACTTTTAGTTTGGCACCAAGGCATAAAACACAGAACCTTGAGGCTTCCTTTGGCACCAAAACTTTTAGTTTGTAAACCTCGAGGTTTCACATACTGGTGTGAAACTAAGTTTTCTCTGGAAGACCAAAACCTCGAGGTTTCACATAAGTTTGTGAAACCAAGTTTTTGCAAGTTAAAACACAGAACCTTGAGGCTTCCTTTGTAAGGCCAAACCTTGAGGTTTCTGGGCAAACCTCGAGGTTTGCTCTCACTCAGGATTTTCCAACTTCTGAGAGCAAATCCTCATTCTTTGTTTACAATTGTTGGCAATCATCAAAAACTTTAGAGAACCAACGGTGTAAACTCGAGTTTGAATTTAATAGACTCGAGTTTCCTTTTGTTGTTGAAGGTTGGATTTCTCTGCGTGAGCCAAACTCGAGTTTGTAATTTATTGACTCGAGTTTGATATCCTTTTAGCTTAGAAGATGGTTTTGATCGAAGGAAAATTCGAACCGAGAACTTGGAAAACTTGCAAACTCGAGTTTGGTTTTGTCTTGAATAGCTCGATGCTCTAAGTATTGTCTAAACTCGAGTTTCCAACTAATAGACTCGAGTTTGGTTCTCTCTAAAACCAATGTTTGCTCTCTATAACCCACAAACTCGAGTTTGTTTCTTATAGGTCAAGTTTGGATGTTCTTCGGGACCTGGTTGCTCTCTGTCATTCGAGCTAAACTCGAGTTTGTTCACTTATAGGCTTGAGTTTGGCTTTCTCCAAACTTTCATTTCTTCTACGGCTCTCTCGAGCTCGAGTTTATCACCGATAAACTCGAGTTTGCAAGTTGTACTGTGACTTGGTTGCTTCGACTTGGCTCTGCTCGAGTTTGCAACTTCTTCAAATTTTGAAGGCCATATCTCCCTGGTCTGAACTCTGTTTTGCTCCGTTCAAAGGTTGATGGAAATCCCTTTGAGTTTACTTTCATATGCCACTAATTTAGGCTCAATTGGATTTGTAGATTGTGAGTAACACTCAAAACATTGAAGCTTGGTTTGCTGTATGGCGTGGATTTCTATGTCAACTTCCACAATCCATAGATCCTTGATCTAAACTCCTTTGGGCTTGAATTGTATATCAAAATGACGCATTGGGAGTCTAGTTTCATTCAAAAGTGGTTTAACCTCAATCAAACTTCTGGTTGGAGAGATATCATTGAATTACCGGACGTCACCTAAAACAGAGTTGAGCTGAAATCTTCGATGACGTAAACTCGAGGTTGCACTTATAAACTCGAGTTTGTCTTGTCCAGAGACATCAGAAATGCTGAAGACACTTATTGTTCATATCAGAGAGGCAAATTACTATAGCAAGGTAGTAAAATCGAGTTTAATACTTGGAGACTCGAGTTTGCTCATTTAGAACCTCATTTTTGCTTGTTTTAACTCTTGAATTGAGTCATTCCAACTTCCATATGATCTTGGAGGCTTCTAGCTTCAATATAAGAACTTGAATAATTATATCTTCATTCCATTCAGCAAGTTCTTCCTTCTTCTATCTCCCAACTTGATCATTCTTCATCATTTAACTTAGAATAACATCTTGCTTCCTTGACAACCTCTCGCAAGTTCTTCTTTCTTTAATACCTTATCTTGATCAATCTCCATTATTAAACTTTGCATCTACATTAAATATAAGAATTAGTCAAAGTAGAAGATAAATGTAGTATGCAATCTTTTTGTTCTTAAGAATGACATCTATATAAGACATCATCAAAACTAATCATATCTAACATTCTCCCCCTTTTTGATGATGGCAAATACTACAAGAAAAATATGTATGAATATGAAAATATATTAGATGCTACAATGTAACATATTTTTCTTGCCATTCTCTCCCCCTTATTTGTCATTAGCAAAAAGTTGAAGTAAGGAAGAAATACTTGTAGAGAGACAAATATGAAACCAGATTAGAAAGAGTCAAAGAACTGATTTTCTCTCCCCGATTGAAAGTGTTTTCATTCTAAATATGAAGCAATTTGGAATTTTTTTTAATGAAAACAAACTTGAAAGAATTTGGAGAGGTTTTCAAGAAATCTTTCACATTTAAAACATATAGATACCAAACATGTGCAAACTTTCTACTTGAATATAAAAAGGTAGAGTTTAGAAATGCTCATGTTGGTTCTGCAAACTAATGAACGATCTGTGAAGTTCATTTGCTTGCTGTATGCAATTCGATCGAGTTGCGTGGCCTAAGATGAATCAGTGATAGACTCTCTTCCTTTATAGAATATAGTTCAGCTTCAACCATCAAAGCATCTTTCCTTAATTTAATTATTTCTCCTTGTAGTGCATTAAGGAAAGTTGAACACATGACAAAATCTCCGCTACAAATTGAAAACTTTCTTTGCAAAAGAAGTTTGTTAGTGTAACGAGATATCAAAGTATTCCTTTTCGTATGATATATTCAAATAAAGATAATGAAAGGAAAATATGATATTACCTCATCATCAAAACTAATAAAATATAGTGAATGCAGATGAATGCATGACTAAAAATATGAAGCTCTCTTTAATAATGCCAAATAATAATGTGATACCAAATGTTATGAGGTTTGGAAAAATCTTTACTCACATGGTATCTCAAAATTAAGAACTTTTAAATTCATTGAAATTGGTATAAAGAGTTCACTTATGCTTTTTATGATGATAAAGATGTTTAAAGCATACGAATCATTTTGAAAACTGAATATGCTTAGGCTAAACTTCATGAAATAAAATGGAATGAATGAAATCAAGGTAGCCCGTCATGATTATGATATATGCATATTACAATACCTCACTCAAGTAATATCGTAATTACTTGAGTCATAATCATTTGTAGTCCATAGATGCATCACTGGCTTGCCACTATCTGATGATGTAATCAAAAATGAAGATTGAAGATGGAATGTCACCTAGAGGGGGGTGAATAGGTGATCTCAAAATTTTCTTTCAAAATACACGAAGACAAATATAACAGAATCAGAGAAATGATACAGTGAAGTAAAGTGGACACATGGCAATTTATACTGGTTTAGTCCAATATCATTGACCTACGTCCAGTCCCCAGAACACCTGGGATTTCACTGTCTTTCAAGAACAATTACACACACTCTGTAAATGAAGGATAATCCTTTCTCTCTCGGATTCACTCCCCCTTACAAGTTGTAAATGTACAGCCACACTTAAGGTTCCTCAACCTTAAGATTTTAATCTCAGAGTAAATAAATAAGTGTTTGAATAACTCCTCATGAGTAGATTACAAATGAACACTGAAGAACAAAGATATCTAAAGATAAGTGCAGAACAGAATACGATCACTTGAATGCTTTGTATATTGATATCGCTATCTTTGATTTCAATCTTTCAAAAATTTATATGAGTTGAAGTTTGAGGACCGTTGAAGGATTTGAACTTGTCCGTAGATGAATTTGAATTTGCCCGTTGAGAACGCTTGGGAGTATTCACGCATAATCATGTTTTAATCGTTTGTTCTTGTCTGCTTTCCCACTATTGAATGTTTGCTTTGTTGGAGTTCTTTTGGTGTGGTCTTGGATGGGCAAAGACTTAAATAATGATCTGAAGCTTTTTTCGGTTATGGGTTATCTGCAGTGTGTCAGTTCTATCTTACGATGTTGTTGGTGCACTTCAGCTTGTCGAGATTAAAACATTTCCTATACATCTGAAAATCACTCAACATGATGATTAGTAATTTCATAGGTAATATTGAATGATGTGGAAGAAGATATAATTGAATAATTAAATTATTAGAGTCTTGCAAATGAATCGTGTCTCTGATATACCAATACTTTTCATGTATGAAATTCATTCGAAAAGCTGATTAAACTTGGTTAGTAACGATAAGTATCAATAAAGGTATGAAGTACCCAAACCTTAATCAATGAGTTGCATATTACAAGGACAAAAGGAGTAAAAATGATCCTCAAGAATTATTCTCATGATTCTCGAGGTTTTATGAAGAAATATATTTCCAGAAAAATTATGTTTCATATATTCTCGAGAATTGCATCTCAATACTCGAGAATGTCATATTCAACATTTCCTAGCAAGTGATATTGTTAAGCCATTCTCGAGAATGCATGTATGATTCTCGAGAATTGGTTCTATTCTGAAAGACTAAGAAGAGATCAGAGAAGAACATTGCGCATTCTTGAGAATTGAATTTTCATACTCGAGAATCTCATAGGTGCACAGAGACAGATGAGAACCAAATCATTTTCGAGAACCATGGTAGTATTCTCGAGAATTACTTGTGCAGTTTCTCTAAGATATTCTCGAGAATTAGTTGATTATTCTCTAGAATTATAATAGGAAGGAATTCTGTTTCAAGATTGAACTTCATTCTTGAGAATCAAATCTTCATTCTCGAGAATGGCTTTCCCGCAAGCTATTCTTCGAGAATTATATATACTAGTTCACACATTCTCGAGAGTCCAAGGTGCATTCTCAAGAATCTTAGCCATAAACATATGTTATTCCATGAAGCTTTATTCTCAAGGGTTGTCTCAAAACTTCTGCCTTCCACTCTCGAGAATCATAATTCTATTCTCGAGAATTCATGCTAAAATCAAATTTTCTTAAGTGCGTTATTTTTCAAAACTTAAATTCTTGTTATCATCAAAACATTTGGAGCTAATAAAGATCTCCCGATTTGATACATAAGGATAAGTTTATGTGACCAACGACTCTTCTTATCAGGAAAGTACACTCCTATATCATCTTGATCTAAGCCTCTTGCTAGATAAGATCTTGAAGTTTTGGTTGATCAATTCATAGAGTTGCCTAGTCTTGTCATTCACAGAGGTTATGAACTTCAATATTGTTTATGGTAAAGCTTGGTATAGGATTATTGAAGTTCCTCTCTCACATAGCTCGAGTGATTACTTATGTGGTGTTCATGGCTAGATAGCCATCACTTGTAGTTCACATGAGAAGAGCTTACAAGCTTATCTTTTTCTGTTTATCTCTACTTTCCAATGCAAAATGTAGTAAAATGTATGTTCTTTGAAAAATCATTATTAATTCCCCAAAAATCAAAATGAGGTTCCGTAAATTTCTCTGGAAACCTTAGCATGTCTATTTTTGAGAAACAATAATGGTGTTCTCTAGAAACATGGGAATCATTCCCAGTTTTACGTTTTGCAACCCTTGCCCAGAATTTTTCTAGAAAATGTAGCCCAACTTTAGGAATTTTTATCTCCTTCTACAGACCTCTAATTGATACATATTGTATATCAATGGAAAGCTATACATGTCTACTATAACCATGAACTATTTCATAATATTTGAAGATAAATTTACACATGAAGTAATGCCCTCTATCTGATTGATTTAAAAAGCCCAGCAAACCCAACAATTCCCTATCTTACTATATCTTGTTCCATTAATCCCGAAAATTATTTCCCAACATGTTTTTACCTCGTCAAGCATCTTTCAATGCAATGAGGCCTAAAAACAATCATGGGAATGTATTTTACTATTTTCTAGATTAAACTAACATTTTACTAAAAATTACAAAAACTAAAGACTAGAGCTCAAGAACAAGAGAGCTTACCTTTGAAGAACTTCCTCCTTCTTTCTAGCTCCAAGAGAACTCTCACACCACTCTCTTAATCAAAGGATCAGAGGTGTTTGTGGTGGTGGTGTGAATAAATGTGAAGGAGGGGAGTATCTATTTATAGAGAAAAATCAAGGACCTAATTGGAAATTAAATATGACCATATCTCACCTTAACCATTGGATTAGAATTGCATTTTTTGAAGCTTAATCTCCACCATTTATGTTGGTGCCGACATGCCCCCATACTCAACCATTTTATTGTGTTTTTTTTTCTTTTTCCTTTTTGTTAGCAAAATAGCCAATAGTTAAATCACTTTGATTGGATTTAATCATTCTATTGAACAAAAGCTCCCATTTTGTTGATTTTAGGGGCTAAATTTTCAAACTTGATTAGCACCTTAATAAAGTTCATAAATGTCTTTTAGTTACACTACTTATTGGTTAATCTAATTATATGAAGTTTTAGGCTTAGTTACTTGAGATATTTTCTTAAAATACTTGGTTCTCATTGCTCCAACAAGGCTAGCTGAAATTGTTAACCCTTTTGGGCTGATTTATTATGCTTAATTATCCCCTTAATCATGTGTTTAATTGCCCTTTTTATTGCATTTCTTATTAGTTAATTGGTTTACTCAGTAATCCAAGTAATTAGAGCATTATTAGCAAATTAATTGCATCTTTAATTAGTGCAACTTAATTACCTAATTGTTTCTTCTTAATTTGCCATCACATTAATTATACAAATTTTTACAATTATCTTAACTATTGTAAATTTAATTGCCTATTAATTTTTTTCTAATTTCCTTTAATTTTATTAAGTGTTTTTATATCATTTTCTTACTCCTTTTAATTATTCAAGAACCATCGCTTAAGATGATAATTATTTGTATTTTATGATCCTTAAATGTGGTCTCTAAATTTAATCTTTGGTTTATTTAATTTCCAAGGAAAAATTGACTAAAATCTAACTAACAATCTACCAAAATTTAGAGACAACATATTCTCCTTTATTTATTGTGTATTATTTATCAAAATTAGTACTTATGATACATAAGAATTTTAGGGTATTACATACACACACACATATATGTATATATATACATATATATGTATCTATATGTATGTCTATATACATACATATTTATATATATACATATAATAATTTTTATGTATCTATATACATACATACATACATACATACATACATACATACATATATATGTGGGGCCGCGAGAGACCTTTTAGAGTCTAAGTTTTAAACTTAGACTCCAAAAGTCTAGTCGTACAGCAGAAAAGAAGGTCATGTCGTGCGGCGGAAGGTCATGTCGTGCGGCGGGGGTTATGTGTGGGGCCCGCGAGAGACACTTTTAGAGTCTAAGTTTTAAACTTAGACTCCAAAAGCATGACTTTTGGAGTCTAAGTTTAAAAATTAGACTCCAAAAGTAGACCCTAGCGCCCAAAATACGCAGCCCTGACGCCAAAAGCAACACTTTTGGAGTGTAAGTTTAAATATTAGACTCCAAAACACATTCAAAATGCCACCTACCTCCTCCTTTGAATTAAATGTGCTGCAACACATCCCTTCAGCTTTCAATTTTCTTCTTTCCTCTTTCTTCTTTCTTCTCTGCGCCTGCGAATTAATGCCCCACCGGACCCTCTCTTGCCTTCTTCACATCTCTCTCACCTTCCTCGCTGACCGTTCCTCACTCGTTGTCCCTCGCCGCCGTCACTCACCTGCTTTGTTCGCCATCCCTTACCTGCTGTCCCTCACTTACCTCTCCGTCGTCCCTCACTCATTCACGCAAGGTCGCTCGCCATCCCTCACCCGCTGTCCCTCACTTGTTTGCTCAAGGTCGCTTGTTGGTTAGTTCGATCGCTCACCATCGCTCACTCGTTAGATTGATTGCCATCCCAACTTCGATCTACACAAGTACAACCCTTCGATCTATGATAATCTGTCGTTGAAACCTTCTTCGATCTACGATTTCTACATGAGATTAAATGTGATTTCTTCCTTCTCCTTTGAAACTTTTTATTTCTTTGTTTTAGGATGATTTTGATTTTTTGATTGTTTATATATACTTGGAATTTGTAGATCTGGAATTTGTGTTTCTTCCTTGTCCAATGAGTCTAGTATAAATTTTTAATTTTACTCATGATTTCCTGGTTGGTTTGGCTTCTGACTTCAGATCCTTTGGTTTGCCTCTCTTGATTTCTTGTCTAATTCGTTGATCTGGAATGTAAATGCTTTGTCTATTTTTTTGTTTATGCAATATTCACCATTTTGTGATCCAAATCGAAGGGAAGGATGGCAGTGATGGTAAGTTGAATGTTGCGGAGATCGATCTGGTTTGGGTTTTTTTTTTTTTTTGTAAAAAAAAACAATATGACGTCCTAAAAAGTCTTAGGACACCGTAAGCCTTGAAATATGACGTCCTACTACGTTTTAGGAAGTAAAAAACCTTGCACTTTCTACGCCCCTAGATAGACGTCCCTACAAAAAAGGACGCCAAAGGGGGAAAAATAGGACGTTAAATAGCTTTTTTGTAGTAGTGCTTGGTGCTTAGGGACACCTAAGGCTTTGATTATGTCATCAAGATGACATCACAAAGACCCGAAAAGTATTCTATTTGAGCTGGGCATAGGTGGAGATTTGTGAGCCAAGTATTTCAAGATATTACACAAGGGTTAAAGGGTAATTAGGCATTTGTGGGGCCCATAAAAGGCTTGCCACTTGCCTATAAATAGGAATGGCTCCCTCTTCATTCTTCACACCACAACAAACTCAAATCAAATCTGATTGAGAGAGAGAGAGCAAGGCAAAAAGCATAAAGAAAGAAGCAAGGAAGGAAGTTCTAAGCACTAAGGTAAGTGCTCTTGAGCTTGGTAGTTATTTTCTTTATGTTCTTCTTTAGTCTCTAGCTTTAGTAAGAACACTCTTGTATGGTGTTTATGATAATGAGGAAACCAAAATGTTTAAAGGCCAAAAAAGGAATTAGGGGATGATTTTGTACATAAAATCATACGACTTGTGAAAACCGGAAATCTGCCAGTGTGAGTTCTAAGCAAGTAGCGAATTTGTGGTCAATCTTTAATGTAGTAAATGACGTCCTAAAATCATGAAATTTTACAGGAATAAAGTAGACATCTAGGGATTTATTTTGACATAAAATACATGATCTTTAGAGATTTGTACTAGGAGTTACAAATTCTGGAAATTAACCCATGTTTGAGGAAGTTAATATGAATAGTGGCTGTTATACATGGATTTTTGTCGACAAAATGATGCCTAAAAATCCTGAAATCTTTTGGAGATATAATAAACATAAGGGGCTTTCTTTATATGTAAAACATATAATATTTAGAGTTTACAAAAAGATGTGAATTTTTCAAGATGACCCATGCTTCTGGACTTGCAACTAGAACAATCATGGGAAACATTAAACTTGGGAATGATCCAGAGACTTCAGCCTTCTGGAATTATTTTTCCTTAAAAATAGACATGTCAAGGGTCATGTAGATTTTTTGAATCACATCAATTGGATTTTTCTACATTTAATTATGAGTTTTCAAATTTGCTGAAAATCCTACCAGAAAATCCAGAATTTCGAATTTAATGAAAAGTAAGCGTAAAAATGGAATAACCTATCCACTAAGGGTAAAAAGGTAAAAGATGGTGGAAAATAACCCTTAAGGAATTATTATAAGCAATATGATATATATTACAATATCATATAAGTTATGGAAAGGGAAATAATCCGATGGTAACATTATAGGATACCCAAGATGTCCGGGGTCGGATACAAAGGATGAGCATATTATTGACTAGCAAAAAGGTTGACATATTGTAACTGTAACTCTTTGATGTCTTGTATGCCTATATATGATTGTTTGATTCATGATTGTGTTAGATATGATTAGTTTTGATGATGTCTCATATAGATGTCATTCTTAAGAGCAAAAAGGTTGCATACTACATTTATCTTCTACTTTGACTAATTCTTATATTTAATGTAGATGCAAAGTTTAATAATGGAGATTGATCAAGAACTTGCAGAGGTTGTCAAGGAAGCAAGATGTTATCCCAAGTTAAATGATGAAGAATGATCAAGTTGGGAGATGAAAGAAGGAAGAACTTGCTTAATGGAATGAAGATATAATTATTCAAGTTCTTATATTGATTCTAGAAGTCTCCAAGATCATATGGAAGTTGGAATGACTCAATTCGAGTTAAAGTCAGCAAAAATCAGCTTCGGGATGAGAAAACTCGAGTTCACAACTCAAAACTTGAGTTTCCTGCTTCGCTATAGTGATTTGCTCCTACGGTATGAGAAAACTCGAGTTTATGACTCAAAACTCGAGTTTAGGAATCAACACTCGAGTCAGTGTTGGTCGATTTCCTTGATGGCAAGTGAACCAGTCGAACAAGTAATAAAGTGAAAGTAAAATATCGTCCCACAGAGACTGAGATACTGAGGAATGACACACCAATGCTATGATAGTTGTGAAAGCAAAAGCAAATGTAATTGGGTTGAGAGGTTTTGCAACTATGCTACTAGCAAACGCAAACAAAATAACTTTAACGAGAGAAGATATCAGTAAGAGATTAGGATGGACTCAGAGTCATCTTTAAGTACATCAATCCCCCAGTTGCCTTACCCAATGCTATAGCATCTATACTGTACAGCTTCCAAAATTGCTACAGCATAGACACCATCTGCAAAGCTATTTGGTTAACCCACCACTATAATCTATTGAAGCTTCCGCATCCGATACATTTGATACTAACTATACTCCTTCCATATTCCAATGGCAACTTTCTAGTCAGACCTGCTTTACGCTCAGGGTGTAATAGTTATGAGAGGTAGACCCATTCCTGAAGCTTACATCAATAGGTCACACCGTGCACGGGCTGCCTAGCAAACACTATTTCTCAGAGGTCTAACCCTAACTCCTTGCTAGTAAGCTGAGGCCACAGATCTAGCCCTTAACTTCCGTTAACCGACTAGTAATAAGAACACCGATATGCAAACCAAATTTATTGAATTAAGAAACTGCAACTGGGTTCATTCAATACTTAAAGACTCATCCTCATCCAGCCATATAAAGTTTAGTTCATGCTGACAAGGGACACACGGAACAGACACTAACAGAATGACCCATGATCAATAAAACAAAGATAAAAAGAATAGAAAACAGAAAGCTTGATGGAATTTCGACGGCGTGGTTGAGGTCTGTCACGTCATCACTCCACGTCTTCTTCATTTCTCGCTCACCGAGGGAAGGATCTTTGGGCGGTCCTGGAAGTATCATGCTCTTGTGAAATCTCTCACTTTTCTCTTGAGTCTGCCGAAATTTAGAATCTTGCTCTAGGGCTCTCCAACTCTGTTAGGGTTGGCTCTACTGTTTCCTTTTTATAATCAGTCTTTTTCTTGTGGCTAAGTTACAGCGAGCTGGGCCTTTTCTAATCCGTCGGGATCTATCATATCTTTTGGTCCGAGTAGATTGCTTATGTTGATTCTGCAGGATTCTCCAAATCTTTCAATTTCGATCCTCCATATCTTCTATTCCGTTACGTCAGCAACCCATATGTGAATATCGCCCTTTATTTTATTCCTGAAATCATCTGGGTAAAAAGGTCAGAAAACATGTCACATAGCATTGCGTCCTCTACTTTGCTATAGCATTTGTGATGCCTTGTATTGCACTTCGAGTAGCTGTCAGACTGCTATAGCATCGTATCTGCTATGCTATACGATTTCCCTTAAAAACAAAGTAAATTGTTCCATTCTCAGCACATACAAATGATTTCTTCCCTTTAGTCCCTATGTCATGAATGTATGCCTTTTTGCTTAGATTATTTGCAGTTAGGCTTGTATTTACCATTCAATTCAGCCAATTAGTATAAGGAAAACATGGTATGATTTGTGCTCATCAAATACCCCCATACTTAGCTTTTTGCACTCCTGGGCAAAATCAGATGAAGCGAGCAAGAACTCATAACTGTGGTATTCCTGTCTGTATAACCTTGCTTGCACGCTTGCTTGCAGTTTCCATCCCCTATTCAGCAATCCCACTGCCCAGTGCCAACCACTCATGAAGCGTGGTGTCGTTTAGATGAAAAAGTCTCCAGGGGCTCTCAAGTTTAGTGTTTACACTCGCTCACCCAGGGGATCTTTGGTTCTCTCTTGTCAACCGGGCTCAGAAGATCCATAGCCTTGTCAAAGTTATAAGATTTCTTCCTAGCATTCTGAGTATTCGTTCATCCAAAGGACTTCTTGGGTTGTAATGCGAGTATGGCCAAGTGTTGTGGGATGGAAAAGGATGGTGGATGCTATAGCAGTTCTGGAAGATAAGTCTTTTGGCTTCAGTCGAGTGCTTCTCCTTGAATCTTGTACTTCATGCTGTTCTTTACTCCAAGCCTTTTCTTGGGTTCTTCCTTCCTTCTTTTCTTTTTCGCTTTCTTTTTTTCTTTCTCTCTTTTGTTTTTTTGTTTTTTTGTTTTTTTTCGCAAAACAACAGCTCTTCAATTCTTTCTGCAGCTTTTCACGGAGGCACTCTGCTGTAGCATTGTGTTCAGTTTTCTTCAATTCTCTCATCCAGCCTGCTCTGCTCTAGCATACTTGTGTGGCTCAAGGGGGTGACGACATGGAGATTATGATCAATGGGTTGTATATGGGGATAATGGGTATGATCTGAATGCCTTTTTCCTATGAACTTCAAACTCAGATGCCAGATAGTCTACCGAAGAACTAAGACAAATCAAGGATCAAACATAGGCTAGCAGACATGCACTCAAAATGGAACAAGTAGGCTCAATTTAATCCTTCCATTGGGGTTCTTCCCTTTAAACTTCCTCATTGCCACTCTACCTCGTATCAGATTGGCCAGCACTGTCAATTTCCCAAGCCTAAAGGTTCAGTTCCCCTAAGCAATTGTGTTATGTTCAGTTATACAGATATTCATCTCATTGCTACAAGACCCTATTCATGCTTTATCATGGAGTTTTCAAAAAAAAATTCAGTAGGTGCAAAAACTAAATGCAGGGTGAATCGGGGCACAAACACACAATCACAGAGATATTAGTGGCATATTATATTGCAAATTGATATCTATCCCCCCCACACTTGAACGATGCTGTTACACCCCTACCGACCTCGCCCTTTCGGGTGGCGGGTTAGAGGGATCCTCATCACTTATTATCTTTCCTTAGATAAATTGTCACTTTAAATTTATATCAGAGTACGCGCGGCAGAGCATTGGATCAGTTTGGACAACTTGCATTATACTGGTAAAGGTACATACAATTACATAAAGTAGTCCACATAGCGTTAAGGGTACATTCGTCCAAAATAAAGACTAAACAGTGAGTATAATTATACACTCGTTCCAATTATAGAAGTACAGGAATCAACCGGGTATCCTCTATTTCCTCGTCTTTCCGCACCAAGCTCTATCTTCTTCAAGACCTCCAGCTGCTACTAACTTATGCCTGTATCTTTTAAGCCAGACTGGAGTTCAAAGTTGAACCCCAGAGTAACTGTTAAACTCATATACAATATGTATGCAATGCATGTAATGTAAATCACAATCAGGAACTCAAACATAAACATGACATGTACTCCGCAGGACCGCCTGGTCAAGACAAGCCCCCGGATCCAGCGCGCAAACAGGCCTTAGTAGTCAGGGAGCGACCCCAACCCCTAGCCTAGGGCCTCGAGAGGATACCTATAAACACACGGTCATATAGGTTCCACCTAGCCTCACATACCTTGGGCCTCACCTTCACCCGTGAACACACAGTCACACAGGATCCACCTAGCCCACATGCCATGGCCTCAGTAGTGCCTCTACCACTACTACCTAGCCGGCATACCTCGGGCCTAAGTAGCCACCATGGGACATGAGTCCCATAGCTACTACCTAGCCTACATCCACATTCATGATAACACACAACATACAAGAGCCACATAGAGTATGCAAGTTTACAGTTACTACCTGGAACGCCTTGCAAAATAATGTACTCTTCCCTTGACGTTTGGAAATATGATCCACATGTGCAAACACCCTAGATACAGAAAAAATACCACACTTGAAATCACATATTCAAACCTTACTTCAAGTTCCATAAATTTTGCCTAACTCCAGAATTTTCCAGAAACGTTGACCCAACTTATCCGATTTTTAATAAATTATAGAAACATCTTATCGACATGAAATAAATGGCCTTCAAACCCTTAGAATGTATATTTTACCCTAAAAATAATCCCCAAATTCATCTTGGTTCTAATCCTTCTCAGATTCTTAAAACTTAGCCACTGGTCCGAGACAGAGTCCAGGTTTTTAGGTCATTTTAAACTTGCAATATCTCTCGGTTGGAAACTCCAAATGACACAAAATCTTATACCAAAATAATCCTTAGGATGTCTAATTTCACCATGTAAAATTTCAGATCAAACAGAGTTCATTTACTATTTCAAAACCACAAATGTTCATTCACTGCCCAGAAACTGCAAGAACCGACAGATTTTTGTATAAGAAAGACTTAGGGTTTTTAAGATTCAGAAGGAGGTGATCCAACTTAAACCTACACAAAAACACCCTCTAGACTCAATGGAAACCTCAAAAATACCAAAATACTACAGAAACTCCATGAAAATCACCATAGGGCAGAAGCAAGGATTCCAAGTTGTCGGTTAGGGGCTTACCTCGGGATGTCGGTTGCGGGTGCCTTCTTCTTCTCCTTGGACCAAGACCTTGCTGCCCAATCCTTCCTCCCTCACCATGAGCACGAAATAGGCAGCAGAAAATGGCCAAGGGGAGTGTCCTATTTATAGGCCCCAAGTTCCAAACTTTGCCCCTAGATATTTTTAGTTGTATGTTTTAGGGTTAGGGGTAAATTGGTCATTTTGCCTTGTTCACCTTCCAAAGCAAGGGCCCACGAAATCAGACGTTCTAAAAGGCTTCTAGGGCATCCCATGTTCAGAAAAATAACGTTTTCCCATGCCAAAAATAGGTTTCCAGTTTTGCCCCTAGGTGGCCTTAGTTGTAGGTTTAAGATGTAGGAGCAAAATATTTGGTCCAGATTAATCCGGATTAATTTATTCTTTCTCTCTCATCATAATGACTTGATGCGACATTCTCTCTCTTCACAATTACATGACAAGATATTTTCTCTCTCCTCTGGGCCCACTGGAATTTCGCCCCTATCAGTGTCCTGGGCCTGGGCCCGACTCCGGAAATCCTGTCCGGCCTCGCTCAGCTCCCGGTTGCGGGTCCCACCTTACCTCATGATGCGTGCCCTTCAACTGGACTTGTGTGGGCCCGGATCATCATTCACTTTTCCCAGACCACAAGTGGACGGGGCATACTACCTTGGGGATCAAGAAACCTTTATTCCAGCACCCCAGATCCACCTCGTAATGCGTGCTACCCGATAATCCAACTTTCCGCCCCGAAATGCCATGTGTCCGACGTAGCACTACTACTACTACTACTAAATTTTCCTTCCCTTCTGGGCCTAGATACACCTTTTCTCTCTCTTCCCTTCTTGTTTCCTTCAAAAACGCAGGGCTCCCATGACTACCCTGAAAATGTCGTATACTTACCTGTATTAGCATATTTTTGCTCAACTATGTGTCCTATACCTCAGGACATAGTTGGGCGGCATCTTTTCCGACCAGACTTACACCGTATACATCTTCTGTACCCATTTTCTGGCCCCAAAATATCACGTGTCCGACGTAGCACTACTACTACTACTACTACTAACTTTTCCTTCCCTTCCGGGGCCTAGATACACCTTTTCTCTCTCTTCCCTTCTTGTTTCCTTCAAAAACGCAGGGCTCCCATGACTACCCCGAAAATGCCGTATACTTACTGTATTGGCGTATTTTTGCTCAACTAGGTGTCCTATACCTTAGGACATAGTTAGGCGGCATCTTTCCCGACCGGACTTACACCGTATACATCTTCGTACCCATTTTACGTTAGTACCTTAGTTCCACGGCTTCAGCATACTATGTCTACTGACCTGTATGGCCGAGTTACTTAGTCCCAGAGAGGCTTCCTATGCCTCGACCTTCTTGGGACTCTTCCCAAACTGGGCCTAGTCGTCCGCCTATTTCAGGCTTATTTTCACTTCTCAGGGTCCCAAAATTTGGGGTATTACATTTCTCCCCCCGTTAAATAAATTTCCTCCTCGAAATTTGGCTATACTTCAATTATACTTTTAGCCATAAAATCCGGATATACTTTTTCATATCTGCAATCTGTTTCCCACGTCGCTTCCTTCGGAGATAATCCCTTCCAGCCCAACCTTGGCGAAGGAATACTCCTCCACCGGAATTGTTTCTCTTGATGGCCAATAATTCGTTCGGGTTCTCTCAACATCCTCTTATTCCAACACATGCTCCGGGCCGACTGATATCCCTTCAGTTGGGAAACATGAAAGACGTCGTGTAACTGTTATGGCAATGCCAACCGACATGCCACCGGTCCCCGGCTTCTCTAGTATCTCAAAAGGACCAAAATAATGGGGACTTAGTTTTCTTATGCTTTATCTCTCTGCCAATTCCAGTGACAGGAGATGTCCTCATAAATAGATGATCATTTACTTCAAATTCCAGAGGCCTCCTTCTCTCATCCGCATAACTCTTTTGTTTGCTCTAAGCAGCACGGAGCCTCTTTCAAATCAAACTAATTCATTCAGACATTTCATTAACCATCTTTGGTCCGAACAACTTCCTTTCTGCTAACTTAGTCCATCCCGAGGTTATTTGCACTTCCTTCATAGGGAGCCATCTATCTTTGGAGTGGTAGTTATTATTGTAAGCGAACTCTGCTAGGGGCAGGTACCGATCCCAACTACCCTTGAAGTCCAAAACGCAGGCTTGCAACATATCCTCTAACATTTGGATAGTCCTTTCTGATTGGACGTCAGTCTAGGGGTGATAAGCGGGGCTGAACTTCGACTTCGTCCTCGTTGCCTCATGCAATGCTTGCCGAGAATTGGGAAGTAAATCGGGGATCTCGTCCGAGATGATGCTCTTTAGTGTACCATGGAGCCATATAATCTCTTTGATATAAATCTCCACCAACTTTTCCAGAGAATAACTTACACTTAGAGGGATAAAGTGTGCCGATCTTGCAAGTCGATCAGCAATTACCCAAATAGCATCATAGTGCCTTATCTTAGGAAGGCCTACTACTAGATCCATGGTAACATCTTCTCATTACCATCTGGGAATCCCCATCCTCCGTAATATACCTCCCGGTCGCTGATGTTCGATCCTAACTTCTGGCAAGTTAAACATTTGGCAACATACCTTGCTACGTCTTACTTTATAAAATCCTGTTTTCAGATTCCAATATATCATCACTTCTCCTGAATGAGTAGTATACTTACTTTTATGTGCCTTATCCAATAACTTTCGTCTCATTTCCTCCACTGATGGCACATAGATCCTCTCCTTATATCGCATTAGCCCATTCGGCGAGAGGTCATATCCATTGATTCACCACAGAATATCCCCTCTCATATGGACTTCGCCAGCTCATCTTGCTCCTGGGCTTCTGTGATTTTCGATCTTAAACCATTCCCCTTATGACTAAATAAGGAGATTAGAGATGTAAACTCCAAGGAATCTACTCTTGTCGCCACTCGTCACAACCGATTCACATCTTTAAAATCCTCAATCGACTTCACGCTGCTATCATTATGGGTGCTACTTGCACACCATTTGTCATATTGCATTCTTATCCATTCTATACCCAGGCGTGATATTTAACCATCCAAGATCAACTGATCCATCTTCACAGCATATGGTTATGTAGGCCTACTGCCTTACTTGTTTTGCTCCTTGACTTATCACATAAAGTCCCTTCGGCTCATTCTATTACCATAATGTTGGATTTCCTTGCCTTATTGACCAGGGAATCACCCTCAGGCCTTAGACATCTCATCTTCAACCTGGTACAGATCATATGTTTTGCCAACCTCCAGATGGACTCTAGACACACTAGTCCAAAGTCACCATGCCAGTAAGTATTCCACACAGTGCTAAGCGTCACAGGTCTTACAGCCCAAGGACATCGCCTCGTGCAAGCCTGCATACCGGGCTGATATAAATGATGTTAAGAAGTAGTATAAATTATTTGAGTAATCATCTGGATGTTCTTGATGAGATATGATGTTTCAGTCATGGTGATTTTTTTGAGGCAGAGGTGTAAACTCGAGTTTGTAATTAATAGACTCGAGTTTCCTTATGTTGTTGAGAGTTGGATTTCTCTTTGCCTGAGCCAAACTCGAGTTTGTAACTTATAGACTCGAACTGAGGACTTGGAAAACCTACAAACTCGAGTTTGGAACTTATAGACTAGAGTTTGGTTTTGTCTTGAATATCTCAGATGCTCTCTGTCTTGGTTAAACTCGAGTTTCCCACTAATAGACTCGAGTTTGGATGTTCTTCGGACCTAGTTGCTCTCTGTCTGAGCTAAACTCGAGTTTGGCTTTTTCAAAATGTTCATTTCTTCTCTGGCTCTCTCGAGCTTGAGTTTGTGACTAGTAAACTCAAGTTTGCAAGTTGTACTGTGACTTGGTTGCTTCTGGATTGGCCTAGCTCGAGTTTGCAACTTTGTCAACTTTCAAAGGTCATATCTCCATGGTCTGAACTCCATTTTAGTTTGTTCAATTCTTGATGGAAAGCCCTTTGAGTCTACTTTCATATTCCATCAATTTCAGCTCAATTGGATTTGTAGATTGTGAGTTACACCCAAAAAATTGAAGCTTGGTTTGCTGTGTGGCACGGATTTCTCTGTCACCTTCCACAATTCATAGATCCTTGATCTGAACTCATTTGGGCTTGAATTGTATATCTAAATGATGCATTGGGAGTCTAGTTTCATACAAAATTGGTTTCACCTCAATCTGATGTCTAGTTTAGGAGATATCATTGAATTACCAGAGGTCACCTGAAACAGAGTTGAATTGAAATGCTGAGTACCGCTGTAAACTCGAGGTTGTACTTATAAACTCGAGTTTGTGTTGTCCAGAGACGCCAGAAGTGCTGAAGACACTTATTGAGTTGAGTTTGTGATAGTTGTCTCGAGTTTGAAGTTCTAAACTCGAGTTTGGAGTCCTAAACTCGAGTTTGTTCATATCAAAGAGGCAAATTACTACAACAAGGTAGTAAACTCGATGTTAATACTTGGAGACTCGAGTTTGCTCATCCAGAACCTGATTTTTGCTGACTTTAACTCTGAATTGAGCCATTCCAATTTGCATTTGATCATGGAGACTTCCAGAATGAATCTTAGAACTTGAATAATGATATCTTCATTCCATTCAGCAAGTTCTTCCTTCTTTCATCTCCCAACTTGATCATTCTTCATCATTGAACATGGGCTCATCATTCTTTACAGCTTCTACCTTCTTCAATATCCAGAAAGCTTCCAGAATTTCATGTGTCATCTTTCTATATCTGTACTATTCATGTAGACTGCATTGTAGCTCAAATAAAATGAAGCTTCATCCAGTATCACATATAAGAACATATAATGCAAGTGCTTCTTTCTTTAATCTCCTTTCTTGATCAATCTTTATACTTCAACTAGGATTAATCTACATTAAATACAACAGTTAGTCATTGTATGAGATAATTATATTACTCAATCTTTTTGCCTTTACTAATGGCATCTATATAAGACATCATCAAAACAAATCATATCTAACAACTCGTGTGGCTTAAAGGGGTAGCAATATGGAGATGATGATAAATGGGTTGTGTATGGGATTGATGGGTATGACATGAATGCCTTCATCCTACAAACTTCAAACTCAGACGCCGGATAGTTTATCAAAGATCAAAGACAAATCAAGGATCAAACATAGGCTAGCAGACATGCACACAGAATACAACAATTAAGCTCAACTCAATCCTTCCATTGAGGGTTCTTCCCTTGAAACTTCCTCATCGCCACTTTACCCCGCATCAGATTAGCTAGCACCGTCAATTTCCCAAGGCTAAAGGTTCAGTTTCCTTAGGAAATTATGCTATGCTTCGTTATACAGACATTCATTCCATTGCTACAAAATTCTGTTCATGCTTTTGATATGAATGGTGACAAACTCGAGGTTACTCACAATAGACTCAAGTTTACGTCTTACTCAAAATGTGTTTCAAACTGATTTCACGATGGTTTCCTCGACAAAAGTCTAAACTCGAGGTTATACATACAAACTCGAGTTTGGTACTCAAGAAAAATTACAAACTCGAGACTATACCTTGCAAACTCCGGTTTGGTCCAGACAGAGGTAAAACTTCAGATTTAAATGAACAGTAAACTCGAGGTTAGCAGTGGAAATTTTTGGTTATGATTAGTTTTGATGATGTCTTATATAGATGGCATTATTAAAAGCAAAAAGATTGAGTAATATAGTTATCTCCTACATTGAATAAGTACTATGTTTAATGTAGACTAGTCCAAGTTGAATCATTCAGAATAATCAAGAAGGAGATAAGGGATTAATGGAAAGAAGAACTTGCAAAGATTGTCAAGGAAGCAAGATTTTATCAATAGATTTTGGAGGATAATCAAGGAGAAGAGGAGATATTGAAGAAGGTATAACTTGCTAAGAATGATGAGTCCAAGTTGAATGACAAAGAATGATCAAGAGAAGAGAAGAAAGAAAGAGTTGGATTATGAATAATAATCAAGATGAGAGATTAAAGAATGAAGAACTTGTTGAATGGAATGAGAATATAATTATTCAAGTTCTTATATTGATGCTAGAAGGCTCCAAGATCATATGGAAGTTCGAATGGCTCAATTCAGAATTAAAACAAGCAAAAATGAAGTCTGGATGAGAAAACTCTAGTTAAGGACTCAAAACTCGAGTTTTAAGTGTCTCCGGCATCTCTGGTGTCTGTGGACTAGAAAACCTTCAGTTTCCAAGTGAAAACTCAAGTTTTCGATCGATCAACAACTCGGGTCTACTCGTTTCACGTTCGGCTTGGGCGAGGTCTCGTAATTCGATGATATATCCCAAACCCGGAGATCCGATTGAGGTGAAACCAATGTCATATAAAAGTAGACTCCCAATGAGTCATTTTGATATACAATGAAAGCCCAAAGGAATTCTGATCAAGGATCTATGAATTATTGAAGTTGACAGTGAAATCAACGCCACACGGCATACCAAGCTTTGATGTTTTGAGTGTAACTCACAAACTACAAATTGGATTGAGCTGAAATCAGTGGAATATGAAAGTAGACTCACAAAGATTTCCATCAAGAGTTGAACAAACCAAAACAGAGTTCAGACCAGGGAGATATGGCCTTCAAAAGTTTTGATCGGTTCGGGACGTTGCAAAACGCGGTCAAGAACAGTCTTCATTCATCGGATCATAACGGACATAATACAATGAGTTTGAAGCTGATTCTTCTTGCATTGGATTCTTACCTCGAGCTTGGACATGTAAACTTGAGTTTGAGATTGGCCAAGAATTTTCCAAGTTTTTCGAACAAAGCAAAACCGCTAGTTTTCGAGAAAACTCAAGGTTTCATCACACATAGACTTCTCGTATTTTCTGGAAAATGCAAAACTCGAGGTTTTTGGTAAAAACTCCAGTTTTGGCCATACGAGAGAGTCTCCAAAGTTTTGAACATTTGAAAACCTCAATTTTTACTCAAAACCTCCAGTTTTCAGTTCAACATAAATTCTCTAAGTTTTCCTCGAAATAGGAGAGCTCGAGGTTTGATCAAAACCTCGAGTTTTGACTTGGGAGAGAAAACCCCAAGTTTTAGCCACTTTTTCAAAACCTCCCGTTTTGTGAAAAAACCTCCAGTTTTGGTCATACGAGAGTCTCTTAAGTTTTGAACTATTGAAAACCTCCATTTTTGTTCGAAAACTTCCGGTTTTATTTTAACATGAATTTTCCAAGTTTTCACAAGATTTGTGAAAACTTAAGGTTTGATCAAAACCTTGAGGTTTGTCCAAGCGAGAAAGCATTCACGTTTTCCTAGTTTTGACAACTGCCAGTTCCATTTCAAAACCTCCAGTTTTTGATTTGGCGCAAAATCTCAAAGTTTTCATAATTGAAAGAAAACTCGAGGTTTGATGCGAAACCTCGAGTTTTGGCCAACCCGAGAACACTTGCAATTTTTAATGTATTGAAAACCTCCGGTTTTGGATGTTTTCGACTTAAATCGATTTTACATGCTAAAGTCCAAACCTCAAGGTTTGAGAAACAAACCTCAAGGTTTCATCGTTGATTCAGAAATTCAAATTTGACGAATTTGTAAAATCTTCTTGTTTCATCTTAATACTTCATATCATTATTGTCTAATGTTCCTAGATATGTTTAACCACTTTGTTAGTGAATTTCAGATAAATTAGAGAATGTTTATTGAAGGTTTAAAGCAAAAGCAAAAAGTGATGTCAGCACATTAAATGCAAAACCCAGAAAGTTGCATACTTTTCGGTAATCCGTCTGCACACGCTTGCAAAGGATTAAAGAATGTTTTCCACATCTAGCAGCTGCTATTCCAACAGATTTATTTTCAAGAAGTCAACTCTGAACTTCTGCACAGCTGGATTAAGTGAAGATTAGAGAGAGAAGAAGACCAAAGCTTAACCAGAACCTTGTCTAATGAAGGCAACAGTTATATTAAAGATTACAACGATCATATATTGATCTCTACCTATAAAAGAAGAAGCATTCAAGGTTGATGAGAGAGAGCCAGAACTATCAAGATGCCAACATTCTGAATTCAACATCTTTCTCATACACACTCTGTTTTCAATGCTTACATAGTTCATCATAGAGAGTGAAATTATTTGTAATGCACTTTAGTGTTTATCTTATTCACTTCTAAGAGAGAAGATTCATTATAAACATTCTATTTGTTTATCTGAGAGTTACTTAAGATTGGGTGATCTTGAGAGGGAAACGGATTGTAACCTTGCATTGTGTAAAGGGGAGTATCTCGTTGAGAGATTTGGCTTCACAAGTGCCTAAGTGAACTTGTGGGTTTGTAAAGGCTTCTCTTGTGCCCGGATTAAACAAGAGGATAGTGGATTGAAAATCTCAAGTGGAGCTTGAGGACTGGACGTAGGTCAAGGATTGGACCGAACCAGGATAAATCTCAGTTTGCATATTCTCTTCCCTTATCTCTTATGTTTCCGATATATGTTTGAATGACTGTCTATTGATTTATAACTCTTCTTGTCATACAAACTGGTTTTACCGAGTTGTAAAAAGATTTTCAAAGTTCCTAAATTTTTATACTTCACCCAATTCACCCCCTCTTGGATTGCCGGTTCTTACATTTGGTATCAAAGCTAGGCTCTTGTTTAAAGGACTTAACCGTCTCAAGAGTTTCAATGGTTGATTTTGGGTGTTCATCATTTTGAGAAGGTTTCGATTATACCATTCCACTTGTTTTTCAAAGATATTGATTTTTGGTTTTGGAAAGCTAGAATGACTAGTTTTATCAAAGCAACTGATTTTCATATGTGGAATGTTTTTACAAACATTTTTTATTTCAAACCAAGAAAGGATTGGACAGAAAAAGAAAATATATAATGCAAGTGCTTCTTTCTTTAATCTCCTTTCTTGATCAATCTTTATACTTCAACTAGGATTAATCTACATTAAATACAACAGTTAGTCATTGTATGAGATAATTATATTACTCAATCTTTTTGCCTTTACTAATGGCATCTATATAAGACATCATCAAAACAAATCATATCTAACAACTCGTGTGGCTTAAAGGGGTAGCAATATGGAGATGATGATAAATGGGTTGTGTATGGGATTGATGGGTATGACATGAATGCCTTCATCCTACAAACTTCAAACTCGGGACGGATAGTTTATCAAAGAACAAAGACAAATCAAGGATCAAACATAGGCTAGCGAGACATGCACACGAGAATACAACAATTAAGCTCAACTCAATCCTTCCATTGAGGGTTCTTCCTTGAAACTTCCTCATCGCCACTTTACCCCGCATCGGATTAGCTAGCACCGTCAATTTCCCAAGGCTAAAGGTTCAGTTTCCTTAGGAAATTATGCTATGCTTCGTTATACAGACATTCATTCCATTGCTACAAAATTCTGTTCATGCTTTTGATATGAACAGTGACAAACTCGAGGTTACTCACAATAGACTCAAGTTTACGTCTTACTCAAAATGTGTTTCAAACTGATTTCACGATGGTTTCCTCGACAAAAGTCTAAACTCGAGGTTATACATACAAACTCGAGTTTGGTACTCAAGAAAAATTACAAACTCGAGACTATACCTTGCAAACTCCAGTTTGGTCCAGACAGAGGTAAAACTTCAGATTTAAATGAACAGTAAACTCGAGGTTAGCAGTGGAAATTTTTGGTTATGATTAGTTTTGATGATGTCTTATATAGATGGCATTATTAAAAGCAAAAAGATTGAGTAATATAGTTATCTCCTACATTGAATAAGTACTATGTTTATCGTAGAATAGTCCAAGTTGAATCATTCAGAATAATCAAGAAGGAGATAAGGGATTAATGGAAAGAAGAACTTGCAAAGATTGTCAAGGAAGCAAGATTTTATCAATAGATTTTGGAGGATAATCAAGGAGAAGAGGAGATATTGAAGAAGGTATAACTTGCTAAGAATGATGAGTCCAAGTTGAATGACAAAGAATGATCAAGAGAAGAGAAGAAAGAAAGAGTTGGATTATGAATAATAATCAAGATGAGAGATTAAAGAATGAAGAACTTGTTGAATGGAATGAGAATATAATTATTCAAGTTCTTATATTGATGCTAGAAGGCTCCAAGATCATATGGAAGTTCGAATGGCTCAATTCAGAATTAAAACAAGCAAAAATGAAGTCTGGATGAGAAAACTCTAGTTAAGGACTCAAAACTTGAGTTTTAAGTGTCTCCGGCATCTCTGGTGTCTGTGGACTAGAAAACCTTCAGTTTCCAAGTGAAAACTCAAGTTTTCAGTACTGATCAGCAACTCTGGTCTACTCTGTTTCACGTTCAGCTTGGGCGAGGTCTGGTAATTCGATGATATATCCCAAACCAGAGATCCGATTGAGGTGAAACCAATGTCATATAAAAGTAGACTCCCAATGAGTCATTTTGATATACAATGAAAGCCCAAAGGAATTCTGATCAAGGATCTATGAATTATTGAAGTTGACAAGTGAAATCAACGCCACACGGCATACCAAGCTTTGATGTTTTGAGTGTAACTCACAAACTACAAATTGGATTGAGCTGAAATCAGTGGAATATGAAAGTAGACTCACAAAGATTTCCATCAAGAGTTGAACAAACCAAAACAGAGTTCAGACCAGGGAGATATGGCCTTCAAAAGTTTGACAGTCAGTTCAGGACGTTGCAAAAACGCTGGTCAAGAACAGTCTTCATTCATCGGATCATAACGGACATAATACAATGAGTTTGAAGCTGATTCTTCTTGCATTGGATTCTTACCTCGAGCTTGGACATGTAAACTTGAGTTTGAGATTGGCCAAGAATTTTCCAAGTTTTCTGAACAAAGCAAAACCTCTAGTTTTTCGAGAAAACTCAAGGTTTCATCACACATAGACTTCTCGTATTTTGGGAAAATGCAAAACTCGAGGTTTTTGGTAAAAACTCCAGTTTTGGCCATACAGAGTCTCCAAAGTTTTGAACATTTGAAAACCTCAATTTTTACTCAAAACCTCCAGTTTTCAGTTCAACATAAATTCTCTAAGTTTTCCTCGAGAAATAGGAGAGCTCGAGGTTTGATCAAAACCTCGAGTTTTGACTTGGGAGAGAAAACCCCAAGTTTTAGCCACTTTTTCAAAACCTCCCGTTTTGTGAAAAAACCTCCAGTTTTGGTCATACGAGAGAGTCTCTTAAGTTTTGAACTATTGAAAACCTCCATTTTTGTTCGAAAACTTCCGGTTTTATTTTAACATGAATTTTCCAAGTTTTCACAAGATTTGTGAAAACTTAAGGTTTGATCAAAACCTTGAGGTTTGTCCAAGCGAGAAAGCATTCACGTTTTCCTAGTTTTGACAACCGCGGTTCCATTTCAAAACCTCCAGTTTTTGATTTGGCGCAAAATCTCAAAGTTTTCATAATTGAAAGAAAACTCGAGGTTTGATCGAAACCTCGAGTTTTGGCCAACCCGAGAACACTGCAATTTTTAATGTATTGAAAACCTCGGTTTTGGATGTTTTCGACTTAAATCGATTTTACATGCTAAAGTCCAAACCTCAAGGTTTGAGAAACAAACCTCAAGGTTTCATCGTTGATTCGAAATTCAAATTTGACGAATTTGTAAAATCTTCTTGTTTCATCTTAATACTTCATATCATTATTGTCTAATGTTCCTAGATATGTTTAACCACTTTGTTAGTGAATTTCAGATAAATTAGAGAATGTTTATTGAAGGTTTAAAGCAAAAGCAAAAAGTGATGTCAAGCACATTAAATGCAAAACCCGAGAAAGTTGCATACTTTTCGGTAATCCGTCTGCACACGCTTGCAAAGGATTAAAGAATGTTTTCCACATCTAGCATTTGCTATTCCAACAGATTTATTTTCAAGAAGTCAACTCGAACTTCCGCATTTGGATTAAGTGAAGATTAGAGAGAAGAAGACCAAAGCTTAACGAACCTTGTCTAATGAAGGCAACAGTTATATTAAAGATTACAACGATCATATATTGATCTCTACCTATAAAAGAAGAAGCATTCAAGGTTGATGAGAGAGAGCGGAACTATCAAGATGCCAACATTCTGAATTCAACATCTTTCTCATACACACTCGTTTTCAATGCTTACATAGTTCATCATAGAGAGTGAAATTATTTGTAATGCACTTTAGTGTTTATCTTATTCACTTCTAGAGAGAAGATTCATTATAAACATTCTATTTGTTTATCGAGAGTTACTTAAGATTGGGTGATCTTGAGAGGGAAACGGATTGTAACCTTGCATTGTGTAAAGGGAGTATCTCGTTGAGAGATTTGGCTTCACAAGTGCCTGAGTGAACTTGTGGGTTTGTAAAGGCTTCTCTTGTGCCCGGATTAAACAAGAGGATAGTGGATTGAAAATCTCAAGTGGAGCTTGAGGACTGGACGTAGGTCAAGGATTGGACCGAACCAGGATAAATCTCAGTTTGCATATTCTCTTCCCTTATCTCTTATGTTTCCAGCATATATGTTTGAATGACTGTCTATTGATTTATAACTCTTTACTGTCATACAAACTGGTTTTACTGAGTTGTAAAAAGATTTTCAAAGTTCCTAAATTTTTATACTTCACCCAATTCACCCCCCTCTTGGATTCAGCCGGTTCTTACATTTGGTATCAAAGCTAGGCTCTTGTTTAAAGGACTTAACCGTCTCAAGAGTTTCAATGGTTGATTTTGGGTGTTCATCATTTTCAGAAGGTTTCGATTATACCATTCCACTGTTTTTCAAAGATATTGATTTTTGGTTTTGGAAAGCTAGAATGACTAGTTTTATCAAAGCAACTGATTTTCATATGTGGAATGTTTTTACAAACATTTTTTATTTCAAACCAAGAAAGGATTGGACAGAAAAAGAAAAGAAAATGTTTTCTTTGAACATTAGAGCAATGAAAATTCTTCATGATGCGGAACCCAAAATGATTTTGAGAAAATCAAGTTCTGCTCTAGTGCTAAAGAAATCTGGGATACTCTTGATTTAATATATGCTTCTAACACGATTGTGAAAGTTGGTAGTGTTGATAGTTCATCAGAAATTATAAACTGCACATCTACGACTGATGAACCACTAGAGATTGAAGAAAGAGAAATCATTGAATACTTACATAATCCAGTCAACACAAAAGATCAAGAGGAAGAGGATTCCAGGAAGAGTTCATGGACAATTGTGATCAATCACTATCTGGAGCTCAAGATGCACATGTGGTAAACAATTCCAATTCTTCTCGTGTAGTTAAGAAAAATGATTTTGAACAATTACATAAAATTGCTTTTCTACCAGTTACTAATTCTATTGTGAAAAGCAAAAATGTTTTCAATCATGCTGGAAAATCATGGGGGAAGAAAGAATTTACAAATATGGGTTATTTGATATTGCATTCCCTTGATAGAGCAAACAGTTTATATCATATACATTGACTAATTACTTTGTTTATTGTAGGTTAGTCCAAGTTAAATTATAGAGAATGATTAAAATTGGAGATTGAAGATAGAAGAACTTGTTAAATATTATGAGAATATCAATATTCAAGTCTCCATGATCAAACGAGAAGTTGGAATGGTTGAATTCAGAGTTAAAACGAGTTACAGATGGATTCCTAAAGCAATACTTGAGTATCACAATGTAATACTCGAGTATGGTATTGTTCCAGAAGCAAAACTTGAGTATTGCAACTTAATTCGTGAGTATTCAGTGCATTCCTGATTCAATACTCGAGTATTAGACCTTAATAAGCAAAAAACCACCAGGAAATGACATCGATGTGTATCTCCAACCGCTTATCGCAGAGTCAGTGGAGTTGTGGAATGTAAACGTCGAGACGTGTGACGCACATGAGAAGACACTGTTCAATTTGCATGCGGCCTTGCATGTCTGATCAAACCATATTTTTATATGATTTTACATAATTAAATTGGGATTTTTAATGGACTTTATCATAGTTATTGAGTTTAAAATGCCTTTCTTATGATAAATTGAAATTAAGAGTAAATATGTTAAATTAGGGCTAAAAAGGGCAAAATTGTCAAAAAAAAATGTCATTACTCTTAATCATTGATTTTTCTAAGAATATTTGATTTTAGGTTAATTGTTTTGGATTGAAGAAGCCTGAAAAGATTAGAACATATTTGAAAATAAAAGTTTAAACTCAAGTTTTAACTTTTCAGTTTGGTCCCTCTATGAAAGTTTTTAAGAGTTGCACTTAAGTCCCTTTGCATGAAGCTATGCGTTTTGGGCAATTATGGGCAATTAGGTTTCATCTTCATTCAATTAATATTGCAGACCCGTGACCTGGTGGGAACTCGACAAAAAAAAAAAAAAGGAACCAGAGGGATATTAAATAGAGAACTTTTAAACTTTGCATTTAAGTCCCTTCTTCAGAACTTTTAATCCTTGCAGCTAGGTCCCTGTCACTAAACTCAGCATTTTGAATTAAACCAGCAGCTGATATGTTCAGATATGCAGACCGAGACACGAACAGAGACTCGACACAAGTGAGGGTTATTAAATATTCAGAGCAGCACCGCTAACAAAGGAGACACACGCGATCTCACTCGACCTTCCCACCTTCCTTGATCCATCTCGCCGGCGGCTACCACCAGCTCCATCGTCGCCGGCGAGCCATCGTCCTTCCCCCTCACCATACTCCCACCGTCTTCCAGCGACCTTTAGACCTTCGATCAGCCACCACCACCATTCCCAACTCCCTCACCGTCATTCTCTCTTCCATCTCACTCACTCCATCATCACCATCCTTCCTCTGTTCCAAAAATTCACACTGTCACCATCACTTCTTTCTCTTTCCCATACCACATCTATTATTGTCCAACAAAGATTCACATCCTTCTTTCTCTTCAACCGGTGATGGTGGTTGTGCTCATGAGGCTGGATAACATTGAAGCAATGTGTGGCTGAGATTTTTGCTTCTTGGGGTGGAAAATGACCTGAGTTCCAAAGCTCAAAAATTAGGGGAGTTTATTTGTTCAATTTATTTTCTCTAATTACATTTTAATTTCCTATTTTTAGGAATATTGATTTGTGTTGTTAAGACTTAGTTTATCGTTTGGATAACTTTGTGGATTGAACTCATGTGATTGGACTGGATTTGTGTAGCTTGTTGGATTTATATATGTATTTCCTTATTGATTCAATGATGTTATGCTTTCTACGTGGTATTGTTAGATAGTATGATTTAATTGGATTAATTGAATGGTGTGGTATCACATTCATTTTAAGAGGAAGCAAGTTGCATTAATTTAATCTTAATCACACACTAAGTGGTTTTAAACAATATCTCAAGAGATAGTAGTTATCTACGGTAGTAGGGGCTACTATTAATTGGGAATATTGGACTCAAGTGGTATCTTGAGGTTTTTCATCTAAACTTAGTGAAAATTTACTCCTTCATTTAATTGAACTAGGATAGTCACTATTCCATTTCCAAGAGCATCTTTTATACATTTCATACGTCATTCCATTTTATAAAAATACCAAAAATATTACATAGAATTTAATTAAATTGCAATCATATTTTAGTTTATTAATTTGAAAAGCCAAAACCTATTTTCCCCTCGTTTTAATTGCATTTGCATGACATTTAGATTATTTAGGATTCAATAAAAGGCTCCTCGAAAGAGAGAACAATCCTTGGTTTGCCTATACGCAATCCTTGGTTTATTTTTGATTGAGGATCCCAAGGCTAAAGACAAAAAGGCCCTCATCAAATGGCGTCGTTGCCAGGGAGCTAAGTAATTGGCTCCCTAGGTAATCTAATTGTCAAATTCACTTTTGACAAGGGTTTTCTCATGTGAAACTTGTTAGTTTTGCATTTTTGATTTTTTATTGCACATATTTTTTGGATTTTTACATTTAGGTAGCTTGCATAGCATATTGCATTGTTTTGACTTGGTAGCTTCGTGTGGTGTGTTTGCATTTAATTTGATATGATGCTAAGCTTAATTGTTTAAATTCACCATGTCTCCAAGTTAATTCATAGTATACTTGCATTTTTATTTTATTTTATTTTTGAAACTTCTTTTTCTTTTTCATTTGCATTTGTAATTTTTTTTTTTTAGATTCTTGTTCTTAGTTTTTATAGGTTACAGATAGATAGATACTTGTAATTCATTTGGGAATTAATTGTATTGCACTTTCATGGCTTGGTTTAATGGTAACCAAGATTCACCTTTTCAATCCCACTCTTTTGTAGCAGATTCGACCGGAAGGGAAGAGTCCATCTCTTGAAGCATTGATTCATTCAACAAACAATCCGGGCTCTTCAAGCTAACTTGGGAATTCAAGATAAGAATCCAATTGGTCAAGAATGTCATGGTCCATTCCACCACCCGTATCATGAACCTCACCACCAACCTCCATTTCAACCTAATCAATCACCACACCTACCCTATAGATCATATTATGAGCCTTCTCATAATCCTCCACCATACAACCATATGTCATACCATGAACCCCCTCCTTCATTCCATCCCACTTCCCGACCATGTCATCCATCTCATGAATTCCTAAACCCATTTGAGCCACCTTCTGGACCTCATTCTCAACCATGTGTGCCAAATAGAAAACCTACCAATCGTGAAGTCCTTGCAAAATTGCAAAGTTAGGTGAATCAGACTATAGATGAGAAGCGGTCACAAAAGGCCAACTTTGACCATCAAATGGACTCTATAATTAGACGAATGGAACATCAAGAGAAAGAGAATGAGAGAATGGAAAAGGAAATTGAGCGTCTCACTCAGAAATCACAACTGTTGAAGACTAATTTCCAAGAAGACCCTTTTCAATCATGATCACCATTACAAAAGAAGTGGAGCAACTGGAAGAAAACAATGAGAAGTTGGAGAAACCAATGGAATGGCCTGCACAAGAGTCTCCTAAGTGCCATACTCCACAAGAGACTTACGCACCACATGTACTTCATTATGAGCCAGCCACTCTACAATGCCAGGAACATCCATCACAACCCTCTACTCCTCAACCTTCTGGGCTCGATGCCTTCCTCACCTTGCCATATATGGATGCTCAAACCCTTACCCTAAGAAGAACGTATGACCAACTGAAAGTTCGGCATCTATACTTATTCAAGCTCAAAGAGGCTCTTCCTCGTGGCTTTTCTGAGGAAATGGAAGAAGAAATGGTGGACATAGAAAAATTCTTCAAGGATTTTATTCACCATGTGCTATGGATAAAAACCGAAGGCGAAGAAGGAGATCCATGGTCATGTACCTCCAATGATGATGGGAAAACCGAAGAGCAACACCTAAATGTCACTTCACAAGTGCAAGTTTCCAATCCTTCGGTACCTATTTCCACACAAGCACAAGAAGTGAAGCAAGTACAAAAGAGCATTGAAGAGTTTTCTTTACCATTTGGTAATGATCCTATCATAATAGAAGTAGACTCTTCTACTACTTTAACTAATGAAGCAATTCATGATTTGAGTGATGATGAGGTGGATGAGGAAATTATTGTTGAATCCCCTCAAATGTTTGAAAATGTAATTGTTCAAACCATTAGCTCTAGTAGTAGTGATTCAATTGTACTTGTTGATGATTGTGCTCTTACTTCTTTAGGTGATGCTTTAACTGTTGAAAATGCTTCTCTTCATAGTCCTAGGGATGTTTGTGATGAATTGACTGAAACATTTTCATGTTCTTGTGCGGAATATCGAATATGTGTAGATTGTTATCATGAAAAATGCCACTTGTTGAGTTTCAAAAGAAAGCATTTAGTGAAGTGGTTGATTCTACCATTGATCATAACTCACCCTTTTGTACTACTGATGATAGCAAGCATGACAATTGTGAACACGTTGAATCTTGCATGGATGACAATGTGGTTGATTTGAGTGAGAAAGATGTCATCCATTTGCATAACTTGAATATTGCATCTGTTGAAGTTTCTGTAAGTTGGAGCATTTTACTGATGAATATTTGAATCCATTGAGCATTCAACTTTGTTTCTTCAAGTTCCTTGTTGAATTCAATCTTCTCTATCATTTTTGGAAATCTGAGAAAACTTCATCTTCATTTTATAGATTTTGATTCCTGTCAAGTTTGGACCAAAAATGCCACGGAAGTTCACAAGACGTAGCAATTTTGCCCCGAAGTATCATTGTTGCCACGTAAGTTTTCGCTGAGGAGCAATTTTACCTCGGAAGTTTTTGCTGAGGAGCAATTTTGCCCCGGAAGTTTTCGCTCGGGAGCAATTTTACCTCGGAAGTTTACAAAACGTAGCAATTTTTCTCTTCTATCCTCAAATATTAAATTTGACTATTAAATCAGTCAAAGACCACACATGTCATGCCTTGAAACGTGGAGTCGAGAGAAAGAGATCCTTCGATGTTGAAATCAAAGGCGACGGAATTTGTGAAGCCAAAGCGGTCAAAGGGATCGAAAGGTCATCACAAATGCAAATGAAACGTAAAACGAGAAATGAATTGTTCCAAAAATTGGTTCAAGTAAAACAAATCAATAGTGATAATATTTACGTTTGTATAGCGATCATTTGCTTAGATCATAAGTGATGCTTCCTCTGAGTTTTGTGACAGACCTTTCAGTCCCTTTGACCAGTTTGGCTTCACAAATTCTGGCCGCTTTGAGCTCAACATCTCAAGGATCCCCTTCTCTGGCTCAAAGTTTGACCTTTTCAAGGCATAACATGTATAGTCTTTGACTGATTTAATAGTCGATTTAATATTTGGGGACGAAGGGCAAAATTGCTCCTTAGTGAAAACTTCCGGGCAAAATTGCTCCTCGAGAAAACTTCGTGGCATTTTTTGTCCAAAAAAAACTTTTGTCTTACCAGTGCTCCTGAGTGAAAACTTCCATGACATTCAAGACCCTTATCCCTATTTCTAGACTCAATTCTAGAGGCAAGATTATCTCACAGTCAACAGCAAAGTCATTAAGTGTAAATATTTCTATTCTACTTAGTCTTTTGGCTAATTCATCTTCCCTTATGACTTTTGCTTTTAAGAAAGATTCTTCAACATATTAACTTTAATGTTTAATATGTTCTCAAAAATTGAAGCACTCTAACATGTTCTCTAACAAGCTAATTTCCATCATATTTATCATGTACATTGATTTTGAACATATTTCAAAAATGAGTTTTCATATCCTTAAAATCCCAATTTCGTAATACACTATCATGATTCAAAAGAATATTTGAGATTTGAAACTATTTGCATGTTTCATTTTTGAAAATTCAATCTTATCCATAGTTTACGAAAGATTCATATCAATGATGTACTTTACTACATGAATGCATTTACAAAATGTCATTGAAGAAATAACTTTCTTGGTAGCATTTATTCATTTACCTGTATGTGTGTTCAGTATCATGAATCAGTTAGATATCATTATTGTTGATTATAATATACTCCTTGCTCAAATGTAATACTGTCATATTTAATCTTATATGGAGCTAAGAAATATAGGGTACCAAGGAGCAAATATAGTTGCTTTGCAGGATGTTTAAGAGTTGGAAATAATCTGGGAATACCTGAGTATCTAAAACTGATACTCGAGTACTGGTGAGAAACAGATTGATACTCAAGTATCCATGAAGGAATACTCGAGTACTTGCAAGGTAGAGACTCAATGGGTGCTATGAAATGGCTCATACTCGAGTATCCACGGCAAATACTCGAGTAATATTGAAGGAAAGGAAGCCTGGTAATTGTCCATAACACCAATACTCGAGTACTGGCTAACTGAAGAGTTTCTGCAGATCCACCATCTCAACAATACTCGAGTATATGAGTACAATACTCAAGTACTGCTTGCTGTCATATGAGAAAATCAGTTCAGAATCATCACACTGATGCACAATGATCAATTTGCATATCAAGAAAGTTCAAGTGTTTACAATATACACTTGAAATGAGATATTTCAGTATTCATTTCGCTTGATTAATGTGTTTGGGATGTTACTCAAATAACACTACTGCACGATGAGACAAGCAATAGTACAGATCACAGTGATGCATCAATAGACAGTAGAGGATTATGATTCAAGTAATTATGATATTACTTGAGTAAGGTAATATAATATACATATATGATAATCATGGTAGGCCAATTCGATCTTATTCATTCAACTTTATTTCAAGAATTTTAGCCAAGCATACTCATTTTTAAATTATCCTTATGCCTTAAACTCATTTATCATGCATTCATTAAGGGGGAGCTTCACATTCACATGTGTTTTATACTTAAATAGCTCATCTCCTTTGTTTGAAGAAAATCCTTTCATACTCATCTCGTATTCATTGTGTCTTATTAGTTTTGATGATGAGTTAATATCATATTTTCCTTTTATTTCTTAATTTAAAAACATCATATCGAAAGGAACATTTTGATATTTGTTGCACTAATAATTCTCCCTTGCAAGAAAGCTTTGCAATTATGATAGGAGAATTCGGGGTGTGCAAGAACTCTGATGATTGAAGCTGAGCTATGTTCTATAAAAGAAGAAAGTCTACCACTGCTTCATCTTAGGCCACGACAATTGAATCAAATTTCATAGAGCAAGCAATTGGACTTCGCAGATCATTCTTCACTATGCCGAACATAAATGAACATTTCTGAACTTCATCTCTTTATGTTCTGGATATTTTGCACATTTTTAGTACCAATTTGATTTAATCATGAAAGTTTAAGTTCTCCACATTGTTTTCAAACATATTTTCATGAAAACTCATTTATACTTGCATCATATTAAAAATCAAATACTTTCCATCGGGAGAGAAAATTAATTTCTTGATTTATTTCAAATTGTTTTCGTATTTGAATCTCCAAGTATATCTTCTTTATACTTCAACTTTTTGTTAATGACAAATAAGGGGGAGAGAAATGACAAGAAAAATATGTTGGACTTTATATATTTTTATATTCATAGATATTTTTCTTAAAGTATTTGTCATCAACAAAAAGGGGGAGAATGTTAGTTATGCTTAGTTTTGATGATGACAAATATGCTTATCAATATTAAGAGCAAAAAGTGTCTATACTACATTTATCTTATACCTTGACTAATTCTTATATTTTATGTAGATGTGAAGGTTAAATAATGAAGAATGATTAAAATTGGAGATTGAAGAAAGAAGAACTTGTTAAAATATCAATATTCAAGTCTCCATGATCAAATAGAAGTTGGAACAGATCAATTCGGAGCTAAAATGAGTTACAAGTGAATTCGGAAGCAATCTGCGTTCTGAAGCAATACTCGAGTATTCAAGAATCAATACTCAAGTATGGTACTTAATCAAGTTCAATTCAGGAAAAATTCCTATCAATACTCGAGTATTGAACTCCAATACTCGAGTATTGGACCAATACTCGGGTAAAAACCTCCAAATACTCGAGTATTGAGGTGCATTCCAGCTGCTCTGTTCAACTCTGTTTCAGGCGACGTCTGGTAATTTGATAATATCTCTCAAACCAGAAGTCCCATTGAGGTGAAACCAAATTCATATGAAAATAGAAATCCGACACGTACTTTTGACAACATTTCAAGTCCAAATGAGTCCATATGAGAGAGATATGAATTTTTCAATTTGGCATAAAAATCCCCGTCACAGTCCAGACCAACCTTCGGTAATTTGAGTGTATCTCACAAACGAAAAATCCAATTGAGCTGCAACCAGTGTCATTGGAAACTATACTCAAATACCTTTCCAAAAACATCAAGAACACATAAAAATAAGATCAATTGAAGGAGTTATGATGTTTTGAAGTTGACAGTCGGTTCTGGATGCTGCAAAAACGCTGGACAAGATCAACCTCCTTTCATCTGATGTTAATGGATGAAATGCAATCAGATTGGAGTTGATTCTTGCTGAACTAGAAAGAACACTTTAAGTGCTTCCTAATATGGGGTCATTTGCCAAACTTGAAGATGCATCAAAGAGACTACGCTATCTGGAAGTTGCCCATTGTATTACCAATATCGTTGCATTTCTGGAAATCTGAAATTTGCACAAGAATATGATATATGACAGCAAGTAGTATGTCATTCGGAGATGATTGCTCAAGTGAAGGTGATACATACTCAAGTACATAATCATCGCTGAAGCAACCTACTCGAGTATGTCACTTATATACTCGAGCAATGTCGGGAATCAAGTGCTGCAAGAAGAAGATACTCGAGTATTGGGAAGAAGCTACTCGAGTATGTCAATTGTTGAATGTGATACTTGCTCTCGGGTTGTCTAATACTCGAGTATGGAATATGGGATACTCGAGTATGTGCATGATACTCAAGCATGAAGAATTGAATTCCCGAGTATTAGTTCATTTCCTCAGTGAAGAACAGGAGCTGCTCGAGTATGAAGAACATGATACTCGAGTATGCAGAATTGAGTTCCCAAGTAAGGCTTACTGATATGTTTTTATTTAGCTCATTTCTTCAGCGAGGAATAGGTGCTACTCAAGCATGATCAATAGCAAAGCTTATGGAGTAACTGAACCACATCAATACTCAAGTATTGACAGTTTGGGTGTTTGATATGAATTTGCTGCAACAATACTTGAGTGTTGGATATAGATACTCAAGTATTGGATATAGGATACTCAAGTATGAATATTGAATTTGGACTGAGCATCTGTCAATTATCTCTACATGGATACTCAAGTATTCAAGAAATATTCAGAAAGTATTATCGCAAGTATTGAGGAAATAATCAGCAAATATTCAGAAAGTATTTAGGAAGCATTCAGGAAGTATGCGCTATCAGTTGACATGAATCCTCTCTGCAATGATACTTGAGTATGGTAAATTGAATTCTCAAGTACTGGTTTTTGCTAATGTGTTTTCTCTGAGTTTATTCATTTCAGCAAACAGGTGCTACTCGAGTATTAATATTGGAATACTCGAGTATGAACATTTGGAAAGTCTCTGGTTTATCTGAACTGCTGAATACTTGAGTATTGGAAATTGGCTACTCGAGTATTGATCTGAATCAAACATCTAGCATATCTGAAGCACCTGGATACTCGAGTATTGGAAATTGGCTACTCGAGTATTGACAAAAATGAAGCGTCTGTCTGGTATCTCAGCAAGAGGATACTCAAGTATATAAGTCTGGATACTCGAGTATATATCAGCAAGTATATCAGCAAGCATGAATGATCTGCAATTTCATTTCTAACAATCTGGTTATTCAATTATATCTTCTTATACATATTTCAATATTGCCGATGACATTGCTGAACATCATTCTGAGTGTTTTTCAGATGATTTAACAAAGTTTGAATTTTGATGAGCTGTAACGCACCAAGAGAGACACCGAACAGAGACAACGCGCAGAACCCGATTAAGGCTAGCCCATACTACCAAACGCACCAAATCAATATTTTAAGCTGCCATTTATCTGAGGCCACGTGAATGACAACTGTAAAGATTACCCAAGCAAGCGGACATTCGATTGAGGTTAAGCGGAGGTGCGGATGTTCAAATCTCTCAACGGAAATATTTTATTCAAACGGATAGATTCAAATTCTGTAACACCCTAGACTTTGGACCCTGAGAAGTGAAAATAAGCCTGAAATAGGCAGACGACTAGGCCCAGTTTAGGAAGAGTCCCAAGAAGGTCGAGGCATAGGAAGCCTCTTTGGGACTAAGTAACTCGACCATACGGGTCAGTAGACATAGTATCGAAGCCGTGGAACTAAGGTACTAACGTAAAACGGGTACGAGAAGATGTATACGGTGTAAGTCCGGTCGGAAAGATGCCGCCCAACTATGTCCTAAGGTATAGGACACTTAGTTGAGCAAAAATATGCCAGTACAGGTAAGTATACGGCATTTTCAGGGTAGTCATGGGAGCCCTGCGTTTTTTAAGGAAACAAGAAGGGAAGAGAGAGAAAAGGTGTTTCTGGACCCGAAGGGAAGGAAAAGTTAGTAGTAGTAGTGCTACGTCGGACACGTGGCATTTCGGGGCCAGAAGTTGGATTATCGGGTAGCACGTATTACGAGGTGGATCTGGGGTGCTGGAATAAAGGTTTCTTGATCCCCAAGGTAATATGCCCCGTCCACTTGTGGTCTGGGAAAAGTGATTGATGATCCGGGCCCTGAAGTCTAGTTGAAGGACACGCATTACAAGGTAAGGTGGGGACCGACAACGGGAGCCGACGGGGCCGGATAGGACTTTCCTCGAGTCCCCAGGCCCAGGATACTAATAAGGATGAAATTCCAGTGGGCCCATAGGAGAGAGAAAATATCTTGCTAAGTAATTATGAAGAGAGAGAATGTCACATCAAGCCATCATGAAGAGAGAAAGAATAAAATAATCTGGATTAATCTGGACCACATATTTGAATCTGATGTGACAAGGTGAAGGACAAGTAATTATGACTAATTATGGCATATCTTGGGCAGATTTCGTGGACCCCATTGCCTTGGAAGAAGAACGACGTGAAATGACCATTTTGCCCCTACATCTTAAACCTACAACTAAGGCCACCTAAGGGCAAAACTGGAACTCTATTTTTAGCCTTGGAATGCGCCATTTTCTGAACATGAAAGACCCTAGAAGGCTTCTAGAAGATCTGATTTCGTGGACCCCATGCTTTGGAAGATGAGCGGTGCAAAATGACCGTTTTACCCCCGGACCTAAAACCTACCCAAAGTCACCATCGGGGCAATCTTGGAATTTGGATTTGGAGGGTTCAGATGGTGCCACATGTCCTAGACCAAGAAGACTCTAGAGAACCCCAGAAAAGAATATTCTGGAGCATCTTTGGAACAAATCTAGCGGAAAATGACTATTTTACCCCTATGGTGTTATTTTAATTACGGGACAAGCCATAACCTTTTGGAGCCTATAAATAGGACCCCTCCTCCCCCATTTGGATCAGCCTATTTCGTGCTCAAGGTAAAGGAGAGGAAGGTCCAGCTGAAGGTCTTGCTCCAAGGAAGAAGAAAGCACCTGCAACCGATATCCGAGGTAAGTCCCTAAACCTAAGAATCGAGTAATCTACTTCTCCGCCTGTGGTGTTTCGTGGAGTTACAGTAGGTTTTTCATACTTTTAAGGTTTACAATAAGTCCAGAAGGCATTTTTTTGTGGGGTTAAGCTGGATCACTTCATTTGGAACTCTGAAAACCCTAAATCTTCTTATACGAAAATCTGTCGGTTCTTACGGTTTCTGGGCAGCGAAGATAGATCGGTGGTTTTAAAATAGTAAATGAACTCCTTTCGATCTGATATTTTACATGGTGAAATTAGACATCCTAAGGATGATTTTGATATGATATTTTTTGTCATTTGGATTTTCCAACTGAGAGATAGTGCAAGTTTAAAATGACCTAAAAACCTGGACTCTGTCTCGGACCGTGGCTAAGTTTTAAGAATCTGAGAAGGATTCGAACCCATATGAATTTGGGGATTATTTTTATGGTAAAATAGAAATTCTAAGGGTACAAAGGACACTTATTTCATATCGATACAATATTTCTAGAATTTATTAAAAATTGGAGAAGTTGGGTCAATGTTTCTGGAAAATTCTGGAGTTAGGCAAAATTTATGGAACTTGAAGTAAAGTTTGAATATGTGATTTAAAGTGTGGTATTTTGCTGTATCTAGGGTGTTTGCACATGTGGATCATATTTTCAAACGTCAAGGGAAGAGTACATTATTTTGCAAGGCGTGCCGGTAGTAACTTGTAAACTTACATACTCTATGTGGCTCTTGTATGTTCTGTGTTATCATGATTGTGGATGTAGGCTAGGTAGTGGCTATGGGACTCATGTCCTATGGTGGCTATCGAGGCCCGAGGTATGCCAGCTAGGTAGTAGCGGTAGAGGCGCTACTGAGGCTGTGGCATGTGGGCTAGGTGGATCCTGTGTGACTGTGTGTTCACAGGTGAAGGTGAGGCCCGTGGCATGTGGGCTAGGTGGATCCTGTGTAACTGTGTGTTCACAGGTGAAGGTGAGGCCCAAGGTATGTGGGGGCTAGGTGGAACCTATATGACTGTGTGTTTATAGGTATCCTCTGAGGCCCTAGGCTAGGGGTTGGGGTCGCTCCCTGACTACTGAGGCCTATTTGCGCGCTAGATTCGGGGGCTTGTCTTGACCAGGCGGTCCTGCAGAGTACATGCCATGTTTATGTTTGAGTTCCTGATTGTGATTTACATTACATGCATTGCATACGTATTGTATATGAGTTTAACGGTTACTCACGGGGTTCAACTTTGAACTCCGGCCCGGCTTAAAAGATACAGGCGTAAGTTAGTAGCGACTGGAGGTCTTGAAGAAGATAGAGCTCGCAGCGGAAAGACGAAGAAATAGAGGATACCCGGTTAATTCCTGTACTTCTATAATTGGAACGAGTGTATAATTATACTCACCGTTTAGTCTTTATGTTGGACGAATGTACCCTTAACGCTATGTGGACTACTTTATGTAATTGTATGTACCTTTACCAAGTATAATGCAAGTTGTCCAAATCGATCCAATGCTCTGTCGCGCGTACTCTGATATAAATTTAAAGTGACAATTTATCTAAGGAAAGATAATAAGTGATGAGGATCCCTCTAACCCGCCACCCGAAAGGGCTAGGGGTGTAACAAATTCCTCCAACGGTCCTCAAGCTTCAACTGGTATAAATACACGAAGGTTTGAATTCATCAAATGACACAACCAACGCATACACAGACAAAGCATTCAAAGTGTTCAATTTCTATTATGTATATATCTTAGGATATTATTGAGCTTCAGTGTTTATCATTCATCTACTCTATGAGAGAGTTTTATCATTTGTTTCACAATTCATTCAAATCTCAAGATAGATGTATCTTGAGTGTGGGTGTATCAATTACAACTTGTAGGGAGTGAGTCCGAGAGTGAAAAGATCATCCTTCGTTTACAGAGTGTGTAGTTGTGTATTTGGCTACAACTTGTAAAAGAGGAGTAAGTCCTAGTGAGAGGATTACTCGAGAGTTACAGAGTCTGTAATCAAGTTTGGAGATAGTGAAATCCCAGAGTGTTTCTGGAGACTGGACGTAGGTCAAGAGTTGGACCGAACCAGTATAACCTCTTGTGTTCATTGCTCTTCTCTATCTCTGTTTTAAGCGTTCTTGAGCAATTGGCGAAAGAATTTTATAATCACCTATTCACCCCCCTCTAGGTGATATTCCATCTTCAAACATGTTGAAGAATTTTCTGAAAAGCAAAAGTCATGTAGATAAAGCATTATCAAGACATCCTTAGCACAACAGAAATATATAAGCATAATGACTTTGCTATTGACTAAGAGATAATCTTGCCTTAGAAAGTAGAGTCTTGAAAATATAAGAACATTCAAGGCAAGATTATGAATATACAGAGATAGTTACTCAAAATATGGATGATGACAAATGCTGATGTATTTGAGTAACAGAAATGAGTAGTAGGATTCATGGATGATGAAGCACAAACTCTTTAGTCCAAGTGACTAGAGTTCCATAATATTATCCTAGTAAGTTATTATATATAATGGTTAATGCATTAAGATTCAGTGCATTAATGAACTTTCATAAAACTTGGAGTAACTTGGCCAATAAGGATTTATCTAATAGGCATAAGATTTTCACAATTTGAATTCTTTTCTTGAGATAAGCTTGAAGCTCATAGATGATTAACTTGTTAGACATGAAGTCCAACTAGTTAGAGAATGAAACTAAAGAGTTCAAGCAAAACATTGAATTCCAAAGGTCAATATGTGAAAGATAAAGAAAAACTCAATTGAAGAGATTTGAAGCATATCTAACATTCAAGTATACAATATTAACTTCCAGTTTTGAAACATCATTTAAATGCAATCAAAGTATGGATATTTTTCAAAACATTTATATGCATTTTCACAAAAAACAGTGTGAATTGAAATCCAAACAAATTTTATACTTGTGCTTTTCAAAAATATATAATCAGCAAAGTTATGCACAAATTCAATTGTTCGATCATCAAAAATTCACTAACAAATTGATTAAACATAGTTAGGAATATTAGTGAATGATGATAGGAAGTATTAAGATCAAACAAGAAGGTTTCGCAAAACGATTTTCAAATTGAGCACGAAAACTAGAGTTTTCAAATGAAAACGGAGTTTGTCATTGTGCACTTAAGCAAAACTTGAATTTCCATAGCAAAACTCGAGTTTTGAATTTGTTAACATGAAAAATGAATTTTAGTCCAAAACATCAAAATTGGAGTTTTCATCCAAAACTGGAGTTTTCAAAACATTGAAAAGGTGCAATGCTCTCGGCTTGGCCAAAACTCGAGTTTCCAAACCAAAACTCAAGTTTTCATTTAAAATATGAAAACGTTGAGAAATCTATGCCAAGTCAAAAACCGGAGTTTCCAAAACTGAGTAAAACTTGGAAACTCTCGCAAGTGGAAACTCGAGTTTCCAAACCAAAACTCGAGTTTTCTCACAACTTTGAGAAAATTTAGAAAACTCATGGAAAACTTAAAACTAGAGTTTACAAAACAAAACTAGAGTTTTTCTTTGACAAGTAAAATTGCTTATTGAAATTGAATAATTCTCAAAACCTTTTAACTTAACCAAAGATAAACCAACAATGAATTTCATATAATCATAGTATGAGGTAAGAATTAGATATCACCGTAATTCCTCTTGTCCTCATAGAAGCTTGCTTGGTTGAGATGGATTGATGTAGAGAATTCCCTTTCCGATGTTTACCATCAACATCAAGCATAGCTTGTTTAGCTTTCTCAAGACTTAGATCATTTCTCTATGTTATATTATTGAGAAGCTTTCTTTGATCCTACAAAAAACGTATAATTCTTTTTCTTTCTTGGTATCCAACCTTACTTGGATCCAATCATTATTAGCTTGTAGAAACCAAAATTAAATTCACATGCTCTTATGAATATAATCAATTCAAAACAATAAAGCATAGTGAATTAATCATGAGTTCATGCATAAAGAAATACTTTCTTTTCAAATCATCATGAATGCATAAAGAGTTAGACCTGATTGAACATTGCAATCTGTTTAAAAATATATATCGAGGATGTGAAAAACCAATTTAAAACAAATAGTTTGCAATGCTCATTCCTAAGATTACGAATATAAAACCTCAATGATTATTTTAGATGATAGCATAAGAGGTTTTACCATTGCATACCTTAGCCTTAGGTACTTGAAGGATTGCATTTGCTCACCCAATTTATCATTCGTTGATACTTTGTCTTTTTGAATTTAGTTTTGGCATGAAGCAATGCTTTCTCACATGATGTAGACTGCAAGAATCTTTTCCCTTGTGAACAAGAAATCATTCTTTTGTTATTCTCCTTAAGATAATTGAATGGTACTTTGTGGTAATCCATTATTGAGGTAGATGATACTCTTCTTGCATGTATCCATCGCTTCCTTTGATATTTAAACCTTGTAGTTCCAGCAATGGGTGCCTTGAGAGTTCTCTTGCTTGATATAGATGCTTTGATCTTCTTCATTGGTACATGAGAAACTCTTGGCTTCTTCTTCCTCTTCTCTTTACCTTGATATCCATTCTTTTTGGATTCAGTCTACACACACAAGGCACTAGATGGACATTTTGGTACCCACTTATATTTGGATCCTTGACTGTTAGCATTGTACATTGACTGTCCTTTAGCAACCCAAATAAATTTATTTCTCACATCAGAATTTCTCCTAATATAGCATGTATGAGAAATATGTCCAGATTTTCCACAATAATTGCAAATAATAGAATGATGCTTATTATGAACAATTTTGCAATAATTGTGCTGGTTGAGTGGATGTAATGTCAAATGATCCATATTTGTATATTCTTCCTTTCCATAAGATTTTCCAGCATGATTGAAAACATTTTTGTTTTTCAATACGTAATCGATAATTGGTTATAAAACAAATTTATGTGATTGTTCAAAGTCATTTTTCTTATCTACACAAGAAGAATTGGAATTGTTTACCACATGTGCATCTTGAGCTCCAGATAATCATTCATCACAATCGTCCATGAGCTCTTCCTGGGAATCCTCTTCCTCTTGTTCTTTTGTCTTTGTTTGGATCATGAAGGTATTCTATGATTTATCCTTCTTCAATCTCTAGTTGTTCATCAGATGTAGATGTAAAACTTAAAGTCTTAGATAAACTGTCAACACTTTTGACTTCTACATATTTGTTAGAAGCATATATAGAATCAAGAGTATCCCAGATTTCTTTAGCACTAGAGCAAAACTTGATTTTCTCAAAATCATTTTCGGCTAAAGCACAGCGAAGAATCTCCATTACTCTAATGTTCAAAGAAAACATCTTCATTTCTTTTTTCATCCAATCCTTTCTTGAGTTGTAATCAAATGCATTAGTAAAAACATTCCACATATAAAAATCAGTTGCTTTGATAAAACTAGTCATTCTAGCTTTCCAAAACCAAAAATCAATTTCTTTGAGAAGCGGTGGAATGGTAAAATCAGATCCTTTCGAAAACAAGGAATACCCAAAATCATCATTGAAACTCTCGAGACGGTTAAGTCCTTTAAACAAGAGCCTAGCTCTGATACCAAATGAAAGACCTGGCTATCACCCAAGAGGGGGTGAATTGGGTGTTTGATAAAACTTTAGAAACTTTGAAAATCTTTTCGCAACTTATTGAAAGCATTTTGAATGACAATAATAATTGATAAAGCAATAGCCGTTATTCAACCATGTATGGACATTCAAATATATATGCTGGAAATGTAAGAGAGAAGGGATGAGAATGTACAAACTGATTTATACTGGTTCGGCCTAATACTTGACCTACATCCAGTCGCCAAGCTTCGCTTGAGATTTTCAATCCACTATCTTCTTCCAACTTCATTACACGTTCTGTACTTGAAGTAATCCTCTCACTAGGATTTACTCCCCCTTACAAAGTGTAATCAATACACTTGCTTGATTATACACTCGTACTCAAGTAATCCTCTCACTAGGATTCACTCCTTACAAGTCGTAATCAATACAATGTGTTTCCCACTCAAGATCACCCAATCTTGAGTAACTCTCAGATAGTATGATAAGATGTTAACAGTGAATCTTCTCTCTCTCAGAAGAAAATGAACAAACACTGAAGCACAATATAAATCATTTCACTCTCAATGATAAGCTATGTAAGCATTGAAAACAGAGAGTAAATGATATGAAAAACAGAGTATTAACATGTTGAAGATGTAAGCATGTGTGTTGCATTTTTCTGCTTTGTGTTCCGTATTCTATCTTCAAATCTTCAGGTATCTATGCTGGTTGAAGCTGGTGACCATTGCAGATCTGTTCGAGGCATGAATCCATTCGAAAATCTAGCTGTTATGACCATAGCTATTGAATATAGCTGTTGGGAACATTTGCTGATTTGAATATTTGAATATTGGCTCTTCCCATGTGGTCATGTTTGTAGAATGATGATGTTTAGCTCTAGTTGGTGGAGGCTTTGTTGTTTGTATTGAAGAATGGTTGTCTTTCTTTCCAGGCTGTCATCCACTTGCCTTGTTTGAGAAGATATATTAAAATAATACAAGTGAGTGTTGTGAATAGTAACTTGTCATAGACAATGATTTTTGAATATTGAATTTGTTGAAGCTTCTATCCGTTGGAGAATTTCACCATTGAATATTTGAATCCATTGGAGAACATTGCGAGTTGAGCATTCAACCTTGTTTCTTCAAGTTTCTCGTTCAATTCTCGCCTTCTTTGCCATTTCTGGAAATTCTGCAACAAACTTTGATTTCTATCAAGTTTGATGTAATCCCAAACTTTAATCACTGAAAGTTATACAAAAATGATATAAATGATGTTAAGAAGTAGTATAGATCATTTGAGTAATCATCTGGATGTTCTTCATGAGAAACAATATTCTGTCATGGTGATTTTTTTGAACTAGAGGTGTAAACTCGACTTTGCTCTTGAAAACTTGAGTTTTCCTTTTGTTGTTGAATGTTGGATTTTGTCTTTTGAACAAAACTCGAAGTTTTGGTCTCCCAAACTCGAGTTTGGAAGATACTCGAAGTTCGTTGCTCTCTATCGATGGAAACTTGAGTTTCCGCTTGTAAACTCGAGTTTTAGTTCTCTACCAAAACCAAAGTTTTCTCTCTGCCTTTGATAAACTCAAGTTTTGATTTACAAACTTGAGTTTGTAAGTTCTTCTATCCTTGGTTGCTCTCTGTAACCCATAAACTCGAGTTTGTCACTAATAAACTAGAGTTTCCAACTTCTTTGAACAAACCTTCAAATTTGGAAGACCATATCTCCCTGGTCTGAACTCCATTTTGGTTCATTCAACTCTTAATGGAAAGATCTATGAGTCTACTTTCATATTCCACTAATTGCAGCTCAATCCAATTTTTACTTTGTGAGTTACACTCAAAACATTGAAGCTTGGTTTTCTGTGTGGAGTGGATTTCACTGTCAACTTCAACAATTTGTAGCTCGTTGATCTGTGCTCCTTTGGGCTTGAATTTTATATAAAAATGACACATTAGGAGCCTATTTTAATGCAAAATTGGTTTCACCTCAAACCGATTTTTGGTTTAGGAGATATCATCAAATTACCAGATGTCGCCGTGCTAAATGTGAAGCAGTGGAGCTCAAGAGCTAATGACATTTGGAAACTTGAGTTTTGACTTGGAAACTTGAGTTTTCCTAGTCCGGAGATGCCGAGATGCTGAAGACACTTGTTAACTCGAGTTTGTGATGGCTGACTCGAGTTTTGATTCCAAAACTCGAGTTTTGATTCCTAAACTCGAGTTTTCTCATAATAGAGGAGCAAATCATTGTAGCGAAGTAGGAAACTCGAGTTTTGAGTGGTGAACTCGAGTTTTCTCATCCTAAAGCTGATTTTTGCTGACTTTAACTCTGAATTGAGCCATTCCAACTTCCATATCATCTTGGAGGCTTCTAGCTTTAATATAAGAACTTGAATAATTATATCTTCATTCTATTCAACAAGTTCTTTCTTCTTTAATAACCCATCTTGATCATTCTTCATAATCCAACTCTTTCTTTCTTCTCTTCTCTTGATCATTCTTTGTCATTCAACTTGAACTCATCATTCTCAGCAAGTTCTACCTTCTTTAATATCCATAAAGTGATGAAGCTTCATTCCAACTTCTGCTTATCATAGAAACTTCCAGTATCACAAGAACTTGAATGTTGATATTCCTATTACATTGTGCAAGTTCTTTTGATAACATATTTCTCTAGTCTCTTCTCTTCTTCTTGGTTATCCTCCAAAATCTATTCATAACATCTTGCTTCTTTGACAACCTCTACAAGTTCTTTTTTCCATTAATCCCTTATCTCCTTCTTGATTATTCTTCATGATTCAACTTGGACTAATCTACATTAAACATAGTAGTTAGTCAATGTAGGAGATAACTATATTACTCAATATACTACTCAATCTTTTTACTCTTAGCAATGGCATCTATATAAGACATCATCAAGACTAATCATCTCTAACAGGTCTTTCATGCTTGACTTCTGATTGTTGGACTGCTGTGACTTTTGAAGGAAATATATGTTTGACAGTTCATTTTGTTGATGAACAGTAGACACTAAACAGTAAGATACTTGCCTTTTGTTGGATGGAGCCTTCACATTCTGGATATCAGATGTCTAGGATGGTATATGATTGTTTGAAAGAATGGGAGATTGATGATAAAATATTATCTATTATTCTAGACAATGCATCTACAAATGATAATTTGCAAGACTTATTGAAAGATAAGCTACTCATGCAAAACAACTTTAGCTTGGTTTGTAATGGGGAATTTTTTCATGGGACGTGTTGTGCCCACATCCTCAATCTGATAGTTCAAGACGGCTTAAAAGTTAAAGTTCTTTTTGAATAATATTAGAGAGAGTATTAAATATGTGAAGGCATCTGACGCAAGGATGAATCTTCTCAAGCAAAGTGTTCAACAAGTTGGTGGCATTGACGCTTCAATGTGTTTATGATAAGACGTGGTCATTAGATGGAATTCCACTTATGCAATGCTTGAGAGTGGTCTTAAATATCGTCGTGCTTTTACAAAGATGGCTTTAGATTATACAAACTTTGAGTTTGTTCTAACACAAGATGAGTGGAATAGAGTAGAGGCAATGTGCAATTTCTTGAGGTCATTTGAGAAGATTACAAGGTTGATTTCGGGCCGTCTTATCCAACTTCCAATTCTTATTTTATGCAAATGATGTTTCTTATTACAAATATGGAAAGCCCTAACCAAGTGAATCAAGAGATGTCTGTGAAAATGAAAGGGAGGTTTGACAAGTATTGGCATAATTATAGCATCATTCTTGCAGTTATAGTGGTTCTTGATCCTCGATGGAAGTTTGATATTATACAATATTTCCATGGAAAGATTGACCCTACGACTTGTGATGAGAAGGTTGCCAATATAAGGAGTAAGTTGAATTTCATTTTCAATGAATACTCAAATGTGGGGACATCTCTTTCAACTTATAGAGTTGAAGGTGCATCATCCACCAGATCTTCAACTTTGACAACCCATCATTCTTCTCAAACTTCAAGTGCTTTAGTAACCTCCTTTGACGATGCATTTGATGTATGTTTAAATTTCATTGTCAATTAAATTTTTTGGGTGTTCAACTAGTATTTACTTGAATGTTTTGTAATGATGTAAGATTATCAAGATATTTATGTGAGTATGGATCATTCTTCCATGAATAAGTCTGAATTGGAAACTTATTTGGAAGAACCAATACTAAAGCCTGATAATTGAAAAGAATTGGATGTCTTGAACTGGTGGAAGAATCAACAAAGATTTTAAATTCTTTCAAACATGGCATATAATATTATGAGTATTCCAATTACTACAGTAGCAAGTGAATCAGCTTTTGTTATTGGTTCATGTGTTCTAACAAAATATAGAAGTTCCATTCTTCCATGTAATGTTCAAGCTCTTATTTGTACTCACAATTGGATGAATGGATTCACATATGATGGTAATTTACTAATTTATATGTATTTTATATTTGTTATAGAGTTATTTATATGAATTAGTGATTGTGTTTATTTGTTGCATGATTCGTGTTGTTTGGATATTAATATTACATTTATTTGATAAATTAGAATTTCAATTGTTGTAATTTACTAATTATATTTATTTAAAAAATGAAGGAAAAATAGTTAAAATTTGGAATAATAACTTCCTACTCTATAGGGGTAAACCGGCCACTGGTGCTCTCAGTCGGGCTTTGAAAAATAGATGTTTTTCCTTTAAGGCCCGACAGAGATTTGCCGTAATCTCCCAAAATAACCAGATTAGAAAAGGATTTGCGTATAATGTAACCTGGGTCGTTTCCCAACGAATGGCTTGATCGGTTCAATTCGAACAGCAATAAAACAGTAAAAAATTGGGGGTTTTGATTCAGAAGAGATTGAAAATGGAAATATGCAGAAACAAAACGAATAAACACAGATTAAACAGATAAACGAGAAGATTAACCCAGGATTTGAATTCCACCACTTCCCTTCCTCGGACGAAAACAGATTATAACCGAACTCGTGATCGACTGGGCAAACCGAAATCTCGCATTTGCCCGAAATTCCCTCAACTGAACAATCGTCGAGAATTTATTCGAATCGTGGTGTATCTTTGTACGATCGTACGGTGATACTTTAACCTAGTTCGAACTACGTCCTTGGGAAATGTCGATCCGGGCGTTAAATCTAACACCCAATCCGAAAGTAAATCGAATCCGAAATTAGAAAACGAAACGAATTCGTTCGTTAAGAACGAGTCCTACGGATAGTGGAATCCTCAATCCATGGGTCAATCACGGTAGCTTAGCTAGTCATGGTTATGCAGAACGAAAATCGAACGAAATGAAGAAGTTCATCATGAACACGAAGAACACGATGAACGAGAGGAAGAACAGATGAGAGAAAATAAAACTTCTGTATTTGATTCAAAACTATCTAAAAACGTGAATGAGAATGTGTTTTTGGCTGCTGCCTCACTTAACCTAAAATGACAAAACGAAATGGGGCTCCAATCCACAATTCAGGCCCAGAACGAAAATAAAATAAAATGGACTTTAATTACAAAATTCGAGCCCAAAAATACATATGACTTCGGCTCCAAAATCGACCACCCTCTTGTCTGAATTTGCTCTTCATGTCTTCATAACAATTGTAGCTCTCTGAATCATCTGAAATATGAGACAAAAATGAGGCAAATCCAATGTCTGGTTCAAGAGTTATGGTAACAATGGTGAAGCAATGTAAAACTGGAATTTATTATTAAATAATGGCTAAAATATAATAAAAGGCCCAAGGCCCAAATAAGTATAAAAGCCATTATTTATTAGCTAAAGAGTCCTAAATTATAAATCAAGAGAAAAAAAGTAGTGCATGAAATATTCAATTATCAGGCCCTGACCTTTCAAGGGCCAGCCCTAATTCCTAGCTCTACTAGGGATGATAATATCTTGTGAGATCATCATTCATTTGGAAGAAACAACGTACACACAAGCACGCCCACAATACAATAGCCTGATTGTCCTTGGTGGATTAGTCCCAAAATAATCGTATTGGGGTTAAAATATAAAGAATAGGAAAACATGTGTTATGACTGTGATATTTTCCAGTTATTCTAATTTGTATGATTGAACCTTATTTTGAGCAAATGGTATATCCATTAAGGAAGAGGAGCTTGAAACTTCTTCCTCCGACTAGGGTAAATTTGTTGTGTAGCGCTAATTAGGGTATTTTGTACATTAGTCTTGAGGCTCATATCAAGAAAGTGTTTATTGATTCTTAAGTAATCTAAATGATAAGCAAATGCAACGAAAACAAGGAGAAAATTGGTTTTTGTTTTTCAAATTAATAACTAAAATGCTATTTAATTAAAGCTAAACTATTATTTTTTGTTATTTTTAACAAAAATGGAGAATGAGTGAATGTAATGGAGTTTGAAGTATGAATGATGAAATGAGTTTTGTTTTTCGTTTTTCATTCAAAGATGAAATGAGTTTTGACAGCAAAGCTCATGTCTTTCCTAGCTTCTTAAAATGATTTGCAAGTTAATTTTCAAAGCCCCAAGAAATCTATTGAGTCCAATGTAACTAATTTATGACTAATCATATGTCGATTCATAGTTATCTCTTAAATAAATGAGTAAATACTCTTTTTTATCCTTTACAAAAAATGCGATCCCCATTTTGGTCCCTTACAAAAAAAAAGTCTCGTAGTCCCTCACAAATTCAAAATACACTCAATTGGTTGACATTTTGATCCCTCACAAATTTCCAAAAGGTCACTTTTAGTCCATAAAAGGACGAATAAGGGTTGATTTTTTTTGTAAGAGACCAAAATGGGGTTCACGTTTTTTGTAAAGGACCAAAAAGGGTATTTAGTCTAAATAAATTGTTAAAAACCATTTAATGTGTGTTTAAAATCATGTAATTCACTTGTTTCCTCTTTGATGCGAGCATTATCACCGCACTCAATTTGAAATAACTCCATCATGCACATCACATAGAATATATAAATTCATTAATTCAAAACAAAAATAAGTTCCATATATAATCCAAATGTACCGATGTAAAACTCAACACAACAACAATCCATCATCAAGGACAAATAAATATTCATCCAAGTCTCATAAATATATACCAATTTTGAAAAGCAAACCAAACAAATCACTAAACATATAATGGGCTAGTGGAGGACTAATAAACTTCCATTTATAGCACATTGAAGCTCTAGCCACTCATTTCACCATAAAAACTCAAGAATCTAGCTACACATAAGCTCAATTCACTACTTGAAAAACAACGAAACAATGATGGAAAATTTTGGAGATATTTACGACGGCTTTACAAATCTGTCTTTGCAAATCCATCACAAAATACGCCTATTTTGGGACAGAAACAAATGTCCATCGTAACAGCTTGAGACGGATCTTGGTGACGAAAAAATCTGTCCGTCGCACCCATGGATCCATCACAAAACGGCGGTTAAAGATCGCTGGTTTGCGACGAACCGATGGATCTGTCTCACGGTTTGTGACGGACTTACATGTCCGTCGCAAATGTGTCAAAAATTTGTGACAGAACACAGTTTCTCCGGTCCTCAGCCTCCTCACCATGACTTCCAGCCCATCCGGTAACGTCCCCTCTCTCTTCCTCTCCCGTCATAGATTCTCCTAATGCTTTTCCTTAACTGTGAGTTCATTTTATGTGGGGTTTCTCATATCCAAGTTTTTGAGTTCACCTACTTTGTTGGCTTCACGATTTAGTCTTGTTTGTTGCATTTGGCTGATGATTTTGTTCTTTTGTTTTTGCTCAAAGGTTAGTGATTGATTCTATATTGAGATATATATATATATATATATATTAATTAGACCTCAAATTCATATCTATTTTTACTCCCATCTGTATCTTCATTTTTTTTATTTCTATCAAAATCAACTCTAATATTTTAAATGGGCCTACAAATTAAAAATGAAAAAGAATAAAAAATTTAGAGATATTATTGCAGAAGATATTTAGCAAAATATAGGTCTAGCCAATAACAACAAGCAATGCAAGTGAAAGAGTAAGGAATAAATATGACCTGACTATTAAAAGCTTGGAGGCTCAAATGAAGTAGCATAATTGGCTTCTCTCCTTTGTCTGGTTGTAAGTCACATGAAAGCACCGTTGATGTCCTCTTTTGACGTTCAGCAAACATACCATATTTTAAGCTCCGCAGATAACATTTCAGCTCAAGTATAGAAGGTGTTTGGATGGGAGGAATCAATCCATGTACCTGCATAAAATCATAGCTCCAAGCAGTATCTCATCCCATATAAATATAATAAATAAAATTTGATTGATCAAGAATAAAGGAAGATCCCAAAAGAAATTGATCAACAGAAAGTATTGGAACTTCCAGATATTTTGATAACCCACAAAGTCAATATGACTCTCCTTAGTAAGAGTCAAATTCTCTAAAGAATGAGTCAAGTGATCACTCAAAATGGTCTCACCATGCTTGCTCAAATCATCACACAAGACGAATTCTACCACTGAAACAGCATGGTTCAATATGGTTTTACCCTCTAAATGCATATCTAAATCACGGCTTCCCCCACACTTATCTCTAATAGTATCCCACTAACAATAGTCATGTCAATATCATGAGTAGTATCAATAAAAACAATAGAGATATTACTTCCATCATTCAAAGCATAATCATAATTAGTGTTAAGCTGGGTGTCTTGAAAATCAATAGTGTCAGGGGAGTCAACAACAATTTCTTCATCAACTTCTTCATCATAATCAATAGAATTTATAGGATCAGAGGTATGAGAAGAAGTATCAATGCATGCACTATAAGATTCAGTATAATTTAAGTCAATAGAACTAGCTAATTCAGAAACAACATCAGTGCATGCATACTCAGCTAATGAACCATTCATCCCATCATTTGAAGTGGTAGAAGAAAAAATTGATGAATCATTAGAGGGTGAAAGTATATTACCACATGGAAATTGACTTTGAACTTCTAAATCTTCACTTTGTAGATTGTTAATTAGAGTTTGAAGCTGGTCAAGCTGGTCTCCACTTTCTTGAAGGAGTTCTCCTCTTTCTTGAAGGAGTTTCATCATAACATCCATCTAGTTTGATAATCTTGAATATTCGTCATGAATTGGAACAGTTTGATTGACAAATCCAAAATTTGAGTGATCATGCCATCCAGGATTATATGCATTTGAATATGGATCATATATATTCTCAACTTGAGTCATGGGTCTACAAGGATATATTGCATTGCAAGATTCAGCTCCCTCATTCAGGTAGGGGCAAGAGTCAATAGCATGAGTGGCTAGAGAGCAAATAGGACAGAGTGGCCTTATTAAAGCAGAAGACATAGGCTGTGGGGTAAAAGAAGTAGAGAGCCCCATAGGATTGACCATATTAGAAGAATTTGGCATATGGGACATAGCCATTTTATCCATAGCAGATGCAAGCCTATCAATTTTGCTCTCCAAGCGAGACTCAGAATTAGAAGAAAGTAATCCCTGCTCAACACCATAGTCACAATGATAAGGCATAGAAGTATAATAGTTATTTCCATAAACTGAAACATGCCAAGCCATCATAGGAGGGATCAAGTTCAATTTTTCAAGAGTGGATTGGATCCAATAAACAACTATCAACAAATCACCTAGAACTCAAACCTAAAGCCTAACCATTGCTCCCCGGCAACGGCGCCAAAATTGATGCACTGCTTTTGTCGCTAAAGCAATCAATTAAACTAAGTCCTAATTAGTTATGCAGTTTAAGGTCAACCTAGGTCATTTTCCCAAGGAGCAAGCTGTGGGTTTTCTTTAGGTTGAATTTAGCTGATAAAAATTACAATAAAATGAAACTAAGTTAACTAAATGCAAGATAATAATGACTCTATAACCTATATGAGAATGGAACTAATCTAGATGCAGATGCAAACTTGGAGGGTTTTTGTTACGAGAGAATAATTAAAATCCTAAGAAAAGAAATTAACTAACTATTAAGAAAATCAAATAAGAAAAGACACAAAAGGTTTACTTCAGGTACGGTGAAAGGAACAACTCAGGATTTACATGGAGTTAACTTTCTCGGCCTAAATCAATTAATTAGACCAAGGGAGACTAATGAAATATAGGAATTAATGAATTTAATTGCCTAATTGAGTTGATAAATTAATGAATTTAATTGCCTAATTGAATTTAATTGCCTAACTAAATGCTAGATGATAATGACTCTTAAACCTATATGAGAATGAAACTAATCTAGATGAATTCGAATGAAAATTTTGGGGGGGGGGGGGTTTATGAGAGAATTATTAAATTCCTAAGAAGAAAATTGATTAAAAGGAAATCAAATGACAACGATTTAATTCAGTTATGATGATGAAGGGGACAACTTAGAAATTGCAAGAAGTTAACTTTTGAGTCCAATTTTATTAATTAGATCAAAGAGCGTTAATGAATTTAATTACCTAATTGAACATAGGAAACCCCTAGCTCAATAACACATATTCCACTAGAAAACTCATAATGAAATAAGCGGTGGCTAATTAAACTCATTAAAAACCAATCACAAAATAATCTCGGAAATCTTGTTTACAATTATCCAATTGAACAATTAGATAATTTATCAACCTAATTAAACAATTAAGATGATAAACCAAATTAACAATTAAATTAATAACGAAAACTCAACTATTAATTTAATCGACAATCCAAAGATTGCAAACAAGAATCCAAAGTAATAAGCATAAAAACTTCAAATTATCATTCTAATCCAAAAGAAATAAGTTTACAATCTAAAACTAGATTGTTCTCAATTAACATAACTTGAAATTATTTAAAACTAAATTATCTCAAGTCTTGAATTAAAAAGATAAAAAGAACAACACTCCCTTATGATCTTCAAGTGTAAGCTCCTAGGCTTTAGCTTCCTCCATGATCCTCCTAAGTTGCCTCCCGAAAGAGCTTAAGCTTCCATGGAAATTCTTCCTTCACATGTGCGTCTCTCGGCTCTCAATGAGAGCGTGCGGAAGTCTCTCAATTTGGTGGCTAGGTCTTCTTTTTATATGCAAAGGAGAGAGCTTTGGATATTAAACTTGAGCCAATTAAAATTCCAAAAGCCCAACAAAATTCCACCATTAGATCTTCTTTTAGCTTCCAAGGTTAATTCTGCATCGTATGATTTTCTAATATGTTTTTACTTGTCCTGCAAGAATTAAATAAAATCGTGATCAATCATATATTTAGAAATATTATTCAATCACAAAATATCAATCAGAATAATAATAATTTAAGTTCAATAATCTCATAATTAATTCTGATTTATATTATTGTTGGGATCCATACAACGTAGCGGATTAAAAAAAACTTACAAATCCCGTCCCGAGGATCACTCAGTGCGTTTAAACCTAGGCTAGGGAATCCAAGATACTACCTTTGGAGAATTCGTCCGTGTCTCATTCTTCCTTGAACAAGTGGGCTACCTCCTCGATCAAGATACGACTCGTAGGATCGTCTTCCTCCACCGGTATCCACATGAACAATCTCGAACACGGCTATGGCAGCGTGCTAGCGCCTTTTGTGTCTCTCTCAATTTTCCACTCTAGGGTTTTTTCTCACGGCTTTCGAATACGCTCGAATAAAACTCCCGTAGGTTTTTCTAAATTCATCCGTATTATATTCAAAATTAATCCTATTAATTTTGAATTTTGAATTTCAAATATATGGATTAAATAAATATTAATTAAATCTATCTCGTTTGATCTAATGTAACGTATTTATTTAATCCAATTAAAAACTAGATCTGAAATTCAAATTTGAATTTGAATTAAAAAATATATTAATTAAATCTATCTGATCGATTTAATCTAATGTATTTATTTAATTCAAATTAAAAGCCTTTTGATTTAATTTATCTCTATAAATTAAATCCAAGAAATAATATCTATCTATTTAAATTAAATATGAGATACTATATCTCAATTTAATATTAAAATGATATACGATATCTTTATTCAAAATTAAATGAGATACAATATCTCTATTTGTTTCATATATTTAATTTATCAAATAAATTAAATACAAAACAAATATTATATATAATAATATTATAATCTCCATTAATAATATTAATATATATGAATTTCAAATTTAATATATATATATATATATTTATCCTAGATTAAATTCGTATTCATTTAATCTCGATTAATCGAGATTCAATGAATCCACTTTTTGCTCGTGTTGGATTATTCTTGTGTGCGACCCTACAGGCCCATATGAGATTGGCAGTGGGCCAACACTGTCTCAGCCCACAAGTCGCAAGCGGCCTCTAGCAAGACATTGCGACTACCCAATTCACATGGGGATCGATGACACGATACAACCTATCGTACAACCATGTCACGTCCCTTTTGTCACGCGATAATTCGGTCAAGGATGAGGCATGGATAATGTCAACTTCATTTTCTTGACCATTACTTTCTCGATTCTCTAGTAGTCAAATAAGTGAAATGGAAACTCCTTTCCATCACAGTATGGCCATACATTCGTATACTCACTCATCGAGGGGCCCAGTATTATGTCTCTACAAATGTGAGGGACAAATTCCATCTTGACCATTCACATTCCTCTGCATGAAAATCACCGATCCCGATCCCTGCCTTTATCATCACCCAAAGGTGACTTTTGGTCAAAGGTGACTTTTGACTAGGTCAAAGACCAGTGACTCATCATGTAGGAATCCATGATGATCTCGGTCATAGGGTGTCGTGACACGGTTATACATGAGATAAGCTTATGACTTAATCCATGCAGCTTTCTCATAGTGGGTCGGTCTAGCACCTTGTACTCTTACAAGTGCCCATGACTTTGATTGTATCTCTATACCTCATCAAAGTCATACTGGTCTTAATTCATCTTCGCTCCCGCGTAGATGACTGACCAGGGACATTTAGGATAATATATAAGATGTATCCAGGGATGCTGTTATCAATACAAACATGCAAATGAAAATGATAACAAAAGAGAATACTTTAAATAACTTAAATATCCAAAGTACAATGAATTGCCCCTATGGCATAATTTCCAACAGGCTTCCACTTGCACTAGGTGCAATCATTAATTACTCTAATTCCCATTGCCCTAACATGACGCTCATGTGTCGTTTGTGCAAGTGGCTTAGTAAGAGGATCTGCTACATTGTCTTCTCCTGGTATTTTGCTCATGCTCTATCACCTCTTCCATTTATTTCTCTGATGAGATGAAAACGCCTAAGTATGTGCTTGGTCCTTTAATGTGACCTAGGCTCCTTTGTCTGTGCAATAACGCCGTTATTGTCACAGAACAAGGTTATTGGATCTGAGATGGTAGGAACCACCCCCAATTCAGTGATGAACTTTCTGATCCAAACGGCTTCCTTAGCTGCATCCGATGCTACTATATACTCAGCTTCCGTTGCAAAATAAGCTACAATGCTCTGCTTAGAACTCTTCTAGCTTACCGCACCACCATTCAACAGGAATACAAATCCTGACTGCGATCTTGAATCATCTTGGTCAGTTTGGAAACTCGCATCTGTGTAACCAGTCACACAGAGCTCATCCTCCAAGCCACCATATACTAAGAACAAGTCCTTAGTCCTTCTTAAGTACTTAAGGATATTCTTGACAGCAGTCCAGTGACCTTCACTGGGATCTTGTTGATATTTGCTGGTCATACTTAGGGCAAATGACACATCCGGTCGAGTACATAACACGGCATACATGATGGACCCAATGGCGGAGGCATATGGAATCTTACTCATGCGGTCTCTTTGATCTTGTGTACGAGGACACATATCCTTACTGAGATGAATGCCATGAGACATGGGTATGTTACCCCTTTTAGATTCTTGCATACTGAACCTATGCAGTATCTTGTCTATATATGTCCTCTGACTTAGGCCTATCAGCCTCTTGGATCTATCTTTATAGATCCTTATCCCTAGGATATAAGTGGCTTCGCCTAAATCTTTCATTGAGAAATACTTTCCTAACCAAGACTTGACACTTTGCAAGGTAGGAATGTCATTCCCAATGAGTAGGATGTCATCAACGTAAAGCACTAGAAATACAAATGTGCTCCCACTAACCTTATTGTAAACACAAGGTTCATCCATGTTTTGAATGAATCCAAACTCTTTGACTACTTCATCAAAATGATGATTCCAGCTCCAAGATGCCTGCTTCAATCCATAAATGGATCTTTGAAGCTTACAAACTTTACCAGAGTCTTTTGGACGCACAAAACCCTCAGGTTGTGTCATGTACACATCCTCAAGCGCTTCCGTTAAGGAAGGTTTGTTTTGACATCCATCTCGCCATATCTCATAGTCATAATATGATGCAATGGCAAGAAGGATTCTGATTGATTTGGCCATTGCAACTAGGGAAAAGGTTTTATCATAGTCCACACCATGAGTTTGAGTGAATCCTTTTGCAACCAGCCATGCCTTGAAGACATTTACTTTGCTATCTATGTTAGTTTTCTCTTTGAAAACCCACTTGCACCCAATGGTTTTTACACCTTCAAGTGGATCGACTAAGGTCCATACCTTATTGTCGTACATGGATTGCATTTCAGACTTCATGGCATCTAGCCATCTTTCAGAGTTTGGTCCCACCACGACCTCTCGATAGGTGGTTGGCTCATTCTGTTCAATGAGCAAAACATCACGACTTCCAGTAATCAGAAATCCATATCTCTGAGGCTGTAGCCGTGATCTATCGGACCTTCGGTAAATGTGTTACTTAAGGAGGCTCAACAACTTGTTGTGAGTCTTCTTCGGTTTCCATCTGTGGTTCCATATTGTCCTATGACTCTCGAACTTCTTCGAGATTCACTTTACTCCCACTGGCTCTTTTAGAGATAAACTCTTTTTCCAAAAAGGTACCATTCCGAATAACAAACACTTTGTGATCAGTGGTATTGTAGACATAGTATCCTTTAGTTTCCCTAGGATACCCCATAAAAAGGAATTTTGAGGATCTGGATGATAATTTATCAGAGGCTTGTTGTTTAACATAAACCTCACATCCCCAAATCTTAAGAAAAGACAACCGGGTTTCTTCCCAGTCCATATCTCATATGGTGTCTTTTCAACTGCCTTTGACGAAACACGATTTAATGTGAACGTAGCTGTTTCTAGGGTATGGCCCCAAAAAGAAAGTGGAAGATCTGTTTGACTCATCATAGATCGAACCATATCTAATAGAATTCGATTCCTCCATTCAGAAACACCATTCCATTGAGGTGTTCCTGGTGGAGTAAGTTGTGAGATGATCCGACAACTCCTAAGATGGTCAATGAACTCTTGGATCAAATATTCACCACCCCGATCGATCGAAGTGCCTTAATTGTTTTGCCAAGTTGGTTTTGCACTTCATTTTGGAATATTTTGAACATTTCAAAAGATTCAGACTTATGTTTCATTAGATAGATATAACCATATCTACTAAAATCGTCTATGAATGTATTGAAGTACAAATGACCTCCTCTGGCAGATGTGTTCATTGGTCCACACACATCAGTATGTATGAGGCCCAATAAATCCGTGGCCCTCTCACTGTGTCCAGTAAAAGGAGCCTATGTCATCTTTCCCAATAAACACGACTCACATGTATCAAATGATTCAAAATCAAATGAATTTAGAAACCCATCTTGATGGAGTTTCGAAATGCGTTTCTTATTTATATGGCCTAGATGACAATGTCATAGGTAGGTCAGATTCAAATCATTTGACTTGAACCTTTTAGTAGTTATTTCATAGATTCGCCCATTATTAGGATGTTCTAAATTTAATACATAATGACCAGCATGCTAATCACCATGAGCATAAAAAACATCATTGTGATAAAGCGAACATTTACGGTTCCTAGTAATGGAAGTATAACCTTTCTTATCCAAATAAGAAAGCGAAATAATGTTACTACTCAAAGCAGGAACATAAAAGCAATTGTTCAACAATAACAAAAGCCCACTGGGCAGAACTAATTCATAAGTGCCTACGACTAAAGCAGCAACTCTTGCTCGGTTTCCAACTCGTAGGTCAACTTCGCCCTTCTTCAATCTTCTACTTTCCTTGAGACCCTGCACATTTGTACAAATGTGAGATCCACATGCAGTATCTAATACACTAGCAATGCTTTGCGGCCCCAAAACTAATTGAGTTGATCAAGTGATCTACCTTTCATATTTGGATACCGTGCAGGCATCATCCCTCACATCGTCATTCACATTTAGTCGAGAGCAAAGATAGAGTATCATCTCTCTTAATTGACTAAATGTAGCTATTTCACAGAACTAGGAATCTTCTTAGATTAACTCTATAACTGATCATGACTCTTCATGATCACTTGCTGTGCGCACAGTCTCTCGAGTTAATTAGAAGCTATCAAAGCTCTACCGGTCTTGTGAATGACTAATCCCTTGTAGGGGATTGTGAGTCCTCTCAGCATGTCCATCTATACTCATGTATTCGGGTTACACCCAAGAGTACACTGTTCTCCCCATTTTCAGATGGATAGAGTTGTACAATTAAAGTATAACCCTAGGACATAGTGTTTGATGACATCCTTAAGTCTAGGACGATCTGTACTACCAAACGATGAGTGACTTTACATATCCAATGATACTCTCTATAATGAATCTTTGTGGAGTCTCTCGTCGGGTCATTTCGGTGCTATTTGTTCTCTAACAGATCCACCCACAACATCAGCTAAGGCATCACCATGCCTGCATTCCATGAGGTCCCTACCTTGTATCTCTATACAAGTAGAAGATGTCGTACTAGTCTTATTGAGATCACCAATGCCCTTTCTTGGTGATTCAAGACCAGGAACAAGTTTTAGGTAATAGATAAACAGTGTTCTCGAGTCCTCATGATCATGATCTCTATCATTGATCCTCAAGATTAACACATATTATATTCCTAGGGGTTTTATCTTCAAACACATATTTACCTTAAAATAAAGGCGAGACATAAATATAATGAAGATAAAATATGCTCATTCATTAATAACGAAATACTATAATGTAGAAATGGTGTTGATCTGTCCTTACACATTGTCTCTAGGACACCTAAATACTAATAGTGAAGTTACTGAAGATCATTATTTTCTTGGTGATTTAAGGAAAAGGTTAAGTGTATTGGGTGATTAAGAAGGAGGAAAGATCAAAGGAAGTTGGGTTCCTCAGGCAAGTAAGTCATCTATGAACTGTATTACGTATTCCTTTGTTTATAAAGCTTGAAAATGGATGTTTCTTTGAGCATGTGTATTTTTGGGCCTGTTTGTATAAGGAAAAGTACAAATAAAGATTTAAAGCTAGTATTCAAGGCTTAAAATGGAGGAACAAGCATAGTATATGGAGAATATGAGGTTTTAATGTGATAGTTATGATTAGTTTTGATGATGTCTTATATAGATGTCATTCTTAAGAGCAAAAAACTTGCATACTACATTTATCTTTTACTTTGACTAATTCTTATATTTAATGTAGATGTGAAGTTTATTAATGAAGAATGATCAAGAAAGGAGACTAAAGAAAGAAGAACTTGCACAATATAATTGGAATATCAACAATCAAGTTCTTGTGATACTGGAAGTCTCTTTGATCAAGCGGAAGTTGGAATAGCTTAGTTTGGAGCTAAATTAAGCTATTTGGAGCATCATCATGAAGAGTAATTCTTGAGCTACAAGACCGTATATATGAATAGTAAATACGGATGAACAGTGTCATACGGATGGTGTCGTATATACGTGAACAGTGCAATACAGATGAACAGCACCGCATGTGTGAACATTGAATTCGATATTACTCTCGACATTACTTGAGTAGGAAAATATGTGAAACCCGAGTAAGCTACTGTTTATCATACTCTGTTTGCCTCTGTTTCACGTTTCACTTGGGCGAGCTCTGGTAATTCAATGACATCTCTTAAACCAGAGATTGGATTGAGGTGAAACTAATTTTGAATGAAAGTAGACTCCCAACACGTCATTTTGACATAAAATTCAAGTCCAAAAGAGTCCGAATGAGAGAGCTATGATTTTTGCAAGTTGCAACAAAAATCAACGTCACAGACCAGACCAAGCTTCGGTATTTTGAGCATATCTCACAAATGACAAATCCAAATGAGCTGAAACCGGTGCCATTAGAACCTAGACTCAAATAACTTTTCAAAACCATAAATAACACAGAAAAAGATATTATGTTTTGAAGTTGACAGTCAGTTCAAGAGGCTGGAGAAAACGCTAGTCAAGAACAGCCTTCATTCATCGGATCATAACGGTCAAACTACAAAGTGTTTTGAGCTGATTCTTCTTTCATTGGAAATACAACATCAAGAGATTTCCAGGGATATTTAATTTGCTAATTTTATAGCTAAATTCAAAGAGATATAGCTACTGGAAGTTCACTTATATTGTGAAACGGGAATATCACGTGAAACATGAAAAATCAGTGTCCGGAAATACTGTTGCCTATGGAGGACATCCAAATGAAGCTCATTCATATTACTTTCAGATTTTACTCAAGTAAGGCTTCTTATCTCTGCAAGTAATTTGTTTATTCAACATTACTTTCCGGGGTTACTTGAGTAATACACTATCACTTCACAAGTAATGTTGATTTTACTCGTTTTCAAAGAACCATCTCAATATTACTTTCGAAGCTTACTCAAGTAACAAATATATGCTTCGCAAGTAGTTTCATTTTACACCACCGAGACTTCTACTTCTTGGTTATTTTCAATATTACTCAAGTAACAAATGTTGTTACTCAAGTAATATCTTTCCAGTGGGATTTTATTTGAAGTTATTCGATATTACTTTCGGACCTTACTCGAGCAATACTTTCTAGCTCCGCAAGTAATTCTGGGAAAAGCCTCTGGAGGGTTCTATTTCTTAAAGAAATAAGATATTACTCAACCGAAAAGCATTTCAACGTGTTAGAAGCATTTATTGCGTTGAAAAAGCAGAACGCGCAAATGAAATTAAAGCGTGTGGCAGTCGAAGACATTCCAACTATTATTCTGACTCATCTTCTACACAAGTAGGTGAATGCATTTAATTAAGGCGCCAATGTTTAAATGCTCTTAATGGACCGATATTCAAAATGGTTACTATTCACAATGGTAATATTACACAACGGTCGAGAGACGATTGTCTATAAATAGAGAAGCATTCAAAGATAGAGGCGAACACAGAGACATGAGCTTAGAGCATTAAAATGCCAATACTCTGATATTCGCTTACTCTCTGTTCACAATGGTTATTAGTTTTTTTAGTAGAGTGTGATGATCGATTATGTACTTCAGTGATTATTATTCATTTACTCTGTGTGTGAGTCTAAACACTTATTTCATTATCTGTTTAGTGATCAAATCTCAAGGTTGTGGAACCTTTGAGTGTGGGTGTACGATTACAACTTGTAAGGGGGAGTGAGTCCTAGGGAGAAAGGATCATCCTGAGTTACAGAGTGTGTAATTGTATCCTTACAGTGTGTAAGAGAGAGTATCTCGGTAAGAGATAGTAAAGGCTGCACAAGTGTCCGACTAAACTTGTGAGTTTGTAAGGCTTTTCTCTTGTGCCCGGTTAAACAAGGAGATAGTGGATTGAAAATCTCAGGAGGAGCCCGAGGACTGGATGTAGGTCATCGTGGATTGGACGAACCAGGATAAATCACAGTTTGTATATTCTCTTCCCTAAACTCTTATATTTCCAGTATATGCATATTTGAATATCTAACTGTTGATTTAGAAGTTACGAAAAGATTTTCAAAGTTCGTAAAGTTTCATCAGACACCCAATTTACCCCCTTCTTGGGTGATAGCCAGGTCTAACATAATGGAAGTTTGGTATTTTGTTGGTTTAATAATAATTTTCGTCATTTGAATATACCTATGATTTGGAATGAATTTTGGTACTTTTTTTTTATGGCTCTAAACTGTTTAAAATGAGATTTTGTATAAGGTTAACCTTGGATCATAATTTTTGGAAGTACAAATTGGAAGTTGAAAAAAATGTGGGTTGCTGATTTATGGGATTTCTGCAGAGTCATCTGGGTTCAACTAAATATTTGACCAAGTAAACGGGCTTGAAAAATTATAAAATTTTACAGGGAAAAATTAGACATGTCAAGGATTATTTTGGTATATTATTTGTAATTTTATGAGTTCTTGATTAGGAGAAACACATTTTTGAAAAGTAGCCTCTTTTTCTGGACTTTAATTCGTACAGCAGATGTGTATTGGGCTGTAAACGGTTTTTGGAATGTTTCTGGCCCAAACTAATATTTTTGTCTGAAACTAGATAGACATATTAAGGGTCAATTGGGCTTTGGAATCAATCCAAAAGGATTTTTCTAGATTTAGTTATGCATTTTTGAAGTTGGGCCTTAAATTTTGCAAATTTCAGAGTTTTGGACGAAAATGGAAGGAATTTAAGCCCATATTTAATTCCTTAACAATAAAAGGAATTTAATAAATGTGGACTCCTAAAAGGTATTATTTTATTACAGAAACAGGAAAATATTTTTGAGAGGGAAATTAATTAGATTTATATTTTTACTATTATTTTAGGACTACTTGAGAAATTGTGTACCGAGAAGGAAAATTATTATTTTTAAGGGTGATCAACCAACAAACAGGTGGTAACCTTAATCTTCATATGCCTTGTGTTACTTTGTATGTTTGATTTTTCCATGGTTGTGGATCCGTGTCTCGTGAGGGACATGCGTTTGTATGTGCATTCGGGGTGGTCCGGGTTCAGAGCCCAACTACTGTGTCTTTCCTAGCGCTGTGGACTCATGGCTCGCTTTGTTGAGCAGTCCTGCATTTTTTTCTAGGACATATAGTCCTTCTGCATCTAACACTGTACATATGGTATGTTGTATTTGTGCTAATACGCGTTTGATACTGAATGCTATATGATTTATTGTTTTCCTAATTATGGTGACATACATGCATTGCATACACGAGTTATATGAGATTAATGGTTACTCTGGGACTCAAATATGAATCCCAAACTTTTGCAAGGAATCCGGGAGTGCTTCTAGGTTAAGCGTGCAGAGCAAGATTCAGTTGGAAGTGACTTTAATTTGGAACTTTATTTTGGATTACCCGGATGACTGTAATATGAATAATTTGGCTGTTGAGTATTTAATTCGGGATGAATGTATACTAAAACCCCAGGGAAAACCTTTCTTACTGCACTCTATTTTATCAGTATGTTTTGTCCAAACGAGTATGTACTCTGCTGCTAATACTCTGATACACGACGTAAATAACCTGGGATTTGATTTTAAAGAAAAAGACTATTAAAAGATGGTTTAAAGGTAAGGGTTCACACTACCTGCCATCCAAAAGGGCAAGGCTGGTAGGTCTGTTTCAGACTACTCGAGATTTGGAGACAAAGGTTTTCTCTATCCTTAAGTTGAGGTATGATAGATTGCCAGATGACACTCATTAAAAATATTTATTATACTGCGCATCATATCCAGAAGATTATGAGATTCGAGTCAATGATATGATCAATAAATGGATTGGGGAGTGGCTTCTTCCTAAAGATGTGATGGAAAAGTTAAAGCTTTGTTGCTTGTTCGAGACATGGCATTATGGTTAGCTTGTGATCAATATAAAAGTATTAAAAAGGTTCTTGCACAAGGAGAGGCAATAATGTTATCCCATGATGATGTTGAAACATGGAAAATTGTAGACAGGATTTCAATCATGACAGCGGCAGGACGAGAAACATGGCTTGTACCACCTATAACTTGTCCCAACTTGGTAACACTAATGTTGAGGTGCAGTTTGATAGCTTTGAAAAAAATCAAATACATGAGCAAATTAAAGGTATTAGAACTAGATGCTCACTGTGTGTTTGGACTTGGAGAAATTGGTGGGTTAGTTCTATTAGAATATCTTTCTTTGAGGTTATCTGAATTTGAGTATCCAAAGGAGTTGAAAAATTTGAAGGTTTTGTACTTGGAAATTGCTAATATTGCAATTATTCCATTGGGAGAAATATTAAGTCTTCAACAATTAAGAGTGTTAAGAGTTCACGGTGGAGCTTCATTAGTTGAAGAACACGGCAAGGTGGAGGAGAATTCCTAAAGGAGGTGGAATGTCTACCAAATATTGAAGAACTGAATGTTGAAATAACAACAAAGAATGGTCTCAACAAGTTATTTGACTCGATCAAGCTACAAAGTTGCATGTGTGCTCTTCGTCTTGGGCAATTGAGGGATATTGAGATGCATTTATTATTGGCATGCATTTCTAACATAAAGCAATTACAACACTTTTCTATGTGGCATTTGATGACAAGAGTAGTGGAAGATTCTTGTATTTATGATACAACCACTACTACAAAAAATGGCTTTTACTTCTTTAATTAGCGTCCTATTTTAAAAAAAGGAAGTAAAAAAAAATGTGGTGGCATTTTTGTAATTATTTGAAGAAAATTTGATGTAGTAGGCATCCCGATATTTTTTAGGATGTGGAAAGTATACGTAAAACGTCCTAAAAATATATTAGGACGCCAAATGTGACACACAAAAAAGGAAATGCGACGGGAAATGAATGAGTTATTGGGCTTTTTGGCATCTAAGTACGGTAGTAAGACGCAAAAAATAATATTTTATTGGGTTATTTTTGCCCAGGGGCCAGAGTGAGCGAAGATCAATACGAAAGAGCAGAGTGTAGCGTCTTCTCCGTCGTCTATCCCTCCAAGTCGCGTGCCCTCCTTCTTTCGCCTCTAGTCGCCACTCCGTTGGACCTCCCCTCTCCCACCGTCGATTTGCTCTCTAGCATCTTCTGCGTTCCACAATCAAGTCGGCAAAAAGGTACTCTCTTCTCTTCTAGATTTCTCTTCTAGATCTCCTAATCTAAGGTTCCTTCATTATCGATTGATTAGGTCACTTCGTTTCTTGATACGTTTTCCTTTTCCATGCATTAGTCGGTTGATTAGGTCAGTCGTTTCTTAATTTGTGCAGTTATCATTGGGCTTATCGTCAACAAGGCTCTATGCATCAGAAATCCAGATTAGAGCTCTGAATCCAACAAGGACTTATTAGACCAAGAACATCACTTGAAGGTCATGGTTTTTGCTAAGGGAAGCTTCTAGAGATCCAAGGCCGTCTTCAGGTGCTTGCCCAGCGTCATTCGGTCCAGGGCTAGATATGCCGGCGGATCCAAGAGAAACCCTGAATATAGAAACCTTGGTGACCATGTCGAAGCCGTCCAGGTATTCCCACATTCTAAAATAATCCTTTTATGCATTTCAGATTTAATTTCTTCTTCTGTTTCTAGGGCCTCAGGAAATAATTGAACCATAGCTAGGCTAAATGAAAATTTGTCTAATCCTATTTCCTGAGAAATTTCCCCTACTTTGACTGTTGCAATTCAACCAACAATTTATCTTCTTATATTTTATTGTTCAATTTTTCCCATACAAAGTATCAGATTTAGCAGTGCCAAAAAAAAAAGAAATTAGATACAGCAAGCAGTTTCTGGTAATTCAGAGGGTGTTGTGCCTTTGTTAGCACCTGGTAAAATTGACGCACAATCACATAGGTGTATTCATATAGATCTCTTGGCTTTTATGAAACAGTGAATGCAAGGTCATTTACCACTTTTCTCAGCACAAAGAAACGTTTTGGCCTTGACGATTTCAGTTTTTTGCAAAATTAACAAATGGTGAACAATTCACTTTTTGATGGCTAGCATAGCAATCTGGTCATTTAGAATCATGTTCATAGGAATTGTAAGTTGTAAATAGTGCATTTTGTATTCAGATATATTGAAAACATGCCATTATATGTGCATGAACAAAATATATTTGCAGCCATTACGTTGCTGGCATAAACTTGAATGATTTTATTAAATTTACCATTATGGTTACCATGTTGATGCAGATTGAGTACGACCCCAGGCTGATTAGTTATGAGGAGATTTTGAATGTGTTCTGGTCTAGCCATGATCCTAGGCAAGTATTTTTTTTGCACTTGTATGATCGAATTTCAAGCTCACAAAGTTTTCAATTTTGCATTGTGTAGATGCCGGAGTTGAAGCAAAAGAGTGCATAAGAATCTTTCTAGGTGTGGTAAAATTCTTCCTAGTAATAATTATTCATGATCATTATCCCTTATAATGCTGCTAGGAAGCTTCTGACTATGTCTCTTAGACTTCATTTTTACTAGATTTATATATATTAGATATTAGATGCTATTAGTCGTCATTCGCAATCTCTTTCCATGGGTATACATGTTTTAATTTCTGTCTAAATTGTATCCCTTCTTGCTGTGGTGAGATTAGTCTTGTTAGTATTATAGGTGACTACGATGGCAGGACGACATAATAAGGTTTTACATAAGTCGTCCCGTGCTCATATTGTTGAAGAGAGTTGAAAGATATCATGTTTCTGGAAAAAAGTTCGAACATAATAATATGTAGCATTTGAAACTCTCATGTTTTGACATGAACTGTTTCATGGCATTTATGAAGCTCTTTAGACTGAGAAAAAAATCAGTTAAATATCTGAGAATATGATTTCTGGTTTATGCCCAGCCCAAGAATATAGTGTTATTTCTGGGTTTTGCATACTCCTCTGTTTGGTTGCTTGGGAGGCCATTTTTTTTGTTATCTTTCAGCCGTGGATTTTATATTCGCTACTTTTCCCGTCGTATAACCTTTCTCACTCTCGATCTACTAAGGATTTGATCTAGCTAACTGTTCACTTAAGTGACATTCGTTCCTTTGGTTGCCATTTTTAACTTCCTCCCTTGTATTTTCTTTTTAACATGTCAAGTTAATTCTTTTGTTTAACTTGCATGTTTCTTGTGGGATATAATGTTGTATAGTTTCAAGCAAAGAGGAATTTAGCACTCCGGAGAACTTTGTCATTGACCGATGGACTTGAATAGCTTTTTTGATGATGATGGGAAGATCTATGGTTATGAAGATTTGAAGGTAATGATCATTATAGACAAAAGATTGAAATATATTTACACATAATCATTATTGAATAGTCTTGTGCCATATTTTTTTTAAAGAAAAAATTATGTCGTTTTGTTCTTACTGATTACTATCCGGATTAGCAGCGTGACTTTTCATGCCTATGCTTGATATTAAGTTTCAGAGTTCATCGATGTAAGTGATGACACTTTTCATACCTTGCTCACATTTTCTTTTCTCCTGGTGCTTAATGTTTTTGACATCTTCGTTGAATGTCTTTGTTTTAATTGTTGAAGAGAGGCAAAGGAATCACATATATGAAAGCTGCTCTTTAGGTATGCTTCAACTTCCAATTTGGCATCATTATTTTAAAACCTTATACCTCTATTCAGAGTAGTTATTTTTTTTTTTTTTTACCATCAATAATGTTGTTATGTCTAAGCGAGAAGTTTTTGAGACTCTTGTTGAAAGCAAAGATGAATTTCTGCAAACATTTACGGTGGATAAAGATTTTATTAGGTGTAAAGTGCTTTCTCGTTTTTCCCCTTTCAATTGTTTCTATTTATTTTCTTTTAAGTTTCTTTTAATGTATTATTTAATAATTAATCTGTTTTTGTTTTCCTAAGTTGTACATTCCCTGGATTTATGTCGTTTTTGTAGGACAACCATCTCAAATGCGGAGGTTTTAAAGAACAAGGCTTTGAATGGACATGTTAATCCTTCTAACAGTCATCTTTCAAGCAAATTTGCTTTGGATTCCGAGGTCGTAGTTTATATTTTGGCTCACTATGGTGTATGATAACTGGCAAATGTTCAATTGCTTGCATGTGCTATAACATATGAAAAATCTACATTAATATCTCAATAGCAGTATTTTTCGAGCCATCTTGTAATTGAATTAGTGGGGAAATTGGCAGACAAGAATAACGTAACTCTTTTATAAGCTTTACTTCTATGTTTTAGCTCGAGCCAACAGTTAATTAGTTTTTCGGTGTGCATTCTGCATATGTTCGCACTTGCCTTCTAGAGGTGTTAAATAATGTTGCCATATCTGAAGATGTTTTTGACTTAACTGTAGAAGAGCCATTAGATCACTTCCAACATGTTCGTACTTGCCTAGACACACTTCGCCTGCTTCACTTTGAAATCCAACAAACTGTTAGTTCTCTATGTGTTTTGATGATAACTGACAATTGTAAACACAAGATGTAGTTTTGTCTTTGGTAAGTTGAAAACTTACTGTCAAGACAAAACTCGAGTTTTGGACTTGGCAGAGAGTTGCTCTTTTTCAGTGATCAAAGCAAAACTTGAGTTTTCAGATGAAAACTCGAGTTTTGGGACTTACAGAGAGCACTCAGTTTTCACTTAAAGACAAAACTCGAGTTTTGATATCAAAACTTGAGTTTTGGCCAGACAAAGAGTCTTGAACCTTTTGAACTCATTTTTGCGCTACAAGCGCATGATTTTGCTTTGCTCGAGTTTTTCTAAGTTTTCTCCAAGTTAAGAGAAAATTTGAGTTTTGGTTTCAAAACTCGAGTTTTGACTTGACGAGAGAGTTTTCAAGTTTTTACTCGGTCCTTGAAAACTCGAGTCTTCGTGAGAAAACTCAAGTTTTGACTTGGCTCAATTTCTCAACGTTTTTCATAAATATATGAAAACTCGAGTTTTGATTTCAAAACTCGAGTTTTGGACAAGCCGAGAGCAATGCATCTTTTCAAGGTTTTGAAAACTCAAGTTTCCTTTCGGAAACTCGAGTTTTGATTTGGCTTAGATCTGTCAATGTTTTCATACTTAAATGAAAACTCGAGTTTTGGACAACCCGAGAGCTTTGAGCTTTTTCAATGTTTTGAAAACTCCATTTTTGAAAGAAAACTCCAGTTTTGATGTTTTGGACTTAAACTCATTGTTTTCATTAAAAGTCCAAAACTCGAGTTTTGTTTTGGAAACTCGAGTTTTGAGTTTCTTTCAAAAATGTGCTCCGAGCTCAAATCACGACTTTTCTCTCGGATGGAGGAAACTCGAGCCTTGAAAGTGAAACTCGAGTTTTGACTTAAGTGCACAGTTGAAAACTCGAGTTTACATCGTGAAGTCATAAATTCAAATCTGACGAATTTGTAAAACCTTCGTGTTTGATTTTAATACTTCCTATGATTATTCTCTAATGTTCCTAGATATATTTAACCACTTTGTTAGTGATTTTCAGATGAATTAGAGAATGTTTATTGAAGGTTTAAAGCAAAAGCAAAAGTGATGTCAACACATTAAATGCAAAACCCAGAAAAGTTGCATACTTTTGGGTCATCCATCTACACACGTTTGGAAGTCATTAAAGAATGTTTTCCACATCCAAGCAAATTCTTGCTACTCCAATGGATTAATTCACGGGAAGTCAACTCGAACTTTTACCCATTTGGATTAAGTGAAGATTAGAGAGAGAAGAAGACCAAAGCCTACCCGAACTTTGTCTAATGAAGGCAAGCGTTATAATCAACATTACAACGGTCATTTAATGCTCTCTTAGTATATATAGAAGCAGCATTCAAGTCTTCTCAATGAGAACATCTCGCTGAAAATGAATTGCATTCAAGTCTTACATTTATTTCTTCGTTTTCACCTACATTGTATCTTTTGATACACAAGCTTCGTGTTTATCTTTATCCACTCTTAGAGAGAGTTTCTATCTGTAAAACATTTATTGTAAAGAATCACAAGTCTGGGGACTTGGTGATTTGGGAGTTCATTGATTACAACTTGTAAGGGGGAGTAAGTTCTAGTGAGAGAATTACTCTTGAGTACAGAGTGTGTAATCATTTGAGATAGTGGAAATCCTAGAGAGTCTGGGGACTAGACGTAGGTCAACAAGTTAGACCGAACCGGTATAAATTCGTGTGTCTTGCTCTTCTCCTTTCTCCTCTGTTTAGCTCTGTTTTTCTGCCCTAAAACAGAGCAAAGTTTTAAAGTTTTCAAAATCTCCGATTCACCCCCCTCTTGGTGATTTAGCTCCACTTTCACAAACCGTTTCTTTCGTTGTTTCATATCTAAAGCAAGGAAAATTATCAAAGGAAGTGCACTCTCTTCGACTCTTACCATCCCCAAGTGCTATTGAAGATGTCGGGAAAAACACGAAGATTAACAAGAAGCAATTTCTCCGGTGTTTGTGTGTTTTGAATTGTTTCCTTTGGTGTTTGTGTTTGAGAGTTGATTTATTGTTAATGTTTTAAAAGCTTGGATCAGGATATGCCTTCTTTCGAATGGAATGGAAATCTTAGTGGGTGATGAGATTGTGCTTTATGTTGTTTGCGTTACAAGTGAGAAATTGTGATTTGGACTTCTGTGGCTTCATACTGTTTTGTTATTACTTAGCACATAGGTGTTGTTTATTTTATAAAATTGTGGTGATTGTTGCTTGATGATATGTAAGAAGGTTTTTGTAAAGGATTGTGGGCCGTGAATATACGAAGCAATTTTGTTTAAAAAAAAAACACTTACGGCGTCTAATTCTAGGAATTAGACTCCGTAAGTTAAGACTTAAGGCGTCCTATTTTCAAAAATAGATGCGCCTTGAGTATACTTTGGAAGGAATTTGTGCCATACTTAAGATGTCTAATTTTGAAAATAGGACGCCTTAAGTCTTAACTCACGGAGTCTAATTCTAAGACTTAGACTCCGTAAGTTTTCCCTACTACGCCCTAGGATAGATAGGCGTTCCATGGAAAAAGAACGTTAAAAGTGCAAAAAATAGGACGTCGTAGCCCTATTTTGTAGTAGTGAACTTACTCTCTAACCATGCTTCAAGGCATGACTATCGATGATTGCAATTCCTTAACACATGTAACATGGCTCAAGTATGCCCCATTCCTTCAATTACTTGTCATTCGTGACTGTAACTCAATGGAACAAGTGATAAAGGAAGATGAGAAGAACCAGTATTCTTCTATATTCTCTTCTCTTGTAAAGCTCACTCTATATTGAATGCCAAAGCTTAAGAGAATCCATAAGACAGTCTTGTCTTTTCCTTCCCTAAAAGCCATCAAAATATATGATCTTCCAAATCTAAAAAAGTTACCACTTCATTCTAACTCTGCCAAACATAAATTGACAATTATCAATGCTGAGGAAGATTGGTGGAACAATTTGGAATGGGATGATCCTGCTGCCAAGCACCATTTCCCATCTAAATTTCAACCATCAGTCATGTCATATAGGGGTAAGTTAACATTTATAATATGACTCTTTTTGCTCTCATAATTAATACTTGTCTTGCAATAGTTTCTTTCCCATAATAAGCACCTTGTTTTTGGTTATCTATTTACTTAATGGAAAAATTTAGCCAACATCATCATGATATTACACTTGTTTGTTCTCTTTCGTGCAATTGTTAATTTTGTTAGCTAATTGCCTTTTTTCAAAAACAAAAGTTATTGCAGATGCGATGCTTGCTTCAGGATTGGATTTCGACTTCTATTGAACTCTTTGATTGACCATTTCCGTATGTACGACAAAGTAATTGTGATTATGTTTGAGTTTTTCTTTTGTCAGTGGTTATAATATCACTCTTTTAAAATTAATTAGCCTTTTGAACATATCTCTTTTTCTTAAAATTAATTAAGAAAAGGGTGTCAATAAGTAATTACATATAAAGATTCGTCAAGTCAAGTCCATCCATAAATGATTAGTTTGATTATTTTTGTTATTAGGGAGACATCATCGTTCGGTTTGACAAAATTGTGTACACCTCAAGCAAAGCTTACCTGATACAAAATGTTGAGGCAAGGAACCCATTTTTTGGGAAAAAAATATCGATGTTTCAAATGCTATAACTAGTTGATTTGAACTTTATAATACAATACAAAAACTAAATATTAATAAGTACTGCCTCTTGTTCTAAATATAAAACACAATTGACTTTTTTTTCTAGAGATTAAGGAAACTGAATAAGTTACTTAATCATATTATATATTGTGTATGATTAAATTATATATGTAACATCCCAAATTTTGAGACAAGGAGTTTAGGAATATGATTGAGATAAATAGGCTTCCAAGCCCCTAAGAGTCCAAAATTTTAAGCTTATTTTGGGGAAAAGCTTAAAATAATTATTAAAGATTACTTTTTGACCGTGAAAATTTAAGGGAAATTTTTTAAATATTAGTCTGAGGATCTATAAATATTATGAAGGGATTAATTATGAAAAATTGGCCTAAATAGTTTTAAAGCTATTATTTGGAATTTAAGGCCCATTTCCTCGAAAAATTCAAGGAAAATTGATTGGAGAATACATATTGGCCTAGAAATTTTTAAGTTAATATTTTAAAGCCTAAAAAAGCTAATTGAGAAAGAAAAATCCTTAGATAGAATTAAGGATTAATTTCTAATATTTATATAATATTTACAACTAAGGACCAAGTTGCAAATAAGAGTTCAAATGGAATTATTTTATGGAGTGGACCCCAGATAAACATGATAGCCCAACTATTCCAATTCATTATCTATTCCTCTACGGCCCAACATCAAAATCGTCAAGCACTGTTTTATCCATTCGAACAAGTAAAGCATACACCCCGCTCACTTTATTTATATCAGTTCGACAAGTCACAAAACAGAGAGTAAAGGTGAGACATCTGTTTCACGCGAATAATGGACACCTCACCCCTCTCATGCAGGTCCTACACTTTACCATTTCTCTGCGTCTTGGCATGCCCGTAGAACCCATGCATGCACAATATTTCTCAGACTTTTCTTTTATTGTTGTTTGAAATATTAATGAAGGTTAAAGGCTAGATATGTAAATATAAGATGTGAAAGTCAAGTCTTTTTAGGTGAGTGAGCGTATGAGACTGATGCTTGACGTGTAAATTAAGTATTCAGACTTTAAGATGAAGAATTAAGAATTGTGAGTTGAGCTGGAATTTTCAGGATTTTAGGAAGAATACTCTACAAATGATTGTTGATGATCAAAGTGATGGTATGCAAGATATTTTGAATCTTATGTTATTCAAATTGTTAACAATAAAATCTTGGTTTTGAAGTGGAAGAACTGCCGATTAAAGGTTAAAAACATATAGAGGTAGATTAAAGTTGAAAAGTAGTATTGTGTGTGCTTGAGTCTCTCTATTTTAGGACAATCGAATATGTGGCTTACTTTTTCGGTGTATATGGTTTTAAGGATAAGTGTAAAGCTGGGAATTTTCAGAACCTAGAGAGATGGTGTGCATATGTTTGGGTGTCAAAGTGAGGATTGAATTAGTGTTTTGAAGTTGACTTTAGAAGAATTGAGATTTATAAACGTTGATAAGTGTGTGATAAAGATGTTGTACAAGTTTATGTTGACTTCATATTTGGGATGATATTTCATGTCTGGAAGTTTATAAGGAACTTGTAGTTTGAAACTCTTAGGAACTAAATAAGTATTTAGATTGTTTTAGGATGTCAAAGGTTCTAGAAGAATCTGTTAGTTATGATTAGTTTTGATGATGTCTTATATTAATGCCATTACCTAGAGCAAAAAGTTAATATCATATACATTGACTAACTACTTTGTTTATTGTAGGTTAGTCCAAGTTAAATTATAGAGAATGATCAAGATATGAGTTTGAAGAAAGGAGAAGATCAATATGAAAGTCTCTATGATCAAGTGAAATTTGAATTGGAGGAGTTAAAATAAGTCACGGATGTATTCCTGAAGCAATACTTGAGTACCACAACTTAATACTTGACTATAGAACCCAATCAGCTCTTATTCAGTGTGTTCTGGAACCAATACTCGAGTAACACAATGTCAATACTCAAGTATTGGACATAATCAGCGCCTGTCCAGGCCAAAATCCCATCAATACTCGAGTATTACACTTCAATACTTGAGTATGACATCAATACTCGGGTAAAAACCTCCAAATACTCGAGTATTGAGGTGCATTCCAGGTGCTCTGTTCAACGCTGTTTCTGGCGACCTCCGGTAATTCGACGATATCTCTCAAACCAGGAATCGGATTGACATGAAACTAGTGGCCTATGAAACTAGACATCCAACACGTACTTTTGACAAAATTTCAAGTCCAAAGGAGTCAAGATGAGTGAGCTATGATTTTTACAAGTTAGCACAAGAATCACCGTCACAATTGACAGAGATTTGCCGTAATCTCCCAAAATAACCAGATTAGAAAAGGATTTACAGTATAATGTAACCTGGGTCGTTTCCCAACGGTTTGATCGGTTCAATTCGCACAAAGAATAAAAAAGTGACAGTAAATGAGGGGTTTTTTTGATTCAGAATAATATTAAAGACGAAGTAATGAGACAAAACGAAATAACACGAATTGAACAGAAAATAGAGGATTAAAGGATCAAACCACGATTTCGGATTCACCCACTACCCTTCCTCGAACAAAACAGATTTATAACCGAACTCGTAATCGACTCTAGACAAACCGAAATCTCTCGCATTTGTCTAGAAATTCCCTCAACCGAACAATCATTCAGAATTTGTTCGAATCAGTGGTGCACCTCTGTACGATCACATAGAAATACTTTAACCCAGTCCGAACTTCGTCCTTGGGAAATATCGATTTGGGTTTTTAATCAAAAACCCAATCCAAACCAAAAATCAAATCTGATTAAGGGATACAGAAACGAGTTAGACGGTTACCGATTAGGCACGAATCCCTACGGATAGGGGATGGAACCCTCATCGTGGATCAATCTCAGAAATTTAGTGAACATAATTAAGAAAGATGAAAAACAAGATGAAGAACGCGAAGAACACGAAGAACATTGCGAGAGAATTTGAAAACTACTATTTTGATCCTCGAATTCTAAAAATGTGAAATGAATCAGATGTTTGTGGCTGCCACTAACATAAACCTAACCCTAAAATGGAAATGAGTCAGCCCAAAAACGAAATTAAAATAAAATTGGGCTTTAGTTATAAAGTTCGAGCCCAAAATAAAATCCAAAAATACATATGCTTCGGCTCCAAAATTGACCACCCTCTTGTCCATATTTGCTCTTCATGTCTTCATAACAATTGTAGCCCTCTGAATCATCTGAAATATGAGACAAAAATGAGGCAAATCTGATATCTGGTTCAAGAATTATGGTAAAAACAGTGAAGCAATATAAAACTGGAATTTATTATTAAATAATGGCTAAAATATAATAAAAGGCCCAAAGCCCAAACAAGTGTAAAAGCCATTATTTATTAGCTAAAAAGTACTAAATTATAAATCCAGAGACAAAAAATAGTATATGAAATATTCAATTTGTTAGTTCTCTATGTGTTTTGATGATGAGTGACAATTGTAAACCAGCTAAGAGTTTTGTCTTAGAAAAATGACAAAACTCGAGTTTTGTTTTCAAAACTCGAGTTTTGGTCTTGACAAATGGCCAATTTCGGTGATACGGCAAAACTTGAGTTTAGCATGGCAAACTCGAGTTTTGACAAGAACAAAGTCTTTAAGTTTTTCAAACTCGGTCTCGCGCCTTGTCACCAAGTTTTCAAAGTTTTCATGATAAAATGAAAACTCGAGTTTTGATTTTAAAACTCGAGTTTTGGCCAACCCAAGAGCACTACAAGTTTTCAAAGTTTTCATGATAAAATGAAAACTCGAGTTTTGATTTTAAAACTCGAGTTTTGGCCAACCCAAGAGCACTACAAGTTTTCAAAGTTTTCATGATAAAATGAAAACTCGAGTTTTGATTTTAAAACTCGAGTTTTGGCCAACCCGAGAGCATTACAAGTTTTCATAGTTTCTCATGATAATATGAAAACTCGAGTTTTGATTCCAAAACTCGAGTTTTGGTCAAACAGAGAACAACTCACTTTTCTCGAGTCTATGAAAACTCAAGTTTTATTTTGAAACTCAAGTCTTGGAGTTTTGGACTACAACATACCATTTTCACTAACACTCCAAAACTCGAGTTTGGTTTTGGAAACTCGAGTTTTGAGATTCATTTAAACTTTAGTTCAAAAGCTCGAGACACGACTTTACTCTGGAAGTTGAAAACTCGAGTTTAGTTTTGAAACTCGAGTTTAGACTTAAGTGCATTGATTGAAAACTCGAGTTTTCTTGAACAAACTCGAGTTTCCAACGCCGATTTTGAAATCCAGTTTCTACGTTTTGCAAAGTGATCTTACTTGAACAAAATACTTTCCAGGAACATTCTCTACTACTCTTAGCTATGCTTAATGACTTTATTAGTAAGTTTCAGGTGATTTAGAGAATGATTTTAGAGAGATAAAGCAAAAAGCAGAAAATGGTCGAGCATTAAATGCCTTTGGGAGAGAGTTGCATTACTTTGGGTATTTGATCTGCACACGATTGCAAAGCATTAAAGAATGTTTACTACATCAAGCAACCGTGTTTCCAACGGATATATTTGCGAGAAGATCAACACGAGTCTTCTTGCCCATTTGGATTAAGCCGAGATTAGAGAGAGAAGATGCCTAAACTCACTTCCTAACCTTGAGAATTTCTCCAACGGATCTATTGAAGTTGCAACGGTCATCTACTGATCTCGAGTATAAATAGGACTGCATTCAAGTCCTCCCAACTAACACAAGAACTGAAAACGCACAAGCATTCAATTTTCTCAACTACCTTTCGCCACTTGTATTCTGTCTTTTGACATTATAAGGTGTGTTTATTATCATCTACTCTTAGAGAGAGTTTCTATCTGTAAATCATTTATTGATTGAGATAACCACAAGTCAGGGGACTTGGTGGTTGGGTGTATTGATTACAACTTGTAAGGGGGAGTGAGTTCTAGAGAGAGAACTACTCTTGAGTACAGAGTGTGTAATCAGTTTTTGAGTTTAGTGGATTGAAAATCCCAAGTGTGGCTTGGGGATTTGGATGTAGGTCAAAGATAAGACTGAACCAGGATAATTTCTATTGTGCAAGCTTTCCTTACCTTCCTCCTCTGTCTGTCTCTCGGTTTCATTACTTCAAAACAGAGCATATTTCTAAAAGTTTTTAAAATACCCAATTCACCCCCTCTTGGGTATATAGCTCTATTTACATTTGGTATCGAGCTCGGTCTTCTCTTAAGAGCTTAACAACTCGAGAAGGATCATTATGGAAGGTATCTTACACGATGGAGCCTCTATCAACAGCCACCCGGTTTCAATGGAGAGCATTACTCCTTCTGGAAAGCAAAATTCAAAGTCTTTGTGAATGCTACTGAGTATGGGCTGTGGAGAGTATTTGAAAGAGGAAATTATGAGCCATCAACCGTTGAAGATGGAGTTAGAGTTCCTAAGCTTGAAGAAGAATATGATGAGAATGAGAAGAAGTGTCACACTCAACAAAGAAGGCTGTCCTACTTCTTCGCAGTTCTCTTAGCCAACAAGAGTACTTTCGTATTTGCAATCTATCATCTGCAAAACAAATGTGGGATGCTCTGGAGATAGCTCATGAAGGAACAGTGGAGTAAAGCAAAACGAGTCAATACTCTCATGACCGAATATGACCTTCTACGAATGAAGCATGGTGAATCCATTGGTGAGTTCCGTTTAAGGTTCACCCATCTCATCAATCAACTTGCCGCCTTGGGAAAAGAATATGACCAACCAGTCCAAGTAAGGAAGATCTTGAATATCCTTAACAAGGAATGGGAAGCAAAGGTCACAGCTATTGAAGAGGCTCGAGGAGAGTCAATGACGTCGATGCGCTCTATTCGGAAGTCTCTCTGAATATGAGGCTAAACTCAAGTTCAAGAAGGGACTTGATGAAGCTCATGGCAAGAACAAAGGAATTGCCCTCAAGGCTGCAAGAGAAGTTAGAGACTCAGATGGGGAAAATGAGAATGAAGACGAAGATGAAGAAATTGGCATCTGGTCCGAAGATTCAAGAAGTTCTACAAGAAGGACCAAGGCTTTAAGAAGTTTCACAAGGGTAGCTCCAGCAGGTTATGAGGCAAAGAAGCCAATCATCTCTACTTAATGTCGAAGCCCGGCCACATCAAGTCCGAATGCCCTCGCCGAACGACAAAAATAAAGAAAAGAAGAAGTTCAAGAAATACAAGAAGAAAGCTTATGTTTCAAAGATCTCGGGGTGATAGCTCATCCGATGAAGATGATGAGGATGAGGAAGAGAAAGCCAATATATGCCTAGTTGCTGAAGAAGAAGAGCAACGTGCTAAACTTGAAGAGGTATATGATTGCAAACCTCCTTATGATGATCTGTTTGATGAATACATGACTGTGCAATTTGAATTTGAAAAACTTGCTGAAAAATATTTCAAACGAAAAACGTAAATCTTACTCTTGAATCTCAAGTTGAAAAGTTGTCTTCTTGAGAAAATACTATTTGTAAAGATTGTCCCGATCTGAAGAAAAAGAATTCATATCTTACAAAGGCTCTTGAGAAATTCACTAGAGGAAGTGAAATGCTCAATGTCATTTTGAAACAAAGAACGCTTTATAAATGATAGATCAGGCATTGGTTACGCACTGCATTTTGATAGAAAGAAAGGCAAGAAGAAGAGTGGTCAGAAAACATACATGAACTATTTTACAAAATCAGTTCACTCTTCAAATCCCTTTGCACATTGCAATTACTGTAATAAGAAGGGTCATTCTACTTCATCTTGCTTTCATAAAAAGGAAAGAAAGGTTAAACCAGTGGGAAATTATCAATGGGTACCAAAAGGAACTTATGTTCCTAAGGTCAAAACTAACTCCAAAGGACCCAAGAAAAGATGGGTACCTAAGGCTTGATCCCTTGAAAATTGCAGGTTTGTCTTAGAGCATCAAGACCCAACAAGTGGTACATTGATAGTGGGTGCTCAAGACACATGACCGGAGATGAATCAAAATTTCTCTCAATCAAATCAAAGGATGGTGGTAGAGTCACATTTGGAGGAGACCAATCGGGTAAAATTGCTGGAATTGGTGAGATAGGAAACAATGAAGGTCCTCTCATCAAAGATGTCTACCTTGTAGAAGGATTGTGTCACAACCTCCTAAGTGTGAGCCAAAGCACCGACAAGGGTAACTTAGTTATCTTTGATTCAAATGAATGTTTGATTGTTAGAAAGGATTTAGTCCCCATTGACGATTTGAAAACTAAAGCCTTATTTAGAGCACCTAGAGATGGAAATTGTTATACTCTTAACCTCTCTAGCAATGCTTCAGTTTCTGAAAATTGTTTTGTTAGTAACTTGAATGAGAGAGTTTGTGGCATAAACGTTTAGCTCATGTTAATATGTTTCAACTTGACAAGTTGCTGAAAAAGGATTTGGTCATTGGTATTCCTAAATTGAATTTCAAAAATGATATGGTATGTGATGCTTGTCAAAAAGGAAAACAAACCAAATCTTCTTTTAAAGCAAAAAATGAGATTTCAACTAGTAGACCTCTTCAACTACTTCATATGGATCTAGTTGGACCGGCTAGAGTAAAAAGTCTTGGTGGAAATCTTTACACCTTGGTCATAGTTGATGATTACTCTAGATTTGCTTGACGATATTTTTGTCATCTAAAGATGAAACATTTGATCAGTTTGTAACCTTTGCCAAAAAGGTCCGAACGAGAAAGGCTTTGCAATTTCAGGTATAAGGACCGATCATGGTGGCGAATTTGAAAACAACGCTTCGGCTGAGTTCCGTGACAATGTGGGGATTGATCACAACTTCTCAGCTCCAAGGACTCCTCAACAAAACGGTGTGGTTGAGAGGAAGAATAGAGTCCTCACCGAGATGGCAAGGGCAATGTTAAATGAAAACAACACTTCTCAAGTGTTTTGGGTGATGCGATGAGTACGGCTTGCTACATCTCCAACCGAGCCTATTTGAGGAAGAAAGCGAACAAGACCCCATATGAACTCTACAAGGAAAGGAAGCCAAATCTCAGCCACCTACATGTCTTTGGATGCAAGTGCTATGTGCACAACAATGGTAAAGAGAATCTTGGTAAATTCGATTCCAAAGCCGATATAGGTATCTTCATTGGTTATTCAAATAGGAGTAGAGCTTATAGAGTTTTTAATACTCGCACTTGTATTGTTGAAGAATCAATTCATGTTGTTTTCTGTGAATCTAAATCTGATAAAGCCTTGGACAATGAAGAAGAAAATGTTTTCAAAAATCAATTCTTTTCGAAAACTACTCCCGCTTCTATTGAAAATCCCGAAAATGTTTTTGAGGCTGATCCCCAAAACTCGATTGAAAATCCCGATCGAGACTCAACCTAGAGCTTGGAAATTTATTAGAAATCATCCTTTAGACCAAGTTATAGGTGATATTAATCGGGAGTAAGAACCGTAAATAGTACTTTGAATGAAGTAACTTTTTCTGCATTTATATCTCATATAGAACCCTCTAAGATTGATGAAGCCCTTTCGGATAATGATTGGGTGATAGCAATGCAAGAGGAGTTACATCAATTTGACAGAAATCATGTTTGGGATTTGGTACCTAGGCCCAAAGATCATCCGGTCATTGGCACCAAATGGGTATTCAAGAACAAACGTGATGAGTCGCAATCATTGTCCGCAACAAGGCAAGATTGGTTGCCAAAGGCTATAATCAAGAAGAAGGAATTGATTATGAAGAAACTTATGCTCCGTGGCAAGATTGGAAGCCATAAGAGTACTTCTAGCCTTTGCATGTGTAAAAGGTTTTAAACTATATCAAATGGATGTGAAAAGTGCTTTTCTCGAATGGTTTCATACAAGAGGAAGTTTATGTAGAACAACCTCCTGGTTTTGAAAATGAACATTGTCCAGATCATGTGTATCGCCTCAAGAAGGCTCTATATGGCCTGAAACAAGCTCCTAGAGCTTGGTATGAGCGACTAAGCAAATTCCTTCTAGATCAAGGCTTTGTAAGAGGAAAAGCAGACACAACTCTTTTCATAAAGAGTAATAAGCTAAATGAAATTTTAATGGTTCAAATATATGTGGATGATATTATATTCGGTGCTTCTAATGATGCTTTGTGTGAAGAGTTTTCAAAGACTATGCAGGAGAATTTGAGATGTCCATGATGGGAGAGCTCAACTACTTTCTTGGACTGCAAATCAAGCAAAGAAAAGATGGGATATTTATTTCCCAAACCAAATATCTCGAATGATTTGCTGAAGAAATTTGGGATGGACCAGTGCAATGGTGCTGACACTCCTATGAGCTCAACTGCTTCACTAGATGCTGATGAGGAGGGCAAAGATTTCAACATCACAAAGTATAGAGGAATGATTGGATCACTTCTCTATCTTACAGCGAGTCGCCGGACATCCAATTCGGTGTTGGGATGTGTGCAAGGTTCCAATCTGCTCCAAAAGAGTCCCATGCCGAACAAGTAAAGAGGATATTCAGATATCTCTCGGACACAAAGACTCTTGGACTGTGGTTTCCCAAAGGTCAACCGGAACACTTGGTGGCATACTCGATTCGGATCATGCCGGCTACAAGACAGATAGAAAGAGCACAAGTGGCCAATGCGAATTCTTTGGCAACTCACTTGTCTCTTGGTTCAGCAAGAAGCAAACATCTGTGGCCGTGTCCTCTACCGAAGCTGAATATGTGGCTGCCTCAAGTTGTTGTGCTCAAGTGCTATGGTTGAAGCAACAGCTTGCTGACTTGGGAGTTCACTTGAAGGAAATTCCAATTTTGTGTGACAACACAAGCACAATAAGCTTGGCCAAGAATCCATTCAACACACTCGGACCAAGCATATTGATGTGAGGCATCATTTTATAAGGGATCACGTTCGTAAAAGAGATGTCAAAGTCATGTTCATCCCAACACATCTTCAACTTGCCGATATCTTCACAAAGCCATTAGCTAAGGAACCATTCAACTTCATAAGAAGAGAATTGGGAATGGTAAATCCCAATGAGCTGTAAGTTATCTTTCACCCAATGTTAGTTTAATTTTTGATGATTGAATGTTACTGACTTGAGCATCGGAGTGTTTAGTAATGTCTTTTGCAGGACATTTTACAAAATCGAGTTTCTCGGGCGATAGGCGGAGAAAACTCGAGTTTTGATCCAAAACTCGAGTTTTGGTGAAGTATCGGGGAGAGAGAAAGAAACTTGATTTTCGAAGGAGCTCAAAACTCGAGTTTTGAAATTGGAAACTCGAGTTTCCATCGGAGAGAGCAACTTAAAGTTTTGAGGAATGAAAACTCGAGTTTGGAAGGTAAAACTCAAGTTTTGATCGAAGAATTTCAAAAGTTCACATTACACTTTTGAAGTCCAGGTAAGCCATTCTTCAAAACTCGAGTTTTGAATGTAAAACTCGAGTTTTAGTCGGGGTACATATATACTTGATTTTCACTTATTCCTCATTACTTGCTTCAAAACTCAAGTTTCACCCTAGGTTTCACTATTCTCTCTCTCGACTCATCCTCTTCATCTCCCTCAAATCCTTCAATCCCTTCGACCAACTTCCATCAAAACCCTAAATGGCGTCGCCCCCTTCCTCCAACCCCAAAGGAGGACCTAATCCTACTTCCTCTCCTTGAACGACCTCAAGTGAGATTGAAGACTCGGTCCTCTCGTCTTAAATTTGGAGTCGACAAGAAGATTAAAGGGATTCCAGACGACATCTCTCCCGGCAAAGTCACCCACCACTAAGGGTGTTTCTATTGACGATAGGCCCGAGCTTCAACCAAGAGAAGACATGACTCGAATCCTCCCCAAAAGAAAAAGGGAAATCAACGACAATGAGACCCTCCGAATTTCCCAAACCTCCTAAGGCTAAACGATCCAAGACGTTTTTGTTCCGGAAAAAGGACAAGGGTCCTCGGTGCTCGACTCGCTTCCGTGCTCCCGAACTCCCCGAGGTTATGGAAGACGCCATATCGAAATCTACAATCATGATTCTCGCTCCGAGGGCTTTTCAACCGCTCCTACCGGATGAATCAAGAGGGTGCCGATGGTTCAAGGAATTCTTTCTTAACAAATCATTTTGTCCCTTTGTCACCGTGGATTTAACCAAAATGAAGGAAGACCACAATTTAGACCTCTCACCCTGGCTCAAAGATTATGAATCCTTTATTTCTGTGTCCGCTCCCTACTCCACAAATTTAGTTAAAATCTTTTACTTCAATATGGTATGGGATAACATTGAGGATTCTATGGGCAACCTGGTAGAGCAGAGTAACAACATCGTTAAAGGTGTTCGTTCACCTTATCTCGCAAACATCATCAACAAAATCCTGAAAATCGCTCATCCACCCAATGTCCCCGAGATAAGATTGAGCAATCGTGACATCTTCACCACTCTTTGTCCCCACAAACCTCTTCCCCGACAATCTGCTCATACTTTGTCCTTCAAACCATCTCGATATGCCCACCACCAACAGAATTGTGGTATATTTACTCAGAAATTTCATTCGAAAGGTGGGAATTACACCCATTTTACTCAAAAGGACTTCCCGTGTTTGCCGCCTTTGTGAGGCAAACTTCATTCAATATTGGGCAGCCTTTGGATTTTTCAAGAAATGGTTAAGTTCAGATTTTCCTCTCGTCGACCTTCTCATATTCCCTATCCATCCCTGATCTCTGTCATACTGTTCTACCACAAGGTCTGGCATGTGGGTCCTCCAGATACCATGAGAAAACCACCAATTTTTGGAAAGAATCAGCTTAACTACATGAAAATATCTATTGAGGGTGAAGGGTCTGGTCAATCACATGTTCCCACTGGATCCCACACACAAGGAACCTACCCCCAAACTCAAGAGGCTCAATCCGATCATGTTCAATCTTCGTTCCCTCGATTTCGAATCCGGATCAAAGGAATTGTGGATAGAGCAATGGGCGCTATGCAAATTCGAATGGAGTTTGAAATGGGTAGAATTTTGAATGAGATCACCAGAGGAAATGATGGGATCATTGCCTTTCAAGATCAACTGAAATCTCAAATCACAAGCCTGTCCCAAACAAGATATGCGAGTTAACACAAGCAACTCAAGGGTGTGCACTCGAGCTCGCGATCGGTCACATGACTTGGATGCCAAAGTCTCCTCTCAATGGGTCTCCATCTGCAGTTCCAATGACAAGCTTGACAGATCATGACTCACTTAGGGATTGGACTCTCCACGGTGGCACCTCACATCCTCACTGAACCGAGACTCCATCTTCCCCTCCTTCACTTTTCCTACAACCCAAACCCTAACCCATCTACCCCTCGCTACTATTGTTTTACCTTCCCCCTCCACTCCCACTACCGAGCTCTTACCCGATTCCTCTCTCCTCTCCTACTACCCCAACCACTGTTGTGTTGCCTTCCCCTTCTTCTCCCACCATCGAACCCGTTCTTCTCCATCCTTCTTTTCCCCAATTTGAAGATGACAAAGGGGGAGAGAAAGTGGATTAATAGTTGTTTGGGAGTTTGGGTCTTTTGAACTGAATTAGCTTTAGTTTACGTATTTAGTCTTTGCATGATGTTTTATTTTACTTAATTTGGTACTTTTGTCATTCGCTAGCCGTTGTTCTTTGGTTCTTAATGAATTGTACAACTCTAGCTTAATGAATGAAACTATCAACCATATCATAGCTTTGTCTATCTCTCGATCTCGCACAAGTTTTAAATACTATCCTCTTCAAATTTCAAAAGCCAATGATTCTTTTAAATTCTTGGAATTCAGTTTACAAGTGTTGTCATCATCAAAAAGGGGAGAATGTTAGTTCTCTATGTGTTTTGATGATGAGTGACAATTGTAAACTTGACTAAGAGTTTTGTCTTAGAAAATTGACAAACCTCGAGTTTTGTTTTCAAAACTCGAGTTTTGGTCTTGAGCGTAAATGGCCAATTTTTTGAAGATCTGTGCAAAACTTGAGTTTAGCATGGCAAACTCGAGTTTTGACAGAACAAAGTCTTTAAGTTTTTCAAACTCGGTCGCGCCTTGTCACCAAGTTTTCAAAGTTTTCATGATAAAATGAAAACTCGAGTTTTGATTTTAAAACTCGAGTTTTGGCCAACCCAAGAGCACTACAAGTTTTCAAAGTTTTCATGATAAAATGAAAACTCGAGTTTTGATTTTAAAACTCGAGTTTTGGCCAACCCAAGAGCACTACAAGTTTTCAAAGTTTTCATGATAAAATGAAAACTCGAGTTTTGATTTTAAAACTCGAGTTTTGGCCAACCCAAGAGCACTACAAGTTTTCAAAGTTTTCATGATAAAATGAAAACTCGAGTTTTGATTTTAAAACTCGAGTTTTGGCCAACCCGAGAGCATTACAAGTTTTCATAGTTTCTCATGATAATATGAAAACTCGAGTTTTGATTCCAAAACTCGAGTTTTGGTCAAACGTAGAACAACTCACTTTTCTCGAGTCTATGAAAACTCAAGTTTTATTTTGAAACTCAAGTCTTGGAGTTTTGGACTACAACATACCATTTTCACTAACACTCCAAAACTCGAGTTTGGTTTTGGAAACTCGAGTTTTGAGATTCATTTAAACTTTAGTTCAAAAGCTCGAGACACGACTTTACTCTCTGGAAGTTGAAAACTCGAGTTTAGTTTTTGAAACTCGAGTTTAGACTTAAGTGCTTACGATTGAAAACTCGAGTTTTCGAACAACAAACTCGAGTTTCCAACGCCGATTTTGAAATCCAGTTTTCTACGTTTTGCAAAGTGATCTTACTTGAACAAAATACTTTCCAGAACATTCTCTACTACTCTTAGCTATGCTTAATGACTTTATTAGTAAGTTTCAAAGTGATTTAGAGAATGATTTTAGAGAGATAAAGCAAAAAGCGTAAAATGGTCGAGCATTAAATGCACTCGGGATGAGTTGCATTACTTTGGGTATTTGATCTGCACACGATTGCAAAGCATTAAAGAATGTTTACTACATCAAGCAATTTGTGTTTCCAACGGATATATTTAAGATCAACACAGTCTTCTTGCCCACTGGATTAAGCCGAGATTAGAGAGAAGATGCCTAAACTCACTTCCTAACCTCGCGTAATTTCTCCAACGGATCTATTGAAGTTGCAACGGTCATCTACTCGATCTCGAGTATAAATAGGACTGCATTCAAGTCCTCCCAACTAACACAAGAACTGAAAACGCACAAGCATTCAATTTTCTCAACTACCTCTCAGTTTTCACTTGTATTCTGTCTTTTGACATTATAAGCTTCAGTGTTTATTATCATCTACTCTTAGAGAGAGTTTCTATCTCAGTAAATCATTTATTGATTGAGATAACCACAAGTCGTGGGACTTGGTGGTTGGGTGTATTGATTACAACTTGTAAGGGGGAGTGAGTTCTAGAGAGAGAACTACTCTTGAGTACGAGAGTGTGTAATCGTTTTTGAGTTTAGTGGATTGAAAATCCCAAGTGTGGCTTGGGATTTGGATGTAGGTCAAAGATAAGACGAACCAGGATAATTTCTATTGTGCAAGCTTTCCTTACCTTCCTCCTCGTCTGCCTCTGGTTTCATTACTTCAAAACAGAGCATATTTCTAAAAGTTTTTAAAATACCCAATTCACCCCCCTCTTGGGTATATAGCTCTATTTACACAATTATCAACGATTCGCACCAACCTTTGGTAATTTGAGTGTATCTCACAAAATACAATCAACCGGTGCCATTGGAAACTAGACTCAAATACCTTTTCAAAAACATCAAGAACAAATTACCAAAATTGAAGGAGATATGATGTTTTGAAGTTGATAGTATGTTCGGGATGTTGCAATCGCATTGATTAAGAACGGCCTACATTCATCCTATGATAACCAACAAAATTCAACAAGTTTGGGCCTGATTCTTCTTGTACTGGAAACAATGCTTAAAGAGGTTTCTGAATATGGATAACTTTCCAAATTTGAAGTTATTTTGAAGATGACAAGTTTGCTGGAAATTGCCCGATTGGATTGCCAATACTACTGGAAATTGCCCGACAAGTTTGACATTCGAAGATGATACTTGAGTATGTCACTTAAATACTCGAGTAATATCGAGTTTCTCTTTTCGCTGCAAGGAGGTATACATCAATACTCGAGTATCCTTAAGATACTACTCGAGTATCGTTAAGAATTAAGTGCTGGAAAAAGAGGCTACCTAAGTATACCTCAAGTAATGCTGAAATCTCCATCTGCACAATACTCAACAACTGATGCAATCTTATACATGACAGACGGTGCTGGACAGAACTAATATATAGCCGAATTCATATACTCATATGACATTGATCTAAAGCTTCAGTTCTGAACTGCTGAGACAATACTCGAGTATTGGAATAGCATACTCGAGTATGGGTTAATATCTGAATATCATTTTCTCTCAGGTTGAAGGTATACTCGAGTATGAAGAATAAGATACTCGAGTATTGACAGTGTGAAATCACTGATATGATCTTTCTGCAAATGATACTCGAGTATTGATTATAGCCTACTCGAGTATTGAGCATCGGGTTCTGCAATGAATACTTGAGTATTGGTCCAATACTCAAGTATAGGACTCAAGTATTAGAAATGGGCCAATCAAGTAATGTCAAGAATTGAGCTTTGGAGAAGTGCTATTGCATTGGATACTCAAGTATTCCTAAAGTATTTCAAAAGGATTCAGTAAATATTATTCCGGAAGCATTCAGGGAGTATGAGCTATCAGTTACCAAAAATCATCTCTGCTACATTGTTTGAATATTTTGATTACCCACTTGTTTTGTTTAACTCTACTCAATCTTGCTCACAATATTATTAATCATCTTCTTGAGTGAGTTATAGATCATTAACAAATGATTCAACAAGTGAATGGGCCGAAGCAATTTTGATGTTAAAGAAATTGACGAAGTGTGCTACAGACATTCACAAATGGCAGAGAAGACAGAATGCAACGATACTTGAGTATTGAATATAGATACTTGAGTATGGGACTCAAACATGATGAAATTAAATGAATTCCCGAGTATGGCTTCCTAATGAGTTTAATCCAGTCTTTCTCTTTCAGCGAAGAACAGGAGCTACTCGAGTATTAAGGATTGGAGATTGGCTACTCGAGTATTGATCAAAATCAAGCGTCTGTCAAGTGGTTTTGCAGAAGGCTGCTTGAGTATACAATGGAAGCTACTCGAGTATGATGTATCAGTGAAACACAAATCATCTGCAACATTATTCGAATGATTTGATTATTCAATTAATTCCTCTTCTACATCATTCAATATTATCTGTGATATCATTAATCATCTTCTTGAGTGATTTCCAGATGATTAACCAAAGTTTGAATTTTGATGAGCTGTGTCGCACCGAGACAATAGCAGAACCGAGACAAAACCACAGAACCCAATTAAGGCTAGTCCATACTGCCAAACGCACCGAATGAATATTTTATGCTACCATTTGTCCGAGACCACGTGAATAAGAAGGATTACCAAGCAAGCAGACATTCGATTGAGGTTAAGCAAAGGTGCGGATGTTCAAATCTCTCAACAGACATATTCATATTCAAACGGATAGATTCAAATTCTTCAACGGTCCTTAATCTTCAACAAGTATAAATGCACGAAGAATTAAATTCATCAACAACGAACCAGCGCATACATAGATAAAGTATTCAATTGTTCAAATTATATTCTGTACATATCTTCGGATATTTGTAAGCTTCAGTATTCATCTTTTATCTACTCTGTGAGAGAGTTTATATCATTTGATTTTACCAATTGTTCAAATCTCAAGATAGAGGTATATTGAGTGTGGGTGTACAATTACAACTTGTAAGGGGGAATGAGTCTGAGAGTGAAAGGATCATCCTTCGTTTACAGAGTGTGTAGTTGGGTATTTGGTTACAACTTGTAAAGAGGAGTAAGTCCTAGTGAGAGGATTACTCGAGAGTTACAATTACAATGTGTGTAATCAAGTTTGGAGATAGTGAAATCCCATAGTGTTTCTGGGGACTGGACGTAGGTCAAGAGTTGGACCGAACCAGTATAGCCTCTTGTGTTCATTGCTCCTCTCTCTATCTTTGTTTTAAGCGTTCTTGAGCAATTGGCGAAAGAATTTTATAATCACCTATTCACCCCCCTCAAGGTGATATTCCATCTTCAGAATCAACATATTCTTTGATAATTGCAACTAGCTTGGAAGTTGAGAGTTTTGGGTAGGTGAAGAGGCATTTAAAAATGTCTTAGTGAGTATATAATATATAAGTGTCAAGATTATCAATGATGACCTATCTCTATATGAATAGGAATTGACAATCACCTAAGCTTAATAGAAAAGTCAAACAAATTTTTTTGGTAAAGGTATTGTTTCGAGAAGGAACAATAGGTGAGTGAATAGCATCTTTAATTTATATAAATGATATTTTTATTTATTGAAATTTTATGTTTATTTCCATAATTAAAAGTATGATTTTGTGACGGAATATTTGTTGGTAGTATATGAGTAAGGAATGGTGATTTTGTAACACCCCAAATTCCATACCCACTTATAGTTTTTGTTAACACGTAGTCTTAGGAAAATCAACAGAGTTTGATCTGCTACAGGTCTGAGTAATGCAAAATAGAGAGCATGCATTATCGTTTAGATGATGAGCGAATGACAACATATGCCTGACATACGCTGGTTACATTAAAAATTTCCCTAAGGAATATTCATATGATACAATTATCCGAAACTTGTATAATTAAAACTCTTGATAAAGTAATTATACAATCTTAAACCATGCCTTAACCAAACTTATGGCTTGGAACCCAACTCAGTTAATCAAACCTATTGGCCAGGTCGGTGTTTAAGTCTAGTATAAGTCTCCCTTTCTTTCACAGCAACTTATTACTGAACCACATAGACCAACCCTTCCTTAGTTTAAGCACCAAATGGTTTGAAATAACTTTATCAAATTCATGCTAGAACTAGTCCCTGTTAAACTTCTCCCAACATTCGTTCTGTCTTGTGCCTCTACACGTATTCCGTCCATCCGTGCCTCTTCATTAAGAACAATAAGCTTAATGAGATTTTAATTGTGTAAATATATGTTGATGATATTATTTTTGGTGCCTCTAACAAATCTATGTGTGAGGAATTCTCTAAGATAATGAAGAGTGAATTTGAAATGTCTGTGATGGGAAAGCTTAACTACTTCCTCGGCTTGCAAATCAAACAACAGAAGGATGGGATATTCATCTCACAAACGAAGTATCTTCGTGATTTGCTCAAAAAATTTGGAATAGAGCATTGCAATGGTGCTGACACCCTAATGAGTTCAACTGCCTCACTGGATGTCATTGAAGAAAAAGACAAAGATTTCAACATAACCAAATATAGAGCGATGATCGGATCGTTGCTTTACTTGACTGTAAGTAGACCCGATATCCAATTCAGTGTGGGTATATGCACAAGATTTCAAGCCGCTCCAAAGGAATCACATGCTGAGCACGTGAAGAGAATTTTCTGTTATCTTACCTACACAAAGGAGCTTGAACTTTGGTTCCCAAAGGGTCAACAAGAATTCTTGGTCACATATTCAGACTCGGATCACGCAGGATACAAAACCGATAGAAAAAGCACCAGTGGACAATGTGAGTTTCTCGGACGATCACTCGTATCATGGTTCAGCAAGAAGCAAACTACTGTGGCTGTATCCTCCATTGAAGCTGAATATGTTGTCAGTTCTAGTTGTTGTGCTCAAGTCCTTTGGCTAAAGCAACAATTATTTTACTTGGGAGTTCATATGAAATAAATTTCAATCCTTTGTGACAACACAAGCACAATAAGTTTGGCGAAAAATCCGGTTCAACATACAAGGACCAAGCATATTGATGTGAAATATCATTTTATTAGAGACCATGTGCAAAAGAAAGATGTCAAAGTGATGTTCATTCCCACGCACTTGCAACTTTCTGACATTTTCACAAAGCCCTTAGCCAAAAAGTAGTTCAATTTAATCTGAAAAGAATTGGGAATGGTAAATCCCAATGAACTGTAAGTACCAATGCTAGTTTAATGTTGATAATTATGTTTTGATGATTAACAGAGACTAAGTTAAGCATCGGAGTTTCTAGATCATGTTTTGTAGGATGCTCTGTTTTATGGTCAGAGTTACAGAGTCTAACAAAGGTTGATAATTCTCAAGAGTGATCTTATCATACTCGAGAATTGGTATCTCATCTTCCCTCACTGCATTGCAATTTCTAAACCTATTCTCGAGAATTGACAATGAGTTCTCGAGAAATATCGGGATTTGATGAGTTTGGTGGGTATCTTAGAAATTAATTGTGCGAGATAAGATCATCATTCTCGAGAATCACTAAGGAATTCTCGAGAATCACCAAGGGATTCTCGAGACCGACGAGACCGAGCAAACCATTTTGTCAGACCATTCTCGAGTATCATTTCAGGACTCTAAAGAATTGACGAGACAGAAACAAATACTGGGTCTCATTTAACTTCGCATTCTCGAGAATTATCGAGCATTGGTGTCGTCTGAGTCAGAATATGTCTTAGCATTCTCGAGAATCAACATATAATTCTTGAGAATTGTCGGGTATTTCTTTTTATCAAGGCACATCATATAATTGGTTTAATTCTTGAGAATTATTGAGCCTGAGTCAATCCTTCAGATGTGTCGTTTCATTTATCTCACTTCGGCTCTTTGTGTTGGTTATGATTAGTTTTGATGATGTCTAATATAGATGTCATTATTCAGAGCAAAAAGCTTGCATACTACATTTATGTTTTACTTTGCCTAATTCTTATATTTAATGTAAATGTGGAGTTTAATAATGAAGAATATTCAAGAAAGGAGATTGAAGAAGGAAGAACTTGCTCTATGGAATGAGAAAATCATCATACAAGTTCTTAGATTGATTCTAGAAGTCCCCACGATGATATGGAAGTTGGAACGGCTCAAATCGGAGGTAAAATAAGCAAAATCAATGAGCTAACTCGAGCCAGGAAGCTTACCTCGAGTTAGAACATTTATCTACAGTGTTTTGGGCATCTAAGATGATTAACTCGAGCCAAGAACTTCACTACCTCGAGTCTGGGTGATTTCCAAGTGATTTTGGCTCCTTGGAACGTTTTAACTCGAGCTAGGACTTATTTGCCTCGAGTCTAGGTCAAAACTCGAGCCAGGCACTCTTCAGACTCGAGTTTTCGCTCTCTAGTATGATTAACTCGAGTCAAGCTTTAGTGTACCTCGAGTCAAGTGCACTTACAGCAACTCTGGTGCACTCTATTCCACGTTCAGCTCGGGCGAGGTTTGATATTTCAATGATATCTCACAAACCAGAGATCGGAGTGAAGTAAAACCAATGGCATATGAAACTAGACTCCCAATGCGTCATTTTGATATGTATTTCAAGTCAAAAGGAGTTCAGATAAAGAAGCTATGAATTTTACAAGTTGGCACATCAATTCACTCAACACAGCAAACCAATGTTCGGTATTTTGGATGTATCTCTCAAACTACAACGCCAATTGAACTGAAATTGGTGGCATTGGAAAGTAGACTCAAAATTTGTTGCATCAAGACTTGAACCAACTAAAACGGAGCTCAGACCAGGGAGAAATGGTCCTCCAAAGTTGACACTCGAAATTCTAGAAACATATCAACATATACTCGATTTTCTATCTATATCACACTTTGAGAGAGCTTTTTTAACTCAAGTCAAAGTGTGTGCCTCAAGTCAAATGGCCTTCCCGAGAGTTTGAAGAATGGAGAGCAGTTTTTAACTCTAGTCAAGGTGTATGCCTTGAGTCAAATGGCCAACCCGAGAGTTTGAAGAATGGAGAGCAGTTTTTAACTCGAGCCAGAAGTGTCGACTCGAGTCACAAGACCTGATACACCAGGAATGTGCAGAATTCACTCGAGTCTCTTCAAATGCAACCTCGAGTTGATTCACTCGAGTCAAAGAAGTTTATGCCTCGAGTCAGATGGCATTTTCCAATGTTCATATTGATTTTAACGATGCACAAACTCGAGCCAAGTGTTTCTATGCCTCGAGTCAATTTTTCATACTTCTTCTCTGCATCTCCAAAGTACTCCAAACTCGAGCCAAGGAGATTGATACCTCGAGTCAGTAGATGATAAACTTCCTTTCAACAATTGATTAACTCGAGCCTCTTCAAATACAACCTCAAGTGGGTAGCGACTGAGTCAAGGAATTATGTGTCTCGAGTTAAAGAGCACTTTCAAATGTTCACTTTGAATTTAATGATGCAATAACTCGAGTCAAGCATTGTGGTGCCTCGAGTCAATATGCTTCAAACTTCTTTTTTGCATTTTCAGAGTACAATGAACTCGAGATAACATTCTCTGAATATAAATCACCGTGTCCGAAAAGCTTGATTCTCTTGAAGAACATCTAGATGATTACCAAAACAACTTATACTACTTCTTAACATCATTTATATCATTTATGTATGAGTTTCAGGTGATTAAAGTTTGAGATAACATCAAACTTGACAGAAATAAAAATCTACAAAATGAAGATGAAGTTTTCTCGACAGATTTAAATGACAGAGAAGACCGAATTCAACAAGGAACTTGAAGAAACAAAGTTGAATGCTCAATGGATTTGAATATTCATCAGTAAAATGCTCCAACTTACGAAAACTTCAATAGATGCAATATTCAATTATGCAAATGGATGACAAGCTATGAAGCACCGAGAGGGACAAAAGCACTGAATCAATATTATAATCTATCCTCCACGTGGATGACAACTAAAGAGTCCCAACTAAGCAGACACTCGATCATGGCTAACCAGAAGGCGTGGATGTTTGAACACTTTCAACGGACATATTCAAACATTCAAACGGACAGAATCAAATCCTTCAACGGTCCTCAAGCTTCAACTAATATAAATACCCAAAGGTTTGAATTCTTCAGTGTGAACCAACGCATACACAGACAAAGCTTTCAAAGTATACAATTTATATTCTATATATATCTTCAGATATTATTGAGTTTCAGTGTTTATTTTCTATCTACTCTGTGAGAGAGTTTATCATTGTTATTACAATTCGTTCAAATCTCAAGATAATGGTATCTTGAGTGTGGGTGTACAATTATAACTTGTAAGGGGGAGTGAGTCCGAGAGTACAAGGATCATCCTTCGCTACGAGTGTGTAATTGTGAATGGGTTATTTGGTTACAACTTGTAAAGAGGGGTAAGTCCTAGTGAGAGGATTACTTGAGAGTTACAGAGTGTGTAATCAAGGATTGAGATAGTAAAATCCCATTATCCCAAAGTGTTTCTGGGGACTGGACGTAGGTCAAGAGTTGGACCAAACCAGTATAACCTCTTGTGTTCATTGCTCTTATCTCAGTCTCTCTTTTAAGTGTTCTTGAGCAATTAGCAAAAGAATTTCATAATCACCTATTCACCCCCTTCTAGATGATATTCCACCTTCACTTTGTTCTTTATCTCACTCAGTCTCTATTGGTCGATTTCCTTAATGGCAAGTGAACTAGTCGAACAAGTAATAAAGTGTAGGTAGAGTATTGTCCCACAGAGACTAAGATACCAGGTAGAGTATTACTCCTTCCATATGACTATGGTAATTTTCTAGTTAGATCAATATTACAAAACAGGGTGTGTTGGTTATGAGTGGTAGACCCATTTCGAAAGCCTACAATAATAGGTCAAGTCTTGCACCAGCCTGCCTAGCAATCACTATTTCTCAGAGGTCTAACCTAAACTCCTTGCCAGTAAGCCGAGGCCACAAATCTCGCCCTTAGCTTCCACTAATCGACAAGGGAATTAAATCACTAATAAGCAAACTAAATTTATTGAATTAAGAAGTAGCAACTGGGTTCATTCCAAACTTAAGAAATCATCCTCGCTCAGCCACAGGAAATTTAGTTCATGACTGACGAGGGAAACACAAAAAGGATAACAATAAAATGACCCATGATCAAAAGATTAACATAAAAGAAACAGAAAGCTCGATGAAGTTTCGACGGCGTGGAAGAAGCCTGTCACGTCACCACTCCACATCTTCTTCTCTCCATCTTACTGTAGGAAGGATGCTGGGTTCTCTTGGAATTCTCGTGCCTTGTGAATACTCTCTCTCTTCTTTCGGGTCTAGCTGAATGTGAATTTAGATTAGACTCTCAACGACTCTACCTCATTAGGGTTAGCTTGCTGTTTGCTTATATAATAAGGTTTTTCTTGCGGCGTAAGTTCCAACGAGCTGGACCTTTCCTAATTTGTCGAGATCCATCTTATCTTTCGATCGTAGTAGATTGATTCTACTGATCTTGCAGGATTCTTCAAATCTTTTAGTTTCGATCCTCCCCATCTTCTATTCTGTTACGTCAGCAATCTACTTGTCTTTTCTCGACCTTTGCAATATTTCATGAAACAATCTTGACAAAAGATTAGAACATATGCCACATAGCATCGCATCCTTTACTTTGCTATAGCTTCAGAGATGCCTTGTATTGCATTCTGATAAGCTGTTTGGATGCTATAGCATAGTATCAGCTTTGCCGCACGATCTTCTCATAATTCTTCGTAATTTGTTCTTTTCCTAGCGCATGTTGAGGATTTGTGTGAAACATCCTCATGTTCCCTATCATAATGAATTAATGCCTTTTTCCCTTGGTTTAACACAGTTAAGCTCACATTCACTATTCAATTCTGTCATTTAACATAGGGAAAACATGGCATAATTTGTGCTTATCAAATACCCCCACACTTAGCTTTTTGCACTCCTGGGCAAAATAAGATAAAGCTAACAAAAATTTATAGTCGCAACACTCCTATCTGTATAACTCAGCTTACACAACTTCTTTCAGTTCTCGTCCCCTTTTAGGCAATCCCACTACCCAGTGCTAGCGGCTCGTGATGCGTGGTATTGGTTAGATGAAGAAACGTCAAGAGGCTCTCAGGTTCAGTATTTATGCTCTCTCACCCAGGGGTTTTTAGCTTTCTCTCTTGTCATGCTAACTGATAATTGAATATTTCATACACTACTTTTTGTCTCTTGATTTATAATTTAGGACTCTTTAGCTAATAAATAATGGCTTTTATACTTATTTGGGCTTTGGGCCTTTGATTATTTTTAGCCATTATTTAATAATAAATTCCAGTTTTACATTGCTTCACTATTTTTACCATAACTCTTGAACCAGACATCGGATTTGCCTCATTTTTATCTCATATTTCAGATAATTCAGAGAGTTACAATTGTTATGAAGACATGAAGAGCAAATTCAGACAAGAGAGTGGTCGATTTTGGAGCCGAAGTCATATGTATTTTTGATTTTATTTGGGCTCGAATTTTGTAATTAAAGCCCATTTTATTTTATTTTCGTTTTGGGCTGGCCCATTTCCATTTTAGGTTTAGGTTTAAGTTAGATGGCAGCCACAAGCATTCATTCATTCACGTTTTTGTTATTTTGTGGATCAAAACATAAGTTTTCAAATTCTCTCAAATGTTCTTCGCGTTCTTCGTGTTCTTCGTTTGTTCTTTATTTTTCCCTAGTCATGTTCGGCTAAACTTCTGTGATTAACCCAACGATGAGGATTCCATGATTCATCCAGAGAACTCGTGCTTAATCGGTAACATTACTCGTTTTCGTTTTCATCTTATCGGATTCAATTTCTAAAAATAGTTCGAATATTAGATTTAATATTCGGTTTGGTTCATCCCAAGGACTGAGTTCGAACTAGGTTTAAAGTTTTGCTGTGCGATTGCATAGTGGGACGCCAATGTTCGGACATATTCTAGGCGATCGTCTAGTCGAGGGATTTCTGGATGAACGCAGAGATTTCGGTTCATCCAGAACCAAACGTGAGTTCGTTCATATTTCATTCAATGATGGAAGTCTCTCAAATCTGAATGTTGGGTTGATCATTTTTAATATGTTTCTCTTTAATCCATTCCGTTTCTGCATATTTCATTCTATTTCTATTTAATTTCGTTTTCAATCTGTTTGAATAAAAAAAAACCCCCCATTTTACTGTTACTGTTTTATTGCTGTTCGAATTGAACCGATTGTGAATTCGTTGGGAAACAACCCAGGTTACATTATACTGCAAATCCTTTTCTAATCTGCTTATTTTGGGAGATTACGGCAAATCTCTGTCAAAATATGGCGCCGCTGCCGGGGAATTTTCATCGGTTTGATTAGTAACAGAGTGTAAATAGTGTCGTTTAGGTGGTTTGGGTGGCTGGACGAAATTTTTCTGACCCGGATCACTCAACACAGGTCTTATTCACAAGGAATTGGGCATTCTAAGAAAGAGTCACTCTCAAGTAGAGAGTGAGGTCTAACCTATTTTGTCCAAATTCCAACGTTTAGACCATTTTGTTTCACTTGTTTTAAGTTTCAATTTTGTGATTTCTACTAGGGTAATTTTTTTTGAGTATCTCTCGATTTGGTTGAAATTTGTGTTGGGATCCGTACAACGCAAATGCGGATTAAAAAACTTGCGAATCCCATCCCGAGGATCACTCGGTGCATTTAAACCAAGGCTAGGGAATCCGCATATTACCTTTGGAGAATTCGTCCGCATCTCGTTCTTCCTTGAACAGTGGGCTACCTCCTCGATCGCCGAAGACGACTCGTAGAATCGGCTTCCTCCACCGCATCCACACGAACAATTCTCGAATACGGCTTTCTGCAGCGTGCTAGCACCTCTTTTGCGTCTCTTTCAATTTTCACTCTAGGGTTTCTCACGGCTTTTTTTAGAATACGATCGACTGAAAGTCCCGTAGGTTTTCTAAAACCTGTTTAGCGTATTATAAGCAAAATTAATCGTATTAATTTTGAAATTCAAACTTTAGATCTGGATTAAATATATTAATTAAATCCATCTAATAGATCTAATTTAATAATATTTATTTAATCAAATTAAAAGCCAGATCTCGAAATTCAAGTTTGAATCGATTAAAAATACATTAATTAAATCTATCCGATAGATCTAATCAAATATATTTATTTAATCCAAATTTAAAGCCTTCGATTTAATTTATCTCTATAAATTAAATCCGAGAATGATATCTATCTATTTAATTAAATCGAGATACAATATCTCAATTTAAATTAAACAGATATATGATATTCTTTTATTCGAAAATTAAATGAGATACAATATCTCTATTTTTTTAAATATTTAATTTATCAAATAAATTAAATACAAAACAAATATTATATATAATAATATTATAATCTCCATTAATAATATTAATATATATATTAATTTCGAATTTAACATATATACATATATATATATATATATCCTAGATTAAATTTAGTACTCATTTAATCTCAGGTTAATCTGAGATTCAATGAATCTGGACACTTTTGCTCGTGTTGGATTATTCTTGTGTGCGACCCTGCAGGCCCATATGAGATTGGCAGTGGGCCAATACTGTATCAGCCCACAAGTCACAAGCGGCCTCTAGCAAGACATTGCGACTACCCAATTCACATGGGGATCGATGACACGATACTACCTATCGTACAACCATGTCACGTTCCTTTTGTCACGCGATAATTTGGTCAAGGATAAGGCATGGATAATGTCAACTTCCTTTTCTTGACCATTACTTTCTCGATTCTCGAGTAGTCTAACAAGTGAAATGGAAACTCATTTCCATCACAGTATGGCCATACATTTCTTAGACTCACTCATCGAGGGGCCCAAAGATATATCTCTACAAATGTGAGGGACAAATTCCATCTTGACCATTCACATCCCTCCGCATGAAACCCACTGATCCCGATCCCAGCCTTTATCATCACCCGGTCAAAGGTGACTTTTGACCAGGTCAAAGGTCAGTGACTCATCATGTAAGAATCCATGATGATCTAAGGTCATAGGACGTCGTGACGCGGTTATACATGAGATAAGCTTATGACTAGATCCATGCAGCTTTCTCATAGTGGGTCGGTCCAAGTACCTTGTACTCTTACAAGTGCCCATGACTTTGATTCGTGTCTCCATACCTCATCAAAGTCATACTGATCTTATCTCATCTTCGCTCCCGCTAGATGACCGACTAGGGACATTTAGGATATCATCTATAAGATATATCCAGGGGATCGATTATCACCGTAAACATGCGAATGAAGTGATAACTCAATTTGAGAACAATGACTTGCCCTAGGGCATAATTTCCAACGAGACTCCCACTTGCACTAGGCACAATCATTAATTACTCTAATTCTCATTGCCCTAACATGACGCTCATGTTTTGCTTGTGCAAGCGGCTTAGTAAGAGGATCAACTACATTGTATTCTCCCGGTACTTTGCATTTGTTTGCATTACCTCTTTTATTGATTTCTCCGATAAGATGAAATCGCCTGAGTACATGCCTGGTCTTTTGATGTGACCTAGGCTCCTTGGTCTGTGCAATAGCGCCGCTATTGTCACAGAACAAGTCTATTGGATTTGAGATGGTTGGAACCACCCCAAGTTCATAAATGAACTTTCTAATCCAAAAGGCCTCCTCGCCGCATCCTATGCCGCTATATACTCAGCTTCCATTGCAGAATCAGCTACAGTGCTCGATTAGAGCTCTTTCAGCCTTACCGTACCACCATTCAACCGAACACATATCCCGATTGCGATCTTAGATCATCTTGGTCAGTTTGGAAACTCACATCTATGTAACCGGCCACACGTAGCTCATCTTCCAAGCCACCATATACTAAGAATAGGTCCTTAGTCCTTCTTAAGTACTTAAGGATATTCTTGACAGCAAATCAGTGACTCTCACCGGGATCTTGTTGATATCTCTTTGGTCATACTCAAGGCAAATGACACATCCGATCGAGTACATACCATGGCATACATGATAGATACAATAGCGGAGGCAAATGGAATCTTACTCATGCGGTCTCTTTGATCTTGTGTACTAGGACATAGATCGTTACTGAGATCAATGCCATGAGACATGGGTATGTTACCCCTTTTAGATTCCTGCATACTGAACCTATGCAGTATCTTCTCTATATATGTGCTCTGACTTAGGCCTATCAGCCTCTTGGATCTATCTTTATAGATCCTAATCCCAAGGATATAAGTGGCTTCGCCTAAATCTTTCATTGAGAAATAGTTTCCTAACCAAGACTTGACACTCTGCATGGTAGGAATGTGATTCCCAATGAATAGGATGTTATCAACGTAAAACACTAGAAATACAACTGTGCTCCCACTAACCTTCTTGTAAACACAAGATGCATCGATGTTTCTGAATGAATTCAAACTCTTTGACTACTTCATCAAAACAACGATTCCTACTCCGATATGTGTGCTTCAATCCATAAATGGATCTTTGAAGCTTACATACTTTACCAGAGTCCTCTGGACGCACAAAACCCTTAGGTTGTGTCATGTACACATCCTCAAGCAGCTTTCCGTTAAGGAAGACTGTTTTGACGTCCATCTGCCATATCTCATAGTCATAGTATGATGCAATGGCAAGAAGGATTCGATTGATCTCGGCCATTGCAACTAGGGAAAAGGTTTCATCATAGTCCACACCATGAGTGAATCATTTTGCAACCAGCTGTGCCTTGAAGACAAACTTTGCCATCCATGTCAGTTTTCTCTTCGAAAACCCTCTTGCACCCAACGGTTTTTACACCTTGAGGTGGGTCGACTAAGGTCCATACCTTATTGTCATACATGGATTGCATTTCAGACTTCATGGTATCTAGCCATCTTTCGGAATTTGGTCCCACCACAGCCTCTCGATAGGTGATTGGCTCATTACGTTTAATGAGCAAAACATCACGACTTCCAAGGATCGAAATCCATATCTCGAGGCCGTAGTCGTGACCTCTCGGACTGTGGGCTTTGTGTTACTTGAGCGTGCTCAACAACTTCTTGTTGTGAGTCTTCTCCGATTTCCATCTCGTGGTTCTACATTGTCCCGTGACTCTCGAACTTCTTCGAGGTTCACCTTACTCCCACTAATTCTTTTAGAGATAAACTCTTTTCCTAAAAGATACCATTTCGAATAACAAACACTTTGTGATCGGTGGGATTGTAGACATAGTATCCTATAGTTTCCTTAGGATACCCCACAAAAAGGCATTTTGAGGATCTGGATGATTATTCATCAGAGGCTTGTCGTTTAACACAAACCTCATATCCCCAAATCTTAAGAAATGACAACCGGGTTTCTTCCAGTCCATATCTCATATGGTGTCTTTTCAACCGCCTTTGATAGAACACGATTTAGTGTGAACGCAACTATTTCTAAGGCATGACCCCAAAAGGAAGGTGGAAGATCTGTTTGACTCATCATAGATCAAATCATATCAAATAAAGTTTGATTCCTCCGTTCAGAAACACCATTCCATTGAGGTGTTATGGAGGAGTAAGTTGTGAGAAGATCCCACAACTCCTAAGATGGTCAAATAACTCTTGGCTCAAATATTCGCCACCTCGACCGGATCGAAGTGCTTTAATTATTTTGCCAAGTTGGTTTTGCACTTCATTTGGAATATTTTGAACATTTCAAAAGATTCAATTTTATATTTGATTAGGTAGATATACCCATATCTACTAAAATCGTCTATAAAAGTAATAAAGTGCAAATGACCTCCTCTGGCAAATGTATTCATTGGTCCACACACATGACGTATGTATGAGGCCCAATAAATCGGTGACCCTCTCACCGTGTCCGTAAGAGGCGCCTTTGTCATCTTTCCCAATAAACAAGACTCACATCTATCAAATGATTCAAAATCAAATGAATTCAGAAATCCATCTGCGATGGAGTTTCAAAATGCGTTTCTCATTTATATGTCCTAGACGACAATGCCATAGGTAGGTTGGATTCAAATCATTTGACTTGAACCTTTTAGTAGTTATGTCATAGATTCGTTCATTATTAGGATGTTCTTAATTAAGCACACAATGACCGAATGCAAATCACCATGAGCATAAAATTGTCATTATGGAAAATTTGAACATTTACGATTCCTAAATAAGAACGTAGAATACTCGTTACTTCTCAAAGCGGGAACATAAAAGCGAGTTGTTCAAAAATAAACAAAAGCCCACGGGCAGAACTATTTCATAAGTGCCTATGGCTAAATCAAAGAATTGTTGCTCGATTTCCGGCTTGTAGGTCAACTTTGCCCTTCTTCAATTTTCTACTGTCCTTGAGACCCTACACATTTGTACAAATGTGAGATCCACATGTTGTATCTAATACCCATATAGAGGAAGTAGAAAAGTGAATATCTATGACATAGATACCTGAAGTGATAGCCCCGCTATCCTTCTTGTTATTTTCCAGATCTTCTTGATAGAGCTTGCAGTTCCTCTTCCAATGACCAATTTCATTGCAGAAAAAGCAGACCCCATCCTTCGGAGGTTTTGCCTTTTGGCTTTCCATTTCATACCCCTTCCTCTCTGAACAGACAAAACAGAACTGGGCCTCTTCTCAAGGCTCTGCTCAGCAATTTTGAGCATCCCATGCAGTTCAGAAATTGTTTCCTTCATATTGTTCATGTTGTAATCCATGACAAAGTTACCATAACTTCCTGGGAGTGAGATCAAGATCACATCTATAGCTAACTCCTGGGAGATGTGGAATCCAAGCCTCTCAAGGTGATCAATGTAGCCTTTCATTTTCAACAAATGAGGACTAACCGATTCACCTTGACCCATCTTGCAAGAGAATAAGGCCTTTGTGGTCTCATACCTCTCTTGCTTTGCTTGTTGGCCTTGGAACATTTCCATAGGATGATCAATCATCTCGACACCTACATGTGTTCTAGATCTCCATCGAGGTCTAGAACCACGATGTGCATCGTGCATCCCGTGTCCATAGAGTCATCTTGATGCTTCATGTAAGCATCGTCTGATCCCTTGGATCATCAGCTGAAGGCTCGTCAAGAATGGGTTGATCGATGAGATACTCATTTCTTTCATGTGTAGGATCAACGCTTAAATCCCCAAACATGTCAAGAAAGTTTGTCTCATCGAGTTCGTCCTTCTCAAGGACCGATCGCATTGATGGTGTTGGGGTGTTACTACTAGACATGATTCTACAATTTAAAAGATATGCAAAGTTTAATCAATAACCTCCCATTTGAATTAATAACCCTCATTATAATTAGTGGGCTAAGATCCATATTTGGCTTAAATTTAAGTCCGCTTTGGCGGGACGCTTAAAATTAAGTTATTTAGGTAGGCAATCCACTTTGCCAATTACATCACATGTAACTCTTAGATCTTTATAGGATTCAATCATCATATGACCTAGCATGTTTAATCCCATCCAATGCCTTGAGATCCAAAACCGTTTTGATAATCTCAATTAAGTCAAGACAATAATGAATATAGAGTATCACCATTACTCTCTCTTGCCTCACTAAGATAACTCAAATGCATCCACTTTGGTGGAACATACAAATGGGCGATCTAGGTTTTGACAAGTATTTATTTATTGACGGCATTGTGACTTAAGATTGTATTTAGAGGGTATTTTTTATATTAATTAATTAATCTTATTAATTCTACCTATATGAATGCAATCCTTATTGTATATCATATAATGTGTAAATTAATTATGCTATGATCACATAAACATAATTAAGAAACTTGTGACACAACATGGCTCATTTAACCTAAAGTCCTCTCAAGCCAATGAGGGGACTTCTCTAAATAATAAAAGAAAATACCTATAGAGAAACCTCTTTTAACATTCGAGGGGAGTTAGATGAGAAAAGAATGTACATCAAGATTATTTAGAGAGAGGCATGGCACGCAGGCCATATTTAAATTTACAACCCTAGAGCCATGTTGTTCACCATACCCAAACAACACTTTGAAAGGTAAATAAAACATGATTAAAATTCTCTAATTTTATATTATATTATATAATAAATATAATATAATAAATTCTCCAATTTAATTATATTATATAATTATATAATATATAATCATGTTTTAAATTCTTTAATTTATATTACTTTATGTAATTTCTATCATGATTAAAATTCTCTAATTAAAATTATATTATATAATAAATATAATATAATAAATTCTCCAATTTAAATTATATTATATAATTATATAATATATCATGATTTAAATTCTCTAATTTAAATTAAATTATATAATAAATTCTCCAATTTAAATTATATTATATTATTATATAATATATCATGATTATATAATATACATAATCCATGATTTATTTATTTATTATTATTATTTTTTTTTCGAATTGCAATAATTGCAATCAAGAATTGCAATCTCAAGTTGCAATTATGATTTTCAATTTCGAGTTGCAATTTCGAATTGCAATTTTGATTTGCAATTTCGAATTGCAATAACTACAATCTCGAATTGCAATCATCCTTCACTTTTGTTTCGATCTGAACAATTCAGATGTGGTCGCGAATATGAACGATTCAAACCCTAACACATTTTAAAGCATACAAGATTCAATTTCTTGCATACAAAGATTCGGTTTCTTGCATATACATATCTGACATATATATAATCAAACACGAAGAAGTCTAAGTTAAACGCACGTTGAGTTGGCTCTGATGCCACTGTTGGGATCCGTACAACGCAGCGGATTAAAAAACTTGCGAATCCCGTCCCGAGGATCACTCAGGTGCATTTAAACCAAGGCTAGGGAATCCGGATATTACCTTTGGAGAATTGTCCGCATCTCGTTCTTCCTTGAACAGGTGGGAAACCTCCTCGATCAGAGAAGACGACTCGTAGAATCGGCTTCCTCCACCGCATCCACAGGAACAATTCCCAAACACGGCTACGGCAGCAATGCTAGCACTTCTTTTTCGTCTCTCTCAATTTTCACTCTAGGGTTTCTCGCGGCTTTCTTGAGAATACGCTCGACTGAAAGTCCCGTAGGTTTTCTAAAACATGTTTAGCGTATTATAAGCAAAATTAATCGTATTAATTTTGAAATTCAAACTTTAGATCTGGATTAAATATATTAATTAAATCCATATGATAGATCTAATCTAATAATATTTATTTAATCAAATTAAAAGCCAGATCTGAAATTCAAATTTTGAATCGGATTAAAAATACATTAATTAAATCTATCTCGATAGATCTAATCAAATATATTTATTTAATCCAAATTTAAAAGCCTTGATTTAATTTATCTCTATAAATTAAATCCGAGAAATGATATCTATCTATTTAATTAAATCGAGATACAATATCTCAATTTAAATTAAACAGATATATGATATTCTTTTATTCGAAAATTAAATGAGATACAATATCTCTATTTTTAAATATTTAATTTATCAAATAAATTAAATACAAAACAAATATTATATATAATAATATTATAATCTCCATTAATAATATTAATATATATATTAATTTCGAATTTAACATATATACATATATATATATATATATCCTAGATTAAATTTAGTACTCATTTAATCTCAGGTTAATATGAGATTCAATGAATGACACTTTGCTCGTGTTGGATTATTCTTGTGTGCGACCACAGGCCCATATGAGATTGGAAGTGGGCCAATCGTATCGCCCCACAAGTCACAAGCGGCCTCTAGCAAGACATTGCGACTACCCAATTCACATGGGGATCGATGACACGATACTACCTATCGTACAACCATGTCACGTCCCTTTTGTCACGCGATAATTTGGTCAAGGATAAGGCATGGATAATGTCAACTTCCTTTTCTTGACCATTACTTTCTTTCGATTCTCGAGTAGTCTAACAAGTGAAATGGAAACTCATTTCCATCACGGTATGGCCATACATTTCTTAGACTCACTCATCGAGGCCCAAAGTATTATCTCTCTACAAATGTGAGGGACAAATTCCATCTTGACCATTCACATCCCCTCCGCATGAAACCCACCGATCCCGATCCTGCCTTTATCATCACCCGGTCAAAGGTGACTTTTGACCAGGTCAAAGGTCGTTGACTCATCATGTAAGAATCCATGATGATCTCAGTCATAGGGCGTCGTGACGCGGTTATACATGAGATAAGCTTATGACTAGATCCATGCAGCTTTCTCATAGTGGGTCGGTCCAGTACCTTGTACTCTTACAAGTGCCCATGACTTTGATTCGTGTCTCCATACCTCATCAAAGTCATACTGATCTTATCTCATCTTCGCTCCCGCTAGATGACCGACTAGGGACATTTAGGATATCATCTATAAGATATATCCAGAGATCAGTTATCACTGTAAACATGCGAATGAAGTGATAACTCAATTTGAGAACAATGACTTGCCCTAGGGCATAATTTCCAACAATTTGGTACAGTGAAATTTCCATGTGCCATTTTCTTTTTTGCCAAATTCCATCGATCAGACACTTTTTCAATTTTTGAAGTTTTTTTATTCCATTTTTGGGTTCCCCAATGGTCTAGGAGTTGCCCCCGTCCAAGTCCCATAAATTTTAAAAATCATTTGATAGTGTTTCGGACTTGTTTAGGTCAATTTCTACCATAGTTTTTTTTGTTTTTTGTGTTTGCTTTTGTGGGTCTTAGTGTTTTTCTACTTTTTACCACTTTTAGTGGCATTTTCATAATTCTAATTGGCTGGTGCCATTTTCGTAATTCTGAGAATCTGCAAATTCTGCCTTGTGTCTTTGTTGCATGAGTACTAGAAATACTATCAATCTAGAAGATTGTTGACATTTGATCCTGAAATAGAAAGAACAATTCTTACTGCTAGAAGAGTTGTTAAGCTAAGTCATGGGATTAATACTGAATTGGACATTGAACTTGAGTCTGATTGTGGCCATTCTGATTGTGTCCATTCTGTTGATCTTTCTGATTGTGTTTCTGATAGTCTTGTTGTTTTCACTGATTCTAGTAGCAATTTTCCTAACTCAACAATTATGGCGGAAGAACGGGAAAATCGTCCTAATTTAAAGGAATTGAATGAACCTGATGTTAATTATCAACCTTTGTGCATCCAATATCCCGCCCTTACTGCTAACTTCGAGCTTAAATCTGGTCTAATACACTTGTTGCCTAAGTTTTATGGTCTTTCAGGTGAGTGTGCCATTAAGCATTTGAAGGAATTCCACCTAGTTTGCAGCACAATGAAACCGCAAGCCATTGATGAAGATCAAATCAAGCTAAGAGCTTTCCTTTCTCATTGGAAGGTGGAGCCAAAGATTGGTTGTTGTACCTTCCGCCCTCATCTATTGGGAGCTGGATTGATGTTCAGAGGTTATTTATGGAGAAATATTACCCTGCCTCAAGAGCAACTACGATCAAGAAGGAAATTGGCAACATTAAACAGGCCAATGGGGAGACTTTGCATGAGTATTGGGAGAGGTTCAAAAGGTTATGTGCAAGCCGTCCACACCACCGATCATCGAGCAACTCTTGATTACCTATTTCTATGATGGTCTGCTACTAGTAGACAAAGGTTTGGTGGATGCTTCTAGTGGTGGGGCTCGCGTAACAAGACACGAGAAGATGCCCGAGACTTGATATCCGAGATGGCGCCAACTCTAAGCAATTTGGCACCAGGGCCAATAGTACTCCCGTTTACCATGTTCAAACACCTCCAAAGTCCGATCGATTCTCAGAGATTAGAGAATAGACTTGATGATCTGACCTCTCTAGTTAGGCAGTTGGCAGTGACACAGACAGTAAAATCTTCTCCTCCTCAGATTGGGTACTCATGTTGGTTCTATTCTGACCCTTACCATTCTACTGACTCTTGCCTTACCTTGCATGATCCTGCTTATCAAGACCATTCAGTAGCTTCAGTGGGTGCTTTTCTAGGAAGGCCACAATACCAGTAAAATAATGTCTTCTCCAATACCTACAATCCTGGTTGGAGAAATCACCCTAATTTCCATTGGAACCAGAATCAGAACCAAAGTAACCAATATCGTGAGAATTCTAGGAATTACCAACAAAGACAAGATCGATAATTGAATTTTCATACACTACTTTTTGTCTCTTGATTAATAATTTAGGACTCTTTAGCTAATAAAAAATGGCTTTTATACTTATTTGGGCTTTGGGCCTTTTATTATGTTTTAGCCATTTTTAATAATAATATTCCAGTTTTACATTGCTTCACTATTTTCACCATAACTCTTGAATCAGACATCAGATTTGCCTCATTTTTGTCTCATATTTTAGATGATTCAGAGAGCTACAATTGTTATGAAGATATGAAGAGCAAATTCGGTCAAGAGGGCAGTCAATTTTGGAGCCGAAGTCATATGTATTTTTGGATTTCAGTTGGGCTCAAATTTTGTAATTAAAGCCCATTTGATTTTATTTTCGTTTTGGGCTGACCCATTTCCATTTTTAGGTTTAGGTTTAAGTTAGATGGAAGCCACAAACATTCATTCATTCACATTTTTAGATTTTAGTGGATCAAAATAAGAGTTTTCAAATTTTCTGCAATGTTCTTCGTGTTCTTCGCGTTCTTCATCAGTTCTTCATCTTTCTTAATTATGTTGGGCTAAATTTCTATGATTAGCCCAACGATGAGGATTCCATCCACTATCTAGAGGATTCGCGCTTAATCGATAACCATCTAACTCATTTCTGCATTCTTTAATCGGATTCGATTTTTGGATTTGGATTGGGTTTTTGATTAAAAACCCAGATCGACATTTCCCAAGGATGTAGTTTGAACTAGGTTAAAGTATTATTGTGCGATCGTACAGATACGTCACGATTCGAATAAATTCTGGACGATTGTTTAGTTGAGGGAATTTCGGACAAACGCGAGATTTCGGTTTGTCCAGTCGATCACGAGTTCGGTTATAACTGTTTTTTCCGAGGAAGGGAAGTGGTGGAATCCGAAATCCGGGTTCCTTTAATCCTCTGTTTGTCTCGTCCAATTTGTGTTATTTTGTTTTGTCTCTGTTACTTCATTTTTTTTATTCTCTTTGAATCAAAACAAAACCCCCATTGTTTCTGTTCTATTGCTGTTCAAATTAAACCGACTGCGAATTCGTTGGGAAATGACCCAGGTTACATTATACTATAAATCCTTTTCTAATATGGTTATTTTGGGAGATTATGACAAATCTCTGTCAAAATATGGCGCCACTGCTGGGGAATTTGCATCGGTTTGATTAGTAACAGTAGTGTAAATAACGTCGTTTAGGTGATTCGGGTGGCTGGATAGAAATTTTTCTGACCCAGATCACTCAAACCAGGTCTTATTCACAAGGAATTGGGCATTCTAAAAAAGAGTCACTCCCAATTAGGGAGTGAGGTATACCCTATTTTCCCCAAATTCCAATGTTTAGACCACTTTTTTATTTGTTTTAAGTTTTGATTTTTTTATTTCTACTAGTCGGTTTTTTTTTTTTTGAGTATCTCTAAATGGGCTGAAATTTGGTACAGTGATAGAAAATGGCCTATCTCACATGACACATTCAAAATCTTTGATTTTCCATGTGCTAATCTCTGTTTTGCCAAATTTCATCATTTAGACCACTTTTTCAATTTTTGAATTTTTTTATTCCATTTTTGGGTTTGCCAATGGTCTAGGAGTTTCCCCCATCCCAAGTCCCAAAAATTTTAAAAATCATTTGAAAGTTTTTCTGGACTTGTTTAGGTCAATTTCTACCATAGGTTTTTGTTTTTGTGTTTGCTTTTGTGTGTCTTAGTCATTTTCTCCTTTTTACCACTTTTAGTGGCATTTTCGTAATTCTGATTGGCTGGTGGCATTTTTGTAATTCTGATTTTCTGCAAATTCTGCCTTGTGATTATGCTGCATGAGTACTAGGAGCACTATCAATCCAGAAGACTTGTTGCCATTTGATCCTGAAATAGAAAGAACAATTCTTACTACTAGAAGAGTTGTTAGGCTAAGTCATGAGATTAATACTGAATTGGACATTGAACTTAAGTCTGGCCATTCTTATTGTGTTCATTCTGTTGATCTTTCTGATTGTGTTTCTGATAGTACTTCTGATAGTCTTGTTGTTTTCACTTATTCTAGTAGCAATTTTCCTAACTCGGAAATTATGGCAGAAGAACAAGAGAATCGTCCTACCTTAAAGGAATTGAATGAACCTGATGTTAATTATCAACCTTTGTGCATCCAATATCCTGCCCTTGCTGCTAACTTTGAGCTTAAATCTGGTCTAATACACTTGTTGCCTAAGTTTCATGGTCTTTCAAGTGAGTGTGCCATTAAGATAATCATGTTATACTTCGTCATATAGACATTCATACTCTTTGCTACAAAATTCTGTTTTATGTTTCATCATGCAATTTGAAAAAATTTTAGCTAGTGCAATCACTAAAGTCAGGGTAAACAGGATGGCACACGCACCGCAATATTGATCACAGATTAAATCACTAATCCCCCCACACTTGAATGATGCAATGCCCTCATTACAGCAGCATTGAATGTCTTTTGAGCCTAGTTTCATATACCACCAGTTTCAGCTCAATTGGATGTGTATTTTGTGAGATACACTCAAAATACCAAAGCTTGCTCTACTGTGTGGCGTGAATTGCACTGTCAACTTCCAAAATTTGTTTCTCTTTCATTTGAACTCCTTTGAACTTGAATCAGTCTCCAAATGACGCGTTGGGAGTCTACTTTCATCCAAAATTCGTTTCACTTCAATTCAACAACCGGTTTGGGAGATATCATTGAAACATCGAACGTCGCTCATGAAAAACAGAAAACAGAGTTGGATGAACAGTGGCATACTTGCGTGGCTTACTCGAGTAATATCGAATTTACTGTTCATACTTACGGGTTTTCATCCGTATGGTACTGTTCATACATACATCACTGTTCATATATACGGTCTTGTAGCTCAAAAATCACTCTTCATGATGATGCTCCAAATAACTTAATTCAGCACTGAGTTAAGCTATTCCAACTTCCATTTTGATAATCGAGACTTCATGTATGGGTACTATTCATGTATACGGTGTACTATTCACGTATATGATACTATTCATGTTGATGTTTCAAATAGCTTAATTTAACTCTGGATTAAGCTATTCCAACTTCCGCTTGATCATAGAGACTTCCAGTATCACAAGAACTTAAGTGTTGATATTCCCATATATTGTGCAAGTTCTTCATTCTTTAGTCTCTTCTCTTCTTCTAGATTATTCTTCATGATTTAACTTGGACTAATCTATATTAAACAAGGTAGTTAGTCAATGTATATGATACAAACTTTTTTCTCTGGATAATGGCATCTATATAAGACATCATCAAAACTAATCATACCCAACATGGAGAAGCCCGCAATGATTAAAACAAAGAGGGGTCCATCATACATCCACAGCCGAAGCGAGATAGGTAGCAATAAGAGCAGTGAACATACAAACATATTCGGAGGAACTGGAATGAATAAGCAGAGGCGGAGACGGGAGACAGTGAAGCAATAGAGACGAAGCTCATAGTTTTGAAATCTCTTCTTTGTTCTTTCTTATTTCTTGAATTTGACTTTTATCTTAAATTCATGGATTTTATTATATTTATGTGTGTCTAATTTTTCTTTTCAACCTATAGGACCTATGAACTTGTTTTATTCTCACTAATTAGTTTTGCTTAATTTTATTTCAATTTATTTAATCTTGCTTTTATTGTATCTTGCTCATTGATTGGCTACCATTGAGCATGTTTTGGGAATTTTAGGTTGAACTTGATGAAGGGAATCTTAAATTGACCTTGAGATTAAATAATGTGGAATTAACTTTGAATCTACACTACAAAAAAATCTCAGATTACCCACAGAATTACCGACGGAAAAAATTCAGTCAAAAATTACCCATGGATAATTTCCGCCGCAAAATTTACTGACAGTGTTTTTTTTGCAATGGAAATTTTGCATCAATAATTTTAATTACCCACGGAATTCCGTGGATAATTTTCGACGGAATTCTTTCCGTTGGTAATTCCGTGGGTAATCCGAGATTTTTTTGTTGTGCTAATTTGCGTTTAGGATAGGCATATACCTAGAAGCTCCACATAATCAAATTAGAGTGAGCCTAATTTAAAATGCATCCATCTTATTTAGTTGTGTGAAACATTGCATAAATAATTGAGGTAGGTATATAAATGGACCGGAAGACATTTATAGACATTAATGCTCTAGATTAGTTGATTAAGTTAAGTTGAAATTAATTTAGTGGTGATAAAATTTAAGAAACAAATAAGGGATTAATAATTCTAGGTTGTAATTTTTGATATTAGAATTCGTTCATTGTGCAAAGTCTTTGCTATTATTACTTTCTTATTATATTTATTTTTATTATTGAAAACAATTCTAACTCACTCAACTTAAACGAAACAAAGGAATTTAATATCTAATCACTAGTTAGATTAAGTCCTTGAGAGAATGATACATTTCTCATCATTTTATTACTTGATACGGCCCGTGAACTTGCGGAGTTATAGGTTATAAAGTTTTGCCCTCTCACAAATCATGAAAGTTCTTTCACATTTCATATCAAATTATAGGTCCTAATATTTTTTAAAATAAATTATGGCTCTCATTACTTGCACTAACGTACCATAGAGGTATAGAGTATTAAATAGCAAATTTGGACTTCATAAGTTTACCAAGCAAGGCAGATAACCCTAAGAATTTTAGTTCATTGCTTATTTTAATTTAAGACACGAAGCATAGCATTTACATAGGAGCTAAGAAGCATAGATACCAGCCTCTTCCAACTATATCCTATGACACCTGTCATTGCATTTGTGGGATGCTTGCTTCCAACTCCCATCCTCCCTTTTATACGTTATTTTAGCAAAAATATTTCATGTAATGCCGGTTTGAGTTAGAACCAAGTTGAAGCTTTTCCAACCCATTTTTGAAATGCAAAAGGAACATTTTAAAACCATATTGAGAGCTAGAGACATGTTATATTAAGTAACATCATTGAAACTCCAGCTTACCTTATTCTCTTGTGACTTTGCACAATCTGGCGAAGAATATTTAATAATATAATCCGAGTTACAAAAAATAAATCCAGCATGAACAATATTGTCTAAAACTACAACAAGACATTTAACAATATAATTTTGTTAAAAAAATAAATCCTTAGTAACTTAAATCCAGCATGAACAATATTTGCATCTAAAAAACAAATGTCTTGCTCTTGTGAAGAAGTGCCCATCATGCGGGTGTTTCGATAAAGAAGCCTCATTGGTGAAGACTAGTTTCTTTCCAACCCATATTGTTTCATTTAGAAAATTCATTGCTACTTTTATGCCTTCTCCTTTCTGTTGCCATGCATTGTTTCCTTTCTCGGCTTTGAAAGACCTGGCTATCGCCTAAGAGGGGGGTGAATTGGGTGTCGGATAAAACTTTAGGAACTTTGAAATTCTTTTTGCAACTTCTAAATCGACAGTTAGATATTCAAATAAGCATATACTAGAAACATAAAAGATAAGGGAAGAGAATATGCAAACTATGATTTATACTGGTTCGGTCTAAAGTCGTTGACCTACGTCCAGTCCCCATAACACCTGGGATTCCACTATCTTTCAAAAACAATCACACACTCCATAAATGAAGGATGGTCCTCTCACTTTCAGACTCCACTCCCCCTTACAAGTTGTAATTGATACACCCGCTTGATTACACACTCGTAAATGAAGGATGGTCTACTCACTCGAGACTCCACTCCCCTAACAAGTTGTAATCAATACAATGTGTTTTCCACTCAAGATCACCCAATCTTGAGTAATTTTTAGATAGAATGTTTACAGATAAATCTTCTCTCTCAGAAGTGAATGAATAAACACTGAAGTACATAGTTGATCATCTCACTCTTTACAATAGACTATATGAACATTGAGAAACAGAGAGTGTGTGAGCTATTGAACTATCGACGGTGAAGTAGTAAAAGCATTTCATTGGCTTCGTCGAGTCAGTCATCAACCGTTGTTACTTCCAGTTTGAATACTTCGACATTTATAGACAACTATCTTTCGGCCGTTGCGAGTATTCAACCGTTGGGAATGGCTACTGGAGTGTCTATGCTTTCTCTCTCGTTTGTCCGCCATTTAACTTCATTAAACATCCATTGTGGCGTTCATCTATATAAAGAGAAATATCATTGACGAATTTAAATGTTTTGTCGTTTTGCTTGTTTCGTCAAGTGCTCCACTTCAGTTTCACTTCCTTCTCAACTTCGTTGAATATCTGTTGTGAAGATTTGAATGTCCGCACCTTCTGCTAACCACGTTTGAATGTCTGCTTGGTTGAGTCTCTGTTCAGTTGTTACTCATGTGGTCCAAGATGGAGAATAGCTTAAAATATTGATTTGGTGCTTTTGACGGTATGGACTATCCTTCATCGTGTCGGCTCTATTCCTTGTCAGTTTTGGTGCTTCACAGCTCATTGAAATTCAAACAACAATTAATCATCTAAAAATCACTCAAAATAATGATTAGTAATATCATAGATAATATTGAATGATATTCAAGAAGATATAATTCAGTAATCAGATTATTCGAAATGAAGTTGCAGATGATTTGTCTTTGTTGATATATCATACTCGAGTAGCTTCCATTGTATACTCGAGTACCCTTTGTAGAAACACCTGACAGATGCTTAGTCTTCACTAATACTCGAGTAGTCCATTTGCCATATTCGAGTATCTCAGCAGTTCAGTTATACCAGAGGCTGTGATACTGATCATACTCAAGTATTCCAATTTCAATACTCGGGTATCTATGTAGTTCAAATATGGCAGAGGCTTTGTTCTTGCTTATACTTGAGTATTCCAAAGTGTTTAATCAAGTAACACATGTTCCTAGCTAAAATGAATAAACTTAAAAGAACACGTTAGCAAACAATACTTGGGAACTTAGTTCACATACTTGGGTATCACACAAACAGAGAGCAAGTATCATATGTAAAATGAGCATACTCGAGTATCATATTTCTAATACTCAAGTATCTCACCAATACTCGAGTATTACTTACCCAATACTCGAGTATTACTTTCCAATTCAATAAGAATCAGCTCCAAAATAGTTGTATTTAACATCGATGAATGGAGGTTGTTCTTATCTAGCATTTTTAAAAAAGATCGAATAGCATTGTCAACTTCAAAACATCATAAATTCTTCAATTGATCTTTGTTTTCTGTGTTCTTGATGTTTTTAGAAATTTATTTGAGTCTAGTTTCCAATGGAACCAGTTGCAGCTCAATTGGATTTTTCATTTGTGAGATACACTCAAATTACCGAAGGTTGGTCGGACTTGTGATGTGATTCTTGTTCCAACTTGAAAAAATCATAGCTCATTCATCTGGAGATGTCTAGTTTCATATTCCACTGGTTTCATGTCAATCTGATTCCTGGTTTGAGAGATATCATCGAATTACCAAAGGTCGCTAGAAATGCGAGTTCAGCAGAGTGAAGAACATGCCAATCTCGAGTATTTGAAGATTTCTACCCGAGTATTGGTCCAATACTCGAGTATTGAAGTTCAATACTCGAGTATTGATGGGAATATCGCCTGAACTGGACCTGATTAAGTACCATACTCGAGTATTGCTTCAAGAACACAGTATTGCTTCTGGAATTCACTTGTAACTCATTTTAACTCCGAATTGAGTCGTTCCAACTTCTGTTTGCTCATGGAGACTTGAATATTGATATTCTCATGATATTTAACAAGTTCTTCTTTCTTGAAACTCCAATATTAATCATTCTTCATTATTTAACCTTCATATCTACATTAAATATAAGAATTAGTTAAGGTATAAGATGAATGTAGTATGCAAATTTTTTCTCGGATAATGGCATCCATATAAGACATCATCAAAACTAATCATAACTAACAAGCTTTACACTTCTAATTGCTTTATAAAACGTAATGTTTGTGATGTTCAAAAGTTAAAATGGAAAACATAATAGAGATGCCTACTCCATAAATGAAGAATAAACACTAGAAGAAAATTCCTCAACAATCTCGGGGTACTGGATTCTCGCACTTCAGCTTCCGTGGTGCGCATCTTCCACTAAAATACTAACCCCCAGCATAAAGCTTACGCATAAACATAGAGTAAAGTCTATGGTTCAACTTGATAATAGTCTCTGATTCATTACATACAGATAAAAGAAAAGGGTAATAAAGATAAGGCAGGGCCAAGGGAAGAACTGCAGAACGGTCCTTCAACTACATGAAACTCAAGATCATAGAGGACCCTTGTTGCATCAGAAAGTGCTTTAGAAAAGATAAGGAACTGTCGTCAAGTGAGAAAATATAATGAACTACGTGACCCACATATAATATAGTGTACCTGATCCCTTGCCCTGTAAACACATAAAGAATAGACCTTAAGAGACAAAAAAGTCCATTTAAGCATAGATTGAGGATAAGTTAGATAACAAAACCCCTTCTGCATGTCTCTAGTGTTAGGACCATCTCCCTCTTAGTTCTCATACAAACCCATAATTTTTACTAGCCGAATGCATACCTGATAAAGCCACAAACATACGCAGGAAAAATGACGTAAGTGAAATTTGTGCAGTTTATTTCTCATTCTTCGTAATTAAAATCCAATTCATCCTCATCGTAGCTCTCAAGATGAGATGAGGAGGAAGAGGGATGTAAAAAACAAGAAACAGATGAATAAGAGAGAGGAGAGAGGCGAAAGTCTTGAAAACTACTTTCAAAGATCATTAAAAATATCTTTACCAACCTCATCCGAATAGTCTTGAACATTTTGAAGCACCAAGAGATACCCTCCCATGGCAGAGTATTTGACAGATATCGATAGGCTGAGGCGAAAGGGTATAACAGTGAAGTCCTAGAGGTTTTTTAGAGTGATCAAAAGTCCATCAATGGCTGAGTATTTGTGGAACATGAAGAGGGAAATAAACTAAATGGAAATGCCTCTTATCCTTTTCTGTGACCTGGCGCGGGTCTTTATGGATGGTATATTTCCATGAAAAGATGCTTTCAAAAAGGTTTTGGAGGAAATGGGGTACCTGCTAATCTGATTTCAACAGAAAAGAAAGTTTGTTTATTTATTTTTTTTTGGGTTTTTTGAATTTGAGATCTTAAGAGAGAGGCAAAAGAGAGAGGAAGAAGGTAGAAATATGGGAAAATTACTCGTAGGTCCCAAGGAAGAGAATTAATTGAAAATGAAGGAAATCACCAAAGGGGGTGAATTGAGGATTTAAAAATTCTTTTTCAATCACCCACACAACAGATGCTAGTCAAGGTAAAGTGGAGATAGAGAAGAAGAGCTTGACACATAAGATTTATACTGGTTCGGTCCTAACTCTTGACCTACGTCCAGTCCCCAGACTCAAATCAAATACACACTCTATACTCGAAAGTTATCCTCTCTCTAGGATACACTCCCCCTTACAAGTTGTAATCTGATAACCCAACCTCAAAGTCTCACAACTTTGAGATTCTTACAATGAATGATTTACAAAAATGAACTCTCTGAAAGAGTAGATAAAGATAAGCACTGAAGCACAATGTATCAAAGATAAAAATGAAAACAATACAGCAGTAAAAGACTGACATTCTTGTGTGCATTTTCTGTGTGTGTCTTCTCTGCTTCCAGACTTCAAATCTTCATCTATTTATACTGATTTGAAGTAGGTTAACGTTGCAGATCCATTGTGACTTGTACCAGGTTGAAGATGAGATGCCTAAGGCCTGAGGGTGATTTCCTGGTCAATAAGGCAAGGAAATCCAGCGTTATGGTAATAGAATGAGCCGAAGGGACAATATGTGATAAGTCAAGGAGCAAAACAAGTAAGGCAGTAGGCCTACATAACCATATGCTGTGAAGATGGATCAGTTGATCTTGGATGGTTAAGTATCACGCCTGGGTATAGAACGGATAAGAATGAAATATGACAAATGGTGTGCAAGTAGCACCCATAATGATAGTAGAGTAAGCCAGTCGATTGAGGATTTTAAAGATGTGAATCGGTTGTGACGAGTGGCGACAAGAGTAGATTCCTTGGAGTTTACATCTCTAATCTCCTTATTTAGTCATAAGGGGGCTGGTTTAAGATTGAAAATCACAGAAGCCCAGGAGCAAGATGAGCTGGCGAAGTCCATATGAGAGGGGATATTCCGCGGTGAATCGATGGATTATGACCTCTCGCCGAATGGGCTAATGCGATATAAGGAGAGGATCTATGTGTCATCAGTGGAGGAATTGAGACAAAAGTTATTGGATAAGGCACATAAAAGTAAGTATACTACTCATTCAGGAGAAGTGATGATATATTGGAATCTGAAAACAGGATTTTATAAAGTAAGACGTACCAAGGTATGTTGCCAAATGTTTAACTTGCTAGAAGTTAGGATCGAACATCAGCGACCGGGAGGTATATTGCGGAGGATGGGGATTCCCAGATGGAAATGGGAAGATGTTACCATGGATCTAGTAGTAGGCCTTCCTAAGATAAGGCACTACGATGCTATTTGGGTAATTGCTGATCGACTTGCAAGATCGGCACACTTTATCCCTCTAAGTGTAAGTTATTCTCTGGAAAAGTTGGTGGAGCTTTATATCAAAGAGATTATATGGCTCCATGGTACACTAAAGAGCATCATCTCGGACAGAGATCCCCGATTTACTTCCCAATTCTGGCAAGCATTGCACGAGGCAACAAAGACAAAGCTGAAGTTCAGCCCAACTTATCACCCCTAGACTGACGGCCAATCAGAAAGGACTATCCAAATGTTAGAGGATATGTTGCGAGCCTGCGTTTTGGACTTCAAGGGTAGTTGGGACTGCCCCTAGCAGAGTTCGCTTACAATAATAACTACCACTCTAGTATACAGATGGCTCCCTATGAAGGAAGTGCAAATAACCTCTGGGATGGACTAAGTTAGCAGAAAGGAAGTTGTTCGGACCAAAGATGGTTGATGAAATGTCCGAATGAATTAGTTTGATTTGAAAGAGGCTCGTGCTACTCGAGCAAACAAAAGAGTTATGCGGATGAGAGAAGGAGGCCTCTGGAATTTGAAGTAGATGATCATCTATTTATGAGGACATCTCCTGTCACTGGAATTGGCAGAGAGATAAAGCAGAGAAAAATAAGTCCCCATTATTTTGGTCCTTTTGAGATACTAGAGAAGCAGGGACTGGTGGCATGTCAGTTGGCATTGCCATAACAGATTACACGACGTCTTCCATGTTTCCCAACTGAAGGGATATCAGTCGGCCCGGAGCATGTGTTAGAATAAGAGGATGTTGAGAAAACCTGAACAAATTATTGGCCATCAAGAGAAACAACTCTGGTGGAGGAGTATTCCTTCAGTCAAGGTTGGCTGGAAGGGATTATCTCCGAAGGAAGCGACGTGGGAAACAATTGTAGATATGAAAAAGTATATCCGGATTTTATGGCTAAAAGTATAATTGAAGTATAGCCAAATTTCGAGGACGAAATTTATTTAATGGGGGGAGAAATGTAATACCCCGAATTTTGGGACCCTGAGAAGTGAAAATAAGCCTGAAATAGGCGGACGACTAGGCCCAGTTTGGGAAGAGTCCCAAGAAGGTCGAGGCATAGGAAGCCTCTCTAGGACTAAATAACTCCGCCATACAGGTCAGTAGACATAGTATGCTGAAGCCGTGGAACTAAGGTACTAACGTAAAATGGGTACAGAAGATGTATACGGTGTAAGTCTGGTCGGAAAAGATGCCGCCCAACTATGTCCTGAGGTATAGGACACTTAGTTGAGCAAAAATATGGCAATACAGGTAAGTATACGGCATTTTCAAGGTAGTCATGGGAGCCCTGCGTTTTTAAAGGAAACAAGAAGGGAAGAGAGAGAAAAGGTGTATCTAGACCCAGAAGGGAAGGAAAAGTTAGTAGTAGTAGTGCTACGTCGGACACGTGGCATTTCGGGGCCAGAAGTTAGATTATCGGGTAGCACGCATTACGGGGTGGATCCGGGTGCTTTGGAACAAAGGTTTCTTGATCCCCAAGGTAGTATGCCCCGTCCACTTGTGGTCGGGAAAAGTGATCGATGATCCGGCCCACACAAGTCCAGCTTGAAGGGCACACATCACGAGGTAAGGTGGGACCGAACCGGAGCCGAGCAGGACGGAGGATTTTCGGAGTCGGGCCTGTGCCCAGGTGACATTGATAGGGGTGAAATTCCAATGGGCCCAGAGGAGAGAGAAAATATCTTGTCATGTAATTATGAAGAGAGAGAATGTCACATCAAGTCATTATGATGAGAGAGAAAGAATAAAATAATCCGATTAACGGACCACATATTTGAATCTAATGTGACAAGGTGAAGGACAAGTAATTATGACCAATTATGGCATATCTTAGGCAGATTTCGTGGACCCCACTGCCTTGGAAGAAGAACGACGCAAAATGACCATTTTGCCCCTACATCTTAAACCTACAACTAAGGACACCCATGGGCAAAACTGGAAACCTATTTTTGGCATGCGAAAACATTATTTTTCTGAACATGGAATGCCCTAGAAGCCTTCTAGAAGGTCTGATTTCATGGGCCCCTTGCTTTGGAAGGTGAACAAGGCAAAATGACCAATTTACCCCTAACCCTAAAACATACAACTAAAAATATCTAGGGGCAAAGTTTGGAACTTGGGGCCTATAAATAGGACACTCCCTTGGGCATTTTCTGCTGCCTATTTCGTGCTCATGGTGAGGGAGGAAGGATTGGGCAGCAAGGTCTTGGTCCAAGGAGAAGAAGAAGGCACCCGCAACCGACATCCCGAGGTAAGCCCCTAACCGACAACTTGGAATCCTTGCTTCTGCCCTATGGTGATTTTCGTGGAGTTTCTGTAGTATTTTGGTATTTTTGAGGTTTTCATTGAGTCTAGAGGGTTTTTTTGTGTAGGGTTAAGTTGGATCACCTCCTTCTGAATTTTAAAAATCGTAAGTCTTTCTTATACGAACATCTGTCGGTTCTTGTGGTTTCTGGGCAGTGAATGAACATCGGTGGTTTTGAAATAGTAAATGAAATCCGTTTTATCTGAAAATTTACATGGTGCAATTAGAAATCCTAAGTATGATTTTTATATAATATTTTGTGTCATTTGGAGTTTCCAACCGAGAGATATTGCAAGTTTAAAATGACCTAAAAACCTGGACTCTGTTTCAGACCAGTGGTTAAGTTTTAAGAATCTGAGAATGATTCGAACCAATATGACTTTGGGTATTATTTTTAGGGTAAAATAGACATTATAAGGGTTCTAATTCCACTGATTTCATGTCTATATGAGTTTTCTAGAATTTATTAAAAATCGGAGAAGTTGGGTCAACGTTTCTGTAAAATTCTGGAGTTAGGCGAAATTTATGGAACTTGAAGTAAAGTTTGAATATGTGATTTAAAGTGTGGTATTTTTGCTGTATCTAGGGTGTTTGCACATGTGGATCATATTTTCAAATGTCAAGGGAAGAGTGCATTATTTTGCAAGGCGTGCCAGGTAGTAACTGTAAACTTGCATACTCTGTGTGGCTCTTGTATGTTGTGTGTTATCATGATTGTGGATGTAGGCTAGGTAGTAGCTATGGGACTCATGTCCTATGGTGGCTACCGAGGCCCGAGGTATGCCGGCTAGGTAGTAGCGTTAGAGGCACTACTGAGGCCGTCGCATGTGGGCTAAGTGGATCCTGTGTGACTGTGTGTTCACAGGTGAAGGTGAGGCCCGTGGCATGTGGGCTAGTGGGTGGATCCCGTGTGACCGTGTGTTCACAGTGAAGGTGAGGCCCAAGGTATGTGAGGCTAGGTGGAACCTATATGACCGTGTGTTTATAGGTATCCTCTCGAGGCCCTAGGCTAGGGGTTGGGGTCGCTCCTCGACTACCGAGGCCTCGTTTGCGCGCTGGATCCGTGGGCTTGTCTTGACCGACGGCCCCGCAGTACATGCCATGTTTATGTTTGAGTTCCCGATTGTTATTTACATTACATGCATTGCATACATATTGTATATGAGTTTAACAGCTTACTCGGGGTTCAACTTTGAACTCCAGCCTGGCTTAAAAGATACAGGCGTAAGTTAGTAGCGGCTGGAGGTCTTGAATAAGATAGAGCTTGGTGCGGAAAGACGAGGAAATAGAGGATACCCGGTTGATTCCTGTACTTCTATAATTGGAACTAGTGTATAATTATACTCACTGTTTAGTCTTTATTTTGGACGAATGTACCCTTAACGCTATTTGGACTACTTTATGAAATTGTATGTACCTTTACCGATAATGCGCTTGTCCAAATCGATCCAATGCTTTCGCGTGTACTCGATATAAATTTAAAGTGACAATTTATCTAAGGAAAGATAATAAGTGATGAGGATCCCTCTAACCCGCCACCCGAAAGGGTGAGGTCGGTAGGGGTGTAACAATGGTGGCAACTTCACTCATTTCATAAAAGAAGGATTTTCCTATCTTTGCTTCTATCATTGACCAGAAACCTTACAATGTTGGTTATTGGATCTTTCAAGAAATGACAAAGTTTAGGTTCTCTTCTAGGAAAACTTCACAGATTCCCTTTGCAAGCCTGATCTAAGTAATCCTATTCCATGAAAAGATTTGGTATCTACCTGCCAATAAACCCATAGCAAAACCTACAGAGAATCAATCTTGAAGAAGGATCTGATCAATCAAGGGCTCCACCTCAGTCAAGGCCAGCAAAATCAAGAGCAACTCAGTCCAGAGTTCAGGAAGCTCAGAGTGCACCTCCTCCTCCTCCTCAGCCTATGCCTTCTGATCTGGATGCAAGGATAAAGGATATAGTCAATAAGGCTATCTCTGATCTTACTAAAAGAATAGAGACAGAAGTAGGGAAATTGGTTACTGAGGTGAATAAGGGACACAACAATGTAGTGAACACTCAGGAAGAGTTCAATATCGAGTAGGAAGCATTGAAGCAGAAGGTTGAAGGCCTTAGTGGTCAGATTGGAGATTAAACTACTACCATATCCACTCTCCTAGTGACTATGATGAGCCTCAGTGATAGAATGGATCAAATCATGAAGAATCAGTCCATGTCTGCTTCGTTCGGGTCCTACAGCATCCACTTCACCGGTCCTAGCTCGTAATGCCTAAATTAGCCTCTAAACCTATACCCCATCCTAGCCACCTCCATTGAACCCGAGTCCACTATTCTCGCCACTTAGATTGAACCTCCTTCTATCGCTACGCTTGATCCACCCTTGTTTGTCGATGACAAAGGGGGAGAAGAGTGAAGAGGGTCATGGAGGGTCATAGCACCTTATTTTTGAGTTTCATTTCATTTGTTCAATTGTATATTTGCTTTTGAAACTCTTTTGCTTAGTTCTTCATATTTTCTTTTGAAACTCTATTTTGCAATATGTTGCTTGCTCATAATCTCTGATGATCATTTAAGTTCTATGGATAATTTCTGATGCTTGAGATTCTACAATGTTTAAGAATTGTATAGCTAAGCCCTTGCCATTATCATTTAACGAGAAATTTTCAAAAGCTTAATTCAGATCTTTGAACAAACTCAGTTTACTGGATATCATGATCAACTTTGAAACTATTTGTCAAATGAAATGCTTACTTGATTCCATTCTTAACAAAGCCATTTCAGAACAATCAAATCAAGTTTCAAAAGTTTAAGTCAGAAAATGACAAACTAGCTTTCTCTATGTACAAATGTTCAAATCTGATTTTTGAAAGCAATCGATCGTTTACAAGTGTTGTCATCATCAAAAAGGGGGAGAATGTTAGTTCTCTATGTGTTTTGAAGATAACTAACAATTGTAAACATGTATGGATGTTCTTGGATAAGCTAAATGGACATTGAAACTTTTTGGTTTCAACCAAAAACATTCTCAGTTAGCGCCAAACTCGAGCCTAGAATTGCAAACTCGAGTTTGCTACCGACGAGATCAAAACTCACCGCTTTGTGTTTTAAACTCGAGACTCGAACCTTAGACTTGAACTTGAGAGTTTTTACAAAGCTTTCTCATATTTTGAGTAAACTCGAGGCTACACATGTAAGCTCGAGTTTGAGAGATTGAGAGCATTTTAATTGAAACTTTACTTATAAACTCGAGACTATCTTGTTAAGCTCAAGTTTGCAACCTCCAGAGAAAATCTTCAAAGAGTTTACAAATGTGTAAACTCGAGTTTGTAGTGACAAACTCAAGTTTGCCTCAAGCGGGAAGAATTTTCAAATGAAACATTTTCATAAACTCAAGACTACTCCTTATTTAGTAGAGTTTTCCATAGCTTTCAAAATCTACAAGAGTTTACAAAACATGTAAACTCAAGTTTGATGTTTCAAACTCAAGTTTCCGCTTGGCAGATAGCTTTCAATGTTTTATAATTTAAGCAAACTCGAGACTATTTTTAGAAGCTCCAGTTTGCACAAGGCCAAGAGTTTTTCAAAAGTTTTCTTAGTTAAGAAAACTCGAGTTTAAGTTTCTAAACTCGAGTTTGGGCCTTACAGAGCAATGTCATTTTAACTTAAGAAAACTCTAGAGTTTGTACTTGAAACCTCCGGTTTACATTTTGAGAACGAAAACTGATTTATGACATGAACAGTGCTAAACTCGAGGTTACTCACTAATAGACTCGAGTTTATGTTTTGCTCAAAATGACTTTCAAATTGATTTCACGATGGTTTCCTCGACAAAAGTCTAAACTCGAGGGTAGACATGCACACTCGAGTTTGGTACTCAAGAAAAATTACAAACTCCAGCCTATCCATTGCAAACTCCAGCTTTAGTACGATAGAGGAAAAACCTCATATTTAAATGTTAAGCAAACTCAAGGTTAGCAATGCAAACTCGAGTTTGGAACATTAGAAGAGATGAACGCAGTTTGGTTTGAATTATTCAGTTTGATTTATACTTTGGCTTGAATCTGTGAATTGGTTGTATATGCTTTAAATGTTTCTTATCAATGTTTCTAACCATTCTTAACCAGTTTGCTAGTGAGATTTCAGAAGATTTGGATTATATGCCACTTGTATTATTTTAACCTATCTTCTAAACACAAAAGCAAATGGTAGACAGCCTGGAAAGATGGACATCCATTTCTCAATGCAGACAACAAGGCCTCTACTAACTAAAGCTGGACAACATCATTCTTCAAACAAGACCTCATGGGACACATTCTTGAAGAGCTAAAATTAAAATATTCAAATCTGCAAATATTCCCATCAGCTATATTCAAACAGCAATGGTCACAACAGCTAGATCCATGGACAAACACTCACAACAGCTATATTTTGGGATGGGTACAAGTCATAATGGATCTACAACGTTCATCTACTTCAAATCAGTATAAATACATGAAGATTTGAAGTCTGCAAGCAGAGAAGACATACACAGAAAACGCATACAAAGAAGCTTAGTCTTTTACTACTTTATCATCTTCATTTATATCTTTGATACATTGAACTTCAGTGTTTATCTTTATCTACTCTTTAGAGAGTTCATTTCAGTAAATAATTCTTTGTAGGAATCTCAAAGTTGTAGGACTTTGAGATTGGGTTATCAGATTACAACTTGTAAGGGGGAGTGTATCCTAGAGAAAGGATAACTTTTGAGTACAGAGTGTGTATCTGATTTGAGTGATAGTGGAAAATCCCAGAGAGTCTGGGACTGGACGTAGGTCAAGAGTTAGGACCGAACCAGTATAAATTTTCTGTGTCAAGCTCTTCTTCTCTATCTCCACTTTACCTTGGTTAGCATCTGTTGTGTAGGTGATTGAAAAAGAATTTTTAAAATCCCCAATTCACCCCCTATTGGTGGTTTCCTTCACTTTCAATTCGGTCTTAACTCTCGACCTACGTCCAGTCCCAGACACTCGGCATTTTCACTATCTCTCAATTAGTTACACACACTGCACTTGAAAGTTATCATCTCATTAGGATACACTCCCCCTTACAAATTGTAAACTGATAAACCCAACTTCAAAGTCCCACAACTTTAAGATTCTTACAATGATTGATAATCAATGATAGACCCTCTAAAAGAGCAGATCAAATAATCACTGAATTACAATGTATCAAAAGATACTTTACAAGTAGATAGACAACATTAAATGCAAATGAAACTTGATAGCATTTCATTTTCTGTATTTTGGTTTTTGTAGAGAATTGAATGCTTCATCTTACAAATGTTTGAAGCATCAAATGACCGTTGGAATCATTAATGTAACTGGTTGTAACTTGGTCCATTCTCTATCTAGCTTTGAGTTAATCCAGGTGCTCAGAAATTTATGTTGACTTTCCTTCAAATTAATCTACTGGATGACGTAGCACCATAGAAGGAAAGAAAACATTTAGACCTTTGCAAAGTCCATTGAATGACTTGCCAAAAGGATGCTAAGTTTTTTGGACCAATAATAAATGTTCTAACATTACCTTTTGTTTTAACCTTAATCTTCATTCTAATATACTTTTGATCATCTGAAACTTACTAACAAACTGATTAAATATAGTTAAAAATAGAGATGAGTGATGATGGGAAGTATCTAGATCATATATGAAGATTTCGCAAATTCGTTGATGAGCACAAATTATGCCATATTTTCCTTATATTTCATGACTGAATTGTATGGTAAATATAAGCTTAACTGCAAACAATCCAAGCAAAAAGGCATATATTCATGATATAGGAAACGGAAGGTTAGAAACCATTTACATGTGCTAAGAAAGGAGTAATTTACGTGGTTTTTAAGAACGTATAGCAAAGTTGATACTATGCTATAGCATTCTGACAGCAACTCGAAGTGCAATAAAAGGCATCACGAAAGCTATAGCAAAGTAAAGGACGCAGTGCTATGCGGCATATTTTCTAACCTTTTTATCTAGACGATTTTAGGAATAAAGAAGGTCGAGAGCGACAGGTAGATTGCTGATGTAATAAAATAGAAGATGTAGAGGATCAAAAGTGAAAGATTTGAAGAATCCCGCAGGATCGTAGAATAATCTACCAAGGACAGAAGATTCGATGGACCTCAATAGATTTGGAAAGCCCAGCTCGCTGGAACTTGTGTCGCAAGAAAAGCTGATTATAAAAGGAAATAGCAAGACAACCCTAAAAGGGAGAGTCGCACAGAGCCCCGAATGAGATTCCACATTCGGCAATCTTAAAAGAAGAGTGAGAGATTTCACAAGGCACGAGATTTCAAGACAACCCAGCATCCTTCCCTGCAGTACGACGGAGAGAAGAGGACGTGGAGTGGTGACGTGACAGGGCTTCTTCCACGTCGTCGAAACTTCGTCAAGCTTTTTGTTACTATCTGTTTTGGGTTTTCCTCATCAGTAATGAACTAATTTTCCTATGGCTGAACGAGGATGAATTCTTAAGTGTTAAATGAACCCAGTTGCAAGTTCTTAATTTAATAGATTTGGTTTGCTTATCAATGAATTAATTACTAGTCGATTAACGGAAGTTAAGGGCTAGATTTATGGCCTCGGCTTACTGGCAAGGAGTCAAGGTTAGACCTCTGAGAAACAGTGTTTGCTATGCAGCCGGTACAAGGCTTGACCTATTATTGTAGGCTTCAGGAATGGGTCTACCTCTCATAACCATGACACTATGTGTGTAATGCAGATATAACTAGAAAGTTGCCATAGGAATATGGAAGGAGTATAGTTAGCATCATATGTATCGGACATATTTAAGCTTCGATAAATTATAGTGGTGGGTTAACCGAGTAGCATTGTAATTGGAGCTATGCTATAGCATTGCCGATGTTGTGCAACATGGATGCTATAGCAATGGTTAGAGCAACTGGGGGATTGATGCACTTAAGGGTGATTCTGAGTTCAGCCTAATTTTTACTAATATCTTCTTCAATCTACGATACTCTATTTACTTCGGTTATTCGCATAACTACAAAAACCTCTCAAACCAATTACATTTACATTCTGTTTGCACAACTGTCATAGCAATCGCGCATCACTTCTTGGTATCTCAGTCTCTGTGTGACGATACTCTACTTACACTTTATTACTTGTTCGACTGGTTCACTTGCCATCAAGGAAATCGACCAACATTCGTCAAAGCTGATTTTCAAATAGAGCACTTTAAACTGGAGTTTGTTCAAGAAAACTAAAGCTTGCAACATTTTCTCGAAAGCAAAACTCGAGTTTAGAAACACAAACTCGAGTTTGGTTATTTCTGAAAATGAACATCGCGATTGAGCTTTAAAGTACACTTTGAGATAAGAGCAAACTCGAGTCATTAAATGACAACCTTGAGTTTGGGACTTTTTGAAATGAAAATATGTTTAAGTCCACAAAGCTCAAACTGGAGTTTTCAAATACAAACTCGAGTTTTCTTTAATGCAAAAATAATGAGAAGCTCTAAGCCCGCCACAAACTAGAGTTTAAGAAAATCAGCTTGAGTTTCCTCAAAAGAGTAGAAATTTTGAAAACTCTCGGCCAGGCACAAACTAAAGTTTACCAAGATAAACTCGAGTTTGCTTAAAAGATAAAAAACTTTAAAAGCTCTCAGCCAAGCACTAACTCGAGTTTGACAAACTAAACTCGAGTTTAGTTAAGTTCAAAAACATTGAAAGCTCTCTGTCTAACATAAGCTCAAGTTTTCCATAACTGAATCGAGTTTTCTTTAACTTGAAAAACTTAGAGTGCTCTTTGTATGACTTAAACTTGAGTTTACCAATACTAACTCGGGTTTGGCTAAGTTTAGACAACTTGAGCTACTCTCTGTCAAGTCCAAACTCAAATTTGACAACTCCAAACTTGAGTTTGTTTTTCACAATAAATTTTTCAACTTAACAAAGGCAAACTTCATTTTAAGTTTACAATTGTCAGTTATCATCAAAATACATAGAGAACTAACATTCTCCCCCTTTTTGATGATAACAACACTTATAAACTAGAAATCAGAGAGTTCAAAAAGATTGGTGGATTAAAGAATGGAAATCAAAACTTGAAATCAGAGATAGAGCAATAGAAGCAAATTGAACAAGTCACTGATTCATTCATATAGTTCAAAAGAGTAGTATATCAGAATATGGCAAATTAGGAACATGACAAAAAAAAACTCTTCACTGTTGTTTTCCCCCTTTGTTATCACCAAATAAGGGTGGAGCTGAGACAGAATCTTCAGGTAAAGGGTCCACCAATGGGGTAAATGGAGGTGAGTCAAGTTTGACAGTGAAGGCGTGAGAGGGAGGAATAGGTACAGTGGTTGGAGTGGAGGAGGCAACTGGAGAGGTAGTGATGATAGGAGTGGTGAAGGTGAAAGAAGGAGAGGGTGAATGAATAGGTTTAGACTGGGGAATGCTGAAGCTAGGGCTAGCATGGGTAGAAGAGGGAGTACCAAAACCAGAATCAGTGTGACTTAGACTACCAGATGATAGAAGCTTCAATATCTTGTCCATTTTGTCATTTAAAACCACATTAGAAACCATAAGAGTGGAGATACTAGTAGCCTGATCTTCAAAATGTCCAATGAGATTTTCCACTTTCTCCTTCAACTCTTCATGAACATCCACCATGTCACGTTACCTTTGGTTACCTCAGAGACCAACTTACCAACTTCAACCTCTATCTTGTCCATCAATTCAGATAAGGCCTTGTCCACATTGCCTTGATTCTTGCAACTAGATTAGAAGGCACAGAAGACTGAGGTGGAGGAGGAGTAGACTGAGCTTCTTGAGCTCTAGCATGAGAAGCTCTTGATCTAGAGGGGGCCCTTGACTGGCCAGATCCTTCTTTAAAGCTTATCCTCATCATATTTAATTGTTGTTTCCAAAACTTGAAGGCCTCTTAATTGCCTTAGAGGTGCCAATGTACTAGACCTTACAGTGAAAGAGAATGACAGACACTAGAGTTGGGAAAGGAATATTTGAGGGTTTTCTAGAAGTGAATTTGAACTTGGCCATTTCCTAGAAGATCCAGTGGCCTACATTGATAGGAACTATATCAATGATAGCAGCAAAGAGAGGGTAATCCTTCTTTGTGAAATGGGTATAATTTGAAGGTGAAGGAAATCACCAAGAGGGGGGTGAATTGGGGGTTTTAAGAAATCCTTTTTCAATCACCCATACAACATATGCTAATCAAGGTAAGGTGGAGATAGAGAAGAAGAGTTTAACACAGAAGATTTATACTGGTTCAGTCCTAACTCTTGACCTACGTTAAGTCCCTAGACTCTCTGGGATTTTCCACTATGACTCAAATCAGATACACACTCTATACTTGAAAGTTATCCTCTCTCTAGGATACACTCCCCCTTACAAGTTGTAATCTGATAACCCAATCTCAAAGTCCCACAACTTTGAGATTCTTATAAAGAATGATTTACAGAAATGAACTTTCTGAAAGAGTAGATAAAGATAAACACTGAAGTTTAATGTATCAAAGATACAAATGAAGATGATAAAGCAGTAACAGACTAAGCTTCTTTGTATGTGTTTTCTGTGTATTTCTTCTACTTCCAGACTTCAAATCTTCAGGTATTTATACTGATTTGAAGTAGATGAACGTTGTACATCCATTATGACTTGTACCCATTCGAAAATATAGCTGTTGTGAGTATTTGTCTATGGATCTAGCTGTTGTGACCATTGCTTTTTGAATATAGTTGTTGGGAACATTTGCAGATTTGAATATTTGAATCTAGCTCTTCAAGAATGTGTTCCATGAGGTCTTGTTCGAAGAATGATGTTGTCCAGCTTAATTAGTGGAGGCCTTGTTGTCTGCATTGAGAAGTTGTTGTCCAACTTTCCAGGCTGTCTCCCATTTGCTTTTGTTTTTAGAAGATAGGTTAAAATAATACAAGTTGCATATAATCCAAATCTTATGAAATCTCTCAAGAAAACTGGTTAATACTGGTTAGAAACATTGATAAGAAACATTTAAATCATATACAACCAATTCACAAATTCAAGCCAAAGTATAAATCAAAACTGAACAAGTCAAACAAAACTGCGTTAATCTGTTTTGAAGTTCCAAACTTGAGTTTGCACTGCTAACCTCAAGTTTGCTCAACATTTAAAACTGAAGTTTTGCTCGTATGGACCAAACCGAAGTTTGCAATGGATAGGATAGAGTTTGTAATTTTTCTTGAGTACCAAACTCGATTTTGCATATCTAAACTTGAGTTTGGACTTCGTCGAGGAAACCATCGTGAAATTAGTTTGATAACCATTTTGAGCAAAACGTAAATTCGAGTCTATTAGTGAGTAACCTCGAGTTTGCCACTGTTCATATCAAAAATCAGTTTTAGTTCTCAAAATGTAAACCTGAGGTTTCAAGTACAAACTCTAGAGTTTTCTTAAGTTAAAAATCACATTGCTCTCTGTAAGGCGCAAACTCGAGTTTAGAAACTTAAACTCGAGTTTTCTTAACTATGAAAACTTTTGGGAAACTCTCGCCGGATGCAAACCGGAGCCTAAAAATATAGTCCCGAGTTTGCTTAAGTTATAAATCATTGAAGGCTCTAGCGTAAACTCGAGTTTGCAACATCAAACTCGAGTTTACATGTTTTTTAAACTCTTGTGGATTTTCAAAGCGATGGAAAACTCCACTCAAAATGTAGTAGTCTCGAGTTTATGAAAATGTCTCATTTGAAAATTCTTCCTGCCAGAGGCAAACTCGAGTTTGTCACCACAAACTCGAGTTTACAAGTTTTGTAAACTCTTTGAAGATTTTCTTTGGAGGTTGAAAACTTGAGGCTTAAGGGTGATAGTCTCAAGGTTAAAGGTGTTTTCCAATCAAAATGTTCTCAACTTCTCGCAAACTCGAGTTTACATGTCTAACCTCGAGTTTACTCAAAATATGAGAAAACTCTCAAGTTCAAGCCTAAGGTTCAGTCTCGAGTTTAAAACATAAACTGGCAAGTTTTGCTCTCTGTTAGTAGCAAACTCGAGTTTGCCTATCTAGGCTCGAGTTTGGCATTGACAGAATGTTTTTGGTTTGAAATCAACAAGTTTTAACAATCAATTAGCTTATCCAAAAACATCCATACATGTTTACAATTGTCAGTTATCATCAAAACACATAGAGAACTAACATTATCCCCCTTTTTGATGATGACAACACTTGTAAACAATCATTTGCTTTCAAAAATCAGTTTTGATCATTTTAGAAAGAGAGAAAGCAAGTTTGGTCAAAAGGGTTTTGTAAACTTTGAGATTTTAATAGACACGATTCATTTTATCAAAGTTCAGCATAAATATTTCATGAAGTTCACTAGATAATTCATTTCATCAATTGAAGTAGTCATGATAATCGGGTTGTGCTTTGAAAAATTCAGTTAAGTGAATATCAAAATAACCAACCTATTATGCAATAAAAAAAATCAGATTTTGCAATTGGAACCTGCAGAATCTTTAAGCAGCAGACATTATCCACAAAACTTAAAAGAGCATCGAGATTACCATAAAAATTACACTAAAACATGTAGACTGAAGAACTTAATCATTCATCAAAAAATTAACTAAACAGAAACCAGAATGTTAAGTAAAGTTTCAAAAGAAAATATGAAAGATAAACAAAGAGTTTCAAAAGCAAATATACAACTGAACAAATGAAACTCAAAATAAAATGCTTGACCCTCTTCACTCTTCTCCCCCTTTGTCATCAGCAAACAAGGGTTGATCAATTGTGGTAGTGGGGTCCCCTTGTTGAGAGGGAGGTTCAGGCTAGGTGGTAGGAATGGATGGCTCGGGTTCAATGAAGGAGGCTGGAATGGTTGGTGTAGGTTCAGAGGCTGTGTTAGGTATAGTAGAGCTAGGTCTAGCTAAAGTAGAAGCACCAATACCAGAACCAGAAGCAGACCTGGACTGATTTTGTAGGATTTAGTCCATCTTGTCACTGAGACTCAGAATAGTGGATATGCTGACTGAGTGTTGTCCAATTTGATCACTAAGGCTTTTTACTTTCTCTTTCAGCTCTTCTTGGCCTATGTTGAATCCTTCCTTAGTATCCACCACATCATTGTGTCCCTTATTCACTTCAGAAACCAATTTTCCTACTTCAGTTTCTATCCTATCAGTAAGATCAGATATTGCCTTGTCAACTATTTCTTTGATCTTAGCATCCAGTCAAGAAGGCATAGGCCGAGGAGGAGGAGGAGGAGGAGAAGTAGGTTGTTCTTGATCTTGCTGGCCTTGGTAAGGTGGAGCCCTTGATTGATCAGACCTTTCTTCAAGGTTTAGTCTCATTAAATTCAGAAGGTGTCTGTCAAACTCTGCAGGTTTTTCTGGTGGTTCATTGGCAGGCAGGTACCAAATCTTTTCATGAAATAGAATCATTGAGATAAGGATTGGGAAAGGGATTTGGGAGGTTTTCCTTGAGGTGAATCGAAATTTGGCCATTTCTTGAAAAATCCAGTACCCAATATTGTGAGGTACCTTGGCAATGATAGAATCAAATATAGGGAAATCCTTCTTCGCGAAGTGGGTGAAATTTCCACCTTTCTGCAGAAGATCCCTAGTATAGATGTACCAAAGAGCTCAATTCCTAGAAGGCATAGATATTGGTGGGAAATTTAAAATCTCTAACCCCTCAGTAATTGGCTCATTGGGTCTCAACAATGCAAATATCTCCTCTTTAGTGTATTTCAAGGCTGCAACAGGTAGGGGATTGAAAATTTGCAGAAAGGAGTTTAAATAGGAAGGGGATATTGTGATCTTCTAACCTCTAACATTCGTTGTTATCCTTTCCTCAATTAACTTTCCATTTCTATCCAGTAGATTGTCTATTTGCATGTGATAGTAAAACACCTTGACAAGCTTTGGACTGTATGAGGCTTTAATGGAAATCAGTGGTTCAAATTGCTTAAGCCAGGGGGAAAGGTCTAAGTTACAATCCTCTTTTAGTTTGGCCAAATCAATAAAGACAATTGGACAAAAGGATTTATGATCAAATTGCTCTTTAAATTTAGCACCTACTTCACTAGACATCCTAATTGGTTCCTCTGAGAATCCTCTAGGTCTTGAAGTATGATTGTAAATTTCAAAGAGAGCAGGATTATCCTTGGATACCTGAGGAGCAATTTGCTCTTGTTCCTGAGAAGTAGAAGGAACTTGTGAACTGGCTTGTCCTGGCGTAGGGACAGAATGCTGTGTGGATTTCTTCTTCTTCTGCTTCTGTTTCGCCTTAGGAGTCTCTATTGCCTTTGGAACTTTTCTTTTTCCTTTCCCAGAACTTCTTCCTGGTTGGTTGGTTTCTTAAGAGCATCAATTCATTCCTTAAATGCCATTTCCTTTCGTCTGAGTAGTATAGGAGCTTGAGTTGCAGGAACTCTAGGAATTACATTGTCTACTCCAAACCTGAAGTGATTTGGGAGAGTTTTCACCCTTACAGGTCGGTCTTCTTGAGGTTGTGGAGTAGATTGAGTCTCTTCACGGTTAGATTCTGGAGTATTGGTGGTTGCAGAACGTTTGGGGGCCATTTTCTCAGGGTTTTGTCAAGAGAGATGAGAGAATTTGAGAGAGTTTAGGTTTAAGCTCGAGGGTGGAGTGGAGTGAAGAGGAACAATCAGGTTTTAAAACATATAAAATCGTGTGACAAACTCGAGGTTACAAGTGTAGGCTCAAGTTTGTGTAAACTTGTACTAACCTGGACTTCAAGAGCGTATGTGTGAACTCTTGAAATTCACTTGTAAACTCGAGGTTAATACTTATAGGCTCGAGTTCGTGAAGTCCTTTGAACTTGGTTGCTCTCTTTATCCCGTAAACTTGAGGTTGTTAGTTTTAGGCTCGAGTTTCCTTATGTTGTCGGGTTCAGGATTCCTCTCTGTTTGAGCTAAACTCGAGGTTATTCACTTATAGGCTCAAGTTTGGCTTTCTCCAAGTTTTCATTTCTTCTCTGGCTCTCTCGAGCTTGAGTTTATCATTGATAGGCTTGAGTTTGCTTCTCTTGACAGCAAACTTCAACAAAATGTCAGAGATTTTGAACATGATAAACATCCTGCATAAAACATATCTTGATACTCGATGCTTAAGTTAGTAAACAATAATCATCAAACACATAACTAACATTAAATGGAGGTTCCTTACAACTCATTGGGATTTACCATTCCCAATTCTCTTCTTATGAAACTGAATTGCTCCTTAGCCAATGGTATGGTGAAGATGTCAACAAGTTGAAGGTGAATTGGGATGAACATGACATTGACATCCTTCTTCTGAACATGACCCCTTATGACGTGATGCCTCACATCAATATGCTTGGTTTGAGTATGTTGCATAGGATTCTTAGCCAAGCTTATTGTACTTATGTTGTCACACAATATTGGAATCTCCTTCAGATTGATACCGAAGTCAGATAATTGCTGTTTGAGCCATAGGACTTGAGCACAGCAACTTGAGGCAGCTACATATTCAGCTTCAGTAGAAGGATACAGCTACACTGGTTTGCTTCTTACTGAACCATGAAACAAGTGAGTTACCAAAGAATTGACATTGGCCACTTGTGCTCTTTCTATCTGTCTTGTATCCAGCATGATCTAAATCTGAGTATGCCACTAGATGTTTAGGTTGACCTTTGGTGAACCATAATCCAAGTGTTTTTGTGTCAGCAAGGTATCAGAAAATTCTCTTTACATGCTCAATGTGAGACTCCTTGGGAGCAGATTGGAACCTTGCACACATCCCTACACTGAATTGGATGTCAGGGTGACTTGCAGTCAGATAGAGTAATGATCCAATCATCCCTCTATATTTTGTAATGTTGAAATCCTTACCCTTTTCATCAGCATCCAATGAAGCAGTTGAAGTCATTGGAGTGTCAGCTCCATTGCATTGATCCATCCCAAACTTCTTCAGCAGATCATTGAGATATTTGGTCTGTGATATGAAAATTTCATCCTTCTTTTGCTTGATTTGCAGACCAAGAAAGTAATTGAGTTCTCCCATCATGGACATCTCAAACTCTCCCTGCATATTCTTTGCAAACTCTTCACACAAAGCATCATTAGAAGCACCAAATATAATATCATCAACATATATTTGAACAATTAAAATCTCATTAAGTTTGTTAATTTTTATGAAGAGTCTTGTATCTAGTTTTCCTCTAACAAAACCTTGATCAAGAAGGAACTTGCTTAAGACCATATAAAGCTTTCTTGAGATGATAAACATGATCTGGATGATGATCATTTTGAAAACCTGGAGGTTGTTCAACATAAACTTCCTCCTGAATAAAACCATTTAAAAATGCACTTTTCACATCCATTTGATAAAGCTTGAATCCTTTGACACAAGCAAAGGCTAGAAGAACTCTTATGGCTTCCAATCTTGCTATTGGAGCATAAGTTTCTTCATAATCAATTCCTTCTTCTTTATTATAGCTTTTAGCAACCAGTCTTGCCTTGTTATGGACAATGATTCTGATTCATCTCGTTTGTTCTTGAATACCCATTTAGTGCCAATGACCGGATGGTCTTTAGGCCTAGGTACCAAATCCCAAACTTGATTTCTATCAAATTGATGTAATTCCTCTTGCATTGCTATCACCCAATCATTGTCTGAAAGGGCTTCATCAATCTTAGAGGGTTCAATATGTGATATAAAAGCAAAAAATGTTACTTCATTTAAAGTGCTTTTCTGGTCCTCACTCCTTGATTAACATCACCTATCACTTGGTCCAAAGGATGATTCCTAATGAACTTCCAAGCTCTAGGCTGAGATTGATCAGCATTTTCTAAATTGTTTTGAGGATCAACTTTGAAAACATCTTCAGGATTTTCAATAGAGGCAGGAGTAGTTTTCAAAAAGAATTGATTTTTGAAAATCTCTTCCTCATCATCATCCAAAGGTTTATTAGTTTTGGATTCACAGAATACAACATGCATTGATTCTTCAACAATACAAGTACGAGTATTAAAGACTCTATAGGCTTTACTCCTATTTGAGTAACCCAAAAATATACCTTCATCTGCCTTGAGATCAAACTTTCCCAAGTTTTCCTTACCATTGTTGTGGATGAAACACTTACATCCAAACACATGCAGATGAGCCAAGTTTGGCTTTCTTCCTTTATACGGCTCATAGGGAGTTTTGTTCAACTTCTTCTGGAGATATGCCCGATTTGAGATGTAGCAAGCAGTACTCATTGCATCAGCCCAGAACACTTGAGAAGTGTTGTTTTCATTCAGCATAGCTCTTGCCATCTCAGTGAGGACTCAATTCTTTCTTTCTACAACACCATTTTGTTGAGGAGTTCTAGGGGCTGAGAAGTTGTGGTCAATTCCCATGTTACCACAAAACTCAACAAATGCATGATTTTTGAATTCTCCTCCATGATCAGTTCGAATTCTTGAAATAGAGAAACCTTTCTCATTTTGGACCTTCTTGGCAAAAACAACAAATTGATCAAATGTTTCGTCTTTAGAAGATAAGAATATGGTCCAAGTAAATCTAGAGAAATCATCAATTATGACCAAAGTATAAAGATTGCCACCAAGACTTTTCACTCTAGCTGGTCCAACTAAATCCATATGAAGTAGTTGAAGAGGTCTATTAGTTGAAATTTCATTTTTAGATTTGAAATAAGATTTAGTTTGTTTACCCTTTTGACATGCATCACAAATCATGTCATTTTTAAAATGTAATTTCGGTAGACCAATAACTAAATCCTTTTTCTGTAATTTGTCAAGTTGGAGCATATTAACATGGGCTAAACGTTTATGCCATAGCCAACTTTCATCTAAGTTACCAACAAAACATTTTTCAGAAATAGGGCTATTAAGGAGATTGAGAGTATAACAGTTGCCTTCTCTAGGAGCTCTGAATAAAGCTTTAGATTTAATGTTATCTAAGGAGACAATATCTTTGCTTACAATCAACTGTCAATGTACCACTTGTTGGATTTGGATGCTCTAAGACAAACCTGCATGATATAGGATACTAAATCTTAGGTACCCATTTTTTCTTTGGTTCTTTTGGGTTAGTTTGTGTCTTAGGAACCTTATAGGATCCCTTAGGCACCCATTGATAATTTCCTACAGGCTTACTCTTTCTTTCCTTTTTTATGAAAATGAGAAGAAGTAGCATGACCTTTGCGATTGCAATAGTTGCAATGAGCAAAAGGATTTGAAGAATGGACTGTTTTTTGAAAATAGTTCATATGAGATTTTTGTCCAAGTTTCTTCTTGCCTTTCTTCTTATCAAAGTCAGGTTTATAACCAATCCCTGATTTGTCATTTGTGAATCTTTCTTGTTTTTAAAATGACTTTGAGCATCTCACTACCCTTAGTGAATTTCTCAAGAGTTTTTGTAAGATGTAAATTCCTTTTCTCTAGAACACAACAATTTTCACAAACCTTTTCGAAATCTTTTTGCAATTCTTCTTAGAGATGTTTTCACAAACAAAAATAGGAGTAGTTTGAGCTTGTTCTTCCAATATTTTAATTTCCTTCTTTGAAGACAATAGCTCTTTTGCAATTTTTCGAAATTCAGTGAAAAGAGAATTATATTCAAATGATAGTTCATCATGAGATGAATCAAAATTATTTACCTCTTCTCTTTCTGAATCTTCCTCTTAAGCCAACAAGAGATGTTAGCTCTATCTTCTTCTTCAGCTTCATCTTCATCAGATGAGCTATCGCCCCATATAGCTGAAACATAAGCTCTTCTCTTGAACTTATTGAATTTCTTTTCTTTGTTCTTCAACTGTGGACATTCAGATTTGATGTGGCCAAGTTTTTCACATTCGTAGCATATGATAGGTTTCTTTGTTTCTGTGTTGGAGCTACTCTTGTGAAGCTTTCTAAAAGCTTGGTCCTTCTTGTATAATTTCTTGAATCTTCGGACCATCATGCCTAGCTCTGCATCTTCATCCTCATCTTCTTCATCATCTGATTTTACCTCTTTGACAGTCTTGAGGGCAATTCCCTTGTTCTTGCCTTCAATCTCATCAAGTCCTTTTCTGAATTTGATCTTCCCTTCATATTCAGATAGGCTGCCAAATAATGCTGCTACTGAAGCCATTGATTCACCACGAGCTTCTTCGATTGCAGTGACTTTAGCTTCCCATTCCTTAGTGAGGATATTCAGTATTTTCCTCACTTGGACAGATTGATCATAATCTTTGCCCAAGGCAGCAAGTTGGTTAATCAGATGTGTCAATCTGAGCTGAAATTCACCAATGGATTCTCCAGACTTCATACGAAATAAATCATATTCAGTCATGAGAGTGTTTATTCGATTCTCCTTCACTGCAACTGTTCCTTCATGAGCTATTCAAGAGCATCCCACATAGTTTTAGCATATGGCAAAGTACAAATTTGAAAATACTCTTTTTGGCTTAGAGCACTTTGCAACATGTGGATTGCTTTCATGTTGAGAGTGACTTGCCTTCTGTCATTCTCAATATACTCTTATTCTAACTTAGGAACTCTGACACCATCTTCTAATGTGGATGGTGAAGATGGAATATCACCTAGAGGGGGGTGAATAGGTGATTATAAAATTTTTGCTAATTGCTCAAGCATACTTAAAAACAGAGACAGAGAGGAGAGCAATGAACACAAGAGATTATACTGGTTCGGTCTAACTCTTGACCTACGTCCAGTCCCCAGAAACACTCTGGGATTTCACTATCTCCAAACTTGATTACAAACTCTGTAACTCTTGAGTAATCCTCTCACTAGCACTTACTTCTCTTTACAATTTGTAACCAAATAACCATATACACAATTACACACTCTGTAAATGAAGAATGATCCTTTCACTCTCGGACTCGCTCCCCCTTACAAGTTGTAATTGATACACCCACACTCAAGATACCTCTATCTTGAGATTTAAACGAATTGTAATATGAATGAAAAGACTCTCTCACATAGTAGATAAATGATAAGCACTTAAGCTCAGTAATATCCAAAGATATATACAGAATAGACTTTGAACACTTTGAATGATTTGTCTGTGTGTGCGTTAGTTCTGTCCTCTGATGAATTCAAACCTTCAGGCATTTATACTAGTTGAAGCTTGATGACCGTTGAAGGATTTAATTCTGTCTATTTGAATGTTTGAATATGTCTGTTGAGAGTCTTGAATGTATCCGTTAGACAGATGAAGCTTCTGTTACGACTTTTGCTATTTAAATATTCCAGGTGGATTTACAGTGACGATATTCTCTTCATTCCTTTTGTTTTTCCCGTTGTGAAATAGCATTGAATGCGTAGTTGGAACACCTGTGGTAGCCTTACTTCGTTCAGAGTATCGGTTTCGGAGATTATCACCTGTTTAGGTAGTTTCATTTAATGCTTCTGACACACGATTTGCTTTATGCAAATCTATTGTTAATCCATGATAAAATCATCTGAAACTCATTAGCAAATTGATTAAAAGCAATTAGAAAAAGTAATGAATAATGATATGTAGAAATGAAATCACAATCGATGATTCAGAATTTTACGAAGTAAGAGATTCCAAAGCGAAGGTGACTTTGCTCGAGCATGACCAAGTTGTGTGCTCGAGCAAGCTTCTCCTTGTGTGTTTTAAGAAAATGTTTTCTATCGCTGATGCTCGAGCAAGGATTTTTGTTTGCTCGAGCATGGTGCTCGAGCATGAATAAATTCATGCTCGGGAAAACTTGTTCAAAAGCTATGAAATCGAGAAAGAACAAGTGTTGCTCGAGCAAACATACTTTGTTGCTCGGGGAAAGGTCTGACGACGGCGAAGCTCAGTTTAATCGATGTTGCTCGAGCATGGTTCTTCCTCTGCTCGAGTACCACTCTGCTTGGGCATGCTTCAAACCAAGGCATCGTGCTTGGGCAACGCTGAGATAGAGAGTAAAATAGGTTCAGATACATGGTTGCTTGGGCAACCTTTTTCTTCTGCTCGGGCAAGAGTCTTCCAGAGGCTAAGAATCAAAATACAATTGATGTTGCTTGAGCATGCATTTACCTTTGCTCGAGCATGGTGCTTAAGCAAGACATTTTCATGCTTGGGCAAGCGACTTTCAGAGATAGAGAATAAAGAGTTGATTGATATTGCTCGGGCACATTTTTCCTCTGCTCGAGCAAGCCTTTGTTTCTACTCGAGCAAGACTTCCCAACTCAGTGAAAATGTTGTTGCTCACGCTATTGCTCGAGCAAGCTCCATTCTCTACTTGAGCACGACTGTCCATCTTGCATTTTTCTGCTATGAGCTCAATGATGCTCGGGCATTACAAATACCTTGCTCAAGCATGATTCTAGTTATAATGATGTTGCTTGAGCATGCTTTCACCATCTGCTCGGGCATGACTCTTCAACTCGTAATTTTTCCATTTCCACGATGATGCTCGGGCATGCCAATTGTTCTGCTCGACCATGGCTGGATAATTGTGAGATTATGCTTGGACATCATATTCTTTGAAGCTTCTGATCATATGTGAATAAGCATACTACTCTCAAGTACAAAGCATCAACTTCCAGAGTATAGAGACTTTTAAGAAGCAATCACATTGATAGCAATTTCCAGTGAGCATAACGTCTTTGGTAAAAATCCAAATTTAGCAAATCATCCCATCTCAGAAAGATCTTCACATATTCCTTCCATTTCAATATGAATCAACTCCAAACTATTTGTATTTCGTCCATTAACATCATATGAATGGAGGTTCTTCTTATCTAGCATTTTTCCAGCATCCAGAACAGACTGTCAACTTCAAAACATCATACCTTCTTCAATTGATCTTCTGTTTCTGTGTTCTTGATGTTTTTAAAAAGGTATTTGATTCTAGTTTCCAATGGCACCAGTTTCAGCTCAATTGGATTTGTAGTTTGAGAGATATGCTCAAAATACCGAAGGTTGATCCGGAATTTGTGATGGTGATTCTTGTTCCAACTTGAAAAACTCATAGCTCACTCATATGGAATCCTTTGGACTTTAATATTTGTCAAAATTATGTTTTGGATGTCTAGTTTCATATGCCACTAGTTTCATGTCAATCCAATTCCTGGTTTGGGAGATATCGATGAATTAGAAGGTCGAGGAAGCAGTAGCTGAACAAAGGAAGCTGAAGCACAACCTTGCTCGAGCAAGCATTTTTTATGCTCTAGCATGAGCGGATTTTATGCCTGAAATGAGCTGAAAGAGTACCTTGCTCGAGCATGCAATTGTTGTGCTCGAGCATGACACTGTTCATGCCAGAAAAAAGCTGAAATTGCAATAATGCCCCGAAACAAACTAATATTCATCCTGAAGCTTGAACTTGCTCATTTTAACTCTGAATTGAGCCGTTCCAACTTCTATTTGATCTCAGAAACTTGAATATTGATATTTTCATAATATTTAACAAGTTCTTCTTTCTTCCAACTCCATTCTTGATCATTCTCTATAATTTAATTTGGACTAACCTATAATAAACAAAGTAGTTAGTCAATGTATATGATATAAACTTTTTGCTCTAGATAATGACATCAATATAAGACATCATCAAAACTAATCATAATTAACAGATGGTTCATAGTTTCCTCTCTTGAACACCCACTAAAGGCCATATTCAGTTGCCATTATGTAGACTCTAAACTTAGCCTTCCAGAAGGAATAGTGTTCTCCATCGAAACCTGGTGGTCTGTTGATAGAAGCTCCATCGGGTAGAATTCCTTCCATTGGATCTTTGATCTAGGATGTTAATCCTTAAAACATATAACCAATGCTTTGATACCAAATGAAAGTGAAGGAAATCGCCAAGAGGGGGTGAATTGGAGATTTTAAAAAATTCTTTTTCAATCACCCACACAACAAATGCTAATCAAGGTAAAGTGGAGATAGAGAAGAAGAGCTTGACACAGAAGATTTATACTGGGTCGATCCTAACTCTTGACCTACGTCCAATCCCCAGACTCTCTAGGATTTTCCACTATCACTCAAATCAGATACATACTCTGCACTCAAAAGTTATCCTCACTCTAGGATACACTCTCCCTTACAAGTTGTAATCTGATAACTCAATCTTAAAGTCCCACAACTTTGAGATTCTTACAATGAATGATTTACAAAAATGAACTCTCTGAAAGAGTAGATAAAGATAAACACTAAAATTCAATGTATCAAAGATACAAATAAAGATGATAAAGCAAAGAAAAGACTAAACTTCTTTGTATGTGTTTTTGTGTATGTCTTCTCTGTTAGCTTGTGTGTTTTTTATGATTACAATTTCCAAGTTTTTGAATTAAAAAAGCAAGGAACATTTGATATAATCTAATAAAAGCACCTTCAGAAGTTTACTCGAGCAAGGTATCAAGCTCGCTTGAGCAGCATCTGTGCAAGACTAAAATAGATGCATCTCAAGGAAGCCTTGCTCAAGCAGACTATCCAGTCTTGCTCGAGCAACATCGGACTCATAAGGAAAAGCATTATGGAGAGACTACAGTCTTGCTCGAGCAGAAGAGTTAGCTTGCTCGAGCAATGTCGCGTAAAGAAAATGAACCAAGCAAAGTTCTGGCATAATTGAGCATAAGGTAAAAGCATGCTCGAGCACTTTGCTCGAGCAGGCTTAAAAGGTTGCTCAAGCAACCAGTGTTTTTCCTCTTCTGCATAGTCCTTACTCGAGCAAGGATCAAAAGGCTTCTCGAGCAGCATGCTCAAGCAAGCATAAAGTGTTGCTCGAGCAAAGTCGAGCAATGTGGTCTTTCATATTTATATGGAGCTTGCCCGAGCATGGTATAATTCATGCTCGACCACAATGCTCGAGCAGACAAGAATCCATGCTCGAGCATCAGCAAACTAAGGTGCTTCTACCTGATTCAATTGAAGCTTGCCCGAGCATGATACAATCATGCTCGAGCAAACAGAAAAGCGTGCTCGAGCATTAGCGAATCTGAAGTGATTTTAACTGATTAATAAAGAGCTTGCTTGAGCAACATGCTCGAGCAAAGGAATTTTCCTGCTCGAGCATCAGTGACCAAAGTGCAATTTCCTGAGCAAGGAGCTTGCTCGAGCAAGCATGGATCATTGCTCAAGCAATATCATCCTGTTTTTCAAATCACCGTCTATGAGATTCATGAATCACTGAATGGATTAATATCTCTTCTGATTATTACTTATTGTGATTACCAAATGCTTTTAACCAATTTGTTCATGAGTTTCAGATTATTCATACATAGATTACCAGTGGATTTGAATAAAGCAATCTTGCCTGTCAGAGACATTAAATGCTGCTACCTAAACTGTGATACTCTCGGAGACCGATATGCTGAACGAAGTAAAGCCAACTCTGATATTCTCCGACTTCGCATTAAATGCCACTTCACAACAGGCATAACAAAAAGAATGAAAGAGAATGTTCACTCTGTACATTCTACCTAAGTACTCAGACAGTGAAATCCTCAACGAATGCATCATCTGTTTAACGGACATATTCAAGAAACTCAACGAATACTTCATGAGCTTGAACAACGGTCATTAATGAAAACAACTACAAATACAAGAAGCATTCAATTCGCCAACAACTGAAACGCTGCACAATCAACTCGAGTTTAATATCAGTCACTGTTTCATCTGTATTATTAACTGCACTTCAATGTTCATCATTTTATCAACTCGTGAGGAGTATTTAAACACTTATTCTACTGTTAAGTTTGAATCTTAAGCTTGAGGAACCTTAAAAGAGGGTGTATCAATTACAACTTGTAAGGGGGAGTGGAGTCTTTAAGTGTGAGGACCATCCTTCGTTTACTGAGTGTGTAATTATTCTTGAGAAATAGTGAAATCCCAGAGTGTTTCTGGGGACTGGACGTAGGTCAGTGTATTGGACCGAACCAGTATAAATTGTCTTATGTCCTTTTATCTTATTAGTCTCTATTTCGTTTACACATAAGAAATTATTTTCATTTTCAAAGATCACCTATTGACCCCCCTCTAGGTGATATTCCACCTTCATTTGGTATCAGAGCTTCGGTTTCTTATTTGGGATTAACACCCCGAGTAGATCATGGAAGGAATATTACCTGACGGGGCATCAATTAACCGACCTCCCGGGTTCAATGGCGAACACTACGCTTTCTGAAAAGAAAAGTTCAAGGTGTTTGTGATGGCCTCCGAGTATGGTCTTTGGTGAGTAATAGAGACCGGAGATTACGTTCCAACTAGAATGGTAGAAGGAGGATTTCCCTTTCCAAAATCAGAAGATGAGTACGATGAGAATGACAAGAAAAATGTCACTCTCAACAGCAAAGCGATTCTGATGTTACAAAGTGCCCTCAGTCAAAAGGAGTACTTTAGAATATGCAACCTATCAACCACAAAGGAAATGTGGAAGGCCTTGGAGATTGCATATGAAGGAACTTCAGGCATTAAGGAGAATGGTATCAATACTCTGATCATTGAGTAAGACTTACTACGGATGAAGTCAGGAGAGACCATTGCCAAATTCCAACTCATATACACTCATCTAACAAATCAATTGGCTGCTTTGGGAAAGACCTATGATCAAGGTCGTCAAGTCAGAAAGATTCTCAATGTTCTGACCAAGGAATAGGAAGCTACAGTCACAGCTATCGAGAAGGCTCGTGGAGAATCAATGTCTTCAGTTGCTGCTCTATTCGTAAGCTTGTCTGAATATGAGAGTAAATTGAAATTCAAAAAGGACTTGGATGATGTCAACAGTAGTCGGAACAAAGGCATAGCTCTTAACATTGTGAAGGAAAAAGAAGATAACAACGAAGATGATGAAGACGACGATGAGATGGCCATGTTTGTACAAAGATTCAAGAAATTCTACAAAAAGGAACGAGGCTTCCGAAATAGATTCCGAAAGGGAATCCAAGTAACAAACGTGATTTCGAGATAAAGATCAAATCATTTGTTACGAATGTGAGAAGCCACGCCATTACAAGTCAGAATGTCCTCAACTGAAAGACGGTGAGAAAGAAAAGAAGAAGAAGTCTTATCAGTTTAAGAAGAAGGCATATGTGTTAGGAATCTGGGGAGATGACTCCTCAAGAGAAGAGAGCGAAGAAGAGAAAGAAACTGCCAATGTCTGTCTGGTGGCAGAAGAAGAAGAGCAAACTAAAAATGACAATGAGGTAACCTATGATGAATTATTTTATGAATATAATGAGATACAATATGAATTTGAAAATCTTATGGATGAGTGCATATCCTTGAAAAGGGAAAATATGACTCTTAAATTACGTGTTGAAAATATTACTTGTGAAAATCTTATTTGTGACGATTGTTTCGATTTGGAGAAAAGAAATTCATACCTTACAAAATCACTTGAGAAGTTCACTAAGGGTAGTGAAATGTTCAACGTAATTTTGAAAGCACAAAGATTTACGAACGATCGTTCAAGCATAGGATATAATCCTATTTTTGATAAACAGAAAGGGAAGAAGAAAACTAGTGGAAAATCCTATTTGAACTATTTTCAAAAAACAATTCACTCTTCAAACCCATTTGCTCATTGTAACTACTATAACTGTAAAGGACACAGTACCTCATTATGTTTTCATAAAAAGGATCGAAGAGATAAACCAGTTGGCAATTATCAGTGGATACCTAAGGGAACTTATGTTCCTAAAGCCAAAACTAACCCCAAAGGACCCAAGAAAAGATGGGTACCTAAAACTTGATCTCTTCTTGTCTTGTAGGTGTGTTTGAGAGCATCAAGAATCAACAAGTGGTATATTGATAGTGGATGCTCCAGACACATGACAGGAGATGCAGACAAGTTTGTTGTAATGAGATCAAAGTATGGCGGTAAAGTCACCTTTGGAGGAAATCAATCCGGGAAGATCACTGGTATTGGTGAAATCGGTACAAAGGACAGGCCCCAGATTAAGGATATATATCTTGTGGAAGGCATCTGTCACAATCTTCTTAGTGTGAGCAAAGTGCCGATAAGAACAACTGGATCATCTTTGATTCAAAAGAATGTCTCATTGTCAACAAAGACGATGTCCCAATCGATAAAGGTAAACTGAAGGTATTGTTCAAAGCTCCACATGAGGGAAATTGCTATACCTTGGATTTACCAAAAATAAATTCTGAAAAATGTTTTGTTAGCAACTTAGAAGAAAGTTGGATGTGGCATAAGCGTCTGGCTCATGTCAACATGCATCAACTAGACAGGTTGCTAAGAAAAGATTTAGTGATTGCTTTGTCCAAACTTCATTTTAAAAATGATATGATTTGCGATTCATGTCAACGAGGTAAACAAACTAAATCATCATTTAAAAACAAACCTGATATCTCGACAAACCGCCCTCTTCAATTACTTCATATGGATTTAATTAGACCTGCTAGAGTTAGAAGTCTTGGCAGAAATCTATATACTCTGGTCATTATCGATGATTTCTCACGTTTTACTTGGACTATCTTTTTATCTTCTAAAGATGAAACATTTGATCTGTTTGTTGTGTTTGCCAACAAGGTGCAAAACGAGAAAGGTATTTGTATTATAGCCATCCGAACAGATCATGGAGGTGAATTCAAGAATCAAGCATTCGGAGAGTTCTATGATGCTCACGGGATTGATCACAATTTCTCGACTCCAAGGACACCACAACAGAATGGGTAGTCGAAAGGAAGAACCATGTACTGACTGAGATGGCTCGTGCAATGTTGAATGATAATTAGACATCACAAGTCTTCTGGGCAGATGCTATAAGCACGGTCAGCTACATATTGAATCGAGCCTATCTCCTAAAGAAACTTAACAAAACTCCGTATGAACTTTATAAAGGGAGGAAACCAAACTTGGCTCACCTTCACATTTTCGGCTGTAAGTGTTTCGTTCACAACAATGGTAAGGAGAACTTGGGAAAATTTGACCCCAAATCCGACGAATGTATTTTTCTTGGGTACTCAAATAGAAGTAAGGCATATAGAATTTTTAACAAGCGCACTCGTGTGGTTGAAGAGTCAATACATGTTGTGTTCTGTGAATCCAAATTAGATAAATCTCTGAATGATGATGAGGAAAATACTTTCAAGAGCCAGTTCTTTTCAAAATCTACTCTGCCTCTATTGAAAATTCTGAAGACATTTTTGAAATTGATCCTCAAAACAATTTAGAAAACCCTCATCAATCTCAACCTAAAGCTTGGAAGTTCATAAGGAATCATCCCTTGGACCAAGTAATAGGTGATGTTAATCAAGGAGTGAGGACCAGAAGAAGTACCTTAAATGAAGTTACGTTTTCAGCCTTTATTTCTCACATTGAACCCTCAAAGATTGATGAAGCCCTATCAGACAATGATTGGGTGTTAGCAATGCAAGAGGAATTACATCAATTTGATAGAAATCAAGTTTGGGATTTGGTACCTAGGCCCCTATTCAAAAAAAAAAACAAGATGAATCCGCAATTATAGCCCGTAACAAGGCTAGATTGGTCGCCAAAGGCTACAATCAGGAAGAAGGTATTGATTATGAGGAAACGTTTGCTCTAGTGGCTAGATTGGAGGCAATACGTGTACTCTTAGCCTTTGCATGTATCAAGGGTTTCAAACTCTATCAAATGGATGTAAAGAGTGCCTTCTTAAATGGTTTTATTCACGAGGAAGTATATGTAGAACAACCTCCTGGTTTTGAAAATGAACATCATCCAGACTACGTCTATCGCCTTAAGAAAGCCTTGTATGGTCTCAAACAAGATCCTAGAGCTTGGTATGAACATTTAAGTAAGTTTCTGTTAAAACAAGGCTTTGTTAGAGGAAAAGTAGACACAACACTTTTCATCAAAACAAATAAGCTTAATGAACTTTTGATTGTACAAATATATGTAGACGATATAATTTTTGGGGCTACTAATGACTCTCTCTGTGAAGAATTTTCCAAGAAGATGTAGGGAGAATTTGAGATGTCAATGATGGGAGAGCTTAATTACTTCCTCAGATTACAAATCAAGCAACAGAAGGATGGAATAGTCATCTCACAAACAAAGTATCTTCGTGATTTGCTTAAAAAGTTTGGCTTGGAGCAATGTAATGGTGCAGACACTCCAATGAGCTCAACAGCCTCGCTGGATACTGATGAAGAAAAAGGCAAAGATTTCAATATAACTAAATATAGAGGAATGATCGGGTCTTTGCTTTACTCAACTTCAAGTCGATCGGACATTCAATTTAGTATGGGAATGTGCGCAAGATTCCAATCGGCTCCTAAAGAATCACACGCTGAACACGTCAAGAGAATCTTTCGATATTTCTGGGACACAAAGGAATTGGGTCTCTGGTTTCCAAAAGGGCAACAAGAGTTCTTGGTTGCATACTCAGACGCTGACCACGCTGGATACAAGACTGACAGAAAGAGCACCACTGGGCAATGTGAGTTCTTTAGAGGCTCACTAGTATCTTGGTTCAGTAAGAAGCAGACTATTGTAGCTCTGTTATCAACTGAAGCGGAGTATCTTGCTGCCTCAAGCTGCTGTGCACAAGTCTTATGGTTAAAACAACAATTGTTTGATTTGGGAATCCACTTGAGAGATATTCCAATTCTGTGTGATAACACAAGCACGATTAGCTTGGCAAAAAATCCAGTTCAACATACAAGGACCAAGCATATCGATGTAAGGCATCACTTTATTCGTGATCACGTGCAAAAGAAAGACATCAAAGTGATGTTCATTCCCACGCATCTTCAGCTGGCCGACATTTTCACCAAACCACTGGCTAAAGAGCAATTTTTGTTCATTCAGAGAGAACTAGGAATGGCTAATCCAAATAAGTTGTAGGTATTGTTAATTAACTAATTTATTCTCTATTAAAAGATTACTGACTTTGGCATCAGAGTTTCTTGTTTGTGTTTTTGTAGGATGCTCTGTGAACGAGAGTTAAAACAGAGCCTAATAGAGAAAGATTTGCTCGAGCATGCCAGTAGTTTCTACTCGAGCAACCAATAGAAAAATATGCAGAAAATGATAAGTTAAAAGGGTTGCTGAGCATACTCCTCAAATCTGCTCGAGCAACAATGAAAAGGTAGAGTGAAATTAAAAAGGAGGTAGTGCTTGCTCGAGCACACTAAAAGATTATGCTCGAGTAATAACGGAAAGGGCGGAGTCTGATAAAGAACGTTGCCTGAGCACACTTGTCCAACATGCTCGAGCAATGTTGTGTGGTGTCATCTTGAACTAAGGGCAATACTAGTCATTACTTGAGCAAACCTAAGTGTTTGCTCGAGCAATAACGGGGACTTAGTCATTATTTCTTATTTCTCGCGCGTTTATGCTTAAGCAAAATGAGATATTTGCCTGAGCAAGAACTCTGCTCGAGCACGCAGAAAAATCTGCTTGAGCAAACTCGGACGTCGGGCCTTCAAAAGAAAAACGACATTTCATTTTCACGGTCAAACCATTTTCCCTATTTTTGACGTTGAAACCCTAACCCTCCTCTCTCTCAAAATTTCTTCGATCGTTACATCCGTTTGCGAATCGTTATTTCAAATTTTTTCAAGTTTGTTCATCTCCTCAAAGATAACTGTTCCAACCGATCAGTTTTCCCAAATTCCTCCATTTTCTCTCCAATCTCTCCCTCTCATTTCCAACAAACCTAGCGCACCAAAGGTCTCTGTTCCTCATTTTGGCGTCGATCAATGGCGGGTTCGAGTGAAAAATCTCCTTCTCAATCTTCTCCTGCAAAGAAATCAAGGTACTATAAGCCTAAAGTCACTGACTCCGAGAAACCTACAAAACAGAGAAAATCTAAGTCCTTGGCGAAACTGACAAAATCCTCTATCAAGTCCAAAACAGGTTGAAAGCGAGAAGATGGGATTGGGTCTCTTCCTACCGGAAAGAGCAAGCGGCGAAAGTCTCCTCCATCTTCTTCGAAAACCATCAGTACCAAGAAGACCTTCGATGAGATTCATGGTAAATCAAAAGAAGACCAACCCCTGCCTCCCAAACCATCTCTAAGTCAGAAATCACAAGGGTCTGGAAGTAAGAAGCTCAAAGTCTCATTTTCACTCAAATCCCAAGAGTCTGAGAATAAAGACAAACAAACTTCGACGAGTCGTCCTCATAATGGTAAGCTACCGGAACCCTCACCAAACATGAATGCGGGGATATTGTTGTTAATGATCATTACTGTTTGCACGATATTATGAGTCTAGACCGTTTTGCCCAATTGTGTATGTGGATTTGGAACACTTCAAAGAGAAATTCAACTTAGACTTGACAGACTGGCTACTTCAGTTTATGCCTCTTCTCGGTATAAACATGTTGTATTCCATGGAAGTTGTACGAGTATTCTACCACAATATGCATATGCAGGAAAAGGCAAACAAATCTAATGAGGATGTATTGATTACAAAGGTGTGAGACCAGGAAATCAAGCTCATGGCTCATGATCTCAACTTCCTTCTGGGTATCGTAGATGTTCCTGACAATCCTCCTAGACTTTTTCATGTTGAGTGTCATCAGATTCTTTTTCTAGGTGTTCAAATCGAAGGCAAAAAGATCAACATAACTCCGGCTATGATGAAAGATGAATACAGAGTGCTCTGGTACATGTACAGTCGCAGTCTTGTTCAGAAAGGTCAGAGCTTCACTCATTTTGTGAGAAGAGACTTTGAGCGGTTTGCCTCGCTTATTGCCATGGAGCCACGGGATTTGGGAAAGCGGATTATGGAGGAGATGATGACATTTGTGTGCGAGGCTCGGGTTCGGCTTCGTGCTACCATACCATATCCATCGTTGGTCTCAAGAATATTGGAAGTCCACAACGTTTGGTACCTTTTGGATGACCAGGAAGAGTATCCTCCGCTATTCGGGAAAGAACATATGAAAAACATACGGATATCCTTCACTAAGGCGTCTTCAAAGAAAAGGAAAGGCAAGGAACCTCTTACCTTCTCTCAGCCGACTGTTTCAAAGCCATTTATCTCCATGTCGTCTGCTTCCAAGCCATCTGCCTCTCAACCTCAGGATGAAGTAGAGTCGTCTAAGGCTGGTCCATCTACTTCTACTCCAACGCCTTCATTTTCTCAGGCAGCCACTCAGGCCATTGTTGAGGCCGATGTTCACAAAGCCATGACTCCAGTATTGAAGTCTTTGGATATTTATCAGCAGTTGACCAAGAAGATGATTGTGTCCTTCACCGAAGACATGAAGAACTTCAAAGCTAATCTTGGGTTGCACGTTGATACTACCTTCGATTTGCTCTCATCTATGATCAACAACAATAGATCAAGAAGGAACTTAGCACTTATCTCGTCAACAATACGGTGTTCGGAAGGCGATTGAGAACTTTGATTATTCATTTGGACAATTTTGTGACCAAATTTGGCTCGGATGGTCCCGTGGATTTGCCTACACCCGCTCCTAACTCTCCCGTTCCGTCTGCTTCTGATCTTGCTGCTGTTCATCCTCCTACTGACGCTCCTCCTCCTTCCCCAGCATCAGTCACTCCACCTATTGACCCTTCTACTGTTCCTCTTCCTTCCACCTCATCTTCTGACTTTCCCGATAGTTCCCCTACTTCTCCATCTGTTCAGGGCTCCCTTTTTGTCGATGACAAAGGGGGAGAGTAGGTAGCTAGTTTGTTGATAGTTAGTTTGCTTTTGTTGCTATTTATTTTTGGCAGTTGATTGGATGTATTGGAACTTATTCTAAATCAAATCACATTACTGCTTCAGGTTAATTATCAGTCACTTGGATTAACAATTTGCCCAAATTTATTGTCTTATTCTTTTCAAACTAGCTCTTGGAATTGTCATCATCAAAAAGGGGGAGAATGTTAGCTTATGTGTTTTTGATGATTACAGTTTGCAAGTTTTTGAATTAAAAAAGCAAGGAACATTTGATATAATCTGATAAAAGTTCCTTGAGAAGTTTACTTAAGAAAGGTATCAAGCTTTCTCAAGCAACATCATGTGCAAGGATAAAACAGATGCATCTCAAGTAAGCCTTGCTCGAGCAACATCAGACTCATAAGGAAAAGCATTATGAAGAGACTGCGGTCTTGCTCGAGCAGAAGAGTTAGCTTCCTCGAGCAATGTCGCGTAAAGAAAATGAACCAAGCAAAGTTCTGGTATACTTGAGCATAAGGTAAAAGCATGCTTGAGCACTTTGCTCGAGCAAGCTTAAAAGGTTTCTCAAGCAACGTTGAGCAACCGGTGTTCTTCCTCTTCTGCATAGTCCTTACTTGAGCAAGGATCAAAAGGCTGCTCGAGCAGCATGCTCGAGCAAGCATAAAGTGTTGCTCGAGCAAAGTCGAGCAATGTGGTCTTTCATGTTTTTATGGAGCTTGCCCGAGCATGGTATAATTCATGCTCGAGCACAATGCTCGAGAAGACAAGAATCCATGCTCGAGCATCAGTGAACTAAGGCGCTTCTACCTGATTCAATTGAAGCTTGCTCGAGCATGATAAAATCATGCTCGAGCATCATGCTTGAGCAAACAGAAAAGCATGCTCGAGGATCAGTGAATCTGAAGTGCTTTTAACTGATTCATAAAGAGCTTGTCCGAGCATGATATATTCATGCTCGAGCAAAGGAATTTTCCTGCTCGAGCATCAGCGACCAAAGTGCACTTTCCCGAGCATTTCAAAGGAGCTTGCTCGAGCAAGCATGGATCATTGCTCGAGCAATATCATCCTGTTTTTCAAATCACCGTCTATGAGATTCATGAATCATTGAATGGATTAATATCTCTTTCGATTATTACTTACTGTGATTACCAAATGCTTTTAACCAATTTGTTCATGGGTTTCAGATTATTCAGACATAGATTACCGGCGGATTTGAATAAAGCAATCTTGCCTGTCAGAGACATTAAATGCTGCTACCTAAACTATGATACTCTCGGAGACCGATATGCTGAACGAAGTAAAGCCAACTCTGATATTCTCCAACTTCGCATTAAATACCATTTCACAATGGGCATAACAAAAAGAATGAAAGAGAATGTTCACTCTGTACATTCTACCTAAGTACTCAGACAGCGAAATCCTCAACGAATGCATCATCTGTCTAACGGACATATTCAAGAGACTCAACGGATACTTCATGAGCTTCAACAACGGTCATTAATGAAAAAAACTATAAATATGAGAAGCATTCAATTCGCCAACAACTGAAACGCTGCGTAATCAACTCGAGTTTAATATCATTCACTGTTTCATCTGTATTATTAACTGCACTTCAGTGTTCATCGTTTTATCAACTCTTGAGGAGTATTTAAACACTTATTCTACTGTTAAGTCTGAATCTTAAGGTTGAGGAACCTTAAGAGAGGGTGTATCAATTACAACTTGTAAGGGGGAGTGGAGTCTTTAAGTGTAAGGACCATCCTTCGTTTACTGAGTGTGCAATTGTTCTTGAGAAATAGTGAAATCCCAGAGTGTTTCTGGGGACCGGACGTAGGTCAGTGTATTGGACCAAACCAGTATAAATTGTCTTGTGTCCTTTTATCTTATTGGTCTCTATTTCATTTATACACAAGAAATCATTTTAATTTTCAAAGATCACCTATTCATCCCCCTCTAGGTGATATTCCACCTTCATTCGCTACTTCCTGACCTCAAATCTTCAGGTATTTATACTCATTTGAAGTAGATGAACGTTGTAGATCCATTGTATTCAAAAATATAGCTATTGTGAGTGTTTGTCCATGGATCTAGCTGTTGTGACCATTGCTATTTGAATATAGTTGTTGCCAACATTTGCGGATTTGAATATTTGAATTTAGCTCTTCAAGAATGTGTCTCATGAGTTCTTGTTTGAAGAATGATGTTGTCCAGCTTAGTTAGTGGAGGCCTTGTTGTCTACATTGAGAAGTGGTTGTCCAACTTTCCAGGCTGTCTCTCATTTGCTTTTGTTTTTAGAAGATAGGTTAAAATAATACAAGTTGCATATAATCCAAATCTTCTGAAATTTCTCAAGCAAACGGTTAAGACTCGGTTAAAAACATTGATAAGAAACATTTAAATCATATACAACAAATTCGCAGATTCAAGCCAAAGTATAAATCAAAACTGAACAATTCAAACAAAACTGCGTTCATCTGTTCTGAAGTTCCAAACTCGAGTTTGCATTGCTAACCTCGAGTTTGCTAAGCATTTAAAATTGAAGTTTTGCCTCTGTCTGGACCAAACTGGAGTTTGTAGTGGATAGGTCTGGTGTTTGTAATTTTTCTTGAGTACCAAACTCAAGTTTGCATATCTAAACTTGAGTTTAGACTTTTGTCAAGGAAACCATCGTGAAATCAGTTTGAAAGCCATTTTGACCAAAACGTAAACTCGAGTCTATTAGTGAGTAACCTCGAGTTTGCCATTGTTTATATCAAAAATCAGTTTTAGTTCTCAAAATGTAAACCTGAGGTTTCAAGTACAAACTCTAGAGTTTTCTTAAGTTAAAAATCACATTGCTCTCTGTAAGGCGCAAACTCGAGTTTAGAAACTTAAACTCAATTTTTCTTAACTAATAAACCTTTTGGAAAACTCTTGGCCAGATGGAAACTGGAGCCTAAAAATATAGTCTCGAGTTTGCTTAAGTTATGAATCATTGAAAGCTTTCGGCCAAGCGGAAACTTGAGTTTGCAACATCAAACTCGAGTTTACATGTTTTGTAAACTCTTGTGGATTTTCAAAGTGATGGAAAACTCTACTCACGGTGGAGTAGTCTCGAGTTTATGAAAATGTCTCATTTGAACATTCTTCCCTCCAGAGGTGAACTCGAGTTTGTCACCACAAACTCGAGTTTACAAGTTTTGTAAACTCTTTGAAGATTTTCTCTAAAGGTTGAAAACTTGAGGTTTAGAGTGATAGTCTCAAGTTTAAAAGTGTTTTCCAATTAAAATGCTCTCGGCCTCTCGCAAACTCGAGTTTACATGTGTAACCTCTAGTTTACTCAAAATATGAGAAAACTCTCAGGTTCAAGTCTAAGGTTCAGTCTCGAGTTTAAAACACAAACTGGCAAGTTTTGCTCTCTGTCAGTAGCAAACTCAAGTTTGCCTATCTAGGCTCGAGTTTGGTGCTGACAGAATGTTTTTGGGTTGAAATCAATAAGTTTTAACAATCAACTAGCTTATCCAAAAACATCCATACATGTTTACAATTGTCAGTTATCATCGAAACACATAGAGAACTAACATAATTGTCACCCTTTTGCAAGAGGTTCCTAGAGTATATGTACCATATGGCTCTATGAATGGAGGCATATCAATAGGGGGAAAATAAAGAGATGCCAATTGATCCTCAAGAATAGGATCATTAGGCCTCAGAATTTCAAAGATTTTCTTATTTGCTATAGTTCAAAGTAGGAACAAGAGGAGGATTTCAAATTTCCAAGGCATAGTTAATGAATGAGGTAGATAAAGTGATTTTAACTCCCCTAACTTGAGTAGCAATCCTCTCCTCAACAAGACTACCCTCATAATCCATGAGGTTATGCCAGACCATATTGAAATAAAACAGTTGGACTATGTTTAGGCTAAAAGAGGCAGAAATGGAAAGGAGAGACTCAAATTGCTTAAGCCAAGGAGAGAGGTCAATATTACACTCTTCCTTAAGCTTAGCAAGGTTTACATAAACAACAGGGAAAAAATCCTTTTTAAGGTAAGTTTCTTTGAAACGAATGGCACCCTCATTCTCTAACACTATTGTTCTAGTACAACAACCTTGAGGAGGCTTAGAATGAAGATAAATCTTAGATAATGCAGAGGTTACCTTTGAGACAAATTGCTTAGGTGGTTGAGAAGCAGAAGAAGGGGCCTTTGAGGGACCTTAACCCTTGTTAGTTCCCATAAACTCAGTAGAAGACGTAGTTCTTTTCTTCTATGAGGGCTTAGCAGCTTCTACTTTCTCTTCTTTGCCCTTTCTTAAGTCAGCTTCTGAAATAGGTTTTCTTCTTGGAATCTCAGAAGGCTATTAAAGGACCACCTTTTTAGGTCTAGTAAGGATGGAGATTCAGTAGATGGAACAACAGGAATTTTGCTATCATTCCCAAATTGAAGCTTTCTTGGAGGATACTTCCCTCTCTTGGGTCGCTGATAGAGATTTGCCGTATCTCTTAAAATAACCAGATTCAATAAAAGATTTGCAATAATAGGGAACCTGGATCATTTTCCCAACGAATACGCAGCGGGTTTGATTGAAACAAAATAAAAATGGGGTTTTTTTTTGTTCAAACAGATCTAAATGAACAGAAACAGATTAAAATCGATCAACCCAACATTCAAATTCCAGAGACTTTCGTCATTGAACAAAATATAACTAACTCATGATTGGTTCTAGAGGAACTGAAATCTATGCGTTCGTCTAGAAAATCCCTCGACTAGAGCCATATGGTAAGCATGTGTCCGAACATTAGCGTCTCACTATGCTAACATTGAGTAAGGGTTACTTACAACTTATTGAGATTTACCATTCCCAATTCTCTTCTTATGAAATTGAATTGCTCCTTAGGTAATGGTTTGATGAAGATATCAGCAAGTTGGAGATGAACTGGGATGAACATAACCTTGACATCCTTCTTCTGAATATGGTCTCTTATGAAGTGATGTCTAACATCAATATGCTTGGTCTGAGTATGTTGCACTGGACACCAATTTATTGTGCTGATATTATCACAAAGAATTGGGATTTCTTTGAGATGGAGTCCCGAGTCCAAAAGTTGTTGCTTGAGCCATAGGACTTGAGCACAACAACTTGATACAATAATGTATTTAGCTTTAGTCGATGACACTGAGACGATTGTTTGCTTCTTGCTAAAGCAGGAGACAAGAAAGCCACCAAGGAATTCACGTTGACCACTTGTACTCTTTCTATCGGTCTTATATTTGGTATGATCAGAATCTGAATAAGCCACCAGATGTTTAGGTTGACCTTTGGGAAACCACAAACCCAACTCTTATGTATTAGCTAGGTATATGAATATCCGATTCACATGTTCAGCATGAATCTCTTTAGGAGCAGATTGGAATCTAGCAACATGCCCACACTGAACTCGATATCAGGGCGACTAGCTGTTAGATAGAGCAATGACTCAATCATTCCTCTATATCTTGTGATGTTGAAATCTTTTTCTTTCCCATCAGCATCTAAGGAGGCAGAAGAGCTCATTGGTGTGTCAGCTCCATTGCATTCATTCAAACCATATTTCTTCAATAAATCCCTTAGATACTTGGTTTGAGAAATAAAGATCCCATTCTTGCATTGCTTGATTTGCAAACCAAGAAAGTAGTTGAGCTCTCCCATCATAGATATCTCAAACTCTCCCTGCATATTCTTAGCAAACTCTTCACACAAAGCATCATTAGAAGCACTAAATATAATACCATCAACATAAATTTGAACAATTAATATATCATTAAGCTTATTACTCTTTATGAAGAGAGTTGAAACCTTTTTCTCTAACAAATCCTTGATTAAGAAGGAATTTGCTTAGTCACCCATACCAAGCTCTATGAGTTTGCTTAAGACCATATAAGGCTTTCTTGAGACGATAAACATGATCTGGATTAACATTTAATAAGAGGTTGTCGCATAGGCCTTCCACAAGGTAGACATCCTTGATTTGTGGTCCTTCGTTGTTTCAAACTTCTTTAATTCTAGCAATCCTTCCAGATTAGTTTCCACCGAAGGTCACCTTGCCACCATCCTAGGCTTGATTGAAGCAAACTTGGATTGGTCTCTCATCATATGTCTAGAGCATCCACTATTAATGTACCATTTGTTGGATTTTGATGCTCTTAGACAAACCTGCAAGACACAAAAGATCAAGTCTTAGGTACCCATCTTTTCTTGGGTCCTTTTGGGTTAGTTTATGTCTTATGAACCTTATAGTATCCTTTAGGCACTCGTTGATAATTACCTACAGGTTTACTCTTTCTTTCCTTTTTATGAAAACATGAAGAAATAGTATGACCTTTACGATTGCAATAATTGCAATGAGCAAAAGGATTAAAAGAATACACGGTTTTTCTAAAATAGTTCATATAAAATTTTTCTCCAGATTTATTTTTCCCTTTCTGTCTATCAAAATCAAGTTTATAACCAATTCATAATTTGTCATTTGTGAACCTTTGTTGTTTTAAAATGACATTAAGCATTACACTACCTTGAGTGAACTTCTCAAGTGTGAAGGTGGAATATCACCTAGAGGGGGGTGAATAGGTGATCTCAAAAATTATTTCGCGGTATGATGGATAAACAATGAAAGAAGTAAAGAGAAATGACACAGAGAAATTATACTGGTTCGGTCCAACTCCTTGACCTACGTCCAGTACCCAGACACTCTGGGATTTCACTATCTTGAAACTTGATTACACACTCTGTAACTCTTGAGTAATCCAATCACTAGACTTACTCCTCTTTACAAGTTGTAACCAAATAACTACAGACACAATTACACACTATGTACTCAGGATGATCCTTTCTCCCTAAGACTCACTCCCCCTTACAAGTTGTAATTGTAAACCCACACTTAAGATACCTTTATCTTGAGATTAGAACAAATATAAGACAATTGATAAAACTCTCTCACAGAGTAGATAAGTGATAAACATTGAAGCTCAGTAATATCAGAAGATATATATACAGAATAGATATTGAACTCTATGTATGCTTTGTCTGTGCATACGTTGGTTCTGCTAGATGAATTCAATCCTTTAAGTATTTATAGTAGTTGAAGATTGAGACCGTTGAAGGATTTGAATCTACCCGTTTGAATATTTGAATATGTCCGTTGAGAGATTTAAACGTCCGCACCTTTTACTTAACCTCAATCGATTGTCCGCTTAGTTGGGTAAACTTTACAGTTGTCATTCATGTGCTCTCGGACAAATGGCAGCATTAAATATTGATTCGGTGCGTTCGGTACAATGGGCTAGCCTTTATTGGGTTCTGCGCATTGTCTCTGTTCAGCGTCTCTCTCGGTGTGTTATAGCTCATCAAAATTCAAACATTGTTAGAACATCTGAAAAACACTCAGAGAGATGATTAATGATATCACGAGATAATAATGAATGATGTATTGGAAGATATAAACAATTAATCAAATCATTCAGATTAAGTTACAGATGATTTGTGTTTGCTGATATATTTGCTGATATACCATACTCGAGTATCTAAATTTATATACTTGAGTATCCAGTGAAAGAACACTTGACAAATGCTTCATACTGATCAAACTTGGTTAGGAATAGTAAGAATCAATAATATGAAGTATCTAAGGCTTAATCAAGAACTTTCATATTACGAAGACGGAGATTCAAAAACTGATATGCTTAACTCGAGTTATGACTGGAGTCATGACTCAAAATATTTCAAATGCAATTTTGATGACTCGAGTTATGACTGGAGTTATTGTTGAAATAGTTCGATTGAAAAGATTTGCAATATGATGACTTGAGTTATGACTAGAGTCATCGCTGAAATATTCTAAACAGAAAAGAATTGCAATAGGATGACTGGAGTCATGATTGGAGTCAAAAATGCAATTTCACAAACAGAGACTCGGAGTCATTTTGCAAATAATTCAATCAGAGAGAATTTCGAATGAGATGACTAGAGTCATGAATGGAGTTATGACTGGAGTCATAACTGGAGTCATATCAGCAATTTACATCAATTCATCTCTGACACTCACATGATCGGAGTCATATCAGCAATTTACATTAGTTCATCTCTGACACTCGCATGATCGGAGTCGAATCGGAGTCATAGTGTAAATAATTGAAACCGAGAGGAATTTAGAATAAGATGACTGGAGTTGTAACTGGAGTCATGACTGGAGTTAAGCATAATGACTGGAGTCATATCGGGTTTTGTCACGAAAACACATTTGAAACACTGAAGTATAGTAGATGACTCGAGTTCATAAGTGATAACTTGAGTCAGGCTCATTTTCAAAACCTGATTTTTTAAAGCTATGACTGGAGTCATATTTCCTAACTTGAGTTATATCATATCAAATGAATATTGAAACAATTAACACAATTTCTTGAGATTACAATTGTTAGTCATCATCAAAGCATATACAGAACTAACACAATCTCCAATCTTAATCATTATTCATTGTTTAAACTTCATAACTACATTTATACATAAGGATTAATCAAAGTAAATGATAAATGTACTATTCAAGCTTTTTGCTCTGGATAATGGCATCTATATAAGACATCATCAAAATTAATCATAACTAACATTCTCCCCTTTTTGATGATGGCAAATACCTTAAAAAATATGTTTGAATATGAAAATATATTAAATGCAGCATATTTTTCTTGCCATTTCTCTCCCCCTTATTTGTCATTAGCAAAAGGTTGAAGTAAAGAAGATAAGCTTGTGAAGAGGCATATATGAAAATAAGTTCGAAATGATTGTCTCTCCTTAATAATATGTCAAGAAAACAATTTGCTTTCCCCTGTTTTGAAAGTATTTGATATGATGCAAGTAGAAAAGAGTATGTTTGAAAAAAGTTTTGGAGAGGTTTTTCAAGAAACTTAAACTTTCATGATTGAAGCAAATTGGAATCAAACATGTGCAGAATTTCTACTGAATGTAAAAAGATAGAGATTAGAAATGCTCATGTAGGTTCTGCAAAGGATGAATGATCGATGAAGTCCAATTGCTTGTTGTATGCGATTTATTTGAGTTGTCGTAGCCTAAGATGAAGCAGTGGTAGACTTTCTTCCTTTATAGAACATAGCTCAGCTTCAACCATCAAAGTTCTTGCACACCCCGAATTCTCCTGTCACAATTGGAAAACTTTCTTGCAAGGGAGAATTATTAGTGCTATCAACATATTCCTTTCTATATAAAATGTTCAAATTAAGATAGTGAAAAGGACATATGATATTAAATCATCATCAAAACTAATAAAAACACAGTGAATACAGATGAGTTTTATTAAAAGGGTTTTCTTCAAATAAAAGAGATGAGCTTTGAAAATATCAAACACGTGTAAATGTGAAGCTCCCCTTAATGAATGCATGATTAAAATTTGAAGTTCCCTTTAATGATACCAAATAATAATGTGAAATCACTTATGCTTTTTATGATGATAAAAAGGTTTAAAGCATAAGAATCATTTTGAAAATGAATGTGCTCAGGCTAAATTTCATGAGATAGGATCGAATGAATAAAATCAAATTAGCCTAGCATGATTATGATATACAATACATATATTGTTTCATAATACAATACCTTACTCAAGTAATATCGTAGTTACTTGAGCCATATTCCTCTGTTGTTCATTGATGCATTTGTCTATCTCAGCTTATAGGAATGTTATTCGAGTAACATCTCTTATATACTCGAGTACAGTTGTATCTGTAAATGGAGCTATATACCCAAGAGGGGGGTGAATTGGGTATTTTAAAAACTTTTAGAAATATGCTCTGTTTTGAAATAATGAAACCAGAGATAGACAGAGGAGGAAGGGAAGGAAAGCTTGCTCAATGGAAATTATCCTGGTTCGTCTTATCTTTGACCTACATCCAAAGTCCCAAGCCACACTTGGGATTTTCAATCCACTATACTCACAAACCGATTACACACTCGTACTCAAGAGTAGTTCTCTCTCTAGAACTCACTCCCCTTACAAGTTGTAATCAATACACCCAACCACCAAGTCCCCGACTTGTGGTTATCTCAATCAATAAATGATTTAGATATAACTCTCTTACAGAGCGAGATAAAATGAACACCGAAGTGCAAGTATCGATTGATACAATACAAGTGAAAGCTGAACACAATAAATGACTTAGTAAATTTTCGCTCTCGTAGGTGTATCGCTTGAGAAGAAGTTAATGAACTCTATTTATAGGTAGAGAATATTAAATGACCGTTGAATGATGAATCCAACCGTTGTAGGTGATTAGCATTAAGTCCGGTCATCTTTCTCTCTAAGCTCCAACTAATCCAGATCGATATGGTCGATGTGGAACTCGAGGATTTGCCGTTGGAGAAGAGTTTTCTTGATGAAGAAAGTGTTTTTGAACGTTGAGAGTTCGTGCTCGAGATGGATTAACCAAAAGGATGTTAATTTTCTGAAGTGCAATAAATGCTCGACCACTTTATGCTTTTTCCCTTGATCTTCATTAATTTTCATCTCGTGCTAACCGAAATCCACTAAATAAACTTGTTAAACATATCCGGGAGCATAAGTGAAAGATTCATGAAAGCATTTGGAACAAACAAGAGTGATTCAAGAATTCGTATAATTCAAAATGTAGTTTTTGCGTTGCATATGCGGTTTGTTCTTGTAAACTCGAGTATGTCACTGTTCACAAGTGACCAAACCGCAAGATATCAATTGGATACTCGAGTTTCCACTTTTTCGAGGCAAGTCATCGTGTCTTGTATTTAAAGGACAAGACCTATACTCGAGTTTGCCTATGCAAACCGCAGTATGGGTTTAACTTGAAAAATCCATTTGCTCTCGGAAGTCCAATACTCGAGTTTAGCAACGCAAACCGCAAAGTATTGACCATTCAATACTCGAGTTTGCCAATGCAAACCGCAGTATTGATTTATCTTGAAAAATCCTTTTCTCCGGAAGGTCAATACTCGAGTTTATTTTTGGAAACCGCAGTTTTTGACTTTGTTTGAAAAACTTGTTTTGCTTTCGGAAGTCCAATACTCGAGTTTGCCAAGCAAAGTATTGCATCCCATACTACTCGAGTTTGCAAATGCAAACTGCAAGTATTGACTAAGTTGGAAAAATCCTTTGATTCACAAGAAGTTCGATACTCGAGTTTGCAAATGCAAACGAGTTTGCCTGCAAGATCGACTTTGGTTGAAAACTTGGTTTCTTTTCGTATGGCCTATACTCGAGTTTGCTAAGCAAACCGCAGATTGGCGTCCCATACTCGAGTTTGCAAGAGCAAACGCAGTATGGACTTTGGCTGAAAACTTGGTTCCTTTTCGTATGCCCTATACTCGAGTTTACCAAGCAAACCGCAGTATTGGCTGTCCAATACTCGAGTTTGCAAAGGCAAACGCAGTATTGGCTGTCCCAATACTCGAGTTTGCAAATGCAAACTGCAATTTGCAACTTTCAGAGTGTTTTTAAAACAACTTTGCAAACTTCAAAACATGTTTTACATTTGTTGTTAATCATCAAAACATATTGGGAACTAACATTCTCCCCCTTTTTGATGATGACAACACTTGTAAATTATTTTGCAAAGAATTTGAAAGAAGTAGTTTGTTTTGAGATGAAGTTTTCAAAGTTCAAGGTTTGAGTTATCAGAAAACCATCCAATTTGGCATTTCAACATATGAAGTTCGAGAGAATGGCAAAGTGGAATTCAAACACGTAAACAAGCTGAACTATATTCAATTAAGTAAACAATGAACAATATCGACAAGATAGATATTTCGATAACTACTGATATCATTCTGATAATCATAACAAGTTCAGAAATAGCAAAGTACAGATGACAAAAACCAAACATCTAGAATAACAAAACTACCTAGAACCCTATACATCTACATCTTTCTCTCCTTCTCCCCCTTTGTCTTCATCAACATACTCGGGATCAAGGATAACAAAAGGAGGGGTCCAGAGGACCATGGCAAAGTGGATGGATCGAAGGTAGGGTCATGATAAGGAGAAGGTGTGGGAATTTCTCAAGAGACGGGGTAGATGGAGATGAAGGGCGGTCGGGGAGAATCTCTGTGGAAGGAGTGATAGGAGATGATGGGATAACGGGGGTAGGAGTGGAAGTGGAGGTGGGGAAGAGGTGTGAGGTGGACTAGGAAATGAGAAGGGAGGGGAGGAAGGTGGGGATATGTGTGTCTCTGGTGGCTGGGTCTCAGGTATAGGAGAGGAAGAGGATGGACCAGTCGTGAAACCAAATGTGGAGGACGAAGAAGCACCAAGACCAAAATGGTCAATCAGACGATCAATCTTATTCCGGGCTTCTGAAGCAAGCTCATATGTCATGGATAACCGGAGTCTAGATCAATCCCCGATCAAAAATCTCGCTCCGCTTCGGTCGGTGGCATCCTTCACTTCTCCAAGTCGGTCTTCACATCCATGAGACCCATCTTGAACTCGGCTCGCAAAGATGTCCAACTCGGCTTTCATAATCGCCCATGAGATGAGAGGCAGCATCGATCATCTCTCTCAACCGTTCTTCGAGGTCCAATGATGGAGGAGGATGCGGCGAGCCTCGTGCGCATAAGACCGTGATCCACGGGCTTGTGACCTCGGAGGAGCCCTTGATCGGCCGATCCTTCCGGCTCGAATGAGATCTTCATAAAGTTCAACCGAGTCTTGCCGAAGGATGGGATGAACTTCATCGCTCGGGTGGCCCCACATACCATATCTTGTAGTAGAACATAATGAGGGACACCGGTGAGGCAAAGGGCATGTATGATCCCTTTCGGGATGTAAACTTGAAGGCACCGATTTCTTTGAAGATCCATTGCCCAATGTTGAGAGGATTCTTGGATGAAGGCCGTGAAGAAACGATAATCCTTCCGAGCAAAGTGAGTATAGCTCCCTCCTTTCTACACAAAATTCGAGTGTAGATGTACCATATCACTCGGTGCGGTGGTGGCATGTCCGAGGGCTTGATAGACGGATGAGCAAGCCGATCATTCGGCACGTCCCGGGTGCGCATTAGGTCCTATACACCTCAAAGATTGGTGTATTGTGGTGTGGACGCCGGTGGAGGATGAGCAACCTTTAGGATCTTGTTGATAATAGCGGCGGACAAGGTGAATTGGACTCCCCGACACACGTGGTGATCCTCTCCTCCCGTATAGCCTAGCCTCGAGTCCAATAGGTTGTTGGTTGCCATATTGAAATAAAACATCTTGACCAACTCCGGGTAGTAAGCGGCTTCGATGGAGATGAATGACCGATAGGCCCCAAACCAAGGTGAGAGATCCACATTGCATTCGCGATAAAGTTGCTCCAAGTCAACTCGAGACAACCGCATTTAAGCCACGAGATGAATACTCGGTCCTTGAACTTGGCATTGAGACCGGGAGGAAGAGGAACCGGGGTGACTTTGAATCCGGAGGCGGAGTCTTGTGAAGCTTAATCTCCTCTACCGCATTGTCGATAAATGGGGAGGCTCCTTCGTGCTCATCTTCTTCGGTCTCATAATCCGACGAAGAGCCGGTAACCTCGACGGTGGAGCGAGAGCCGAAGGTGGGTGGCATTCTTGGACCTTGTCTTTCGGTGAACGACGGTTCTTTTCCCTTTGCTTTGCTCGACTCAGCCGCCCTCTTCCTTTTTGTGGCGATGAAGGTTCGGATCCTTTGAAGACGAATCCCTCTCTTAGGATTCGAGGATGGATTATCCTTAATCACAATACCCACTCCGGGGATTCTTGTATCAATGCCTCTCTGCAACTTCTGTGGGATCGATTTGCTCCTTGGAGCTCGTGGAGGAATCGGTCGAGAGGATTGAGAGACTTCTTTAGACATTTGAGTGCTTAGGGTTTCGGAAGGAGAGAAGATAAGAAGAATTAGATGAAATTTGGTGAGGATTTGAAGGGGTTGATGAGGGATTGTGACGGATTCGAGAAGGAGAAGAAGAGAGAAAGTTGAAACTCTAGGGTTTTTGGAGTGAAGACGCGAGTTTGGAAGAACACCACTGTTCACATATATATATAGACGAGACCTCCTTACTCGAGTTTATCTATTTCTTACTTGAGTCTAGCAAACTTTCACTAACAAACTCGAGTACAAATGGAAGTTTAGGAAACCGTCACTAACAAACTCGAGTACAAATTGAAGTTTAGTAAACTGTCACTAATAAACTCGAGTACAAATGGAAGTATGCCACATCGTTGATTTAAAATAGTGTAACGTTTGGAATTCACAGTGACATACTCGAGTTTAGCTACTCCTTACTCGAGTTTAGCAAACTTTCATTTACATATCATGCGGTAAAGGTGAAAGTATACTAACCTGGACTTCAAAAATGTAGCGTGAATTTTTGAACCCACGATGAACATACTCGAGTTTAGCTTTTCCTTACTCGAGTTTAGCATACTTGCACTTACAAACCGCAGTTTGTCCGGTCCTAAACTGCAGTTTTGTTCCCATACTCGAGTCAAGCTATTGATGAATGTCGGTTTGGCTTAAATCCTCGGTCCTAAACTCGAGTAAGCCATCCTATCGCAAAGTATGGAACTTCTGAAGCATTGAGTTATCCTGCAAGAGACATATCTAAACACTCCGATGCTCAAGTTAGTAAAGATTAATCATCAAAAACATAACTAACATTAGATTGGATGAAAAATTCTTACAATTCATTGGGATTTACCATTCCCAATTCTCTTCTTATGAAGTTGAAAGGTTCTTTGGCTAGAGGCTTTGTGAAGATGTCAGCAAGTTGAAGATGAGTTGGGATGAACATCACTTTGACATCTCTTTTCTGGACATGATCCCGAATGAAGTGATGCCTCACATCAATATGCTTGGTTCTTGTATGTTGCACCGGATTTTTGGCCAAGCTTATTGTGCTTGTGTTGTCACACAAAATTGGGATTTCCTTCAAGTGAACTCCCAAGTCAGCAAGTTGTTGTTTCAACCATAGCACTTGAGCACAACAACTTGAGGCAGCCACATATTCAGCTTCGGTAGAGGACACGGCCACGATGTTTGCTTCTTCTTGAACCAAGAGACAAGTGAGTTGCCAAAGAATTCGCATTGGCCACTTGTGCTCTTTCTATCTGTCTTGTAGCCGGCATGATCCGAATCGAGTATGCCACCAAGTGTTCGGTTGACCTTTGGGAAACCACGGTCCAAGAGTCTTTGTGTCCGAGAGATATCTCGAATATCCTCTTTACTTGTTCAAGATGGGACTCTTTTGGAGCGGATTGGAACCTTGCACACATCCCAACACCGAATTGGATGTCCGGCGACTCACGTAAGATAGAGAAGTGATCCAATCATTCCTCTATACTTTGTGATGTTGAAATCTTTGCCCTCCTCATCAGCATCTAGTGAAGCGGTTGAGCTCATAGGAGTGTCGGCACCATTGCACCGGTCCATCCCAAATTTCTTCAAAGCAAATCATTCAGATATTTGGTTTGGGAAATAAATATCCCATCTTTTCTTTGCTTGATTTGCAGTCCAAGAAAGTAGTTGAGCTCTCCCATCATGGACATCTCAAACTCTCCCCGCATAGTCTTTGAAAACTCTTCACACAAAGCATCATTAGAAGCACCAAATATAATATCATCCACATATATTTGAACCATTAAAATTTCATTTAGCTTATTACTCTTTATGAAAAGAGTTGTGTCTCGCTTTTCCTCTAACAAAGCCTTGATCTAGAAGGAATTTGCTTAATCGCTCATACCAAGCTCTAGGAGCTTGTTTCGTGCCATATAGAGCCTTCTTGAGACGATACACATGATCTGGACAATGTTCATTTTCAAAACCAGGAGGTTGTTCCACATAAACTTCCTCTTGTATAAAACCATTCGAAAAGCACTTTTCACATCCATTTGATATAGTTTAAAACCTTTTACACATGCAAAGGCTAGAAGTACTCTTATGGCTTCCAATCTTGCCACTTTGGAGCATAAGTTTCTTCATAATCAATTCCTTCTTCTTGATTATAGCCTTTGGCAACCAATCTTGCCTTGTTGCGGACAATGATTGCAGACTCATCACGTTTGTTCTTGAATACCCATTTGGTGCCAATGACCGGATGATCTTTGGGCCTAGGTACCAAATCCCAAACATGATTTCTGTCAAATTGATGTAACTCCTCTTGCATTGCTATCACCCAATCATTATCCGAAAGGGCTTCATCAATCTTAGAGGGTTCTATATGAGATATAAATGCGAGAAAAAGTTACTTCATTCAAAGTACTATTTCTGGTTCTTACTCCCTGATGAATATCACCTATAACTTGGTCTAAAGGATGATTTCTAATAAATTTCCAAGCTCTAGGATGAGTCTGATCAGGATTTTCAATAGAGTTTTGGGGATCAGCCTCAAAAACATTTTCAGGATTTTCAATAGAAGCAGGAGTAGTTTTCGAAAAGAATTGATTCTTGAAAACATTTTCTTCTTCATTGTCCAAGGCTTTATCGATTTGGATTCACGAGAAAACAACATGTATTGACTCTTCAACAATACGTGTGCGAGTATTAAAGACTCTATAAGCTCTACTCCTATTTGAATAACCAATGAAGATACCTATATCGGCTTTGGAATCGAATTTACCAAGATTCTCTTTACCATTGTTGTGCACATAGCACTTGCATCCAAAGACATGTAGGTGGCTGAGATTTGGCTTCCTTTCCTTGTAGAGTTCATATGGGGTCTTGTTCAGTTTCTTCCTCAAATAGGCTCGGTTGGAGATGTAGCAAGCCGTACTCATCGCATCAGCCCAAAACACTTGAGAAGTGTTGTTTTCATTTAACATTGCCCTTGCCATCTCAGTGAGGACTCTATTCTTCCTCTCAACCACACCGTTTTGTTGAGGAGTCCTTGGAGCCGAGAAGTTGTGATCAATCCCCACATTGTCACGAGAACTCGCGAAGGCGTTGTTTTCAAATTCGCCACCATGATCGGTTCTTATACCGAAATTGCAAAGCCTTTCTCGTTCTGGACCTTTTTGGCAAAGGTAACAAACCGATCAAATGTTTCATCTTTAGATGACAAAAATATCGTCAAGCAAATCTAGAGTAATCATCAACTATGACCAAGGTGTAAAGATTTCCACCAAGACTTTTTACTCTAGCTGGTCCAACTAGATCCATATGAAGTAATTGAAGAGGTCTACTAGTTGAAATCTCATTTTTTGCTTTAAAAGAAGATTTGGTTTGTTTTCCTTTTTGACAAGCATCACAGACTATGTCATTTTTGAAATTCAATTTAGGAATACCAATGACCAAATCCTTTTTCAAAGCAACTTGTCAAGTTGAAACATATTAACATGAGCTAATCGCTTATGCCATAGCCAACTCTCATTCAAGTTACTAACAAAACAATTTTCAGAAATCTGAAGCATTGCTAGAGAGGTTAAGAGTATAACAATTTCCATCTCTAGGTGCTCTAAATAAGGCTTTAGTTTTCAAATCATCAATGGGGACTAAATCTTTTCTAACAATCAAGCATTCATTTGAATCAAAGATAACTAGGTTACCCTTGTCGGTGCTTTGGCTCACACTTAGGAGGTTGTGACACAATCCTTCTACTAGGTAGACATCTTTGATGAGAGGACCTTCATTGTTTCCTATCTCACCAATTCCAGCAATTTTTCCCGATTGGTCTCCTCCAAATGTGACTCTACCACCATCCTTTGGTTTGATTGAAAGAAATTTGGATTCATCTCCGGTCATGTGTCTTGAGCACCCACTATCAATGTACCACTTGTTGGGTCTTGATGCTCTAAGACAAACCTGCAATTTTCAAGGGATCAAGCCTTAGGTACCCATCTTTTCTTGGGTCCTTTGGAGTTAGTTTTGACCTTAGGAACATAAGTTCCTTTCGGTACCCATTGATAATTTCCTACTTTTGGTTTAATTTTTCTTTCCCTTTTATGAAAGCAAGATGAAGTAGAATGACCCTTCTTATTAAGTAATTGCAATGTGCAAAGGGATTTGAAGAGTGAACTGATTTTGTAAAATAGTTCATGTATGTTTTCTCGACCACTCTTCTTCTTGCCTTTCTTCTTATCAAAGTTTGGTCTCGTAACCAATGCCGATCTATCATTTATAAAATGTTGTTGTTTCAAAATGACATTGAGCATTTCACTTCCTCTAGTGAATTTCTCAAGTGCCTTTGTAAGATATGAATTCTTTTTCTTCAGATCAGGACAATCTTTACAAATAGTATTTTCTGAAGAGGACAACATTTCAACTTGAGATTCAAGAGTAAGATTTCGGTTTTTCAGTTTGAAATATTTTTCAGCAAGTTTTTCAAATTCAAATTGCACAGTCATATATTCATCAAACAGATCATCATAAGGAGGTTTGCAATCATATACCTCTTCAAGTTTAGCACGTTGCTCTTCTTCTTCAAAGAACTAGGCATATATTTGCTTTTTCTTCCTCATCCTCATCATCTTCATCAGATGAGCTGTCACCCCAAATGCCGGAGACATAAGCTTTCTTCTTGTATTTGCTGAACTTCTTCTTTTCTTTGTCTTTGTTGTTCAGCTGTGGGCATTCAGACTTGATGTGACCAGGCTTTTGACATTCGTAGCAGATGATAGTGGCTTCTTTGCCTCATAGCTGGAGCTACCCTTGTGAAATTTCTTGAAGCCTTGGTCCTTCTTGTAGAATTTCTTGAATCTACGAACCATCATGCCTATTTCCTCATCTTCGTCTACATTTTCATTTTCCTCATCTGAATCTTTAACTTCTCTTGTAGACTTGAGGGCAATTCCCTTGTTTTTGCCATGAACTTCATCAAGTCCCTTCTTGAATTTGAGTTTAGCCTCATACTCGAGAGCGCCGAATAGAGCAGCTATCGACGTCATTGACTCTCCTCGAGCCTCTTCAATAGCTGTGACCTTTGCTTCCCATTCCTTGTTAAGGACATTCAAGATCTTCCTTACTTGGACCGGTTGGTCATATTCTTTTCCCAAGGCAGCAAGTTGATTGATGAGATGAGTGAACCTCACTGGAACTCACCAATGGATTCGCCATGCTTCATTCGAGAAGATCATACTCGGTCATAAGAGTATTGACTCTGTTTTGCTTTACTCCACTGTTCCTTCATGAGCTATCTCCGAGCATCCCACATGGCCTTAGCAGATGATAAGGTGCAAATACGAAAGTATTCTTGTTGACAAAGTGCACTTTGGAGAAGCGAGAACCGCCTTCTTTGTTGAGGGTGACGTTTCTTCGTCGTTCTCATCATATTCCTCTTCTAGCTTGGGAACTCTGACTCCATCTTCCACGGTTGATGGCTCATAATCTCCTCTTTCAAATACTCTCCAAAGACCATACTCAGTTGCCATAACAAACACTTTGAATTTGGCCTTCCAGAAGGAGTAGTGCTCTCCATTGAAGCCGGGTGGTCTGTTGATAGATGCTCCATCAGGTAAGATACCTTCCATAATGATCCTTCTCGAGTTGTTAAGCTCTTAAGAGAAGACCTTGCTCGATACCAAATGTAAATGGAGCTATATACCCAAGAGGGGGTGAATTGGGTATTTTAAAAACTTTTAGAAATATGCCCTGTTTTGAAGTAATGAAACCAGAGATAGACAGAGGAGGAAGGGAAGGAAAGCTTGCACAATAGAAATTATCCTGGTTGAGTCTTATCTTTGACCTACATCCGGTCCCAAGCCACACTTGGGATTTTCAATCCACTATACTCACAAACCGATTACACACTCGTACTCAAGAGTAGTTCTCTCTCTAGAACTCACTCCCCTTACAAGTTGTAATCAATACACCCAACCACCAAGTCCCCCGACTTGTGGTTATCTCAATCAATAAATGATTTACAGATATAACTCTCTTACGGAGCAGATAAAATGAACACCGAAGTGCAAGTATCGATTGATACAATACAAGTGAAAGCTGAACACAATAAATGACTTAGTAAATTTTCGCTCTCGTAGGTGTATCACTTGAGAAGAAGTTAATGAACTCTATTTATAGGTAGAGAACATTAAATGACCGTTGAATGATGAATCCAACCGTTGTAGGTGATTAGCATTAAGTCTCGGTCATCTTCTCTCTCTAAGCTCCAACTAATCAGATGCTGATATGGTCTGATGTGGAACTCTGAGGATTTGCCCGTTGGAGAAGAGTTTTCTTGATGAAGAAAGTGTTTTTGAACGTTGAGAGTTCGTGCTCAGATGGATTAACCAAAAGGATGTTAATTTTCTGAAGTGCAATAAATGCTCTGACCACTTTATGCTTTTTCCCTTGATCTTCATTAATTTTCATCGTGCTAACCGAAATCCACTAAATAAACTTGTTAAACATATCGGGATCATAAGTGAATGATTCATGAAAGCATTTGGAACAAACAAGAGTGATTCAAGAATTCGTATAATTCAAAACGTAGTTTTTGCGTTGCATACTTGCGGTTTGTTCTTGTAAACTCGAGTATGTCATCGTTCACAAGTGACCAAACTGCAAAGATATCAATTGGATACTCGAGTTTCCACTTTTCAGAGGCAAGTCATCGTGTCTTGTATTTAAAGGACAAGACCTATACTCGAGTTTGCCTATGCAAACTGCAGTATGGGTTTAACTTGAAAAATCCATTTGCTCTCTCGGAAGTCCAATACTCGAGTTTAGCAACGCAAACCGCAAGTATTGACCATTCAATACTCGAGTTTGCCAATGCAAACCGCAAAGTATTGATTTATCTTGAAAAATCCTTTTCTCTCACGGAAGGTCAATACTCGAGTTTGTTTTTGGAAACCGCAGTTTTTGACTTTGTTTGAAAAACTTGTTTTGCTTCTGGAAGTCCAATACTCGAGTTTGCCAAGCAAACTGCAGTATTGGCTGTCCAATACTCGAGTTTGCAAATGCAAACCTGCAGTATTGACTAAGTTGGAAAATCCTTTGATTCACAAGAAGTTCGATTCGAGTTTACCCATGCAAACTGCGGTATTGACCATTGAATACTCGAGTTTGCCTATGCAAACCGCAAAGTATCGACTTTGGTTGAAAACTTGGTTTCTTTCGTATGGCCTATACTCGAGTTTGCTAAGCAAGAGCGAGTTTGCAAGAGCAAACCGCAGTATGGACTTTGGCTGAAAACTTGGTTCCTTTTACGTATGCCCTATACTCGAGTTTACCAAGCAAACTACAGTATTGGCTGTCCAATACTCGAGTTTGCAAAGGCAACTGCAGTATTGCCGTCCAATACTCGAGTTTGCAAATGCAAACCGCAGTTTGCAACTTTTGAGTGTTTTTAAAACAACTTTGCAAACTTCAAAACATGTTTTACATTTGTTGTTAATCATCAAAACATATTGAGAACTAACATTCTCCCCTTTTTGATGATGACAACACTTGTAAATTATTTTGCAAAGAATTTGAAAGATGTAGTTTGTTTTGAGATGAAGTTTTCAAAGTTCAAGGTTTGAGTTATCGAGAAAACCATCCAATTTGGCATTTCAACATATGAAGTTCGAGAGAATGGCGGCGAAGTGGAATTCAAACACGTAAACAAGTGAACTATATTCAATTAAGTAAACAATGAACAATATCGACAAGATAGATATTCGATAACTACGATATCATTCGATAATCATAACAAGTTCGAAATAGCAAAGTACGGATGACAAAAACCAAACATCTAGAATAACAAACTACCTAGAACCCTATACATCTACATCTTTCTCTCCTTCTCCCCCTTTGTCTTCATCAACATACTCGGGATCAAGGATAACAAAAGGAGGGGTCCAGAGGACCATGGCAAGTGGATGGATCGAAGGTAGGGTCATGATAAGGAGAAGGTGTGGGGAATTTCTCGAGTAGACGGGGTAGATGGAGATGGAGGGCGGTCGGGGAGAATCTCTCAGTGGAAGGAGTGATAGGAGATGATGGGATAACGGGGGTAGGAGTGGAAGTGGAGGTGGGGAAGAGGTGTGAGGTGGACTAGGAAATGAGAAGGGAGGTGAGGAAGGTGGGGATATGTGTGTCTCTCGGTGGCTGGGTCTCGGGTATAGGAGAGGATGAGGATGGACCGGGTCGTGAAACCAAATGTGGAGGACGAAGAAGCACCAAGACCAAAATGGTCAATCGACGATCAATCTTATTCCCGGCTTCGAAGCAAGCTCATATGTCATGGATAACCGGAGTCTAGATCAATCCCCCGATCAAAAATCTCGCTCGCTTTCGGTCGGTGGCATCCTTCAGCTTCTCCAAGTCGGTCTTCACATCCATGAGACCCATCTTGAACTCGGCTCGCAAAGATGTCCAACTCGGCTTTCATAATCGTCTATGAGATGAGAGGGCAGCATCGATCATCTCTCTCAACCGTTCTTCGAGGTCCAATGATGGAGGAGGATGCGCGAGCCTCGTGCGCATAAGACCGTGATCCACGGGCTTGTGACCTCGGAGGAGCCCTTGATCGGCCCGATCCTTCCGGCTCGAATGAGATCTTCATAAAGTTCAACCGAGTCTTGCCGAAGGATGGGATGAACTTCATGCTCGGGTGGCCCCACATACCATATCTTGTAGTAGAACATAATGAGGGACACCAGTGAGGCAAAGGGCATGTATGATCCCTTTCGGGATGTAAACTTGAAGGCACTGATTTCTTTGAAGATCCATTGCCCAATGTTGAGAGGATTCTTCTGGATGAAGGCCGTGAAGAAACGATAATCCTTCCGAGCAAAGTGAGTATAGCTCCCTCCTTTCTGCACAAAATTCCGAGTGTAGATGTACCATATCACTCGGTGCAGTGGTGGCATGTCCGAGGGCTTGATAGACAGATGAGCAAGCTGATCATTCGGCACGTCCTGGGTGCGCATTAGGGTCCTATACACCTCAGCATTGGTGTATTGTGGTGTGGACGCCGGTGGAGGATGAGCAACCTTTAGGATCTTGTTGATAATAGCGGCGGACAAGGTGAATTGGACTCCCCTGACACACGTGGTGATCCTCTCCTCACCGTATAGCCTTCGAGTCCAATAGGTTGTTGGTTGCCATATTGAAATAAAACATCTTGACCAACTCCGGGTAGTAAGCGGCTTCGATGGAGATGAATGACTGATAGGCCCCAAACCAAGGTGAGAGATCCACATTGCATTCGCGATAAAGTTGCTCCAAGTCAACTCGAGACAACCGCACGTAAGCCACGAGATGAATGCGGTCCTTGAACTTGGCATTGAGACCAGGAGGAAGAGGAACCGGGGTGACTTTGAATCCCGGAGGCGGAGTCTTGTGAAGCTTAATCTCCTCTACTGCATTGTCGATAAATGGGGAGGCTCCTTCGTGCTCATCTTCTTCAGTCTCATAATCTGACGAAGAGCCAGTAACCTCGACAGTGGAGCGAGAGCCAGAAGCAGGGGTGGCATTCTTGGACCTTGTCTTTCGGTGAACGACGGTTCTTTTCCCTTTTGCTTTGCTCGACTCAGCCGCCCTCTTCCTTTTTGTGGCTGATGAAGGTTCGGATCCTTTGAAGACGAATCCCCTCTCTTAGGATTCGAGGATGGATTATCCTTAATCACAATACCCACTCCGGGATTCTTGTATCAATGCCTCTCGCAACTTCGTAGGATCGATTTGCTCCTTGGAGCTCGTGGAGGAATCGGTCGAGAGGATTGAGAGACTTCTTTAGACATTTGAGTGCTTAGGGTTTCGGAAGGAGAGAAGATAAGAAGAATTAGATGAAATTTGGTGAGGATTTGAAGGGGTTGATGAGGGATTGTGACGGATTCGAAGGAGAAGAAGAGAGAAAGTTGAAACTCTAGGGTTTACCGGAGTGAAGACGCGAGTTTGGAAGAACACCACTTGTTCACATATATATATAGACATGAGACCTCCTTACTCGAGTTTATCTATTTCTTACTTGAGTCTAGCAAACTTTCACTAACAAACTCGAGTACAAATGGAAGTTTAGGAAACTCGTCACTAACAAACTCGAGTACAAATTGAAGTTTAGTAAACTGTCACTAATAAACTCGAGTACAAATGGAAGTATGCCACATCGTTGATTTAAAATAGTGTAACGTTTGGAATTCACAGCTGACATACTCGAGTTTAGCTTACTCCTTACTCGAGTTTAGCAAACTTTCATTTACATATCGCGGTAAAGGTGAAAGTATACTAACCTGGACTTCAAAAATGTAGCGTGAATTTTTGAACCCACGATGAACATACTCGAAGTTTAGCTTTTCCTTACTCGAGTTTAGCATACTTGCACTTACAAACCGCAGTTTGTCCGGTCCTAAACGCAGTTTTGTTCCCCATACTCGAAGTCAAGCTATTGATGAATGTCGGGTTTGGCTTCATCGGTCCTAAACTCGAGTAAGCCATCCTATCCGGTATGGAACTTCGAAGCATTGAGTTATCCCGCAAGAGACATATCTAAACACTCCGATGCTCAAGTTAGTAAAGATTAATCATCAAAAACATAACTAACATTAGATTGGATGAAAAATTCTTACAATTCATTGGGATTTACCATTCCCAATTCTCTTCTTATGAAGTTGAAAGGTTCTTTGGCTAGAGGCTTTGTGAAGATGTCAGCAAGTTGAAGATGAGTTGGGATGAACATCACTTTGACATCTCTTTTCCGGACATGATCCCGAATGAAGTGATGCCTCACATCAATATGCTTGGTTCTTGTATGTTGCACGGATTTTTGGCCAAGCTTATTGTGCTTGTGTTGTCACACAAAATTGGGATTTCCTTCAAGTGAACTCCCAAGTCGCAAGTTGTTGTTTCAACCATAGCACTTGAGCACAACAACTTGAAGCAGCCTACATATTCAGCTTCGGTAGAGGACACGGCCACGAGATGTTTGCTTCTTTTTGAACCAAGAGACAAGTGAGTTGCCAAAGAATTCGCATTGGCCACTTGTGCTCTTTCTATCTGTCTTGTAGCCGGCATGATCCGAATCTCGAGTATGCCACCAAGTGTTCCGGTTGACCTTTGGGAAACCACGTCCAAGAGTCTTTGTGTCCGAGAGATATCTGAATATCCTCTTTACTTGTTCAAGCATGGGACTCTTTTGGAGCGGATTGGAACCTTGCACACATCCCAACACTGAATTGGATGTCCAGGCGACTTTGTAAGATAGAGAAGTGATCCAATCATTCCTCTATACTTTGTGATGTTGAAATCTTTGCCCTCCTCATCGCATCTAGTGAAGCGGTTGAGCTCATAGGAGTGTCGCACCATTGCACCGGTCCATCCCAAATTTCTTGACAAATCATTCGATATTTGGTTTGGGAAATAAATATCCCATCTTTTCTTTGCTTGATTTGCAGTCCAAGAAAGTAGTTGAGCTCTCCCATCATGGACATCTCAAACTCTCCCCGCATAGTCTTTGAAAACTCTTCACACAAAGCATCATTAGAAGCACCAAATATAATATCATCCACATATATTTGAACCATTAAAATTTCATTTAGCTTATTACTCTTTATGAAAAGAGTTGTGTCCGCTTTTCCTCTAACAAAGCCTTGATCTAGAAGGAATTTGCTTAATCGCTCATACCAAGCTCTAGGAGCTTGTTTCAGTGCCATATAGAGCCTTCTTGAGACGATACACATGATCCGGACAATGTTCATTTTCAAAACCAGGAGGTTGTTCCACATAAACTTCCTCTTGTATAAAACCATTCAGAAAAGCACTTTTCACATCCATTTGATATAGTTTAAAACCTTTTACACATGCAAAGGCTAGAAGTACTCTTATGGCTTCCAATCTTGCCACTCGGAGCATAAGTTTCTTCATAATCAATTCCTTCTTCTTGATTATAGCCTTTGGCAACCAATCTTGCCTTGTTGCGGACAATGATTGCAGACTCATCACGTTTGTTCTTGAATACCCATTTGGTGCCAATGACCGGATGATCTTTGGGCCTAGGTACCAAATCCCAAACATGATTTCTGTCAAATTGATGTAACTCCTCTTGCATTGCTATCACCCAATCATTATCCAAAAGGGCTTCATCAATCTTAGAGGGTTCTATATGAGATATAAATGCAGAAAAAGTTACTTCATTCAAAGTACTATTTCTGGTTCTTACTCCCTGATTAATATCACCTATAACTTGGTCTAAAGGATGATTTCTAATAAATTTCCAAGCTCTAGGATGAGTCCGATCAGGATTTTCAATAGAGTTTTGGGGATCAGCCTCAAAAAACATTTTCAGGATTTTCAATAGAAGTAGGAGTAGTTTTGAAAAGAATTGATTCTTGAAAACATTTTCTTCTTCATTGTCCAAGGCTTTATCAGATTTGGATTCACAGAAAACAACATGTATTGACTCTTCAACAATACGTGTGCGAGTATTAAAGACTCTATAAGCTCTACTCCTATTTGAATAACCAATGAAGATACCTATATCAGCTTTGGAATCGAATTTACCAAGATTCTCTTTACCATTGTTGTGCACATAGCACTTGCATCCAAAGACATGTAGGTGGCTGAGATTTGGCTTCCTTTCCTTGTAGAGTTCATATGGGGTCTTGTTGGTTTCTTCCTCAAATAGGCTCGGTTGGAGATGTAGCAAGCCGTACTCATCGCATCAGCCCAAAACACTTGAGAAGTGTTGTTTTCATTTAACATTGCCCTTGCCATCTCAAACAGGACTCTATTCTTCCTCTCAACCACACCGTTTTGTTGAGGAGTCCTTGGAGCCGAGAAGTTGTGATCAATCCCACATTGTCACGTAACTCAGCGAATAAGGCGTTGTTTTCAAATTCGCCACCATGATCGGTTCTTATACCGAAATTGCAAAGCCTTTCTCGTTCTGGACCTTTTTGGCAAAGGTAACAAATCGATCAAATGTTTCATCTTTAGATGACAAAAATATCGTCAAGCAAATCTAGAGTAATCATCAACTATGACCAAGGTGTAAAGATTTCCACCAAGACTTTTTACTCTAGCTGGTCCAACTAGATCCATATGAAGTAATTGAAGAGGTCTACTAGTTGAAATCTCATTTTTTGCTTTAAAAGAAGATTTGGTTTGTTTTCCTTTTTGACAAGCATCACGAGACTATGTCATTTTTGAAATTCAATTTAGGAATACCAATGACCAAATCCTTTTTCAAAGCAACTTGTCAAGTTGAAACATATTAACATGAGCTAATCGCTTATGCCATAGCCAACTCTCATTCAAGTTACTAACAAAACAATTTTCAGAAACCCGAAGCATTGCTAGAGAGGTTAAGAGTATAACAATTTCCATCTCTAGGTGCTCTAAATAAGGCTTTAGTTTTCAAATCATCAATGGGGACTAAATCTTTTCTAACAATCAAGCATTCATTTGAATCAAAGATAACTAGGTTACCCTTGTCGGTGCTTTGGCTCACACTTAGGAGGTTGTGACACAATCCTTCTACTAGGTAGACATCTTTGATGAGAGGACCTTCATTGTTTCCTATCTCACCAATTCCAGCAATTTTTCCGATTGGTCTCCTCCGAATGTGACTCTACCACCATCCTTTGGTTTGATTGAAAGAAATTTGGATTCATCTCCAGTCATGTGTCTTGAGCACCCACTATCAATGTACCACTTGTTGGGTCTTGATGCTCTAAGACAAACCTGCAATTTTCAAGGGATCAAGCCTTAGGTACCCATCTTTTCTTGGGTCCTTTGGAGTTAGTTTTGACCTTAGGAACATAAGTTCCTTTCGGTACCCATTGATAATTTCCTCTTTTGGTTTAATTTTTCTTTCCCTTTTATGAAAGCAAGATGAAGTAGAATGACCCTTCTTATTACGAAGAATTGCAATGTGCAAAGGGATTTGAAGAGTGAACTGATTTTGTAAAATAGTTCATGTATGTTTTCTCGACCACTCTTCTTCTTGCCTTTCTTCTTATCAAAGTTTGGTCTCAGTAACAATGCCCGATCTATCATTTATAAAATGTTGTTGTTTCAAAATGACATTGAGCATTTCACTTCCTCTAGTGAATTTCTCAAGTGCCTTTGTAAGATATGAATTCTTTTTCTTCAGATCAGGACAATCTTTACAAATAGTATTTTCGAAGAGGACAACATTTCAACTTGAGATTCAAGAGTAAGATTTTGGTTTTTCAGTTTGAAATATTTTTCAGCAAGTTTTTCAAATTCAAATTGCACGAGTCATATATTCATCAAACAGATCATCATAAGGAGGTTTGCAATCATATACCTCTTCAAGTTTAGCACGTTGCTCTTCTTCTTCAGCAACTAGGCATATATTTGCTTTTTCTTCCTCATCCTCATCATCTTCATCGATGATTTGTCACCCCAAATGCTTAGGAGACATAAGCTTTCTTCTTGTATTTGCCTGAACTTCTTCTTTTCTTTGTCTTTGTTGTTCACCAGGCATTCAGACTTGATGTGACCAGGCTTTTGACATTCGTAGCAGATGATCGGCTTCTTTGCCTCATAGCCGGAGCTACCCTTGTGAAATTTCTTGAAGCCTTGGTCCTTCTTGTAGAATTTCTTGAATCTACGAACCATCATGCCTATTTCCTCATCTTCGTCTACATTTTCATTTTCCTCATCTCGAATCTTTAACTTCTCTTGTAGACTTGAGGGCAATTCCCTTGTTTTTGCCATGAACTTCATCAAGTCCCTTCTTGAATTTGAGTTTAGCCTCATACTCGGAGAGACCGCCGAATAGAGCATTTATCGACGTCATTGACTCTCCTCGAGCCTCTTCAATATTTGTGACCTTTGCTTCCCATTCCTTGTTAAGGACATTCAAGATCTTCCTTACTTGGACTGGTTGGTCATATTCTTTTCCCAAGGCAGCAAGTTGATTGATGAGATGAGTGAACCTCACTGAACTCACCAATGGATTCGCCATGCTTCATTCGAGAAGATCATACTCGGCCATAAGAGTATTGACTCTGTTTTGCTTTACTCCACTGTTCCTTCATGAGCTATCTCCGAGCATCCCACATGGCCTTAGCAGATGATAAGGTGCAAATACGAAAGTATTCTTGTTGACTAAGTAAGACTGCACTTTGGAGAAGCAGAACCGCCTTTGTTGAGGGTGACGTTTCTTCGTCGTTCTCATCATATTCCTCTTCTAGCTTGGGAACTCTGACTCCATCTTCCACGGTTGATGGCTCATAATCTCCTCTTTCAAATACTCTCCAAAGACCATACTCAGTTGCCATAACAAACACTTTGAATTTGGCCTTCCAGAAGGAGTAGTGCTCTCCATTGAAGCCGGGTGGTCTGCTGATAGATGCTCCATCGTAAGATACCTTCCATAATGATCCTTCTCGAGTTGTTAAGCTCTTAAGAGAAGACCTTGCTCTGATACCAAATGTAAATGGAGCTATATACCCAAGAGGGGGGGGTGAATTGGGTATTTTAAAAACTTTTAGAAATATGCTCTGTTTTGAAATAATGAAACCAGAGATAGACAGAGGAGGAAGGGAAGGAAAGCTTGCTCAATGGAAATTATCCTGGTTCGTCTTATCTTTGACCTACATCCAAGTCCCAAGCCACACTTGGGATTTTCAATCCACTATACTCACAAACTGATTACACACTCGTACTCAAGAGTAGTTCTCTCTCTAGAACTCACTCCCCCTTACAAGTTGTAATCAATACACCCAACCACCAAGTCCCCCGACTTGTGGTTATCTCAATCAATAAATGATTTACAGATATAACTCTCTTACTGAGAGCAGATAAAATGAACACTGAAGTGCAAGTATCGATTGATACAATACAAGTGAAAGCTGAACACAATAAATGACTTAGTAAATTTTCGCTCTCGTAGGTGTATCGCTTGAGAAGAAGTTAATGAACTCTATTTATAGGTAGAGAACATTAAATGACCGTTGAATGATGAATCCAACCGTTGTAGGTGATTAGCATTAAGTCTGGTCATCTTCTCTCTCTAAGCTCCAACTAATCCGATCTTGATATGGTCGATGTGGAACTCGAGGATTTGCCCGTTGGAGAAGAGTTTTCTTGATGAAGAAAATGTTTTTGAACGTTGAGAGTTCGTGCTTCGATGGATTAACCAAAAGGATGTTAATTTTCCGAAGTGCAATAAATGCTCGACCACTTTATGCTTTTTCCCTTGATCTTCATTAATTTTCATCTCGTGCTAACCGAAATCCACTAAATAAACTTGTTAAACATATCGGGAGCATAAGTGAAAGATTCATGAAAGCATTTGGAACAAACAAGAGTGATTCAAGAATTCGTATAATTCAAAATGTAGTTTTTGCGTTGCATACTTGCGGTTTGTTCTTGTAAACTCGAGTATGTCACTTGTTCACAAGTGACCAAACGAAGATCCAATTGGATACTCGAGTTTCCACTTTTCGAGGCAAGTCATCGTGTCTTGTATTTAAAGGACAAGACCTATACTCGAGTTTGCCTATGCAAACCGAGTATGGGTTTAACTTGAAAAATCCATTTGCTCTCTCGGAAGTCCAATACTCGAAGTTTAGCAACGCAACCGCAAGTATTGACCATTCAATACTCGAGTTTGCCAATGCAAACCGTATTGATTTATCTTGAAAAAATCCTTTCTCTCGGAAGGTCAATACTCGAGTTTGTTTTTGGAAACCGCAGTTTTTGACTTTGTTTGAAAAACTTGTTTTGCTTCGGAAGTCCAATACTCGAGTTTGCCAAGCAAGCTGCGAGATTGGCTGTCCAATACTCGAGTTTGCAAATGCAACTGCAAAAGATCGACTTTGGTTGAAAACTTGGTTTCTTTCGTATGGCCTATACTCGAGTTTGCTAAGCAAAGCTGCGGCAAGATTGGCTGTCCCATACTCGAGTTTGCAAGAGCAAACTGCAGTATGGACTTTGGCTGAAAACTTGGTTCCTTTCTGTATGCCCTATACTCGAGTTTACCAAGCAACCGCGCAGTATTGGTTTGTCCAATACTCGAGTTTGCAAAGGCAACCGTGCATTGGCTGTCCAATACTCGAGTTTGCAAATGCAAACTGCAGTTTGCAACTTTCGAGTGTTTTTAAAACAACTTTGCAAACTTCAAAACATGTTTTACATTTGTTGTTAATCATCAAAACATATTGAGAACTAACAGTATCAGATTTTCTACATCAGTGTTTTTCTCGAGCATGCTCGAGTATCCCAAGTCTAATACTCAAGTATCTTCATCTAAAACACTTACCAAACACATTAAACCTACTATTACTCGAGTACAAGCATCAGTACTCGAGTATGTTTCATAAAAATGCATTTATCAGAGGTGAAATCGTTCAATATTACTCTACTAAACTTCTGATATTAGATAGAGCATTCCAATCAAATAAATTCAATCCAATAATCAGATAAAGTTATAGCTGAATGATTCCAAAAATGTTATTTTTCAATGACAATTTGGAAATACACTTTCAGTAAAAAAAATTCATTGATATGAGTCTCGTGTAATCCATGGATGAGATAAAGATTTTAAAAAAATGATAATGAAACATCAAAATTATTTCAAATCTTGAAAGCTCTTTCAAACTGTGATAATGCATTATGAATTCAAAATTTTCATGAATGAAAGATTCAGTTTTTGAAACATATTTGAAATCAATATTCACTCTAAAACACGATGGAAGTCAATCGATTCAATGAACATGTCCATATGCTTCAGATTTAGAAAACATGTTGAACAATTTTCTCAAAAGCAAAAGTCATGAAGATAGAGCATTATCGAAACATGCTTAGCATAATAGAATCATATGAGTACAATGACTTTGTTAGTTCTCTACGGGTTTTGATGATAACTGCCATTTGTAAACACAAGATATGGTATTGTCTTTGGTAAGTTGAAATTCTTACTGTCAAGACAAAACTCGAGTATTGGTCTCAATACTCGAGTATTGATTTGACAAAGAGTTGCTCAAATCAATTACACAAAGCCATACTCAAGTATTGATACACATACTCGAGTATTGGACTTACGAGAGAGCACTCCAAGTTTTTCACCCGAGCCAAACTCGAGTATGGATATGAACACTCGAGTATGGAACACACGAGAGACAATTTCAACATTGACTTAAGATCTCAATACTCAAGTATTCAATTGAATACTCAAGTATTGGTCATCGGAAAGTCATCAAGTTTTTCCATCTTATGGAAACTCGAGTATTGATTACGCATACTCGAGTATTGATTTTTCACAAAGCTTTCATACCTAACACTCTTTTATGAAAACTCAAGTATTCATTTGAAAACTCAAGTATTGACTTGACATCAATTTATCAAAGTTTTTCAAGCATCTTGAATACTCAGTATTGATACACATACTGAGTATTGGTGACGTGAAAGACTACAAGTTTTATGCATATATTGAATACTCAAGTATTCATTTCAATACTCAAAGTATTGACTTGGGAAAGTCTTCACAAAGTTTTTCAAAATGAATGCATACTCGAGTATTGAGCTAAAAACTCGAGTATTAGGCATACAGAAAGCTTTGCCCTTTGTCAATGACTTGAACACTCAAGTATTGGAATCAATACTCAAGTATTGAGGTTTTGAACTCAAACTTATTTTCATATCAAAAGTTCAAAACTCGAGTATGGTTTTGGATACTCAATTATTGACCCTATTTCAATGTGAAGGTCCAAAGTCAAATCTCGATGACTCTTCTCTGTAAGAAGAATACTCAAGTATCAAAATGAATACTCAAGTATTGACTTAAGTGCACAGTGACAAACTCGAGTATTGATACACATACTCGAGTATTGAACGCTAAGTTTGAAAATCAAATCTGACGATTTTAATATACCTTCTTGTTTGATCCTAATACTTCCTATGATTATTCTCTAATGTTCCTAGAAATGTTTAATCACTTTATTGCTAAGTTTTAGACAGATTAGCGAATGTACATTGAAGGTTTAAAGCAAAAGCAAAAGTGATGTCGGCACATTAAATGCAAACGAGAAAGTTGCATTCTTTTGGGTAATCTATCTGCACACGCCTACAAGGGATTAAAGAATGATTTCTACATCCAAAGAGCTGCTATTCCAATGGACTAATTTGCGAGAGAGTCAACTCGATATTCTACCCAACTGGATTAAGTACAGATTAGAGAGAAGAAGACCTTACCTTGCCCGAGAACTTTGGTTAATCAAAGCAACGGTAATAATGAAGATTACAACGGTCAATTAATGCTCTCTTAGTATAAATAGAGATGCATTCAAGTCTTCTCAATAACTACAACAACTGAAAACAAAATACATTCAAGTCTAGCATTTATTCTTTGGTTTTCAAGTTGTATTGTATATTTTGATACTTTGTACTTGAGTGATTATTCTTATCTACTCTTAGAGAGAGTTTCTACTTGAAAAACATTTATTGTAAAGAATCACAAGTCGGGGACTTGGTGATTTGGGAGTTCATTGATTACAACTTGTAAGGGGAGTGAGTTCTAGAGAGAGAACTACTCTTTGAGTACGAGTATGTAATCTTTGTGATAGTGGAAAATCCTAGAGAGTCCGGGATTTGGATGTAGGTCAAGTTGTTAGGATAGAACCAAGTATAAATCTCGTGTCCATTTGTTCTTCCCTTTACTCTGTTCATCTCTTGTTTTTGCTTTGTCTAAAAACATAGCAACTTACAAAAGTTTTTAAAATACCCAATTCACCCCCCTCTTGGGTATATAGCCCCACTTTCAGACTTTGCTATTGTCCAAGAGATAATCTTGCATCTTATAATTGAATTTAGAAACATATGAATGGTCAAGGCAAGTATATGGCTACTCAAAAGAATGGATGAAGACAATGTTGATGTATTTGAGTAACAAAATGACTAATAGGATTTATAAATGATGAAGCACAGACTCATTAGTCCAAATGACTAGAGTTCCAGAATATCATCCTAGTAAGTTATTCCATATGATGATTAATGCATTAATATTACGCACTAATGAACATTTATAAAGCTTGGAATAACTTAGCCAACCAAGAACTTATACTTAAAGTATAATAGATTCACAGAGTGAATTCTTTTCTTCAAGATAGACTTGAAACTCGTATATGTGAAGAGTTCAAGTATCGTATTAACTACTAAAGATCAATATGTGAATGACAGGGAAAATCAGCTGGATAAATTTGAAGCATATCCGACATTTAGTAAACAATATTAACTTCCATTTTTGAAACATCATTTGAATGCAATCAAAATATTTTTCAAAACATTTATATGCATTCTTTCAAAACAGTAAAAAAATTTTAGAATTGTGCATCTTAAAAACATAATCTTAGAAAGTTTTGCACAAATTCACTTATGGTCCATTTTAGCAATCTGAAAATATTTTGAAAATCATAAATGATTGATTGCTAATGGAATGCAGTAGTGGACAAGTATTCATTACCCAAATATGAATATCATATAAACAAAGTATAGGGTAAGATTAAATATCACCATAATTCTTCTTGTCCTTGTAGACCGACTTGCTTGATCAAGTTAGATTGATGTAGATGTCTCCTGCTTCGACATTCATCATCAACATCAAGCATTGCTTCTTTGGCTTTCTCAAGTGTAGAATTATCTCACTATGTAATTGCTCTCTTGAGAAGCTCTCTTTGATCCTATAATACCATATAAGACTTTTTCTCTCTTGGTATCCAACCTTGCTTGGATCCAATCATTATTAGCGTATAGGAACAAAATCATATGCTTTTAGGAATATAATCAATTCATAACAATTAAACACCTTGAATTAACATGAATTTTTATAGGAAATAATTTCTTTTCAAATTATCATGTCTGCATAAAGAGTTAGAATTTTTAACAATGAAATCCTTTTATGAATCTGTCAAATAGATTTTCAAAGAGTAAGAAAGAAATCAATTTCAAAATAGTTTACAATGCTCATTCATAATATCCAAAGTATAAAACCTCAATAATTATTACTGATAATAAAGTAGGAGATTTTACCATTGTATACCTTTTACCTTAGGTAGTTGGAGAATTGACTTTGCTTACCCACTGCTTCATGGGTGTATGCAAAGTTCTCTCAAAAGGTATAGATTCCACGAATCTTCTGCTTGACACTTGAAAAAATCTCCTTTTCGATTCATAAGAAATTCTTTGACTCTTAATCTTATCTATATCTTTATGTCCATTCTTTTTGGAATCAATCTGCACACACAAGGCAACAAATGGACATTTTGGTACCCACTTATATTTGGGTCCTTCACTGTTAGTTCGAGCCTTAGGGGAAACATAAGTTCCCTTTGGTACCCATTGATAATTGCCAACAGTTTTGTCTCTTCTTTCTTTCTTATGAAAACATGATGAGGTATTATGTCCCTTTCGGTTACAATAACTACAGTGAGCAATGGGATTCGAAGAGTGGACAGTTTTTTGAAAATAGTTTAAATAAGATTTTCCACCACTTTTCTTTTTCCCTTCCCTTTTGTCAAAAATATGATTGTAACCTATGCACGATCGATCATTTGTAAATCTTTGAGCTTTCAAAATAACATTGAGCATTTCACTACCTTTCTTGAACTTCTCAAGTGTTTTTGTAAGATAAATATTTTTCTTCTCAAGATCAGGGCATTTTTCACAAGAATGATTTTCACAAACCAGGGGAATATCTTTAGCTTCTTGCTCAAGTAGTTTGATTTTCTTTCTTGAAGTAATAAGCTCTCTAGCAATTTTTCTAAATTCAATATACAATTCATTATATTCAGAAAGTAGCTCATTATATGTAGGCTCAGAGTCACTTACCACATCGTTATTTTCATATTGTTCTTCAGCAACTAGACAGACATTTGCTACTTCTTCTTCGTCACTTTCTTCATCTGAAGAAATATCTCCCCATATGGCAAATGCATAAGCTTTGTTCTTGAAGTGGTTGAATCTTTTATTTTTCTCCTTTTCCTTATCCTTCAACTGAGGACATTCAGATTTGATATGGCCCGGCTTCTCACACTCGTAGCAAATGATTTGATCTTTATCCATGAATTATTGTCTGTTGCTAGAAGTTCCTTTCTTGAATCTGTTTCTGAAGCCTTGATCCCTCTTGTAGAATTTTTGAATTTTCGAACAAACATAGCCATCTCTTCGTCATCCTCATCTTCCTCATTGGGTTCTTTTTCTTTCACAGCATTCAGAGCAACACCTTTGTTTCTATCATTGTTAATATCATCCAAGCCTTTCTTGAATTTCAGTTTGCTTTCATATTCAGATAGACTTCCGAATAGAGCAGCAACTGATTACATTGATTCTCCAAGGGCTTCTTCGATTGCTGTGACCTTAGCTTCCCAATCTTTAGTCAAGACATTGAGGATTTTCCTGACTTGAGAATTCTATTCGTATGTTTTACCCAAAGATGATAATTGATTTATCAGATGAGTAAAACAAAGTTGAAATTCTCCTATGGATTCTCCGGTCTTCATACGTAGGAGATCATATTCGGTTGTCAGTGTGTTGATACGATTCTCCTTAATACTATAGGTTCCTTCATACTCAATCTCCAATGCTTTCCACATGTCTTTTGCATTCGTCAGATTGCAAATTCGAAAGAACTCTTGATGACTAAGAGCACTTTAAAGCATCAAAATGGCTTTGCTGTTGAGAGTAACAAGTCTCCTGTCATTCTCATCGTACTCTTCTTCACGCTTGTTTGTTTTAACTCCATCTTTAGTGACAAATGGTTTATAATCACCTTTCTCAAACACATTCCATAGACCAAATTCAGTAGCCATAATGAAGACTCTAAATTTGGCTTTCCAAAAGGAATAATGTTCTTCGTTGAAACCAGGAGGATGATTGATAGAGGCTCCATCAGGCAATATTCCTTCCATGATCTTTCTCGAGATGTTAAGCCCAACTGAGAAACCTATGCTCTGATACCAAATGAAGGTGGAATATCACCTAGAGGGGGGTGAATAGGTGATCTCAAAAATTCTTTCGCGGTATGATGGATAAACAATGAAAGCAGTAAAGAAGTAAAGAGAAATGACACATAGAAATTATACTGGTTCGATCCAACTCCTTGATGTTACACCCCTACCGGCCTCGCCTTTCCAAGTGGCGGGTTAGAGGGATTCCTTTTATTGGTTACCTCGCCATCATTAATTAGTCCATTTAATACATATCAGATTTAACGCAGTAGAGCATTTGACCGGCTTGGACAACCAAATGTACTGATAAAAGTAAAATAAACAGAAAGTAAAAGTCCCCAGAGGGTTAAGGGTACAGTTATCCAAAGTAGATACCAAAACATAAATACAGTCATTCCCAAAAATAAGTACAAAGTACGATAGGGCATCCCCTACCTTTCACTACACTGCCATGAATTACCTTCCAAAAAGGTACTTTTATCCCAAGCACGACCCCCTGTGTCTACAAAAGCGTCTGGGGGCCGATAACCGTCAATACTCAAATAACAAATGTGTAGAGAGTATGTATGTAACCATGTCAGATATAAAAACATCACTGATATGCCAAACATACCACATATGCAAACAGATCATATCATAGTAAAACAAACATCACAGTCCATAGAACCCGTATAGCTGCCTCACCAAGGCAACCCTCGATCTCACAGGACTCTCAACCCGTAAAGCCACCCTTACTAGGCTAGCCCCGGACTGAAACTCAACCGTACAGCCGCCAACCAAGGCCGGCTTCAGACTGAATGTCCTCAGCGCTAGGAATCATACAACTCTATATGCATATTTTGCATAACATATACAAAGAAAAACACACATGGCAAACACTAATACACAGCAAAACACATAAAGATAAATGAGTAAAGCGGTTACTACCTGGTGAGGTAAATATTGTCCTTAATATTTTATTGGTCCCGTTGACTTCCCAAGGGTTCCTTTGACCTATATATCATTAAAATACACTTATTCAGTATTTACAAAAATGCCATCACATTTTTCTTATTAAAATCGAGCCCAACCCAAAGTTTTCCAGAAATCCAATGATTTTGGCCCAACTTGTAAGATTTTTAATAAATTCCAAAAAAATCATTTTTGCATGCTTCCAGTGCCATTTTTAACCATTGAAATGTCTATTTTCCATGAAAAATATTCCCAGGCCCTGAAAGCACTTTTATTTTGGCGCGTTCCTCACTTTTCACACCTGGGTCAGATTTCGCTCTCAAGGTTGCACTGAGCTAACTTTGCCAATTTTTATCTATCAATTGGTAAATCAAAAATATATCAAGTTACATATCAAAATTTTTCTCCAGATGTATAATTTTCACCTGTAAAATCTCAGCTCAAACCAACGTCGTTACTATTTTAAAAACAAATTTGAAGCTTCGCTGCCCAGAATCCAGAATACTGGCAGCAAGCTTCTTCCTTGAGTTTTCGGGGTTTTCGAGTTCCGAAACTTAAACCATAGCTTAACCCCACAAAAAATCACATTTTAAACCCTTTGGGACCATCAAAAAATCCAAAACCAGACCCCAAAACCAAGCCCCAACCAAAAGCACGAAAATCCAAAGTTTAAGCTCTAGAGGTTCAAGTTGTCGGTAGTTACCTATTTCGGAGCTTCGGCTTGGTGGAAGAGGTGGTTGAGAGCTTGATCTTGGCTATGGAAGCTTGCTGGTCCCTTCTCTCTCCTTCAGCTATGCCACACCTCTTAGGAGGTAAAAATAACAAGATAAGCTTCTTTTAATATTAATCAAAAAAGTAACCAACTAGTTCCAAAGAAATTGGGTAATTCTTCCATTCGGTTGGTAATTAATTGACTTAGTTTCATCATTATCCCATGCAACTGATTCTAAAAGCTTCTAGGAGGTGAAGTGGCATATTCCAAGCCCTTTCATAAGATTCCCCTTTTATTTGGATAGGAATTACTTAATTTGACTCAAAATGACATTTTGACTCACCGGCGGGGCCCACGCTTTACTTAATGAACTAGTCAAGCTTGTTTTTTTTCCTTCAAATCAAATTTTACTAATTGGAGAGGGTCTTATGCATGTAAGGGGTCCCACAAAACTGATCCCCATTAATTAATTCCATTTTCTCACTTTATTAGTCAAATTCAGGGTCACGGTCTTTATCAGGTCCCACCGGGTCCAAAAATGCGTCTTTTTGTTCTTTTCTCTGTCTTTGCCAGATATTCTCCCCTGCCTGGGAATATTCTTGTGGCGCCTTCCCATTTCCATGGCATCCCCACATTTGCCTCATTCCGTGCAAAAATAATCCTCTAACTAGTCCCTATCGGTCCCTTTTCTATCGGTCTATCGCCTGTGGGTTCAGCGTCTTATGTTTGGACCAGAATATGGATAAAATCATTTGTTTTTCTCTCCTCTCTCATATAGGACAAAATTCAATGCCCAAAGGTCAAGGAATTGACCATTTTGCCCTTGCTTTATCTTCCTTTAATCGTGGTGACATGTGTCCCTGTGCAATGATTACCTTACCTCTTGCTTTTTGGAACATGCCTTTTTCAATGTCTCTTGCTCTCTCCTATCCTTGTATGGCGCATACACACTTCTACGAGTCAAGAATTTTTGTTTTGTCATATACCCTGGGCCCGCACCTTTTCGAACCTGGGCCCACCAGAGACTCTTTCTCTCTGGTCAAAGTGGGCGACTTTTTGGGCCTTCCCGGCGTCCACTTTCTTGTCTCCCACTATACAGACATTCCTTTTACATTGAATATTTTATTACAAAATATTACACAAATAATAACAATTCAATTACAGTCAAAACTCTTCATTAATTTATGAGCAATTATAGTTACACCATTTACAACAGTAGGGGTGTTACACTTGACCTACGTCCAGTACCCAGACACTGCAGGATTTCACTATCTATAAACTTGATTACACACTCTGTAACTCTCGAGTAATCCTCTCACTAGGACTTACTCCTCTTTACAAGTTGTAACCAAATAACTACAGACACAATTACACACTCTGTACTTAGGATGATCCTTTCTCCCTAGGACTCACACCCCCTTACAAGTTGTAATTGTACACCCACACTCAAGATACCTCTATCTTGAGTTTTGAACGAATATAAGACAATTGATAAAACTCTCTCACAGAGTATATAATGATAAACACTGAAGCTCAGTAATATCAGAAGATATATATACATAATAGATATTGAACTTTCTGTATGCTTTGTCTATGTATCCATTGGTTTTGCTAGATGAATTCAATCCTTTGAGTATTTATAGTAGTTGAAGATTGAGACTGTTGAAGGATTTGAATCTACCCGTTTGAATATTTAAATATGTCCGTTGAGAGATTTAAACGTCCGCACCTTCTACTTAACCTCAATCGATTGTCCGCTTAGTTGGGTAAACTTTACAGTTGTCATTCACGTGCTCTCGGACAAATGGCAGCATTAAATATTGATTCGGTGCGTTCGGTAGAATGGGCTAGCCTTTATTTGGTTCTGTGCATTGTCTCTGTTCGGCGTCTCTCTCGGTGCGTTAGAGCTCATCAAAATTCAAACATTGTTAGAACATCTGAAAAACACTCAGAGAGATGATTAATGATATCACAGATAATAATGAATGATGTATTGGAAGATATAAACAATTAATCAAATCATTCGGATTAAGTTACAGATGATTTGTGTTTGCTGATATATTTGCTGATATACCATACTCGAGTATCTAAATTTATATACTTGAGTATCCAGTGAAAGAACACTTGATAGATGCTTCATACTGATCAAACTTGGTTAGGAATAGTAAGAATCAATAATATGAAGTATCCATGGCTTAATCAAGGAATTTCAGATTACGAAGACAGAGATTCAAAAATTTATATGCTTAACTCGAGTTATGACTGGAGTCATGATTCAAAATATTTCAAATGCAATTTTGATGACTCGAGTTATGACTCGAGTTATTGTTGAAATAGTTCAGATTTAAAAGATTTAAAATTTGATGACTTGAGTTATGACTAGAGTCATCGCTGAAATATTCTAAACAGAAAAGAATTGCAATAGGATGACTGGAGTCATGATTAGAGTCAAAAATGAAATTTCACAAACAGAGAGACTGGAGTCATCACTGGAGTCATTTTACAAATAATTCAATCAGAGAGAATTTCGAATGAGATGACTAGAGTCATGACTGGAGTTATGATTGGAGTCATACCTGGAGTCATATCAGCAATTTACATCCGTTCATCTCTCGACATTCGCATGACTGGAGCCATGACTAGAGTTATGACTGGAGTCATAACTGGAGTCATATCAGCAATTTACATTAGTTCATCTCTAACACTCGCATGACTGGAGTCGTAACTGGAGTCATGACTGGAGTCATAATGTAAATAATTCAAACCAAGAGGAATTTAGAATAAGATGACTGGAGTCGTAACTGGAGTCATGACTAGAGTTAAGCATAATGACTGGAGTCATATCAGGTTTTGTGGCAAAAACACATTTGAAACAACGAAGTACGATAGATGACTCGAGTTCATAAGTGATAACTCGAGTTAGGCTCATTTTCAAAACACGATTTGCTAAAGCTATGATTTGGAGTCATATTTCCTAACTTGAGTTATATCATATCAAATGAATATTGAAACAATTAACGCAAGTTCTTGACATTACAATTGTTAGTCATCATTAAAGCATATACAGAACTAACACAATCTCCAATCTTAATCAATATTCATTGTTTAAACTTCATAACTACATTTATACATAAGGATTAATCAAAGTAAATGATAAATGTACTATTCAAAATTAAGACATCATCAAAATTAATCATAACTAACAAAGTGTTTTCGTAAGATATACATTTCTTTTCTCCAAAACACAGCAAGTGTCACACACCTTTTTCTGAAACCTTTCCCAATCTTTTCAAAAGTGTTTTCACAAGTAGAAATAGGAGAAGAAGCATTTTGAATTTATTCTTCTAAAGATTTTATTTTCCTTTTTGAAACAAGAAGCTTTTTGCAATCTTTCGAAATCCAATTATAAAAGAGAGTTATATTCAGATAGTAACTCATCAAAAGATGTTCAGAATCATTTACCTCTTCATTTTCTGATTCCTCCTCTTGAGCCACAAGACATATGTTGGCTCTTTCTTCCTCATCGGCTTCATCTTTATCAAATGAACTGTCTCCCGATATAGCTGAGACATAAGCTTTCTTCTTGAACTTATTGAATTTCTTCTTTTCTTTCTCTTTGTTCTTGGTGGGGCATTCGACTTGATGTAGCCAGGCTTTTTACATTCGTAGCATATGATTGGCTTCTTCGGCTCAGTGTTGGAGCTACCCTTGTGAAACTTTCTGAATCCAGTACAAAGACTTTGAATTGTGGATGGAGCATAGTCTCCTCTCTCAAACACCCTCCATAAGCCATATTCGGAGGCCAATACAAAGACTTTGAATTTAGCCTTCCAGAAGAAGTAGTGCTCTCCATTGAAACCCAATGCTCTGTTGATTGAAGCTCCATCAGGTAGAATTCTATCAATATTGATCCTTCTTGAGATGTTAAGCTCTTTTGAGAAGACCTTGCTCGATACTAAATGTAAATGGAGGAAATCACAAAGAGTGGTTGAATTAGGGATTTTAAAAATTCTTTTCAAAGCACCCAAACATAGATAGCAAAATAGGGTATAACAGAGGAAAAAAGAAAAGCTTGACATACCAGGATTTATACTGGTTCGGTCTTAACTCTTGACCTATGTCCAGTCCCCAGACACTCTGGGATTTTCACTATCTCTAAAATCAGTTACACATTCTATACTTGAAAGTTATCCTCTCACTAGGATACACTCCCCCTTACAAGTTCTAAATTGATAAACCCAACCTCAAAGTCTCACATATTCTTACAATGATTGATAATTAATGATAAACACTTTAAAAGAGTAGATGAAATAATCATTGAAGTACAATATATTAAGAGATACTTTACAAGTAGGTAGAAAACACTAAATGCAGATGAAACTTGATAGCTTTTCGTTTTATGTATTGTGGTTAGTATAGAGAATTGAATGCTTCATCTTATATATGTTAGAAGCATTAAATGACTGTTGGAATCATTAATGTAACCGTTGGAGACATTAATGTAGTTGTTAGGTTGTAACTTGGTCTATTCTTCTCTCTAGCTTTGAGTTAATCTAGGTGCTCAGAAATTCATGTTGACTTTCCTTCAAATTAATCCGTTGGATGATGTGGCGCCATAGAAGGAAAGAAAGCATTTAAACCTTTGCAAAGTCTAGAGAATGATTTGCCAAGAGGATGCTAAGTTTTTTGGACCAGCAATAAATGTTCTGACATCACCTTTTGCTTCAACCTTAATCTTCATTCTAATATACTTTTGATCATCTGAAACTCACTAACAAACTGATTAGACATAGTTAAGAACAGTAATGAGTGATGATAGGAAGTATCTAAATCATACATGAAGATTTCACAAATTCGTCAAAGCTTATTTTCAAACAGCACTTTAAACTGGAGTTTGTTCAAGAAAACTTCACTTTACAACATTTTCTCAAAAGCAAAACTCGAGTTTAGAAACACAAACTCGAGTTTGGTTATTTCTAAAAATGAACATTGTGATTGAGCTTTGTGTTGGCTCCAAATGTTTTGATGATAACAAGTTTTTAAGTTTTGAGTTTTTGAAAATAAAGAACTTGAGAAAATCTGATTTGAGCATGGATTCTTGAGAATAGGATTATGATTCTCAAGAATGGTTGGCAAATGCTTTTAGAATCAAGCTTCATGGGATAATATATATTTGTGGTCAAGATTCTCGAGAATGCATATTGGATTCTCGAGAATGCGAGAAAGCAGAACAGCAGAATAACTCTCGCTCTCGGGAATAGCCTGCAGAAGTTCATTCTCGAGAATGAAGTCTTGATTCTCGAGAATGAAGGTATATCTTGAATAAGATTTTTTTTTCCGTTATAATTCTCGAGTATGATCAAGCGACTCTCGAGAATACCTTAGAAAATCTCGTGCAGCTAATTCTCGAGAACTCTTCCATTACTCTCAAAAGCGATCTCTGCCTAATTGCACTTATGGAATTCTCGAGAATGAGAATTCAAATTCTCGAGAATGCATGAAGGTCCTCGATCTATTCTCTCGCTTCAGAATTAAAACAATTCTCAAGAACCATATATGAATACTCGAGAATGGCTTATCAGTATTTTTGGAAATCTGGTATAAGGAATTCTCGAGTATTGAGATAGAATTCTTGAGAATATGTGAAACTTAATTTCTCTGGAAAATACATTTCTTCACAAGTTCTCTAGAATCAAGAGAGCAATACTAGAGAATCATTATCACCTTCTCTGTTTTTGTAATATGCAGTTTATCTGGCTATCTGAACAAAACTGAATACTCGAATATATGAACATTGGGTATTGTGTATCAGGGAATGCAATTCTTCTGAAACTTGAAACTGATGATTTAATTATTCAGCTATATCTTTTACTAAATCATTCACTTTATCTATGAAATTACTAATCTTCATTTTGAGTGATTTTCGGATGTTTTAGGTAATATTCAAATTCGACAGATTTAAGCGAAAGCACTAAGAAATAGAGCCGACATACTGCAGATAGCTCACAACGGAAAAAGCGCCGAAACAAATTTTAAACATTTGCCCATCCAAGACAACGACAAAAGACTACCAACTAAGCAGACATTAGATAGTGGGTAAGTAGAGAAGAGCGGACGATTAAATCATGATTATGCGAATACTTCCAAGAGTTCACAACAGGCAAATTCAAATTCCTCTACGAACAAGTTCAAATTCTTCTCAACGGTCATCAAACTTCAACTAATATAAATTACCGAAGGTTTGAAATCAAATACAGATATTTTGAAATACAAAGCATGCAAGCGATCTTATTTTGTTCTGCATTTTATTGTCAGATTTCATTGTTCTTCAATGTTCATTTGTATTCTACGCAAGAGGAGTTATTCAAACACTTATTCATTCTATTCTGAGGTTAAAATCTTAAGGTTGAGGAACCTTGAGTGTGGGTGTAGAATTACAACTTGTAAGGGGGAGTGAATCCGAGAAAGAGAGGATTATCCTTCGTTTACAGAGTGTGTGTAATTGTTCTTGAAAGATAGTGAAATCCCAGGTGTTCTGGGGACTGGACGTAGGTCAGTTATATTAGACCGAACCAGTATAAATTGTCTTGTGCCCACTTCTCTTCATTGTTTCATTTTTCTGGTTCTGTTATATTAGCCTTCACGTATTTGGAAAAGATAATTTTGAGATCACCTATTCACACCCCCCCTCTAGGTGATATTCCACTTTCACTTTGAAGTACACTTTAAGATAAGAGCAAACTCGAGTCATTAAATGACAAACTCGAGTTTGGGACTTTTTGAAATGAAAATATGTTTAAGTCCACAAAGCTCAAACTGGAGTTTTCAAATACAAACTCAAGTTTTCTTAAATGCAAAAATAGTGAGAAGCTCTCGGCCTACCACAAAATGGAGTTTAAGAAAATCAAATCGAGTTTCCTCATAAGAGTAGAAACTTTGAAAACTCTCGACCAAGCGCAAACTAGAGTTTACTAAGCTAAACTCGAGTTTGCTTGAAAGTTAAAAAAACTTTAAAAGCTCTTGGCCAAGCACTAATTCGAGTTTGACAAACTAAACTCGAGTTTAGTTAAGTTCAAAAACATTGAAAGCTCTCTATCTAACACAAACTTGAGTTTTCCATAACTAACTCGAGTTTGCTTTAACTTGAAAAACTTAGACTGCTCTCTATATGACTTAAACTTGAGTTTACCAATACTAACTCGAGTTTGGCTAAGTTTAGAAAACTTGAGCTACTCTCTATCAAGTCCAAACTCGAGTTTGACAACTCTAAACTCGAGTTTCCCTTTAACAATAAATTTTTCAACTTAACAAAGACAAACTTCATTTTAAGTTTACAATTGTCAATTATCATCAAAACACGAGCACTAACACGTTACATATTTTATATATTTAGAAAACCCTACATGTCTTATTTATTCATGTAAAAGTTCATGATTTGAGAACTTCTTTTGATACATAAAATAATGACCACAAGGTGACTAATTCCAGAAAAACTGAAATCTAATATTTTCCCCAACTTGCACCATTTGGGTCTTTTGATTCCACTCCCAACATGCTTTTACCTCATTCGGCATTTTTCAATGCAATGGAGGCCTAAAAACAAGTGTAGGAATTTACTTCCTAATTTTCTAGATTAAACTACAATTTACTAAAACTTCAAAAGCTAGAGCTCAAAAACTTACCTGGCCTCTTAAAGTTCTTACTCCTTTTCCTTGCTCCTATTTTTTCCTTGCTCCCTATCTCAATCAATTTGAATTGAGTTTTGGTGTAAAGAAAATGAAGAGGGGAGACCTCTATTTATAGGAAATCTCAAGCCCAAGTGGACACCACCATGTGCACCTCTTCTTTAATCTCAACCATTGGATCTAATTTACTTTACAAGACTTAATCCTCCCCCTCCACATATGCTAGTGGACTTTGGGGGCTTTGTGATGTCACCTTAATGACATAATCAAGGCTTAGGTGTCCCTTAATGCCACATGTTCATGCCCTATTGGTTTGTTAGTTAATCATGGCCATTATTTCTTTATTAATCAAGCTTTATGCACTTTAATCTTTACTTATTTCCTTTATCTTTTATCAAGTTGAAGACATATGCTACTAATCTTTATTTAGTGCAAGTTTAATTGCCAATTAGAATTTGCTAATTTTTTATAATTTAATTGTGTCTTCATTGTTGGTTATGATTAGTTTTGATGATGTCTTATATAGATGCCATTATTAAAAGCAAAAAGATTGAGTAATATAGTTATCTCCTACATTGACTAACTACTATATTTAATGTGGATTAGTTCAAGTTGAATCATAGAGATTAATCAAGAAGAAGAGGAGATATTGAAGAAGGTATAACTTGTTAAGAATGATGAGTCCAAGTTGAATGACAAAGAATGATCAAGAGAAGAAAGAGTTGGATTATGAAGAATAATCAAGATGGGAGATTAAAGAAGGAAGAACTTGTTGAATGGAATGAGAATATAATTATTCAAGTTCTTATATTGATGCTAGAAGGCTCCAAGATCATATGGAAGTTCGAATGGCTCAATTCAGAATTAAAACAAGCAAAAATGAGGTTCTGGATGAGAAAACTCGAGTTAAGGACTCAAAACTCGAGTTTTGAGTGTCTTCAGCATCTCTGGCATCTCTGGACTAGGAAAACTCGAGTTTACAAGTGAAAACTCGAGTTTGCAAGTGAAACCTCAAGTTTGCAAGTGAAACCTTGAGTTTACAAGCAAAACCTCGAGTTTTCAAGACCGATCAAGCAACTTCCTGGTCTACTTTGTTTCACGTTCAGCTTGGACGAGGTCTCGTAATTTCGATGATATCTCCCAAACTAGAGATCCAATTGAGGTGAAACCAGAGGCATATGAAAATAGACTTCCAATGCGTCATTTTGATATAAAATTCAAGCCCAAAGGAGTTCATATTAAGAAGATATGAATTGTGGAAGTTGACTATAAAATTCACGCCACACGCAGACAAGCTTTCGATTTTTGAGTGTAACTCACAAACTACAAATCGGATTGAGTTGAAATCAGTGGCATATGAAAGTAGACTTAAATTCCACCAAGATTTGAAGAAACCAAAATGGAGTTCAGACCAGGGATATATGGCCTTCAAAATTTGACGTCAGTTCGGGGACGTTGCAAAACATTTGGTCAAGAATGCCTTCATTCATCGGATCATAACGGACATAATACAATGAGTTTGGAGCTGATTCTTCTTGCGTTGGTTTCTTACCTCGGGCTTGGACATGTAAACTTGAGTTTGAAATTGGCCAAGAATTTTTCAAGTTTTCTCGAACAAAGCAAAACCGTCGGTTTTCGGAGAAAACTCAATGTTTCATCACACGAGAGACTTCTCGTATTTTATGGAAAATGAAAAGCTCGAGGTTTTTGGTAAAACCTCGAGGTTTGGCCATACGAGAGTCCCCTAAGTTTTGAACACTTGAAAACCTCCAGTTTAGTTTAACATGAAAATTCCAAGTTTTCACAAGATTTGTGAAACCTCGAGGTTTGATAAGAAACCTCGAGTTTTGACTTGGCGAGAGAGAATCAAGTTTTAGCCGCTTTTTCAAAACCTCCAGTTTTTGATTTAGCGCAAAATCTCAAAGTTTTCATATTTGAATGAAAACTCGAGGTTTGATCGAAACCTCGAGTTTTGGCCAACCCAAGAGCACTCCGTTTTTAATGTTTTGAAAACCTCCATTTTTGATGTTTTGGACTAAAATCGAACTTACATGTCAAAGTCCAAACCTCGAGGTTTGAGAAACAAACCTCAAGGTTTCATCGCTGATTCTAAAATTCAAATTTGACGAATTTGTAAAACCTTCTTGTTTGATCTTAATACTTCCTATCATTATTCTCTAATGTTCTTAGATATGTTTAACCACTTTGTTAGTGAGTTTCGGATGAATTAGAGAATGTTCATTGAAGGTTTAAAGCAAAAAGCAAAAAGTGATATCAAGCACATTAAATACAAAAACCGTAAAGTTGCATTCTTGGGTAATCCTTCTGCACACATTTAACAAAGGATTAAAGATTTCTTTCCGCATCCAGTAGTTTGCTATTCCAATGGATTTATTTTCAAGAAGTCAACTCGAACGCATAGTTTGGATTAAGTGAAGATTAGAGAGAGAAGAAGACCAAAGCTTAACTAGAACCTTGTCTAATGAAGGCAATGGTTGTATTGAAGATTACAATGGTCATATATTGATCTCAACCTATAAAAGAAGAAGCATTCAAGGTTGATGAGTGAGAGCTTGCACTATTAAGATGTAAACATTTTGAATTCAACATCTTTCTCATACACACTTTGTTTTTCAATGCTTACATAGTTCATCTTAGAGAGTGAAATTATATGTAATGCACTTCAGTGTTTATCTTATTCACTTCTAAGAGAGAAGATTCATTATAAACATTCTATCTATTTATCTGAGAGTTACTCAAAATTGGGTGATCTTGAGAGGAAAATAAATTGTATCCTTACAGTGTGTAAGGGGGAGAATCTCGATGAGAGATTTGGCTTCACAAGTGCCTAGGTGAACTTGTGGTTTGTAAAGGCTTCTCTTGTGCCCGAATTAAACAAGAGGATAGTGGTTTGAAAATCTCAAGTAGAGCTTGAGGACTGGACGTAGGTCAAGAATTGGACCGAACTAGGATAAATCTCAGTTTGTATATTCTCTTTCCTTATCTCTTATGTTTCAAAGCATATATGTTTGAATGACTGTTTATTGCTTTATAACTCTTTACTATCATACAAACTGGTTTGATTGAGTTGCAAAAAGATTTTCAAAGTTCCTAAATTTTTTGTACTTCACCCAATTCACCCGCCTTGGTTCAACCAGTTCTTACATTCATAACCTTTTCTTATCTCTTTTGGTTATAAATTCATTATCTATGTGCTATTAATATCACATTAAATAACCATTAAATGTAGTCTTATAATTAACCATTGGTTAATTAATTCCAAAATGATAAGAATATAATAATACATTATAATCCTTTAAGATACATATTCACCTTTGTTTTTTAATTAATTGCCAAAAATACAATTATTATAAGAATTATGAAAATTAGGGTATTACACTAATGATGATTGATTGTTCAAATTCTAGATGGTAATATTGGTCCTAAATTTCTTGGTTATTTGATTTTTTTTTTTTGGATTGATACCTGGACTTTTTATAGCAAAAATAAAATTCTTTCCCAGAATCTTGTTTCCATTGAGACAATGTTGTGCTAGCTCTTCAAACCATATCATGTCTTTCTAATAAGATAATTTTCCCCTCCCTTCTTGTTTCTGATTATAATTTAATGGGTTAAGGTGCAAAAATACACATGTCATTTTCTCAAAAGTGCACTCAACACCAAGTGCTGTTTTGGGGTGAAAATGTGACTATGTGGTTACAAAAGTGAAGCAAAAATACCCATTGACCATTATTTTGACTTTTTTGTATTTTTAAGGATTACATGGATGATGACTCAGCTAAATTTCGTCCCAGCTAGCAATTGAGAATTGGAGAAAATTACAAAAAATTGCCCATATAGTTTTGAAAATTACATAAAGGTGGCAATGGCGGTGAGGAGGTTGAGATATGCGGCCTAATGGGTAAGATTGGGATATTGAGAGAGAAGGGAATTGGAGAGAGAAGGGATGAACTATAATTTCCAAAATATTTATGCCATTTTCTGTAATTTTTCCCAGTTCTTCACAATTTGGAATAAAACTTAATTGAGTCATCGTCCATGTCGGCCTTAAAAATTCAAAAAAGTCAAACTAACTCGTCAATGGGTATTTTTTTTTCGTCACTTGTGTAACCACATAATCACTTTTGCACCCAAAAAAGCACTTGGTGTTGGGTGCACTTTTAGAAAAGCCACATTTGTATTTTTACACCTTGACCCAAATTTAATTTCTTGCTATTGAAATTCAAGCCATTTCTCATGTTTCGAATAATTTATGCATGCATTGATATGCTGGATCCTCCAATGTAAGGTAAAGGTAAAAATTCCATTGTCCCAGCAAGCGGAAAAAGGGTGATGAGAAAATGAGAGGTGAAGAAAGAGAATTGGTGCTGCATAAGTGAAACCCATAAAGACGGATACTGTTTTGCTCCCTCTCTCACACACACACACACCTCCCAACCTAAATACACACCTTTACCTGGCGCAACGAAGATAGGCATCAAGAACTGATTTCAAAATAAAAGTTTGATGGGCTCTAGTTTGTTAACATGATCATGAACTTTTTATAGGGGTTATATTGAAAGCTAGTCTGGATATTTTAAGTTTTAACAGAAGGGGGCCCGAAATATTATCCCTATTCAAAGTTAACTATTGGAGAGAACGTAACATAGATAGATGGTTCTTTAATTACGTTTTTTACCCAAAAGTTCTCCCTATTTGAATATGGGTATGATCCAAAATTTATTTCAATTTCAGACAAAGTTAAACTTAATGACTTGACTTCTTAGTCATGTGGTGAAATAGTTAAATGTGTCACTTCGGTCTTATTTATAAGTCATTTTTAACTAAATCACACATATCAAGAAGAGGTAGCTATCTCAACGATTATGGGGTAAATTTCCAACTTTGCCCTCATTTATGAATGTGTATCTTTCAACTTTTTCTTCTCTCTCTATTTTCATTGGTATAATTAATATGAGCAAAATTGTCACAATCTCATTTATTACCTGAAAGAAGAGTTATAAATAGGATAGAATTTTTTGGTCAAAAGGGATTTATAAATAGGCCTAGAGTGGTGTTGGTTGATTTCTTTGATGGCAAGTGAACCAGTCGAACAAGTAATAAAGTGTAAGTAGAGTATGGTCCCACAGAGATTGAGATACCGAGAAGTGATGCTCAACTGCTGTAATAGTTGTGTGAACAGAAAGTAAAATCTGATTGATTTGGGGGGTTTTTGTTAGATCAACATTACGAAGCAAGGTGTTATGGTTGAAAAGATTAAATCAAATTTGAAAATGAAAGTTTTAATTTAAGTTTTAAAAGTTGCAATTTGGTCCCTCAAGCAAACTTTTATATGTTCATTCAGGTCCCTGCAGTTGAAATTGTGCGTTTTAATCTAATTAGGTCAGCTGGACTTTATTCATTGAATATAGCAGACGCAAGCTGAGGGGTATTGAATGAGTCAGAAGCACAGCGCCGCGAGAACCAGCTGGAAGGAGACGCATGGGACCCGAGTTAGTTGAAAGAAAAAAAAAAAGAAAGGGGCCCGACACGTTGAACGCTGGAGCTAAGGGATTAATTCATTCACAGCGCAGCGAGCTTGAGGAGGCCACACCTGAATCATCTTTGACTCAACGCTCAGACCTAGCACTTCTTCCTCTTTCTCACCGGTGACATCCTTACCCTCACCGTCGCCGGTGAGCACTCAACCACCACACCATCAACAACATCTTCATCAACCTCCCTCTATCTTCCTCCTTCAATTTCCTCTCACCTCCACCACACGATCCCCTCTCTTTTTCACAGCCCAATCAATCTCTCTCCCTCACTCCACCGTAGCTCATACCACATTCACCATCTTGGATTCACCTTCCTCCACTCCCAATCTCACCACCATCGTACTCCCTCCTTGTATTATCACTGCCACCATTAATCTCTCCTTTCCATTGCTTCCTCATTTCCATGGTGAATTCAAATGTGGAGATACTTTGGGTTTCTCTGACTGCAATGTGTGGCTGAGCATTTTCCTTCTTGGTGGTGGATATTGATTTGAGTTCCAAAGCTTCAAAGCGGAGTTAATTTGTTCACTCTATTAGTCTAGATTTATACATTTAGATTGCCTAGTTTTAGGGATTATTGTGTATAAATTCTGGAACTGAGATTAATGTTTATTGTCTCTGTTAGTTTGATAATTGTGATTGATATTGGATTTTGCGATGTGAAGATTATACATGTTTTAATTTCTTGTGGTTGCAATTAGATTAAATTAATTAGCGTGTTATTGTCTAATTAATGTAGTTGATTTGTGCCCTTTGAGGACTGTTATGTACTCAATTTTAAGAAGACTCATGTTGCATAATTCCAATTTTAATTGCACATCAAGTGGTTTTTAACAATTTCTCAAGAGGTAGTGGTTAGCTATGTTTGTGGGAGCTACTATTAATTGAGAATATTGGACTCAAGTGGTATCTTGGGGTTTTTCTTAAAGACTTGATGAATTTTAACTCTCATAATCTTTTTGAACAAGGATAGTCATTCATTCATGACCAAGAACACCATCTTCCAAATTTTCAATTCGATTTCATTTAATTCTCTCATTTACCAATTTTATAAAAATACCAAAAACAATAATTTAGCATTTAATTTAATTTCAATCTTATTTTAGTTTATCAATTGAAAAATCCAAAACCAATTTCCCCCTGTTTTAATTGCATTTGCATGTCATTTAGATTACTTAGGACTCAATAAAAGGTTCCTCAAAAGAGAGAACGATCCTAGGTTTGCCTATACACAATCCTTGGTTTATTTTTAATTGTGGACCCCAAGGCTAAAGACAAAAAGGCCCTCATCACAGACCCATTCCTAAAGCCTACAATAATAGGTCAAGCCTTGCACCAGCCTGCCTAGCAATCACTGTTTCTCAGAAGTCTAACCCCAACTCCTTTCCAGAAAGCTGAGGCCACTAGTCTAGCCCTTAGCTTCCACTAATCGAGAAAAATTTAATTCACTGATAAGCAAACTGAATTTATCGAATTAAGAACTAGCAACTAGGTTCATTCCAAACTTAAGAAATCATCCTCGCTCAGCCATAGGAAATTTAGTTCATGACTAACGAGAGAGACACCAAACAGATAAAAACAAAGTGACCCATGATCAAAAGATTAAAATGAAGAAAACAGAAAGCTTGAGAAGTTTCTGACGGCGTGGAAGAAGCCCTATCACATCACCACTCCCATATGCCTGTGGCAACTTTCTAGTAAGATCAACATTACAAAGCAAAGTGTTATGGTCATGAGTGGTAGACCCATTCCTGAAGCCTACAATAATAGGTCAAGCCTTGCACCAGCCTACCTAAAAATCACTATTTCTTAAAGGTCTAATCCCGACTCCTTTCCAGTAAGTCGAGGCCACTAATCTAGCCCTTAGCTTCCACTAATCGACAAGAAGTTAATTTACTGATAAGCAAACTGAATTTATTGAATTAAAAACTAGCAACTAGGTTCATTCCAAACTTAAGAAATCATCCCCGCTCAGCCATAGGAAATTTGTTCATGACCGATGAGGGAAACACAAAATAGATAACAACAAAATGAACCATGATCAAAAGATTAAAATGAAGAAAACGAGAGAAAGCTTGACAAAGTTTCCGACGACATGGAAGTAGCCCCGTCACATCACCACTCCACGTCTTACTGCAAGGAAGGATGATGGGTTCTCTTGGAGTTTTCGTGCCTTGTGAACTCTCTGTCTTCTTTCGAGTCTAGTTGTATATGAACAGGATTAAACTCTCAGTGACTCGACTCCCTTTAGGATTGGCTTGCTGTTTCCTTATATAATCAGGATTTCTTGGGTTGTAAGTTCCTGCGAGCTGGGCCTTTCCTAATCTGTCGAGATCCAGTCATATCTCTCTTTTCAATCTTAGTAGATTGATTCTGTTGATCCTGCAGGATTATTCAAATCTTTTAGTTTTGATCCTCCGCATCTTCTATTTCGTTACGTCAGCAATCTACCTGTCGTTCTCGACCTTCACTATATTTCCTGAAATAATCTTGCCAAAAGATCAGAACATATGCCACATAGCATTGCGTTCTTTACTTTGCTATAGCTTCAGAGATGCCTTGTATTGCACTTTGATAAGCTGCCCTGATGCTATAGCATAATATCAGCTTTGCTATACATTCTTCTCATAAAACCTCGTAACTTGTTCTTTTCTTAACGCATGTTAATAATTGATAAAGCAATAGTCAATCATTCAAACATGTATGGACATTCAGATATATATGCTAGAAATATAAGAGATAAGGGAAGAGAATATGCAAACTAATTTATACTGGTTTGGGCCAATCCTTGAACTACGTCCAGTCCCCAAACTCCGCTTGAGATTTTCAATCCACTATCTTCTTTCAACTTAATTACACGTTCTGTACTTGAAATAATCCTCTCACTAGGGTTCACTCCTCCTTACAAACTGTAATCAATACGCTTGCTTGATTACAATCTTGAGTAACTTTCAGATAGTATGGTAGGATGTTTACAATAAATCTTCTCTCTCTTAGAAGTGAATGAATAAACATTGAAGTACAACACAAATCATTTCACTCTCTATGATATAAACATTAAGAATAGAGAGTAAATTATATGAAAATCAGAGTATTAACATCACGAAGATGTGAGCTTGTGTCTCTGCATTGTTTTGCTCTGTGTTCTATATGAAGTCTTCAAATCTTCAGGTATTTATACTAGTTGAAGCTTGTGAACGTTAAAAAATCTATCTGTTATGACCATAGGTATTGGGAACATTTACTGATTTGAATATTTGAATATTGGCTCTTCAAGAATGTCTCCCAAGTGGTCATGTTTGAAAAATAATGATGTACAACTTTGGTTGGTGGAAGCCTTGTCTGTATTGAAGAAAGGCTGGTCTTCTTTCCAGGCTGTCTTCCTTTTACTTTGTTTGAGAAGATATATTAAAATAATACAAGTGGCTCATGGAGATGCTTTATTTGACTTTAAAGAAAATTCAAATCTCCTCAAATCTGAAGTTAAAGAATATTAAGGACATTGAACATTTGAATCCGTTGAACAACATTACCGTTGAGCATTCAACTTTGTTTCTTCAAGTTTCTCGTTGAATTCGATCTTCTTTGCCATTTCTAAAAATCTGCAAAGACACTCCATCTTCATGCTTGTGACAGATTTTGATTTGGTCAAGTTTGATGTAATCTCAAACTTTAATCACCGAAACTTATACACAAATGATATAAATGATGTTAAGAAGTAGTATAAATCATATGAGTAATTATCCGGATGTTCTTGATGAGAAACAATATCTTTGTCATGGTGATTTCTCTGAAGCAGAGGTGTAAACTCGAGTTTAAATTTAATAGACTTGAGTTTCCTTTTGTTGTCGAAGGCAAGATTTCTCTCTGCGAGCCAAACTCGAGTTTGTAACTTATAGACTCGAGTTTGATATCCATTCGACTTAGAAGATGGTTTTGATCGAAGGCAAATTCGAATTGAGAACTTGGAAAACCCTCAAACTTGAGTTTGCAACTTATAGACTCGAGTTTGGCTTTCTCCAAATGTTCATTTCTTTCTGGCTCTCTCGAGCTCGAGTTTGTGACTAATAAACTCGAGTTTGCAAGTTGTACTGTGACTTGGTTGCTCCTGACTTGGCCTAGCTTGAGTTTGCAACTCTATCAAATTTCAAAGGCCATATCTCCTTGGTCTCAACTCTGTTTTAGTTTGTTCAAAGCTTGATGAAAAGCCCTTTGAGTCTACTTTTATATGCCACTAATTTTAGCTCAATTGGATTTGTAGATTGTGAGTTACACTCAAAATATTGAAGCTTAGTTTGCTGTGTGGCATGGATTTCTCTGTCAAATTCCACAACTCATAACTCCTTGATCCTAACTTCTTTGGGCTTGAATTTTATATCCAAATGACGCATTGGAAATCTAGTTTAATACAAAAGTGGTTTCACATCAATTGGACTTCTGGTTGGAGAGATATCATTGAATAACCAGGCGTCGCCTGAAACAAAGCAGTTGAGTGAAGTCTTGAGTATCGCACGTAAACTCGAGTTTATGTTGTCCAGAGATGCCAGAAATGCTGAAGATACTTATTGAGTCGAGTTTGTGATAGATGTGTCGAGTTTAAGCCAGCTTCCATGTTTTACCTTTACTTCTATGCAGGTTATGTGGAATGGGAAATCTACAGGAAGATTTCCCCGAGCGAGGTGTCGTCGCGGGGTTATCCTCTGTCCCCTTACATCTTCGCCCTCTGTATGGAGCGCCTATCCCATTTAATTGAAGTAAAGGTAAAACATGGCAGCTGGCAACCAGTTAAGCTGGGTCAACAGGGAGTATCCCTTTCTCATCTTTGCTTTGCGGATGGCTTAGTCCTCTTCGGAAAGGCAACCTCTCAACAAGCTCCTCTGATTAAGGAGGTCCTATCTGAATTTTGTCTATCATCGGTCATCAAGTCAACCTTGCCAAGTCCAAGATCCAATTCTCTAAGAACGTCAACTCCTCTGCGCGGGAGGCTCAGGGATACCTTGGAGTTCCAATCCACTGATTCACTTGGGAAATACCTGGGCATTCCTCTCATTAATGGAAGAGTATCAGCAGCAACTTTTGAGCACATCATTTCTCATCTTCAGATGAAGCTCTCTGGATGGAAAAGTCACTCTCTTTCTTTGGCTGGCCGGATGACTTTAGCTAAATCAACGCTGGCCTCTATACCCCTTTATACTATGTAGAGCACAACTCTGCCTTCTTCTTGTTTTGTTAAAATCGAGAAGATAATTAGAAAATTCATTGGGGCTACTCAAGCGATCGACGTGGAATTAGCCTGGTGAAATGGAGGGAGTTATGTCCTTGTCATCATGGGGGAATCGGCCTTCGAATCTTGACTCTCAAAATAAAGCTTTTATGATGAAATTGATCTTCAAGATCCAATCCCAACCTAACTCCCTTTAGGTCCGGGTTCTGAAACAAAAGTATGCCATCCAAAGTTTTAACGTCATTCCTCGGCGTTCTCGTATGTCCTATTTCTGGAGAAATTTGATTAAGTCTTGGCAATGTTAGTATCAACAGTCGAATTAAATTTTGGGACGACTATTAGGTGGGGGATCATGGTCTACTTAAATTCGTATCATTCTCTCCCATTCCGAGCCAGAAAGTTTCCAAGCCAATCTCGGACTTCGTTGATAGCGATGGTTCTTGGCGATGGCCACAGTTTAATCATCTACTACCCCCTAATGTTTTGGGTGATATTGCAGCAACTCTTTTTCAAAGAGGTGGCCCTCCCCTTCTTGCTCCCGGGTCCTAACCAAGAATGGCGAGTTCACCACTAAGTCCGCCTATAGGGCTCTTGAGTTCCTTAATTGGGATACCCATAAGGCGATTTGGTCAATGGTTTGGAAGCTGCCTATAGCGCACAGAATCAGAACATTCACATGGCTTTTATTGAAAGGAAAGCTGCTTTCAAATGATCAAAGAGTCAGAAGGGGAATGTCATCCGACCTCTCCTGTTTACTCTGTATGCATAGTAAGGAAGATTTGGACCACATTTTCAAAGGTTGTAATTTGGCCTCTAAGGTTTGGAGGAAAATTTTGCCATCTGATATGTGCACTGATTTCTTCAGTTTAGATATTCAAAGTTGGTTGTCTCTGATCATTCAATCTCGCTCTATTGACACCTCTTGGAAGATAGGGGTATGTGTCACCTACTGGAAACTCTGGGAGGTTCGAAACAAGCGAATCTTCACTGCTGCTAGCTTTACTGTCGAAGGGATTTTGGCCTGTATTAGATCTATAGTTGTTAATTCTCAACTTAGTTTTGTTAGATTTAAGCTTCTGCTGTAAATTTAGGCTCTCTGTGTATTTTTCCTCTAATCATTAATGGAATTCCTTTCCACTCAAAAAAAAAAGTCCTAACTCGAGTTTTGAGTCCTAAACTCGAGTTTGTTCATATCAGAGAGGAAAATTACTGCAGTAAGGTACTAAACTCGAGGTTAATACTTGGAGACTTGAGTTTGCTCTTCCAGAAGCTGATTTTTGTTGACTTTAACTTTGAATTGAGCCATTCCAATTTCCATTTGATCATGGAGACTTCCAGAATCAATCTTAGAACTTGAATAATGATATCTTCATTCCATTTAGCAAGTTCTTCCTTCTTCCATCTCCCAACTTGATCATTCTTCATCATTTAACTTGGGCTTATCATTCTCTACAGCTTCTACCTTCTTCAATATCCAAAAAGCCGAGCCTATGCTGAACTTGTTCCAGAATTTCATGTGTAGACTTTTTGTATCGCGATAGATTCGATATATCTTGTATTGTAGCTCAAATATAATGAAGCTTCATCAAGTATCACATATAAGAACATATAGTGCAAGTGCTTCTTTCTTTAATCTCGTTTCTTGATCAATCTCCATACTTCAACTAGGATTAATCTATATTAAATACAACAGTTAGTCAATGTAGGAGATAACTATAATAACTATATTACTCAATCTTTTTGCTTTTAAAAATGGCATCTATATAAGACATCACAAAACCAATCATATCTAACACACTTTTCAATTCTTTCATTTAATATAGGGAAAACATAGCATAAATTGTGCTCATCAGCTTGCTGTTTCCTTATATAATCAGGCTTTTTCTTACGACGTAAGTTCCTGCGAGCTGGGCCTTTTCTAGTCTGTCGAGATCCAGTCGTATCTCTCTTTCCAATCTTAGTAGATTGATTCTGCTTATCCTACGGGATTCTTCAAATCTTTTAGTTTCGATCCTTCGCATCTTCTATTCTGTTACGTCAACAATCTACTTGTTGTTCTCGGCCTTCACTATATTTCCTGAAATCATCTTGACAAAAGATCGGAACATGTGCCGCATAGCATTGCATCCTTTACTTTGCTATAGCTTCAGAGATGCCTTGTACTGCACTTCGATAAGATGTCTTGATGCTATAGCATAGTATCAGCTTTGCTATACGTTTTTCTCCGAAAGCCTTGCAACTTGTTCTTTTCTTAGCGCGTGTTTAAGATATGTGTGAAATGCATCCTTAAGTTTCCTGTATAACGAATTAATGTCTTTTTGCCTAGATTTAACACAATTAAACTCATATTCACTGTTCAATTCTGTCATTTAATATAGGGAAAACATGGCATAAATTGTGTTCATCAAGTGGTATATGAATATATTAGTGTTGATAACAAAAAAGGATAATAAGTTTTTGCTGCGATTTGAATTATGATGACAAAAAAAAGAATATATATATATATATATATATATAAGAAATTCAATGTAAGGAAAATTAGTAGAAGTTTCTATTTGATAATTTTATTAGTTAGAATGACCTAATATATTTTTTGCTAAAAAAATAAGAATGACCTGATATATTTTTATACATAGAAACTACCAATATTATAAAAGATTTTATAGCCAGAATACTAATATTCAAATTCATGTTCTTATAGCCAAAACAATTTTCAAACATAAACTTTTCACTAATTTTTCCTTTATTTTATTTATTTTACTTGTTATGTTGATAAATTGAAAGAATATATATATATATATATATATATATATATATACACTTTGACTCTTTTGTTATGGCAGATCCAAGTCAAAAGCTGTATTTTTAGGTTCTCTAGCTGCTGCAACGTCAAGTACTCGCTAGCCACATTGTATGTGGTGTGAAGCTGTAGACACAAGTTGAGAAATAAAATAAAAGGATTTAATGTGACTCCTATTGCCTTGTTGAGTGATCAATCATTAATTGACGCTCGATTTCCATTAAATCATTTGCTAGAACTAGAATAGAACTAATAGTCTTATGCGTTAATTTCTTTAATAATAAAAAAATAGTATATGAAATCAGAAAGGAAAAGCAAACGAAAAAAGGGGGCATTAGATCATTTTAAAACTATTCGTTGGAACAAATAAAACTAATAAGGAAATTAATGCAAATAAAACTAATAAGGAGTAGAACACTACTGTAGGAAAGACATTTAACATTAGTCAACAAGGCCTCATAAAAAAATGTCTATCCTAAGAGGACATGTAAAGAAAATTGTAATTTTGTGAACCTTTGCATCCATAACAAAAGGCAACCTGGAAGGATATTTTCTACGTCGGTTACTCAAGAAAACCAAAGTAGAAACTTAATTGTTGACGTCGATAAGTACAATAAGTCATAATTTTTGCCCCCATCCCACTCGGAGGTTTTTTTTTTTTAATGTTTTTATTTGATCAAAGCTTAGTGCGCAGAGGGTTTTCATTTCTACCATCAAGTATACTTCCCCGAATTCAAACTTGTATTCCCCTCATTGTTGGGGTAAGGCCTCTTATCACCTCAACTAAATGTTTGATAGTCTTTTCTCTCTCTTTTTGATTTCAAGTTGAAGGTATTTTCATGTTTTCATTTAAACTTATTCTCAATTCAGTCTCAATGATCTATAATAGTGTTTTAGAAATTTTCGATCCTGATCTTCAAATATGGCACTGAAACTCTCCCAAATAACTGAAATAAGTATTCAATCCAAAACGTGAGTTTTAATGAAAGATATATTTATTTCACTCAAAATATCAATGATAAGATGTGTTTAGTAGTTCATTATCAATTAGTAGTAAAATAACAATGAATGGCAGTGAGGTTTCAAGTGACTGAATTAATGACAGTGAGGTTTTTTGCAATTTGTTTTCTAAAAGTTATGATTCTTGACTTGACCTGAGCAACAAACATCAAATTAGTTAAGAATTAAACTATTGCGAGGGTAGACCACAGCAAAAGAAAGAAGTTAAAGCAGCACTGTCTAATTATAAACCAAAGCATATTAAGAACAAATCAATGTCCTTCTGAAAAAAAAAAAAGGGAAAGAAATCAAAGCAGCATCAACAACACATCGATGTCCATCTTGAAAGAAAAAGATCAAGTAAGTAAGGATTAGATGCTTCAATTTACTTTTCAAAAGTAAAGAAAAAGATCAAGTAAGGAATTATGTATGTGTGTATGTGCGCCCACGCGCTGGCTCGAACTAAGAATTTTTCAGGTGTGGTCATCATTTTGGAAATATGAATGCAAACAAACTTGGCATTGTTGGAAATATGGATGCATGTCAATGTCAGAGAAAATAACGGAAGTGAGAGAGAATGTGGGTTCTTCTTACATATATGTATCATCTTTTCTCACAATCTTTCAATTGTGCTGTTTCTAATTGACTCTGTATTATTTGCATATTGGTTTTTCTTATCAAACACTTACAATGGCATATCCACTGTTGATTTCTCGTCCTTGAGGCTTCATGTCTCATTTGTTCACAATAAAGGTCCAATGGCATCTCTATTATTATTATTATTATTATTTGATCCTTTTGTCTTGCTTGCCTTTTAATATACACTTTGATTTGATTCTCTGTTATATCATTCTCTTTGACAAAACATCTGTGGGATGCAACAAGTTCATTTAACGCATATAGGATTAAATTGAATTGTTGCTCTATAGGACGCTGCTTACTTGAATAAGAAGACAAAGGCTCAGTATTTATCCAAGTTTTTTAAGCAAAGCTGTGTCTTCTTATTTTGTTACAATTTTCTGAGAAATTCAAGGTTTCCTAGGTAATTCGATCAAATAAATAAACTAAATATCTTTATGTTTAAACGGTTGAATTATACTATTTTTATTGGATTCATCTCCCTTGCTCATTTTGTAATATTTTATAATAGAGATGTTTCTCTTATTAACCAAGTGCGACCTTGTGGAGGAATTAATTATAATCATGTAGATCCTTCTGAAATAATCCTTCATTATTGTCTTGTTTTTTTTTTTTTTTTTTTTCAATTTCCCTTTTAATTGACTAAGTGGACTTTAATTCACCATAATTACTTTTTTTTCCGTCTTGGTATTATGTTCATTTACACTTATCCTGAGAAATACTACTTGTAAATGTAATTTTCACTGCCCCAATAATGACACCAATAAAGTGACAAAAGTATCTCTTGGTATCGTGTTTGATTTATTTTTCATATTCCATGCGTGTGTGGAAATGCCTCTGGTTTAACTAAAAGATATATTCTATATTAATTTCATTTGAAGTATCAATGATAAGATCAGTTTAGCATTCCATTATCGGCTAGCTAGTATTTTAAGATAATAATGAGATAATATCAGTAAACTCCGAAAATGACTGAATTAATGATAGTTAGGTTTGTAATAATTTTTTAAAACAAAATTATAATGAGTTATAAATGCTTGATTCAAACAATTGCAAATTTAGGAATTTCAATTGCAAATAACATATTTAAAATTCAAAAGTGACTCTTAGTTTGCAACTGGGATTTATATGTCATTAACTTGTTCTATTTTTGGGACTTAAAATGTTGTTCTCTCAATAATATAATACTACCTCTGATTCTAAATATAGGACATATTGTGTAGTGTAATTTACTCTATAAACTATGTCTGGAGGAGTATGTTTTATTTCTCAACATGTTGGGTCAAATGATTGTCAACCACCCATTACTAGCTAATTTCTGAGTTAATTTAATTATTTATCTAATATCTAGCAATGAAAAACTTAAACACATATTATATGTAACAATTAACAATGCCTTCTATCACTGTTTCCATCATAGTGCAAATTGAAAATAAGAAATAAACATCAAATTAAGGAAGCAAACTCTAATCAAAAGTTGAAGCCATAGAATACATATTTTTTTTACACCAAAATGACTCGTGTTGTTTCAAATACTGTAAATTCTGTAATGCCATTTCGCGAATGAAAATCTATCGTGTGATGATATTCCTTGCTTGTTCATTATTGTGAGAATAGACGAAAGCAAAAGAAAGAAATCAAAAGAAGCATAAGAATAAATCAAAATGTCCATCTGAAACAAAAAGATCAAGTAAGGAATAATTATATGCTTCAATTTTCATTTTTCAACATTACAGAAAGGAATCATCATCTAATTTCAAATCCTATAAATTGCGCCCACTATGACGATCATCCCAACTCATGAATGTTGCAATCTCTTGTTGCACCAGGTAAGCCCCAAAACTATAATTAAAACACACAAACACACACAATGACAAAATATTTCTGAAAAAGAGCTCTAACTTAAAACATTTTGCTGTGTTATTTTGGATGAATGCGAGGTTAGCATTGTTTGAAAGATCAAACGTTAGAGGCAGATATGGAGAAAGTGGGAGATATCATATGGGACATAACAAAGTATTTGTGTGGTCGCGCCAAACACGAAGCTGACTTTATTTGTGACTTGGAAGAGAACCTTCAGTCTCTGGAAGCTAAATGGAATGTTGTTGAAGCAATGAAGAATGATAAGGAAGCACAAATTAAAGCAGATGAAGAAACAGGAGAGATGCAAAGGACAAATGAAGTCAGTTTATGGCTCGAAGGCATTCAAAACACTGAAGAGGTAATACTCTTCATTTACATCTGTCCTTTTTTTACTAAGTGTTTTACTAAATATGTAATGTTATTGTTTACCTTATTGTTAATTAGTTCAAGTTATAAATATTTAGCTCAATAGTTTCTGATGAATTAATTTAAATTTGTTAGAAGAAATCAAAAGTGATATAAACTTCCTGAAAAAATGTTCAAACCAAGCTAATTAAGCACTTTTAAAAATTTCAGATATGTATGAAACTTATATTATATCGAATTTATTTAACTGAAAAAATTGATAGCTTGTGGTATGGATACCGATAAGGTCAAGTTTTTATGTGCACAATATTTCATATATAATATGTATGCATACTATCAAATTATGTTTTTTTGGTGAACATCGTATTATATTTAACATATATACCAAGTTTATTGTGTTTTGTGTGTGTGTGTAGCAAGAAAAAAAATACGAAAGATTTTATATGTTGGTATCTGACTCAAAATAACTGAAACATAATCGTTGGCCGAATATGAATTAAACGTAGCGGCTATCTAGTGCTTTGCGCTAATAATGTTGTTTCCTTAATAGCATATATATACTAATGGTTGTATTTCAAAGAAGTTTTATGCTAATAATGTTGTTTTCTTAATTAAGTTATTCAGCGTCTAGTTATGAGGGTCTAAACCATAGGTCAATCAATCAAATGATCAAGAAGTGTTCATAAAAATGGCACAATGCTAAAGGTAAATAAATAAAGAGCAAGTGATCCCCAAAAAACAAAAAAAACAAACAAAGGAAACGTGCTTTCAGCACAATTAAATTAAATAAGTAAGCTTTTATCAAGAATATATAAAGTGAGTGGTCCCACTAATATTTTCTCTATTTTCTCTTTACAAGGGACTCACTCACTTTTATGTGCGTAGATTTAAAAAATGTTTCGCAGCAAGCTGAAACATTAAACCCAAAAATAATTAGAATTCAACAATATGTTATGAGTCTTAAGTATCATTTTCATGAAAATTGTAACACCCATCAGGGGTGCTGGCATTCTTTACCTTAATCTTACGCAGTAGTGTGGCAAAATCAGAAATAGTTCGTTATAATGATATAGAGAAAATTAAATTTGATTACATAATAGGGGTATTCACAGGGTTGATACCCCTTTTAATTCATTTACAGATAGTGAAAACTAAACAAACTAAACACTAATCACTGTCCCCCCTCAGTGCTTCAAGATATCCCTCCGCTGGGCCGCCTTCAAGTAATGCTCCCTCCTTGAACCTTGTGTAGCACTTCTCTCCTGTGCTCACCTGTCTATTTGTTGGTAGTGGAGGGTGAGATTCTGAGGAATCCCAGTAGCAGACAATACCAAACAATGCATACAAGATAAATGCTAATGTATGATATACTTGCCTTGCACAAACTCATATTAAAATAATGACATTTCTGCATGCTCAATGCTTCATGCATCATACTCATGGACATTGCATAATCATAAATAGAGCTTCAATTCAAGTATCTTAAACATAGAAAGCAAGTATAGCAATTAAACATATACATACAAGCAATAATATCAAATACATGCAAGTAAGGTAAGCCCACTACCTTTAAGGACTACTGTCCTTACTTGGGTTCTTCTTTCATCAACCATCAGGGTTGCTTGAAGTTCCTCCATTCTCCTTGTAGCCCTAAGGACACATCCATAACTTTAGAACCAGGGAAAATAAATGTTTACCAAAGTTGTATTAACCTTACAACTTTTACCCCTTAATTTCCTTACTTTTGAACTTATCCTTAAATTCATAGAATTTTCATTAAACTTTGAAAATTCATAATTAAATGCAAACATCATTTTAATTTGGATTCAACTCTAATGTGTTCCTAGGTAAGTCCACTTTCACAAAAATAATGCCAAAGGTCGAACTTGTCAATTCATTCCCAGCTTTTTTTTCCCCGACCGTCTAGTTAAGCTTCCAGAATTCATAATTTATCTTTAAAACTTAATATCTGGAGTTCTAGGTATCCAATTTAGGTGGTTCAAAAACATATGAACTCCTCATTAAGTCTAGTTTTTGGGAAAATTGGTTCCAACATTTTATCACACGCCATTCATTTAAAAATTTATCAAAAACTTTATTCCCACACAATTTTTCATGAGGAACATGATGGTGGTCTCAGATTTTGAAAATTCCAATTATTTCTTTGAGTTTACCTTAGATTATGAAATCTGGGTTTTCCAACAAAACTCAAAATTTCAAGAAAAGGTTGATGATCTTACCTTCTTCTTCTTACTTCTAACCCGTGGAGCTTCAAGAGGAGTTTGAGGTTGATGATGATGATGATGTTGGAGAGGGAGGAGAGGAGGAGTTACAGTTGGAGAAAGGAGGAAAAGAAGGGATCACGGTTGGAGTTGGGGGGGGGAGGGGGAGGAGTTACGGTTTGGAGTTGGGAGGAGGATGAGAGTTGAGAGGAGTTGAGGAATGTGGGGAGGGGGCTGAACATGAGTGAGAGGGGGAGGGAGTATAGGATCAGATTTGAGTGCCAAAGTATGTTTGTGTTGTCAATTGGCATGTGTGCCAAGTGTCTCATATGCATGAGACCATGTGTCAAGCAAGAGAGGAAGACATGTGTTGATGTATGTGTGCGAGTGTGTGCATGTGTGACACTTGTCACCATGCATGTGTGTGTTTGTTGGCTGATGGGTATGGCACCATCGGTCCTTGGTATGTGTGTATGTGTTGTCATGTTTAATTTTTCCTCGATTTGTGTGTTTGCCTCAGTTTATGTGGCATACTTGGAATTCTTTCTTGGGTTTTACTCTACATTATGACTCGAATACCAAGACCCGAAAAACGATGCCATATACTGGTGTTTTCTCAAAAACGCAGGGCATACCCGACTACCTTGAAAATGCCGTATACTTACCGGCATATTTTCGCTCAACTAATTGTTCTATACCTTAGGACATAGTTGGGTGGCATCTTTTCCAACTGGATGTATACCTATAAGTGCTCAGTATTACACCCCTACCGGCCTCACCCTTTCGGGTGGTGGGTTAGAGGGATTCCTTTTATGTGTTACCTTTCCTTTGTTATTAGTCCATTTAATAATAAGTCAGAGTGAGCACAACAGAGCAAGGACCGGTTTGGACAACTATTGTACTGGTAAAACATAAACAAACAGTAAGTAAAGTCCCTGAGGGGTTAAGGTATAGTCATCTGGAAGTAAATACCAAAATAATAGATATAGTAATCCTAAAATATAAAGTACAAAATATGATAGGGCATCCCCTATCCTTCATTAGCACGGCCATGCCTACCTTTTCAAAAAGGCCTCTATCTATCAAGCACGCCCCTCTGTATCAACAAAAGCTTTTGGAGTCTAACAATGGCCCCAAAAGTAACCATCAATACTCATGCACTAAATGTGTAATGCGTATGCATGCAACCATGTATGTATGTAAACACAGATAATATGCCAAATACACCACATATGCAAATAGACACATGTAGAATAACACGCCTTTATACTGTTGGGCTGCCTTACCAAGGCAGGCCTCGGAATTACCGGAAAAAATATGGCAAGCAACACATACAACAAAACACATAAAAGTGTCTGAGTAAAGTGCTTACTACCTGGTGATGAATATACCATCTTATAATTTTAAAGGTCCCACTAGCTCTCCAAAATATATTTTGACCCTAAACAACACCAAAAAAATTTATTTTAGCATTTTCCAAAAATACACTTACATTTTCCTTCAAAACCGAGCCCAACACTAATATTTCAGAGAATCCAGAAATTTTTACCCTACTTCAAACTTTTTAAGTAAATTCTAGAAAAATCATTTGTCCATGAAACCAACACCATCTGAACCATTAACATTTCTCTCGTTCTGGAAAAATATTTCCAGGGAACAAAAGGACACATATTTTGGTGTGTAGCCAAGTGTCTACTCTGGGTCCAGATTCGACTCGATGCTTCGAGCCAAATTTAACAATTTTTATCTCCTGGTAGGAAAATCCAAATGATGCAAAATTATACATCCCAGAGAAACTCAGGAAGTTTACTTTCTACCTGTAAAATTGCAGATTATTCCAAATTCATTTACTAGTTTTAAGACCCAGCTCAAGGTTCACTGCCCAGAAAATCACAAGTTCAGGTTTCAAAGGTTTGGGTTTTTAGTGTTTACCCGATTCAAAAGTTTGGTTGATGATCTTAGTAGCTTGGACCTTGTTTCTAGCTATGGAGGTTGGTTGAACCCTTCTCTTTCTTCTTCTGGAAATTTCTCCCTTCATGGTCAAGAAAGAGAAAACATGTGTCCTTTAATAAAGGTGAAAATGTAGCCGAACAAATTCCAAAATAACTGGAGTAAAATCATGTTCGCAACTAATAAAATTCATCCGACTTTTTGACTTTATCCTCAAGAAATTCCAAAGGGTTCCTAATCTGCCAAGTGGCACCTCCCCCTTTAAAATATCTAGATTTTTACTTTTCATTTGGGGAAAATTACCTACTTTGGCCTGTAGTTTATGAAAATTACCAATTTTGGCCCGGAACTTCTTTATTATTCTTTTCTTTTTCCCCAAGCTCTCTAGATGTTTCCTAGGGATAGTTGGTGCCATCTTGGACCAACAAATCAAATCCCATGATTTTTATTTTATTTCCCCAATTTATCCGATTTATTCCCTTTTTATCCAAAAAGTGGGACCCGCACTTTGACTTTTGAACTGATTTTGTTTTTCTTTTTCTTCAAGCAAGTTTTTAATTATTATGGGGGCTGGGTGGCACCACTTTGGGCCCACCAAATCTGTCCTCATACTTTTCCATTGTCTTTTCCACTTTATTCGGTCCAATATCCTTCTGCTGGTCCATGCTGGGTCCCACTGATCAACAGGGTGCTTCCCTTTGTACTTTTCTTCAACTTTTTCAGATATTCTCCCCTGAATGGAAATTCATATGTGTTTCCTGCTTGACTTCTGAGAGTGGCCCCACACATGTCCCATTCGGTCAAAAGAAGCACCCAATTGGTCCCTATCGGTCTCTTTTCTATTGGTTAATCACCTATGGGACCCACATTTTGCGTTTGGGCCTGAGTATAAATAAAATCATCTGGTTTAGTCTTCTTCCTCATGGTGGACAAAATTCAATGTTACAAGGACAAAGAATTGACTATTTTGCAATTGCTTTTCCTCTTTTACCCATGAAGTGACACGTGTCCTAATGTAATCATTACACTGACTCTTGCTTTTTGACTTATGACTTTTCAATGTCTCTTTCCCTTCTCTAACCATGGATGGCGCAAACATATGGTCTAGGGGCAAGAGTCTATGTCTTGACTCCATTCCCGAGCCCCACTTCATCATACCGACTTATTCTACACCCGGTGTTTTGCCCCGGGCCCGCTTCTCCTCCAAACTGACACCGTCATTATCTCCTTTTACTTGTCTCGCACCAGTGCGACATTTTGGACCTTTTAGGGCGCACCATACTGTCTCCCATTATTCTAACAACTCTTTATAGTTATTCCTCCAATTAGAATATTATAGAAAATAATAATAATTAAAATCAATAATAAAACTTCTCATTAAATCAACAGTAATTACAAATACATCAGTTATTACAATAGGGGTCTTACACTCAGTGCCCTTTTTTCACTGATACTTTAATTCCATGGCTTATATATACTAGATCCACTGACCCGTATAGCCGAGTTACCTATATAGTCCCCGAGAGGCTTCCTATCTCTCGACATCCTTGGGACTCTTCCGAATTGAGCTTAGCCGTCCACCTAATTTAAGCTTACTCTCAATTCTCGTGTCCCAAAATTCGGGATGTTACAAAAATCAACATTACATGATCATCACCTTGAGGGATATATCAATTGACGGAGTATTAATATTAAAAGAAGGAAATATATATATATATATATATATATATATACATATATTATATTAAAGATTAGTATTATATAGTTCAGTCGTGATTTTTTTTTTCTTTTCTCCAATAGTCGATGCATATATAAAGTATAAAATTAATGCCCGGACATAATTTTAATGAATGTTTAATTCAACATGTTGTCTTATAATGTTATCTAATTTCATTTTGACTACTATTTTTAATTGATTTCTTGCAATTTTAAATCGTTTTCAAACTAATACATGTTAACATTATTCAATATATAACAAATAAAACTGTTTAGTATTATTATAGGCAAGACATCTCTATCCCAAAGTCCCTCAAATGTTTATTTATTTATATATTAGGCTTGATGTCAAAGGTTTAATTCAACATTTTGTTTTTAAGTAGTTGTTTTCAATTCAGGCATTCATTCTTTTCTTTGTCCCCGTTTTCTTTTAGTGCATGAAATGCTTGAGAGCATTTTTTAAAAAAGGTTTGGTAAATAAACTCCATACTCCCTTAATTCTAAAAATAATGTATCTTCCAGAAGGATTTTGTGTTTCACTTTATAAGTCATTTTGCAAAATATTGAGAGTAGTTCATGTTTTTATCCTAAAACTAACTTTAAAAAATTAACTTATTCCCTAATTAATAGAGTCAAATATATTTTATTATAGGAATATATTGAAAAAATTATAATCCTTCAAGGGCATTCAGAACCAACTGTAATTACTTTCCTTAGTTTTTTAGGATGGTTAGACCGTTATTTTTTATATATATAAATAAGTCCAACAAGTGTAATAGGTAATAAAGAGTACTATTAATCGACTGTTAGATTATATATGTTGCCACTGATGCCGTGACAAATGTTTGGAGTTCATATTTATCAGTAAAAAAAAAATGTCACTCATATTTGCCCAAAAAAATAAATAAAATTTTAGTCATTCGTATTGAGATCTGCATGTTCATATCTGGCATATCGATACTTGGTATGAAAGTGTGCTTAATTAGTAAAAGGTTCCACAAAAAGAGGGGAAAGAAATATCCAACTAATTAACAATTTTATATTTACAGGAAATAAAAAGGATTCTAGATCAAGGAGCCCAAGAAATCCAAAACAAATGCCTAAGTAAATGTTGTCCAAAGAATTGCAGGTCAAGCTACAAATTAGGAAAGAATGTTGCCAAGATGCTTCATAGAGTAGATGATCTAAACATTGAGGGACAAAGGTTTATTGCGGATTATCATATTACTCAAAAGTTGCCATGTAAGCTGATTGATCAAATACCTCTTGATGAGACCGTGGGGCAAGATGACATGTTTGTTATGGTATGGAATAGTATTGAAGCAAATGAGGTCAGTATCATAGGCTTGTACGGGACAGGAGGAGTGGGAAAGACCACGTTATTGAAGAAAATTAACAATGAACTTGGGGAAAGAAGGCCAGATTTTTTAGTGATCTGGGTGGTAGTATCTAAAGAGCCTAACTTGGAGAAAATCATGGACAATATAAGAAAATCAGTAAGGATTGGAGATAGTACTTGGAGTTCTTGCTATTGTCAAGAACAACAATCTTCAATGATTTTGGGTGCCTTGAAGAAGAAAAAATTTGTTTTGTTATTGGATGATGTGTGGGAGAGTCTAAACTTGAGCTCGGTGGGGGTACCACATCCAAAGGATACTAAGTTTGAGTCCAAAGTGTTGTTCACAACAAGATTGAAGGATGTGTGCAAAACAATGGAAGCTGAAAAATCATTCAAAGTAGCATTTTTAAATGAGAATGAAGCAATAAGACTATTCCATAAGAAAGTTGGTGAGGAAACAATAAACTCACACCCTCAAATCAATGTCCTAGCAAAAGAAATGGCTAAAAAGTGCAAAGGGCTACCACTTGCATTAATTGTGGTAGGAAGTGCCATGGCTGGTGTGAAAAGCATTAAAGCATGGGAGGGTTCAAGGACTGCTCGAGATTTGGAGACAAAGGTTTTCTCTATCCTTAAGTTGAGCTATGATCAATTGCCGGATGACACTCATAAAAAATGTTTCTTGTACTGCGCATCCTATCCAGAAGATTATGAGATTCGAGTCTGTGATATCGTTGATAAATGGATTGGGGAGGGGCTTCTTTGTAAAGATATGACAAGGAACGTACAAGATATTCGTAATCATGGTCATTTTATAATAGAAAGGTTAAAGCTTTGCTGCTTGTTGGAGAGTGTTGAAGATGATATTGATGTGAGTCGTTCCTTTAAGATGCATGATATGATTCGACACATGGCATTATGGTTAGCTTGTGATCAACATAAAAGTATGAAAAAGGTTGTTGCACAAGGAGAGGCAATAACGTTATCCGATGATGATGTTGAAACATGGAAAATTGTAGAAAGGATTTCAATCATAACAGCAGCGGGATGGGAAACATGGCTTGGACCACCTGTAACTTGTCCCAATTTGGTAACACTATTGTTGAGGTGCAGTTTGATAGCTGTGAAAAACATCGAATACATGAGCAAATTGAAGGTATTAGAACTAGATGCTCACTGTGTGTTTGGACTTGGAGAAATTGGTGGGTTAGTTCAGTTAGAATATCTTTCTTTGAGGTTATATGAATTTGAGTGTCCCCAGGAGTTGAAGAATTTGGAAAATTTGAAGGTTTTGAACTTGTACTTGGAAATTGCTAATATTGCAATTATTCCATTCAAAGTAATATCAAGTTTTCAACAATTAAGACTGTTAAGAGTTCACAGTGGAGCTTTATTAGTTGAAGGAGAACATAGAGAGGTGGAGGGGGAATTCCTAAAGGAGGTGGAATGTCTACCAAATATTGAAGAACTAAATGTTGAAATAACAACAAGGAATGGTCTCAACAAGTTATTTGGCTCGAACAAGCTGCAAAGTTGCATGTGTGCTCTTCGTCTTGTGGCATTGAAGGACATTGATATGCGTTTATTATTGGCACGCATTTCTAAAATGAAGCACTTACGGCAGTTTGCTATGTGGCGTTTGACAAGAGTAGTGGAATATTCTTATATTTATGACACAATGTACTCTCTAACCATGCTTCAAAGCGTGTCTATCGTTGATTGCAATTCCTTAACACATGTAACATGGCTCAAGTATGCCCCATGCCTTCAACTACTTGTCATTCGTGACTGCCACACAATGCAACAAGTTATAAAGGAAGATGAGAACGTGGATTCTTCTTCTATATTCTCTTCTCTTGTAAACCTCACTCTATGGGACATGTCAAAGCTTGAGAGCATCCATAACACCGCCTTGTATTTTCCTTTCCTAAAAGCCATCAGAATAGGTGGTTGTTCAAATCTGAAAAAGTTACCACTTCATTCTAACTTTGCCAAACTTAAATTGACACTTATCAATGGAGAGGAAGATTGGTGGAACAATTTGGAATGGGATGATCCTGCTGCCAAGCACCATTTCCAATCTAAATTTCAACCTGTGGCCATGCCAAAGAGTGGTAAGTTAACATTTCTAATGTGACTCTTTTTGCTATCATATAATTAATACTTGTCTTGCGACAGTTTCTTTCCTCTTAATAATCACCTTGTTTTTGGTCATCTATTTACTTAATAGCAAAAGTTAGCCAACATCATCATTTGATTACACTTGTTTGTTCTCTTTCAAGCAATTGTTAATTTTTTTAGCTAATTGGCTGTTTTTTCAAATAAAAGTTATTGCAGATGATAAGCTTGCTGCAGGATTGGATTTCGGCTTGTATGGAACTCTTTGATTGACCATTTCCTTCTGTACGACAAAGCAATGGTCATTCTGTTTGAGTTTTTCTTTTCTTAGTGATTATAATATGACTCTTGTAAAATTAATTAGCCTTTTGAATAAACCTCTTTTTCTTAAAATTAATTAAAAAAAGGGTGTCAATAAGTAATTATATATAAACATTCGTCAAGTCAAGCCCATCCATAAATGATTAGTTTGATTATTTTTGTTATTAGGGAGATATCATCGTTCATTTTGGCAAAAGTATGTACACACAAGCAAAGATTGCCTGATACAAAATGTTGAGGCAAGGAACCTTTTTTGGGAAAAAATATTGATGTTTCAAATGCTATAATTGGTTGATTTGAACTTTATAATACAATACCAAAACTAAATATTAATAAGTACTACCTTTGGTCCTAAATATAAAACACAATTGACTTTTTTTTCCTAGAGATTAAGCGAACTGAATAAGTTACTTAATCATATCATATGTTGTGTATGATTAAAATAGATATTAATTTATAAGTTAGGAAAATTAGTTTGAAGAAAAAATGATAAATATAAATACTTTAAAGTAATTTAATTAGTTTCCTTAATCTCTTTAACAAATCAACAGAGTCTCATATTTACGACTGGAGGTAGTATTAAGTACTCAAAACACTATAGGAAATGAAGCACCAACAAATAAAGCAACAATTCAGCAAGTAAAAATTTATGATATCTATTGAAAAGGATCCTAACCATTTCAAATAAGTCAAATAACTTTAATGGAATATGTTCAGAGGCCTAGAAAGCCCAAGTGAGCCCAAACTCAATTTGGATGGAGCCTTGTAGTATTCATATCCTAAAAATACAAAACCAAAACATATCATTTACTTTGTATCCAAAAAAAAAAAAAAAAACCGTATCATTCGTTTGGTTGTTTAGACCATTGTGTTTATGGTTTAAAATGGACCAAACATCCAAACGTCATCCCATTCTTAAGGGTACGTTGTGTTAATATCAATACTTCAGGGACCAAAACATATATGTTCAAAACAAAAAATTTCTATAGTAAGGCATTTGTATTTAAAGTTGAGCACTCTAAATTTAATACAAGCTCTTTTCTAAAGGCCAAACTAAGTCAAACAAGCCAAAATCATGCTGATTCACATACAGAGCCCAAGTATGAGTTTGAATCCTAAATTTCCAAGAGAACTAGACGTGGCCCATATGGCCCATTGGGCTTTCCAACATCCTCCAATTGTTACTCTTAAGGTCCAATACAAAGCCCATGTATGGTTGAGCATACCCACTTGATCATATTTAGGGGCTATATTATGTGTCTTAAAGAATTATAATCTATTGATTACATTTTTATCCAAATTTCACCTTGGAATTAATTAAAAAACGGTTAATTGATTACACTACAATTGGGGGCTATATCATGTGACATATATAGCGCAAAAATAATAGCTAATTTATAACCAAAAGAGATAAGAAAAGGGTTATGAAGACTCTTAGGCAAATTACAATAAATTAGCAATTAATAATTGGGAAATTAGCCAACCAATTATAGATTGACACTTGGCTTTTAGGGACACCTAAGCCCATAATTGTGTCATCAAAGTGACATCATCAACTCGCCCAAGAAGTCAAATTGTCAATGTAAGAACACATGTTAATTAAGAGCCACTTATAGAATGTTCTAGAATAATGAAAAATTTGAGACCATAGGAAGATGACATATGTCAAAGTCATCCAAAGGGTCCTAATTGAGTCTTGAATTTCGAATTGGATCAAGGGTGGAGTTTTGAGATGAGAAAACTTCTTGATTAAGTCTTGGAAAGATATTACACAAGGATTAAAGGGTAATTAGGCATTTGTGGGTCCACATGAGCTTGCCACTTGCCCATAAATAGAGAAGGATCCCTCTTTATTCCTTATACCACAACAAGAAATCAAATCTGATTCTTGTGAGAAAGAGAGAGGCTAAGTGAAATTGAGAGAAGGAAAGAGGTAAGTGTTCTAGGTGTTCTTGGTTTATTTTCTTATACTCTTTCCATTAATCTTTAGCTTTAGTAAGAACACTTGTTCATGGTGTTGTTGGAGAGGAGGCTGAATTATTTGGAGCCAAGGAGGAAGAGAAAGTTACAGGAACACAAGAAAAGTCAAGGTAAGTGATGATCTTGACTCTAGTTGTTATGTTCTTGAGTTTATGGATATTCTCCTAAATTCAGAAACCTCAATTTCTAAGGGGAGGTTCTGCCCAAATGATCCAAGAACATGTTTATAGGCTAAAAATGAGATAGGAGATTATTTATCACATAAAATCATAGGTTTTGCAAGAGTTTTAAACTGCTAGTTTTAAATTGTGGGAGGCATCAAACTTGTGGTCAATACTTTATGTATCAAATGAAGTCCCAAAATCATGAAATTTTACAGGAGTAAAGTAGACATGTAGGGATTTCTTTTGATATAAAATTGGTAATTTCTAGAGTTTTGTACAAAAAAATGTGAATTTTTCAATATGACCTATGTTTCTGGACTTGCAACTAAAACAATCCTGGGAAACATGAAAAATGCGAATGATCCAGAGACTTCAAGCTTCCGAGATTATTTTTCCATAAAAATAGATATGTCAAGGGTTATGTAAATTTTTGAATCACATCAATTGGATTTTTGTACATTTTATTATAAGTTTTCAAAGTTGCTAAAAAATCCCGACAAAAAAATTCAAAATTTCGAATTTAAGGAAAAATAAGGGTAAAAATGGAATAACTTATCCCCTAAGGGTAAAAAGTAAAAAGACACGGAAATAACCCTTTAAGTACTATTCTAAGTGATATGATATTTATTATAATATCATATAAAATATGGAAAAGTGAATAATCGATGATAGTATTATAGGATACCCTAGAAGCCCGTGGTCGATTCAAAAGACGAGTGTATTACTTATTATGCGGGAGAAAGGTACTTTCACGTACTGTAACTTTAACTCTTCTATGTCTTGTATGTCTATATATGATTGTTTGATTCATGATTGGTTGGAGTCATTGGCAAGACCAGGTCTTGTGCCATGTACCGTGACTGACTAAGATTGGGTCTTAGGTCACATGTGTGTTTACATTCAGTTAGATGTGGATTATAGTCATGATAATGCTGCATGCTTGTTTTCCTAGCGCTAAGGATATGTGTCAGGGACTTGTAGCACTGGTGAGTGGAGACACCAATTATATTACATTTGTTGTGGGATATGTATTGTGATAACTGAATTCTATCTCCATATTATGAATATATGTCATATATTGTTTATTCTTTGCATATGAGGTTAACTGTTACCTGAGATTCAATTCGATTGAATCTCAGACATGATTAAAGGTTCAGGAAAGGAATCTAGACCTAGGGAGCCAAAGTAGATGGAGTCGTCAAGAGGCACCGGTCAAGAAGAGTATCTAAACAAGTTTAATAGAACATAGTTTCTAACAATGAATCTGATAAAGTTAGTTCAAACCATTTGGTGTCTAAGGAAGGGTTGGTCGAAGTGGTTTTTAATTGTCACAGATGGACATCCACTAGACTAACACCGACTTGGCCAATAGGTCTGATTAACTGTGTTGGGTTCCAAGCCATAGGTCTAGTTAGAGCAGGGTTTGACTCTATATAATTGTATCACACGAATATTCCTCCAGGAATTTAATGTAACCAGCATAAGCCTTCGCATATAATAGCAATTACTTATCATCCAAATGTTAATGCATGCTCTCTGTTTCACTTTACTCTAATCTGTTAATGTCGTCAACTCTATTGATAATTCTAATACTACATGTCAACAAACATAATAAATAGTAAGGAATTCGGGTGTTACATATATTTTTTTAATTGTTATTCATTTTGGTGAGTGCATCACTTCTATTCTTGAATTGTTCTTTTGTTTTCTTTGGATGCTTGGGAAGATGTATTGCATTGGTTGAGCTATCACTGTTCCTTCATAGTGCTATTTAAAAATATTATAATTCTTGAGTTAACCTGAGCAAATGAGACATCTAATTAAGAATTAAACTAAATGTGACAACAGAAAAAAGCAAAAGAAATAAGTCAAAGCAGCATTAATTAATTATGAACCAAAGTAGGATTAGAATAAATCAATGTCCACTTGAAAGAAACAGAAAAAAATATGTAATATCCTCAATTTCATGTAAATTATTGTACTGAATGAAGTAATGTGAAGTTATTGGAATAAATGAATTTTTCATCAAGTCCCTGAATAATGATTGTTTTTTTTTCTATAACTAATTAAGAGAATAATGATGAATTGTTAATTTAAGCTTGGTTAAATTAAATTGGTCATGGGCAACCTAAGAAAATAGATGACAATGGAAGTCAAAATACATATATTTTCCTTTTTACCCCTAAATATTTCGCACAAGAGGGAGGAAATAGGAAGAAAATAGTAAAATTCCAAATGAGCTCAAAAATGTTATACGTTATAAGCCAAGAAATTAGGACTAATGGGCTAAGTGGGAAAGACAATTTTTGAAGTCCAATAGGAAGGCCCATTTAGCATAAGAGGAGAGGAGGAAGGAATCAAAAATATGTCCATGAAGCTATGAGTTTCTAGAAGCTAAAGAGGCTTAATCAAGAAGTTAAATTTTGAAATTTGAAGATTAGTGAAATCATGCTAATGCAAGCAAGATGACATCATCCACCTTATATAATCAATTTCATAAATGCTTGAGCCAAGAGAAGGATCTAGATGACACAAATTTTTTCCAAAAATACCCCTTGAATTTCAGATTTCAAGGGAAGAGAGAGGAAATCAAGACTTGTGATGTAATAGGAAGCCATGGAAAGTACCTAGAAGGACCTAGAAAAAAAATGTGGAAAAATTAGCCAATATTTATTGGTGAAAGAAGGATGATTAGACATAATATTTAAGTAAAGTTCAAAGAAAAATTTCCTCCCCCAACAGCTATGCCTCGGCCTAATTTCTAGAAGTCTAATGAAAAATCAAGAAAGAAAGTGCTTAATTTCTAGAAGTCTAATGAAAAATCAAGAAAGAAAATGGCTTAAGCCAAACTTCACTTGGAGGACAAGAAGGGTTAGTTGAGTGTTTTAAGAACCCATTTCTTTCTCATTTGGGGCTTTTGGTTCGAAATAGAGGGAGAGAAGAAAAGAGAAAGAAATCATTTTAGAAGAAGCTCAAGAACAAAGAGAAGCTAAAGATCAAAGACTGTTGTAACTCCTCTTCCTACTCTCTTCCGCCTTCTTCATTGTGTCAAGATCTTAACTAATCACTCTCTCATCTTTATTGAGGAGCTTAGACTGAAGTGATCTTGAAGCACAAGGAAGATAAAGGCTCAAGGAAGTTGAAGATCCTAAAGCAAGTAGGCCTTAACCCTAAATTCCTTACTATTTCCAAGTTGTTGAGTTGGAAAATTGTTATTTTCTTAAGTGTTTCATTATGAAATGGGAACTGTTTGGTTAAGGAAGGGAATGAATATAGGACTAAAGTTAAGATTCATGGTCTAATAAGTTAGATCAAGCATGATTTAGAATAAATATGTAGTTAAAACAAAAACTTGATATGTTCCTTCTTCATCATGATTTTCATCCTGCGCTTGAACAAGAGGATCTGATTTGATTTTGATGATTTTAAAGCGTTTAAAATGATATTTTGTATGAGGATGAACTTAGATCATGATTTTGGAAACAAAGGTGGGAGATTTCAAAACATCGAAAAGCTGATTTGTGAAAATCTTGTGGAATCTGCCAGCTTGTTCAAGGGTTTTGACATAGTAAATGAACTCCTAAAATTATGAAATTTTACAAGAATAACATAGACATCCCAAGGTTTAATCTGATAGGTAACACATAATTTTTGAAGTTTTGTACTAAGATAAAAAAAAAAATTTGAAAACTGACCCTAACATCGGAAAATATTTTAGACCGGTGGTGATATTTTGGTCCGTGGTTAAATTTTCAAGCGTGATTTGGTCTAAAAGGGTATTTTTGTCAAAAATAGACATAATAAGGGTTAGTTGGATTTTGAAACACCTCAATCAGATTTTTTAGAATTAGTTATGAATTTTTGAAGATTAGTGGTTATTTATGGACTTTCCGATTGAGGTAAAAAATAAGAATGATTTTTGCCAATAATAAATTCCTTAGTAAAAAAGGAATTTAGTGAAAATGGATACTTGAAAAGACCTTATTTTAAATCCATAAAGTAAAATATTTCTTGAGGAGGATTTGTTTATAGGGTCAAGGTGCAGATTTGCCAAACAACTATTACCCAAGGAGCGTCTGGGCCAAATAACTATTGAGGGGACCAAAATTGCCAATCAACAATTAAAAAGTGGAAAAAACACAATTTGGAGCAATTCGCCAACGAACTATTACCTCGTCACTGTCTTGGTGTCTCCGTCTTCCATTGACTGTCATAGTGTCAGTGACGTCGGCATTTCCAAAGCTTCTATTGTTGCTGGGTGTTCCACTTACCCTCTTGAACTCATCCAGTAGTCCACAACGTTCGACTGGCACACACCTTACACCCTGGTTCCATCCCTCTGATGCCACAAGCAGCAGCCGCTACTGCCGCAATGCATGTTCCCATGGGTCCCATCTCTGTTGGTGTTTTCCTTTTCCAACAAGAAGGCTTAACCACTCTTTTCTCCAGCATTTCTGCCACCGTCCTATGCCAGTGTCTCACACTTTAACTTAATTGTGATAGTTTTTTTTTCCTAATAGTTATTTGGTGTTTTTTTTTCACTTTTAATAGTTATTTGGTTTTTTTTTCACTTTTTAATTATTGATTGGCAATTTTGGTCTCTTCAATAGTTATTTGGCCCGCACGCTCTTTGGGTAATAGTTGTTTGGAAAATTTGCACCTTCACCCTTGTTTATATTATTCTAGGGCTATCTTTGATGTTTGTGTGCCGGAAAAATTTATTGATATTTGTGGTCGATTGCTAGGTAGTAACCTTAACCTCATATACTTTGTATGTCTTTTGTATGTATGTTTTACCACGCTTATTGCATGCATTCGATTGTCATTTATTTCCAAGCGCTATGGAACCAGAACATGTTTTGTGCATTAAGGGCCTTGCTGTGTGTCGTGTCCTATAATCTGTGTTGTGTGCTATTAGGACTGCTGGTTTCAAATTTGGTTGTGTGGCTTGTTGTATGCATGATACTGAATGCTATGTGGTTTGTGTTTATTTGTGGTCTTTCCTACATGCATTGCATATACATCTTATATGAGATTAATGATTAATCTGGGATTCAACTTTGAATCCCATGCCATTTTAAGTCACCAGGCAATACTTTAGTGTAACACCCCAAATTCCATACTACTTACTGTGCCCGGTGACATGTAGTATCTAGGAATATGGTGTTAAAGATCAGAGTAATATGGAACGGAGAGCATGCACTAACGTTTGGACAATGAGTAACTGATATAAAATGCCTAGGCATAAGCTAGTAAATTAAATATCCCGACGGAATATTCGTGTGATACAATAATACATAACTTGTATAATTTAAACTCTTGACATAGTAATTATACAACCTTAAATTAAGTCTTAAATAGACTTGTGGCTTGGAACCCCAACACAGTTGATCATACCTATTGGCTAGGCCGGTGTTAATATGGTAGGAGTCTCCCCTTCTTTCATGGTTACTAATTATTGAAACAACACTGACCAAACCTTTCTTAGTTTAAGCTCGAATAGTATGAACTAATTTTATTGAATTCATGCCAAAAGCTATACTCTGACGAACCTCTTTCGGTATTCATTTTGATCGGCGCCTCTTCAGGTGCTCTGTCCATCAATGCCTCTTGTTGGCTCCATCCAACAGTGCCTTCTCTCGGCTCCATCCATCGGTGCCTCCTCTCGGCTCCTTCCACGTTGCATTCTCAAAACCCGGTTCCTTTCCTGGACCTTTAGGCAGGACTAAGATTCAATATCCATTGAATCTCAGGTAACAGTTAACCTCTATATTAGATATAAACAATATATGACAGATATTCATTACATATCAGCATACATAGCACACAGCAGATGTAAGCTTCTGATAGATCCTTAGATTAGGATCTATAAACGAACAATTCAAGAACCAGAATCTGGAGTTCTTGATCAAAAGACAATGTCAACTGTATATATATTTCAGAATGATGTTTTGTTTACATCCTAAGAGAATATATAAAAACATATAACTGTAAAATACCAACTGCAACTAAACTCCTCATAACTTCCTAACAATCCTTATCCACACAGATACATTTCTTAATAACTTCCTAATAAGACTTATTCAAACAATAAACATAACCTCCTAATATATAACTTCCTAATAAATAGACTTGAACCTATTTCAACTGCCTTTTCCTTCTTGAATAAACCAGCAAAAGTGTATGGTCATGTGGGGCTGCTGGTATACTATCAATTATTCTATCAATACTATCCCCTTGAAAATGAGCCTTGTCCTCAAGGCGGAAGTGAGGAAACTGGGTAGAGATTAAGTCATAAGGCTCCCAACTTGATTCCTCTAGAGGGAGATTTTTACATTGAATAAGTAAGTGGACATCCGAAGAGGAATCAACAGCAACCATTTTGGAATCGATGACCTTTTCAGGTTCAAGCAGAAGTTCCCAATCTGCAGAAATGGGTAAAGGAGGCAAGGGGGCTGAGCTGTCATAGCCATGTGTAGCTTTAAGGAGAGAAACATGAAACACAGGATGCACCCGGAACCGGAGGTAATCGAAGTTCATGTGCGATTGCTCCCACTTGGCGTTTGATCGGGTATGGTCCAAAAAATCAAGGAGACAATTTATGGAACTTCTTGTGAGTCAAAGATCGTTGTCTGTATTGCTGGATTTTCAAGAACACCATGTCATTGACTTCGAATGAGAATGGTCGGCGATGAGGATCAACTTGAGACTTCATGGCAGATTGAGCAGCAGCAAGGTTGAGTTTTATAATGTCCAAAACAACATCCCTTTCTTGAAAAAATTCTTCCAAATCATGAATGCGAGTGTCACCTGGTGTAAATGGCAGCAGTGTTGGTGGTTCTTTACCATAAACTGTAATACGCTAAAATTCTTATTTATCATAAATACTATATTTTGGTAAATAACCCATGATAATTAAAGGAGAGTATGTTGTCTCTAAATTTTGGAAGATTATTAGTTAGATTTTTGGTCAATTTTCCCTTGAAATTAAATCAATCAAGGGTCAATTTTAATATTTCATATTTAGGGATCATAAAATACCCTAAGATTATCACAATTAAGCATAGTCTTAATTTATTCATAGGAGATAATTTAATGACACAAAAATACTTGTACCAATTAGAGAGAAAATTTGCCAACAATTAATGGACAATGAATTTGCAATAATTAAATTAATTGTATTAGATGTTCATAATTAATTAAATCAACTAATTAAGAATATTAATTGAGACTAATTATGGAGGGCTAGGATTAAACCTCATAAAGCTAAATCCTAAGGCCTTAATTCAATTTCATAAAGTGGAATCCTTGTGAAGTAAAATCCACCAATGAGAAAAGAGTTGTGTGTGTGTGTGTGTGCAAATGTTGTGAGGGTTGTGAGTCTAGTGAGAGAGAGAGAGAGAGAAAAAAATTAAAGCAAATTTGATAAAGTTTGAAATCCTAGAGTAAATTGGATAATGGTTTGAAATCCAAGAAATATCGATGTACACAAGAAAAAACTCAAAACAACAAATAAAGTGAGAATTTATACAAATTTAAATAGTTGTGAAGAAGTAGGAACCCTGGAGAAAATATAAGGACTTATCTTGAACCCACATAATTTAACCTCGAAAGTAAGCCTAGTAAAGGCTATTTTTGCAAACGTTGAAGAATAAGCTTAGTACAACCAGGGGAATCTAATTAGACCATAACTGATATCCAACTACTAATCAAAAGTCATACTCATAATTTAAAAGTATTAGTGATTGATCGTGCAACCAAAAATGAATTTCGTTAAAGTAAAACCGAAGACTCAGTTGGAAGAAATTTACACAGGAAGACTGCACTTTACTTCTTGAAGAAGTAAGAAAAAAGATGATGGAAGAGAGAGAAAGGGGAGAGAGGAGTGTGAATTCAGTTTTGAGTAGGTGTAAGGGTGAGATTTAAACTTCTCAACTAAGTTTAATCCAAGGGTTAAAAATGAAAGAAAGGTGTTAGATAGTTAACCCTCAAAATGGCTATAAATAGGGAGGTAATGTCTTCATATTTTCTCACCAATTCACAAGCATAAAAGCTGAAACATAGAAGGAGAGTGAGAGTAAGGAGCATCTTGAAGGAGTAGCAAGGTTCTTGGTAAGTTCTCTAGCTCTAGCTTTAAGTTCTTAAATTCTTAGATAGAAGTAGCTTAGATCTTAAATATTCTAGAATAATTTTATTTACATGTTTTTATGGTTAAAATTGGCTTTATTTCAAAAAAATGATGAGGGAGGTTATATAGCAAAATTTCTGGAAGAGAATCATCAAAGTAACGAAGTTCTAGCGAAATTTCATCGGTTTCGGAATTTCTGAAGTCAGTAATGAAAACACCAGAATTTCATATTGAAAATATAGTCACAAAATTTTGGGAAAATTCATGGTTAAATTAGACATATAGGGATCTTTAAATATGCCAATAACATGTTAAAATGAGCTCTGTACAGTGAGATAACAATTCTCAAAAAATGGGCTACGAATTTCTGGAAAAAATTCTGGGCAGAGGCTCAAAAATTTAAAACTGGGAGTGATTCGTGTAATCTGGGAAAGATTGATTATTTTTACTTAAAAATAGACATCCTAAGGATTCCAAGGAATTTTACGGATCCTTGTTTCAATTTTTCTAGAATTAATTATGATTTTTCAAAGTTAGACAAAAATCTGTCCAGGATTCTGGACCAGCGTTTTTGAGGAATTAAAGGTGATAGGTTGAGAGATAATCCTACCAAGGGTAAAAAGGTCATTAGTGACTAGGATATCTTCCAGAATATTGTTTGTGAATTAATAAATGTGATATTACCGTTATAGGATAAACGCGATCACAGTCCAAACATCAACGTACCGACATCACCGACGAAGGTACGAACACGTACTGTAACACTAACTCTGATGTTTATTGTATACCTATATATGATAGATGTGTTCATAAACTGAGACTCTGTTTTAAAATTTATACATATACAGCTGTACACGGGTTATGGTCTTGATAATGCCGTTGAGTTTTCCTAGCGCTGAGGACACGGATGTACACCGTGGCACTAGTGAATAGTGCAAACCATAATGACGTTCATATGCAGTGGCTGTGTTCTGTTATTATCTTTCATATGTGAATGTTGCTGTGATATCATGAATAACTGTCATACATACTTGTACATGAACATGAGGTTAACCGTTACCCGAGGTTCAATGGGTGTTGAACCTCAGCTCTTACCATAGCTTCGTGGATCCGGAGTGAACAGATCGAAGATAGGGGTAAGCAAGAGATATAGGAACCTACGGAGGAAGCCCTTTTGTTTTGTACTTAACGATGACATTTTGTAATTTTTGTAAACGCTGTTAAAGCTAACACATACATTACAATGGATGTTATCAGTTACTTTTTAAATACTATTTACTTCCGATGCTCTACTCTGATCAAGTTACCGTGAAAACGCTTTCAAAAATTGGGATGTTACATAAACGACCTTGAATGGAGAATAACCGGAAGAAGAGTGATAGCTAGTGTTGTAAGATAGCTCAACCCAATGTAGAAATTGAGACCATCTTTTTGGAAAATCTTGACAAAAACACCTCAAATAAGTCTCCAAGCATCGATTTACTACTTCTATTTGGCCATCATTTTGAGGGTGGTAGGAAGTACTCATTTTCAAAGTAGTGCCACTCAAATGGAATAATTCCTTCCAAAAAGTACTCAAGAAAATTGGATCCCGATCAAAAATAATAGACTTAGGATAACCATGGAGTCGAACAACTTCCTTGCAGAAAAGAGCAACAACTGACTTGGCAAAAAATGATATTGGCATACTGATAAAGTGGGCTGATTTATTAAACCGATCTACAACCACAAAGATACTTTCCCAACCATGAGAAGGAGGCAAACCAGTGATAAAATCCAGTGATATATCTTCCCATATATGTGATGGAATTGGAAGTGGTTGTAAAAGACCCCCCGGAGATTATGGAACATATTTACCTCTTTGACAAGCCGAACATTTATGTATTTAAGAGGTGACCTCCTCTTTTATGTGTTGCCAAAAATAGAATTGTTGTAAACACTTCAGCATCTTGAGAACACCACCATGTCCACCAATAGGTATTGAATGAACTTCCTTGATTAAATGGGATGTGAGAGGAGTATTTGCAGGTAATACCAAGTGATCCTTGTAGTATACATGTCCATGGGATAGAGAAAAATGTGGCATTGAGTGAGGGTCCGCTTGTAAGGATGTTTTGACTAAAGATGTGTAAGTATCATGGTTTAATAGGGTCGGAAGATCATCAAATAATGAAGCATGTGGGATAGCCAAAGAGAATAGTTCACCAGAATGTGGTATTCGTGAAAGAGCATCCGCAGCCTGATTTGAAGGCCAATTTTGTAATTATTTGAAAGTCGAACGAAAGGAGTTTCAGCATCAAACGCTACTAGGCAAGAGTTGTAATTCGCTGTTGAAGTAGATACTTGAGGCTGAAATGGTCAGTGTGTACCTCAAACTTGCGTCCCAAGATATAGTGACGCCATTTTTGTAAAGAAGAGACAAGCGCCATTAATTCTCTATTATATACTGAGTCATTACTCTTTGATTGAGACAATCCCTTACTGTAAAAAGCTATTGGATGACCATTTTGCTGCAAAACAGCCCCAATTCCGGTGGAAGAGGCATCACACTCCACAATAAAAGGTTTGGTAAAATCAGGAAGTTGCAAAACAGGTGCATTGACCAAGGCCTCTTGAAGATCTTGAAAGGCGTTAAAGAATCTTTTCCCCAAACAAAAGCATTCTTCTTAGTCATATCTCGTGAGAGGTTTTGCAATCTGTCCATAATGCCCGATGAATCTGCGATAATAACCCGAGTCCCAAAAATCCTCGTTGTTCTGTAAGATTCTTAGGAAGTGGCCATCTAGAAATGGCAATAATCTTATCATGGTCTACTTGAACTCCTTTTGCAGAAATAACATGCCCCAGAAATGCAATATCAATTTGCAAAAATCACACTTATCCGGATTGGCATAAAATTCATGCTGACGCAACAACTGAAACACCATGTGTAGATGAGCAATGTGATCCTCAAAAGACTTGCTGTAAATCAGAATATCATCAAAAAAAATACCAAGATAAATTTTCAGAGATATGGTCTAAACATATCATTCATGATAGCCTGAAAAGTAGATGGGGCATTGGTTAATCCGAAGGGCATGACATTGAATTCATAATGACCGGAGTGAGTTCGGAAAGTAGTCTTGGCTATGTGTTGAGGATGTATTCGAATTTGATGATAACCCGAACACAGATCAATTTTAGAGAAATACACAGCACCATAAAGTTCATCAATAAGTTCATCAATAGTGGGAATTGGATACTTATCTGGTACTGTTATCTTATTTAGCTCTCGATAGTCGACACGTAGGCGCCAAGAGGAATCCTTCTTTGGAACTAACAAGACTGGACTGGCAAATGGACTTACATTTGGCTGAATAAATCCCTTGTGTAGTAGTGTTGTAATTTGCCTCTCAATTTCATCTTTTTGGGCATGTGGATACCGATAGGGTCTAATGTTAGGAGGTTTGGCACCTGGATGGAGATGTATGTCATGACATTTTTCCCTGATAGGCAATAAACATTGAGACTCATTAAAAATATCAGCAAAATCTTGCTGCATATCTTGCAAAATTTCAAACCGTCGAATGATCTCCATGCCGTCATAACCTCGAAGAGTGACGTGGGAAGAAGGCTGAGTAAGTCCTTGAAGCTTATCTTTTTCCATCAATCCAAAAAATCATGAACAACTGCTGCCATTTGACTGTAACAGTATTTAAGGATGCTAACCATTTAATTCCCAAAACCATGTCAACTCCACCAAGATTAAAAGGGAAAAATTCATCTATGATGGTTACTAATTGCACCGTAATTTCCAAGTCTTTACAGATGGCCCCGCAAGATATAATGGCACCGTCACCTACCTGAACTCCCAAAGGGGATATTTGCTGAGTTTTAATGCCCAAAGTTGTCACCAACTTGTTGGAGATGAAATTGTGGGATGAACCACAATCAATCAAAATGAGAATTTCATGAGAAAACAATATTCCCTTAACTTTCATGGTATTAGTCGAAGTTCTGCCCTGAATCGCATGAAGTGATATTTTTGCCATTGGAGACTCGTTGTATTCCTCTTCATTAAGCAGCGCCGATGTGGGATCGTCATCCGTATTTTCTCGGATAATCGAAATCTCCATGAGTTTCAAAGCGATTGTTTACAACGGTGCCCTGGGGAGAATCGATCACCACAATGGTAACAAAGTCCTTTCTCTCTCCCGAGTTGGCGTTTCGTATCGAAATTGCTGTTTGTCATGCAAAATTGGGAGTCATTGAAGGACCCATTGAACGTGTCACATCCGAACGTATTAGTGCATCCGAATTCCCCGCAGATATCCAGACGAGTTTGGATTTCGGTTAGAGTCGCAATATTGGTTATTATTTGATCCCCCCATCACGCCATGGCGAGGCCATTTTAAAATCTCGATTATTATTCCATTCATTGCCTCGTAATGTATCGCACATTGAGAAGGACACATTGGAAGACTTTGCAACTTTGATTCAAACTCTAAAGCCAGACTTGCTGCCTTATAAACTATCCTGGGTTTTTGGATTTTAACGTTAGCTTTCAATTCCTCTTTCAAGCCATGAATGAATACAGCCAATAAGCGGTGTTCCGCCAACCGTGAATCCTGGATGAGAGTCGTATAAATTCTTTTGGAATTCGGTTGGACCAAAATTATCCTGAAAAACTTCGATTAGTTCATCCCAGAAGCGAGTGGTGCGACTTAAAGAAACCAAAGTAAATACATCCAAAGCTTCGCCTTCCAAATACATTGCTGCCACTTCAACTTTTATATCCTCAGGCGTTTGATAATACCGGAAGTATTTTTCAGCCTTCATTATACACCCTCTTGGATCTCCTCCTTCAAATTTAGGAAATCCAACTTTAGTGAAGGATCTTCTATATGGCTGTTTATACCCCAATGGATTATCTGCTTCATAGTCTTTGGTATGTTTCCTGGCTTCTCTGTCTTCTTGCTCTCTCTTTCATCTCCACATCTATGCTTTGAATTTTATTCACGAGAAAAGCCATCTGTTGTACCAAATCATCTTGTGGTGGTGCAGGTTCTTGTTCCTTGTATGATTCTACTTCATTACTCATAATTGGATGATCGATGACCGTTGTTTCCTCCGATAGTTGCCCATAACGCACAGAAATTGGCCTAGAGAAAGAAATGCTCTAATACCAAATTGATAGATCCTTATATTAGGATCTATAAATGATCAATTCAAGAACCAGAATCTGGAATTCTTGACCAAATGCATTAATGTCAATCGTATATATATTTCGAATGATGTTCTGTTTACATCCTAAGAGAATATATAAAAACACATAACCGTAAAATACCAACCGCAACTAAACTCCGATAACTTCCTAACAATCCTTATCCACACAGATACAATTCTTAATAACTTCCTAATAAGACTTATTCAAACAATAAACATAACCTCCTAATATATAACTTCCTAATAAACAGGCTTGAACCTATTCCAACTGCCTTTTCCTTCTTGAATAAACCAGCAAAAGTGTATGGTCTGTTGGTTATGATTAGTTTTGATGATGTCTTATATAGATGTCATTCTTAAGAGCAAAAAGTTTGTATAATATATTTATCTCCTACATTGACTAACTACTATAATTAATGTAGATTAGTCCAAGTTGAATTATAGAACAAGAAAGAGATAAGCGATTTCAGAAAGAAGAAATTGGACAAAATGTTAAGTTCAAGAAGAAGAGGAAATATTGAAAAAGGTAGAACTTGCAGAGAGAATGAGGGGTTCATGTTAAATGACGAAGAATGATCAAGATGGGAGATGGAAGATGGAAAAATTTGATGAATGGAATGAGAATATCATTATACAAGTTCCAAGATTGATTCTAGAAGTCTCTGCGACAAATAGAAGTTGGAACGGCTCAATTCGGAGTTAAAAACAAGCAAGAATTGCATTCCTGAAGTCATGCTCGAGCATAGTACTTTTCCAGCTCCAAATCCACTCATGCTCGAGCATAAAAAATGCTTGCTTGAGTAGAGAAAATCTGATGCTCGAGGAAGGTCGCTCTTCAACTTCCCTCTTCAGCTTTGTTTCGGCGACCTTCGGTAATTTGATGATATCTCCCAAACTAAGAATTGGATTGATGTGATATCAGTGGCATATGAAACTAGACTCCAAATGAGTCATTTTGATATAAAATTCAAGTCCAAAGGAGTTCAGATCAAAGAGCTATGAATTTTTGAAGTTACAACAAGAATCACCATCACAGTCCAGACCAACCTTCGGTAATTTGAGTGTATCTCACAAATTACAAATCTAATTGAGCTGAAACGAGTTCCATTGGAAACTAGACTCAAATACCTTTTCAAAAATATCAATAACAAAGAAAACGAAGATCAATTGAAGAAGTTATGATGTTTTGAAGTTGACAAATCTGTTCTGGTTGCTGCAAAAAACGCTGGATATGAACAACTTCCATTCATATGATGTTAATGGATGAAATACAACCAGTTTGGGAGCTGATCCTAATTGAAATAGAAAGAAGACTTAAAGAGCTTCCTAAGCATGGGTGGTTTGCCAAATTTGGAGCTAATTTGAAGACGACATAACTTTTGGAAATTGGTCTTGAACAGCCAATGCTATTGTGCTTTTGAAAGTCAATGGAGTTTGATATTTGCACGAGATCATGGTAGGCAGTAGCCTAACACTCGAAGATAGCCTACTCAAGTAAAGTGACTGGCGTGCCTGAGAGTCATCAAGCTCAGAGCAAAGAAGTACAATTTTGGGAAGCATGCTCGAGAAAACTATGAGGCTTGCTCGAGCAACATCGAGCTGAGCAAGGAAATTGCACATTTGAGGAGTATTGCTCGAGCAAAGATGAAAGCTTGCTCGAGCAGAGGTAAAACGTGCCCAAGCAATATCGATCGACTCTTCATTCTCTATCTCTGAAAGACGCTTGCCCGAGCATGAAAATGGCATGCTCGAGCACCATGCTCTAGCAAAGGAAAAATCATGCTCGAGCAGCAACACTTCAACTAAATCTCCTTACCTACGTTTGCCTCTTGCTCGAGCATAGTCTTAGAGCTGCTCGAGCATCAACGATAGAAACTAGTTTATCAGTTCAACAGCAGAAGCTTGCCCAAGCATACCTTTGATCATTGCCCGAGCATCAACAATATTAATTGGTCTTTAAAAAGCTTGCCTGAGCAAGCTTTGGCTCCTTGCTCGAGCACTGAGTCCATTACACCTTGAAATTACTCCTTCTCAAATTGATGCCCAAGCACACTGCTTAGCCTTGCCCGAGCACTGACAAAATTTGTAGATCTTCAGAATTGCTTGCCCGAGCAAGTTCAGTTCATACTCGAGCATCAGCGACAGAGAGTATTATCTTTAGCTACCTAAAGGAGCTTGCTCGAGCAAGCTTGGATTGTTGCTCGAGCAATGACTTCTCTGTTCTTCAAATCTTCGACTCCGGAAATCATGCATCTTGCTATATCACGTTATTACTTCAGATTATTATTAATTCCAATTACCAAATGCTATTAACATGTTTGCCCATGAGTTTCGATTGTTTAAACATGGATTAATCAACGATTTGAATAAAGCAAGTCGTATGTCGAAGCATTAAATGCAAACTACCTAAACCGGTGATAATCTCGGAAACCGATACTCTGAATGAAGTAAGGCTACCATTGCTATTCCAACTACGCATTAAATGCTATCTCTCAACGGTCAAAACCAAAGAAATGAAGGATGTTGCTAAGCCCAAGAACCATTGATAGCGATTAATACGAATGCTCACAACGGTCGAAACACAAATACCTATAAAGTGTGAAGTCTTCAAACCGAAAGAATTGACGATTGATGAATGACTCGACGAACCCATTGAAATGATTTTACTACCTCACCGTTGATAGTTCAATATCTCATATACACTCTGTTTCTCAATATTATATAATTTCCATTAGAGAGTATGATGATTGATCATGTACTTCAGTGTTTAATACTTTATCTACTCGTGAGGAGTTCATAAACATTTACTTCATTATCAGTTGAATCTTAAGGTTGAGGAACCTTAAGAGAGGGTGTATCAATTACAACTTATAAGGGGGAGTGGAGTCTGAGAGTGAGAGGACCATCCTTCGTTTACAAAGTGTGTAATTGTATCCTTACAGTGTGTAAGGGGAAGTATCTCGATAAGAGATTGTAAAGGTTGCACAAGTGCCCGACTAAACTTGTGAGGTTGTAAAGGCTTCTCTCTTGTGCCCAGTTAAACAAGGAGACAGTGGATTGAAAATCTCAAGTGGAGCTTGGGAATTTGGACGTAGTTGGGCCGAACCAGTATAAATCACAGTTTGCATATTCTCTTCCCTTATCTTTTACATTTCTAGTATATGCTTATTTGAATATTTAACTGTCGATTTAGAAGTTGTGAAAAGATTTTCAAAGTTCCTAAAGTTTTATCCGACACCCAATTCACCCCCCCTCTTGTAATAGGAGAATACTCTAACCAAGAAGGAAATATACCAAACCAAAAATACTGAAACCTTCTTGGATGATTCTTTCCTGTAAGGGGATAGCTTTGAAGCTTACACTGGTATGGACCCCATTTTAAATAAGCCCTTCAAACTTCATCTCTTTGATTCACATGATGTTGTCATATTTCAGGGCGTTTACCTAGATCACGCTCTAAGGAATTAATATCAAATTCATTGGAAGTAACCTTAGGAATTTTAGAAGGTTGTTCCTCACATTCAAACCTTAGAGCATCATGGCAAGTCTTTTTCAACCAGTAAAGATGTAGAAACAATGTTATCTTCCTCTATATGATCACTAGCTCTCCTCTTGAAAAATGAATCAATTGTTTTATTCTTCATCATTGAGCTATTCTTGGATTTTTTTTTCACTTTCCAAGTAACCTATAAACAATTTAAACAATATAATTAACTATTATCATACTAAATATAAATATAGAAAAAAAAATCATGGATTCTTGAATTTTGGCCCCTAAGGTAGCAATGCTAATCAGAAAGAGTTGTCTAATCAGGGTTCAAAATTCTAATCAAAGAAGGAAATAAAGAAAGAAACAAGAAAATAATCAACGAGATTTACCGATTGGTGATTAGGAAACTTCAAGACCACCGGACAAAGTAAATATGGAGTTGAATTAAAGCAAAGAAATAAGATGGGACTTCTTTTGTCTTGTGTGTCTTCAAATAGTTTCCCTCTTCCTATTGCTGCTCTCTGTGCGTTCAAATGTGCGTTTGTGCAATGTCCTTTGCTTCTTGTAATTTTGTTCGACTGTTCTTGCTGCTGTTCAGTTTCATATGTTTTGTGCATCTCGCCTATATAATATAAATAGTCTGCTTGCGCTTTCCAATCCAATCTCAATTAAATCTTTTATCTTTTATCTATTAAATCTCAGTCCAATCCAATCTCAATCAACGAGATTTCTTCTGCTTGCTTCCTTTCTATTTAATTGGAGTAAGGTCCAGGTCTTCTCATATATATATATATATATATATATATATTTTGGGGGGGTAAAACTTTTTAGTATAAAAAAATTAAAAAAAGATCTGAAATTTGGGGGGGGGGGGGGGGGGGGGACCTAGGCCTCATCAATAATCCGCCCTTGTATAACACTGTGAACTTTTCCCATATTTAGCGATTTTGGCTCACCATATGCCACAATATAGATATATGTATATAGGTGTATACTATGATAGCAAATAAAACCTCTATGCGCATATATAAATGAAATTGTATATATGTATATACGGTCAACATGACAGCAAGTGCTTCTTGTTATTTCTATATATATATATATATGCTTAACTGAAAGTTTTAGTTAGTTTTTTTTATAAAAAAAAAAAACCACATATATATATACATATAGACTCAAGATTCCTCTTTTTTCTTCATATGTAGCAATGCACACACATAAGTTTATATATATACAGTAAACTTTGGTTTCCATATGCCATGGTATTCTTATATAAATATCAGCACATACATTACAACATGACAAAAAGTTTTCTTGTGTTCTTCATAAGGAAGTGACATATATATATATATATATATATAAAGTAAATACCATTTCGGTCCCTAACAAAAACCACGGACCCCATTTTGGTCCCTTAAAAAAATCGACCCTTATTCGCCCTTTTTATTAACTAAAAAGGACCTTTTGGAAATTTGTGAATGATCAAAATATCAACCAATCGATCCTTATTCGTCCTTTTTATGGACTAAAAATGACCTTTTTTTTGTAAGAGACCAAAATGGGGATCACATTTTTTGTCGGGAAATGATATTTACTCATATATATATATATATATATATATATAGAAGATAGCAAGTTTTGGTTTTTCTGATGTATAAGAGTGTGTGTGTGTGTATTTTGACAGTAAGTTTTTCCCTTTTCTTCTATGCATAGCAACAGATATATATGCTTATAAGTTTTCCTTCTCTCTCTTTGTATATGCATTAGCCAAGCAAAGTTTTGACAGCAATTTCCTATTATGACAGCAACTAAATCAGCAAGTTCCCTCTCCTTTATTCAATATGCAGCAACACAATTGTGTGTGTGTATATATATATCAGTAACTATAAGAGTTTCCTATGGCTACTATACAGAAACTTGCATTGGTTTATCGTTGAAACAAGAAGGAAAGGAAACTTAAAGGTTACCTCTATTTTTCTAGTTTCAAAGTAGAGCAAGATGATGAGAATGATGACGACTCTCTCCCTCTCTCGGCTTTCTTTCTTTCTCTCACTCTTTCTTGTGCGTCCTCTCTGTCTCTTGTTCTCTTTTCTGAATGAATGAGAACAAATGGATAAGGACCTAGGGGTTTGACCGAGAAAAGGGGTAACGAATCGAGGGAGTATGAAGTATGGTGTGGTCTTTATTGGGTCTCAAGAAGCATGGCATTTATGTTTTAGCATGTACAATTGCTACTGGCATGATCTGATTTCCTTCTTGCTATCTCTATGTTTACGAAGATGCTGTGATCTTCTATCCTCTAATGGCGTGATTTGATTTCTGTGTTGCAATCGGTATGGGGGCTGTGACTTCCTTCCTGTCACATGTAGGATCAAATGGAGTGGCTTAATGGCTTGTTAATAGATGGTTTGGGTTTTGTTGGTGTTGGGTATAGTATTGTGGCTGGGCCAAGAGATGAGAGGGATAATGGGCTGATGAATTCGCTGATATATTATGGCTAAGAGATGATTCGTGATATCTTTTCTTGTCACATGGGCTGAAGGAAAGAAAATGGAATCTAATCAGCATAATAGGAGATAATGTGTTGAACCAATTTTAATGTGTTGGGGGTTCTATTCGGTTTATGGGCCATATGGTTTACGTGGGCTGGATCAGCAAATTGGGTACTAGCTTGTCAAATAATTTAGGAAAATAAAGATGTGTTGGGTTGTTGTGAGCCCCATTAAAATTATCCCACTTAATCCTTCAAGACTCTTATTTGTAATTAGGTGCTTAGTTCAATTAATTGCAAATCTTGGAAAAGTGATAAAAATTAAATCCTTAATTAAATATAAGGATTGTTTTCTTTATTAATTAATTTCTCTAGGCCACAAAAGATCAATTCCATAATTTTTAGGCCTAAATTATTCCTTACTTGAAATTATTCTTTTCCCAAAATAAATTAAGGGAAAAAATAAGCCTAAAACTCTAAATAATTATTCTCATAATTATTTTAAGCCAAATTTTCAAAAATCAATTTCCATATAATATTTCAATCTTTCAAATCCCAAAACTTGGAGTTTTACACTAACATTCTCCCCCTTTTGATGATGACAACACTTGATCAAATTTCTTAAACGAGTTTGAAAATGTTTTGCAAACTGTAAGATAATATCAATAATACAAAGTGACAAAAAGGCAAAGAGTTGATAATAACATTAGAATTTCATTTAATATAAACATTAATACATAATTCAATTACATAAGCCAAGAGAAGTGTTAGTACTAACTAAACAACAAAAAGCTTGTAAAACAGCTTCATCATCGTTTCAAATCTAAACCCAGATCACTTTTCAAATCTAAAACCCAGATCACTCTCCCCTTTGTCATCACTCAAATAGGAAGGAGGTAGAAGAGAAGGCACAATGACCGGAGTAGTAGGCTCAACAGAAGGCTTTAACAACAAGCTCAGAGACATCAACAGGGGGAACCTCAAGAGGAACTGCAGATGTAGATGGAGCAGATGAAGATGTTGGAGGCTGCTAAGAAGACAATTTAATACCCAGATCATCCAAAGTCCTATCCAACTAATAAACATGCTCCTGAAGGGATTGAACTTCTTGCTTTAATTCGTTTTGAGCAACAAAACAAGCTTGAAAACCTGCTGTAATATACTTGGTCAGCTTCTCTAATTCAACTCTGGTAGTCTTTACCAAGTTGAAACTAAGCTTCTGAATATTGTTCACAATACCAGAAACTTGATTGGCATGATCGACCAGTGGAGCTATGGCATCGATAACACCCTTCGCAACAACTTCCTCCATAATATTTTGAATGGTGACGTTAGCAAAAGATGGACCAATAGTAGAAGCAGTCGGTGAACCGACCTAAGAAGACTGGCCCTCATTAGGAGCCTTAGAATATCTGTTGGAAATTATACCCTAGGGGCAATTCATTGTACTTTGGATGTTTAAGTTATTTAAAGTATTCTCTTTTGTTATCATTTTCGTTTGCATGTTCGTATTGATAACTGCATCCTTGGATACATCTTATAGATTATCCTAAATGTCCCCTGTCGGTCATCTATGCGGAGCGAAGATGAATTAAGACCGTATGACTTTGATGAGGTATGGAGATACGATCATAGTCATGGGCACTTGTAAGAGTACAAGGTGCTGGACCGACCCACTATGAGAAAGCTGCATGGATTAAGTCATAAGCTTATCTCATGTATAACCGTGTCGCGATGCCCTTTGACCTAAGATCATCATGGATTCCTACATGATGAGTCACTGGTCTTTGACCTAGTCAAAAGTCACATTTGACCGGGTGATGATAAAGGCTAGGATCGGGATGGATTTTCATGCGGAGGAATGTGAATGGTCAAGATGGAATTTGTCCTCACATTTGTAGAGAGATAATACTGGGCCCCTCGATAAGTGAGTCTAAGAAATGTATGGCCATACTGTGATGGAAAGGAGTTTCCATTTCACTTATTAGACTACTCGAGAATCGAGAAAGTAATGGTCAAGAAAAGGAAGTTGACATTATCCATGCCTCATCCTTGACCGAATTATCGAGTGACAAAAGGGACGTGACATGGTTGTACGATAGGTTGTATCGTGTCATCGATCCCCATGGGAATTGGGTAGTCGCAATGTCTTGCTAGAGGTCGCTTACGACTTGTGGGCTGAGACAGTGTTGGCCCACTGCCAATCTCATATGGGCCTGCAGGGTCGCACACAAGAATAATCCAACACGAGCAAAAGTGTCCAGATTCATTGAACCTCAGATTAATCTAAGATTAAATGAATACTGAATTTAATCTAGGATAATATATATATATATATATATATATGTGTGTATATATATATATATTAAATTCAAAATTAATATATATTAATATTATTAATGGAGATTATAATATTATTATATATAATATTTGTTTTGTATTTAATTTATTTGATAAATTAAATATCTTAAACAAATAGAGATATTGTATCTCATTTAATTTCGAATAAAGATATCATATATCTATTTAATATTAAATTGAGATATAGTATCTCATATTTAATTTAAATAGATAGATATTATTTCTTGGATTTAATTTATAGAGATAAATTAAATCGAAGGCTTTTAATTTGAATTAAATAAATACATTAGATTAAATCTATCGAGATAGATTTAATTAATATGTTTTTTTAATTCAAATTCGAAATTCAAATTTCAGATCTTTTTTAATTGGATTAAATAAATACGTTACATTAGATCTAACAGATAGATTTAATTAATATTTATTTAATCCATATATTTGAAATTCAAAATTCAAAATTAATAGGATTAATTTTGAATATAATACGCCGATGGGTTTAGAAAAACCTACGGGAGTTTTATTCGAGCGTATTCGAAAGTCGTGAGAGAAACCCTAGAGTGAAAATTAAGAGAGACGCACAAGAGGCGCTAGCACTGCCGTAGCCGTGTTCGGGAGTTGTTCGTGTGGATACCGTGGAGGAAGACGATCCTACGAGTCGTCTTCTCGCGATCGAGGAGGTAGCCCAACTGTTCGTGGAAGAACGAGACGCGGACGAATTCTCCAAAGGTAATTTCGGATTCCCTAGCCTAGGTTTAAAGCACCCGAGTGATCCTCGGGACGGATTCGTAAGTTTTTTTTTAATCCGCCGTGTTGTACGAATCCCAACAGATGTAGGCTTGGAAGGCCCTTCAATGACTTGCTTGTCCTTCTTGTTCTTGTTAGTCACCTCAGTTAAAGAAATCCTCATGCTTATCATATGTTTCTTTCCAAATCGCTGAGGAATTACAACCATGTCATCAGATACATACCAAATATTGTTAATAGCCAAAATATGAGATACAACATTTGGGTAGAGAATGGTTGCCTTCTTCTGAGTCGATGCCTGAGATATAAAGGTCATCACCTCATTCATCATCCATTTGCCAATGTTCCTCGGTTCCTTGGAACAATCGAGGCAAAACACTGATAATCCTTTAGCACAAAATGAGTGTAACTTTGGCCCTTCTGCACCATATTTCTACTATAAAGGTACCACATCACCCTGTATGTATCATTCATCTTAGTCAACATGAAATTAAGTTTGCCACCGTTATAAGGTAAATTAGGGAACAAAATCCTGTGACACTCGACATTAAACAATATAGGAGGATCAACGTCTGGAGCATCCACAACTCTGAGCCAGATATTCAAGTCAATGGCTGTGATCTTGACTGTCTTACCCCTAAGCTCAGTGACTAGCGTATCATCATCATCCTCATGTATTTTTTATTGCCAGAAGCTTGAGATTTCTAATTTACTGATGGTTAAGGCTTCTGGGGTCTATCTTCAATACTCCTTGAATACCTCTCATCATCTAGGGTTGCTTCAGAATCCCCAATCACAGATAGAGAAGGTGAGGGAGACTTGCTCTTTCCTTTACCTAACAGCAAGGAATCGGTTTGAAATATCGTCACCAGTCTTGAAGGTTCCTCAAAGACTACTCCCTTAGACTTGGGCTTCTCCCTTTGGTTTTTCTTGAGCTTGAACCTTTGGTCTCTGCAGATAGGAAAAACGTGGCTTTTTAGTAAGCAGACGTTTCGACGATTCGTGGAGATTGGTCACCAGACCCATCAATGGTAGTTTTTGTATGAGCCATATCAGACAGGGAAGAGGATTTTAGGTAAGATTTAAAGAGAAATGGAAAAGAAAATGATGATGTGGGTATTGTAAAAGTAGATGACAAATGAGAGGGAATGAGGGAAATTTATGGAGCGAAAGAAGGATCCCAACGATCAAGAACATGGAAACGACAAGTCCATTAGATAAAACATAATTAATCACTGAATGGATGTAACGGTTTTGGAAATAATGAGAAGTTAGGGTGTATCATCGAGAATGGGAGCAAACAAAGTGACCAAAAGAAATAGGAAATGAAACAACGGGCTCTTTAAAAAAAATGAATGATGATATTACTCGGGTAGATATTTCGCCTACTCGGGTAACACTTTAAATGGGAAATGAAACGACGGTGCTCTTTATAAAAAAATGACAATATTACTAGGGTAGATATTTCGCCTACTCGGGTAACACTCTAGATCACGTCATATAAATGCATAACATGCGACTTACTCAAGTAAGTAACTTTAGTACTCGGGTAATATATGTTACTCGGGTAGGAGAAATGTTTGTTACTCGGGTAATATGGATCAAGAAATTTTATAGACTATGAAATTTCTAGAATTACCTTTCCTTAAGTGTGTTATGTAAACAATTAAGTCCCTTTGAATTAGAGTTTGATTCTTGTGGATTAATTTGCAGAGTCCAAAGTCATCTTCGTCTCAAGTGAAACCATTGTTACTCGGGTAACTTCCCATTGTTACTCAAGTAATTGTGTTATGCTCTCCAGAGAAAGTGCTTCATTCACAACATTACTCGAGTAGCAGTACATTGTTATTCAGGTAATGTATCATTCATCTAGTGCTGATTGAAACATCCTTGATATTACTCGGGTAACCCATGCAGTTTACTCCAGTAATATTCCCTGAAACACTAAGCAGTGGAGTTAATTCTTGACATTACTCGGGTAACCAGGAAGTGTTACTCAAGTAATATGATCTGAAAGTACTTATCAGCCATATTAAAGTGTGATATTACTTCGAGTAATAAAGAGGTATACTCGGGTAAAACACATGCTCTGTTAACCTCTGTTTCCAAGCGAGTAAAGATAGCATCCTTCAAACAACAAATCTAGATACTTTGATGCTTAAGTTAGTAATCATAATTCAAATAGATCTAAAAAATAACTAGTGAAGCTGATTACTTACAGTTAATTGAGATTTACAATGCCCAATTCTCTTCGGATGAACGTAAACGGTTCTTTGACTAAGGGCTTCGTGAAGATATCCACAAGTAAATGTGAGGAAATGAACATCACCTTGACATCTTTTCTTTGCATGTGATTTTTGATGAAATGATGTCTCACATCAATATGCTTGGTTCTTGTGTGTTGAACTAGATTCTTCGCCTAGCTTATTATACTGGTGTTGTCATAGAGGATTGGAATCTCCTTCGGGTTGATTCCCAAGTCATAAAGTTGTTGCTTAAGCCACAGAACTTGAGCACCACAACTTGAGGCGGTGATATATTCAGCTTCAGTCGACGATATAGAAACAGTAGTCTGTTTCTTGCTGAACTAAGAAACAAGTGATCCACCCAGAAATTGGCATTGACCACTTGTACTCTTTCGATTGATCTTGTAGCCAACATGATCCAATTCTGAATAAGCTACCAAATACTATGACTGACCTTTTGGGAACTATAGTCTGAGTTCCTTTGTGTTAGCAAGATATCAAAAGATTCTCTTCACATGCTCGGCATGTGATTTCTTTCGAGCAGCTTGGAATCTTGCGTATATACCCACACTGAACTGAATGTCAGGTCTACTTGCGGTCAAGTATAGCAATGACCCGATCATCCCTCTATACTTGGTTATGTTGAAGTCCTTGCCTTCTTCATCGACATCTAGAGAGGTAGTTGAGCTCATTGGAGTGTCGGCTCCATTGTGAAAGACCTGACTATCACCCAAGAGGGGGGTGAATTGGGTGTTTGATAAAACTTTAGAAACCTTGAAAATCTTTTCGCAACTTATTGAAAGCAGTTTGAATGACAATAATAATTGATAAAGCAATAGTCAGTCATTCAAACATGTATGAACATTCAGATATAGATGCTGGAAATATAAGTGATAAGGGAAGAGAATATGCAAAACCGATTTATCTTGGTTCGGCCCAATCCTTGACATACGTCCAGTCCCCAAGCTCCGCTTGAGATTTTCAATCCACTATCTTCTTGTAACTTGATTACACGTTCTGTACTTAAAGCAATCCTCTCACTAGGATTCACTCCCCCTTACAAACTGTAATCAATACACTTGCTTGATTACACACTCTGTACTTGAAGTAATCTTCTTCCTAGGATTCACTCCCCTTACAAGCTGTAATCAACACAATGTGTTTCTCACTCAAGATTACCCAATCTTGAGTAACTCACAGATAGAATGATAGAATGATTACAATGAATCTTCTCTCTCAGAAGTAAATGAATAAACACTGAAGCACAACACAAATCATTTCACTCTCTATGATGTAAACATTAAGAACAGAGAGTAAATAATATGAAAATCAGAGTATTAGCATGTTGAAGGTGTAAGCTTGTGTCTCTGTGTTTTTTCTCTATGTTCTCTGTGTGGAGTGTTCAAATCTTCAGGTATTTATACTAGTTGAAGCTTGTGAATGTTGCAGATCCGTTGTGACTTGAATCAGTTCAAAAATCTAACTGTTATGACCATAACTATTAAATATAGCTATTGGGAACATTCGCTGATTTGAATATTTGAATATTTGGCTCTTCAAGAATGTGTCCCATGTGGTCTTGTTTGAGAAATGATGATGTACAGCTTTAGTTGGTGGGAGCCCTGCTGTCTGTATTGAAGAAAGGTTTGTCTTCTTTCCAGGCTGTCATCCACTTGCTTTGTTTGAGAAGATATATTAAAATAATACAAGTGGTTCATGGAGTTGCTTTATTTGACTTTAAAGCAAATTCAAATCTTCTCAAATATGTAGTTAAGGATATTGAACATTTGAATCCATTGAACAATATTACCGTTGAGCATTCAACTTTGTTTCTTCAAGTTTCACGTTGAATTCGTTCTTCTTTGCTGTTTCTAAAAATATGCAGCAACTTCATCCTCAAGCTTATGACAGATTTTGGTTTACGTCAAGTTTGATGTTATCTCAAACTTTAATCACCTGAAACTTATACACAAATGGTATAAATGATGTTAAGAAGTAGTATAAATCATTTGAGTAATCATTTGGATGTTCTTGATGAGGTATGATGTTTTAGTCATGGTGATTTTTCTGAATCAGAGGTGTAAACTCGAGTTTGCAATTAATAGACTCGAGTTTCCTTTTGTTGTCGAAGGCTGGATTTCTCTCTGCCTGAGCCAAACTCGAGTTTGTAACTTATAGATTCAAGTTTGATATCCTTGTAGCTTAGAAGATGGTTTTGATCGAAGGCAAATTTGAATTGAGAACTTGGAAAACCCGCAAACTCAAGTTTGCAACTTATCGACTCGAGTTTGGATATGTCTTGAATAGCTCAGATGCTCTCTGTCTTGTCTAAACTCGAGTTTCCAACTAATAGACTCAAGTTTGGTTCTCTTTAAAACCAAAGTTTGCTCTCTCTAACCCGCAAACTCGAGTTTGTTACTTATAGGCTCGAGTTTGGATGTTCTTCAGGACCTGGTTGCTTTCTGTCTGAGCTAAACTCGAGTTTGTTCACTTATAAATGTTCATTTCTTCTCTGGAACTCTCGAGCTCGAGTTTGTGACTACTAAACTCGAGTTTGCAACCTGTACTGTGACTTGGTTGCTTCTGACTTGGTCTGGCTTGAGTTTGCAACTTTGTCAACTTTCAAATGCCATATCTCCCTGGTCTGAACTTTGTTTTGGTCCTTTTAAAGCTTGTTGGAAATCCCTTTGAGTCTACTTTCATATGCCACTTATTGCAACTCAATTGGATTTGTAGATTGTGAGTTACACTCAAAACATTGAAGCTTGGTTTTCTGTGTGACGTGGATTTCTCTCTCAACTTCCACAATTCATAGCTCCTTGATCTGAACTCCTTTGGGCTTGCATTATTTGTCAAAATGATGCATTGGGAGTCTAGTTTCATACAAAATTGGTTTCACCTCAATCCGATGTCTGGTTTAGGAGATATCATCGAATTACTGAACCTCACCCGTGCTGAACGTGAAACAGAATGGAGCTAAAGTGCTGATGACCGCTGTAAACTCGAGGTTGCACTTATAAGCTCGAGTTTGCCTAGTCCAGAGACACCAGAGATGCTGAAGACACTTATTGACTCGAGTTTGTGATGGCTATCTCGAGTTTGAAGTCCTAACTCGAGTTTGGAGTGTAATACCCCGAATTTCGGACCCTGAGAAGTGAAAATAAGCCTGAAATAGGCGGACGACTAGGCCCAATTCGGGAAGAGTCCCAAGAAGGTCGAGGCATGGGAAGCCTCTCTGAGACTAAGTAACTTGGCCATACGGGTCAGTAGACCTAGTATACTGAAGCCATGGAATTAAGGTGCTAAGGTAAAATAGGCACAGAAGATGAATACGGTGTAAGTCTGGTCGGAAAAGACGCCGCCCAACTATGTCCTGAGGTGTAGGACGCTTAGTTGAGCGAAAATATGACAGTACGGGTGAGTATACGGCATTTTCAGGGCAGGCATGGATACCCTGCGTTTTTGAAGGAAATAAGAAGGGAAGAGAGAGAAAGTGTGTATCTGGACCCATTATAGAAGGAAAAGTCAATGGTAGTAGTGCTACGTCGGACACGTGGCATTTCGGGGCCAAAAGTTGGATTATCGGGTAGCACGCATTACGAGGTGGATCTGGGGTACTGGAATAAAGGTCTCTTGATCCCCAAGGTAGTATGCCCCGTCCACTAGTGGTCTGGGAAAAGTTACTGAGGATTTGGGCCCACACAAGTCCAATTGAAGGGCACGCATCACTAGGTAAGGTGGGACCGGCAACCAGGAGCTGAGCGGGGCCGGATGTAACACCACCTAGGGTGCCAGTATACTTAGCCATATTCTTACGCAGTAGTGTGGCAAAATCAGAAATAGTTTGTTATACTGATACAACGGAATTTAGATTTGATTACACAACAGGGGTACACCCAGGGTTATACCCCTTTACAGACATTTATATTCATTACAGACGGTGAAAACTAAAACCAACTAAACACCGTCGTCCCTCGATTCTTCAAGCTGTCCCTCTACTGGACCGTCTTCAAGTAACGCTCCCTCCTTGAACCTCGTGCAACACTTTTCTTCCTGTGCTCACCTATCTATTGGTTGGTAGTGGAGGGTGAGATTCGAGGAATCCCGTAGTAGACAATACCAAACAATGCATGCAAGATAAAAGCTAGTGTATGATATACTTGCCTTGCACAAGCTCATGTTAACATAATGACATATTTGCATGCTCAATGCTTCATGTATCATACTCATGGCCATAGCATAATCATAAACAGAGCTTCAATCATTCAAATATGTTAAACATAGCAAGCAAGTATAGCAATCAAACATATACATACAAGCAATAATATCAATACATGCAAGTAAGGTAAGCCCACTACCTTTTAAGGACTATTATCCTTACTCGGGTTCCTCTTCCGTCACGTCAGGGTTGCTTGAAGTTCCTTCATTCTCCTTGCGGTCCTAAGGATATAACAATACCTTTAGAACCAAGAAAAGTGAATGTTTATTTTCCTTTTTAACCCCTTTTTCAAAACTTACTATTTGTGGCCCTTAATTTACTCATTTCTGAATTAATCTCTTAACTGGCAAAAATCTAGTAACTTCAATCATTTTTAATAAATTGCACAAAAATCATTTTAACGTGTAGTCAACTCTCACGTGTTCTTAGACAAGTCTATTTTCATATAAAAATACTTTTGAAGGTTAGGACTTGTCAAATAATTCCCAAGTTTTACGTTTTTCTTGACTGTCCTGTTAACCTTCCAGAATTAATTCAACTTTAAAAATTTGTATCTCACTGATCAGGGCCTTAAAAATTACAAAATTTATATTTCCTAAATTCTCAGGAAGTCCTCTTCATTCCTGAAAAATTTCATCATTTTATAAGCACTTAAACCCAGTCAATTTACATGTCCAAGTTGTCTGCCCAGTTTTTATCACGGATTTGGGTCATGTTGTAATATTTATTACTCACCGATCAGAAATCAAAAAATACAAACTACCCATCCTTTTAAAGGTATGCGTGTCCTCTATCTCCAGGAATGTTTTGAGAATTTTTAAAGAACTTTTACCCAATCAAAATACTCAAACACTCTCACCGACTCAAACAATCTAAAACCGACGGTTTAATCCCTTTGATGAGAATGTGTATAAACACCTTTAAAAATTCATCAAAAATCATATTCCCACACTATTTTCAGTGGTGAACACATTGGTGAGCTCACAATTTCAAACATCCTTTTATTTTCCCCAGACTTTGGTACAACCAATTCTGATTTAAAGACATGGAAGTTCCAAAATTTCAAGAGAGAGATTAGGAGCTTATCACTCACTTGATTCTTGGCCTTAATGATCAGTTTATCCTCTCTCTTCTTTCTCCCAAATCTCTGCCTAAACCATATATTTCACATGCATGTGAGTTTAAACTCATCCATGATGACATGCATGAGATTAGAAGAAGCTATTGCAAGAAAAATTGCAACTTACCCTTTATCTTCTTCTTCTTCCATTTTCCTTGCTTCCAAACCGTGGCTTCTCTTTGTGTGTGGTGATAATGGTGTTAGGTTGATGATTGTGGAGAAGGAGGGGGAGAGGAGGGTTACGGTTTGGAGGAGGATGAAGAGGAGATGGTTGGTTGCTTGAAGGAGGGAAGGGGTACGGTTTAGAGGAGAGGAGGAAGTTAGAATTTGATTGTGTTAGAGAGTGGAAGGAGCAACCGAAATGATGAAGGGAGGAGGGGTCTGATTTTTGTGTATGTTGAAATGAATTGTGAATGTGTATGTAGTTGGTGTCGTGAGTTAAGGGGGAGGGAAGTGGAAAAATGTGATGAGTTGGGGGCTTGCATGGATGCCATTTGTAAGGGTGCATGCGTGTGTGATGTGTTTAAACCGTGAAGAATAATGAGAGAAGAGGAATGGAGCAGTTTTGAATGTTTGTGTGTGTTTAATGCCGTGGGTTTTTGTGAGGGAGGGAGTGAATAATTATTAAATGGGTGTGTGGTGTTTTTTTTTTTTTTTTTTTTTTTTTTTTTTGATGAGAGGGTGTGTGGTGTTTATTATGTCCGTATAGTAGGAGTGTAGGAGTGTATGAGAGGAAAATGAAATGAATATTAAAGTGTGTCATTGGGCTTGGATGTGTGTACGTGGAAATGAGAGGGAGTGAGGGTGATCATTTAATGACAATTAAGAGGGTCTCCATGGTTGAGAGAGGAGGGAAATAATTGACCTCCAACAAGTCCCATAATTACACTCTTTGCCATTTCATTGCATTATAACCATATAGTTGCAATTTTCCTTTCTTCCTTTCTTTCTCTTGGGCTCTCTTTGGCTAAAATGTGCGTACAAGAAAGAGTGTTTAGAGGGCTTTATATGACTTGGGATAACAAGCTCTAGTGTCCCTAATTATTTTGACCAAATTGCCCTCTCAACATATTTCTTATTTTATTTTTTTCCAAGCTTGCTGGTTTTTTTTTATCTCTTGCTTTCCCTCTTGACCGAAGATATGGCCCTATTTGGGAATGTCTCACCTCCCGAACTGGACTTAGTCGCTCGCCTAATTTAGGCTTATTTTCAACTCTTAAGGACCAAAATTCGGGATGTTACACCGGACGGGATTTCGAGTCGGGCCGCACCCAAGACACCGATAGGGGTGAAATTCCAGTGGGCCCATAGGAGAGAGAAAATATATTGTCATGTAATTATGAAGAGAGAATGTCACATCAATCATTATGATGAGAGAGAAATAGTAAAATAATTAGAATTAATCTGGACCACACAAATGGAATCAGACATGACAATGAAATGACAAGTAATTATGACTCATTATGACATATCTAAGGGAAGATTTTGTGGGTCCCACGGCTTTGGAAGATGAGCGGTGCGAAATGACCGTTTTACCCCTGGACCTAAAACCTACCCAAAGTTACCATCAGGGGCAATCTTGGAATTTGGATTTGGAGGGTTCAGATGGTGCCACATGTCCTAGACCAAGAAGACTCTAGAGAACCCTAGAAAATAATATTCTGGAGCATCTTTGGAAAAATTTAGCGAAAAATGACTATTTTACCCCTAAGGTGTTATTTTAATTACGGGACAAGCCATAACCTTTGGAGCCTATAAATAGGACACTCCTCCCTCCATTTTGGCTGCCCTATTTCGTGCTCAAGGTGAGGGAGAGGAGGTCCAGCTGAAGGTCTTGCTCCAAGGAAGAAGAAAACACCCGCAACCAAAATCCCGAGGTAAGTCTCCTAACCGGCAACCTAGCTACTCTTGCTTCTGCCCTATGGTGGTTTTCGTGGAGTTGCTGTGGTATTTTGGTATCTTTGAGGTTTCCATTGAGTCCAGAAGGTGTTTTTGTGTAGGTTTAAGTTGGATCACTTCGTTTGGAACTCTGAAAACCCTAAATCTTCTTATACGAAAATATGTCGGTTCTTACGGTTTCTGGGCAATGTCTGTTAATCGGTAGTTTTGAAATAGTAAATGAACTCCGTTTGGTCTGAAATTTTACATGGTGAAAGTAGACATCCTAAGGATGATTTGGATATAATATTTTTTGTCATTTGGATTTTCCAACTGAGATATATTTTAAGTTGAAAATAACCTAAAAACCTGGACTCTATCTCAGACCAGTGGCTAAGTTTTAAGAATATGGAAAGGACTCGAACCCAGATGGCTTTGGTAATTATTTTTAGGGTAAACTATACATACTAAGGGTTCAATAGCCACTGATTTCACATTAATCTTATTTTTCTAGAAGTTATTAAAAATCGGAGAAGTTGGGTCAGCGTTTCTGGAAAATTTTGGTGCTATGCGAATTTTATGGAACTTGGACCAAAGTGTGTTCATATGACTAAAAGAATGATGTTTGGCTGTATCTAGGGTGTTTTAACGCGTGGACCCTATTTTCAACGTCAAGGGAAGAGTTTACTATTTCGAGGCTTGCCGGTAGTAACTCGTAAACTTGTATACTCTATGTTACTTTCGCATGTGTGTTTTATCATGAGGTAAGGGATTGGACCGTGGTGCCTATGTGACTGTGTGTTCTTAGGTTACCACTAGGGTCCAGAGTATGTTGGGCTATGTAAGCCCTTGGCATGTAGGGTAGGTGGTGCCTATTGGACTGCGTGTCCTTAGGTGACTACTGAGGCCCAAGGTTATGTGGGGCTAGGTAGAGCCTATATGACTGTGTTTATAGGTGTCCACTGAGGTCTCTTGGGGTTGGTAGTTAGGGTCGGCCGCCCTACTACTAAGGCCCCAGTAGCACACTGGATCCAGGAGCTTGTCTTGACTAGGCGGTCCTACGGAGGTTGTACATGCAAGTATACTGTGCCTGAGGCAGATTTATTTTCCCTGTTATGATTTGCATTACATGCATTGCATACATATTATATCTGAGTTTAACAGTTACTCTGGGGTTCAACTTTGAACTCCAGTCTGGCTTAAAAGATACAGGCGTAAGTTAGTAGCGGCTGGAGGTCTTGAAGAAGATAGAGCTTGATGCGGAAAGACGAAGAAATAGAGGATACCCGGTTGATTCCTGTACTTCTATAATTGGAACGAGCGTATAATTATACTCACTGTTTAGTCTTTATTTTGGATGAATGTACCCTTAATGCTATGTGGACTACTTTATGTAATTGTATATACCTTTACCAGTATAATGCAAGTTGTCCAAACCGATCCAATGCTCTGCCGCGCGTACTCTGATATAAATTTAAAGTGACAATTTATCTAAGGAAAGATAATAAGTGATGAGGATCCTCTAACCCGCCACCCGAAAGGGCGAGGCCGTAGAGGTGTAACATGGAGTCCTAAACTCGAGTTTACTCATATCGGATAGGCGATTCTTGCGGCAAGGTAGTAAACTTGAGGGTAATACTTGGAGACTCGAGTTTGCTCTTCCAGAAGCTGATTTGTGCTAACTTTAACTTTGAATTGAGCCATTCCAATTTCCATTTGATCGTGGAGACTTCTAGAATCAATCTTAGAACTTGAATAATGATATCTTCATTCCATTCATCAAGTTCTTCCTTCTTCCATCTCCAACTTGATCATTCTTCATCATTGAACTTGGGCTCATCATTCTTTGCGCTTTTACCTTCGTCAATACCCAAAAAGATTCCGAATTTCATGTGTTGTCTTTTCAGATCGCATTGTAGCTCAAATATGATGAAGCTTCATTCCAACTTCTGGTTTGATCATCAAGACTTCATGTACCACAAGAACTTGAATGTTCTGCAAGTTCTTCTTTCTTTAATTCCTTATTTCCTTCTTGATTAATCTCTATAATTCAACTTGGATTAATCTACATTAAATACAACAATTAGTCAATATAGGAGATAACTATATTACTCAATCTTTTTGCTTTTAATAATGACATCTATATAAGACATCATCAAAACTAATCATATTCAACACATTGCAATGTTCCATCCCAAACTTCTTGAACAAGTCACGGAGATAATTCGTTTGAGAAATAAAAATCTCACTCTTTCATTGTTTGATTTGTAGATCAAGGAAGTAGTTTAGCTCTCCCATCATGGATATCTCGAATTCACCCTACATTTTCTTAGAAAATTCCTCACACAAAGTATCATTAGTAGCACCGAATATTATATCATCCACATATATTAGAAAAATTAACAACTCATTACGCTTATTACTCTTTATGAAGAGAGTTGTGTCTACTTTTCCTCAAACAAAACCTTGATGAAGAAGAAATTTTCTTAACCGATCATACCAAGCTCTAGGAGCTTGCTTAAGACCATATAAAGCCTTTTTGAGACAGTAAACATGATCTGGACGATGATCACTTTCAAGGCCAAGGGGTTGTTCAACATAAACTTCCTCCTAAATAAAACCATTTAGAAAAGCACTCTTAACATCAATTTGATAGAGTTTGAATCCTTTGATATACGCAAAGGCTAAAAGTATTCATATAGCTTCCAATCTATCCTTTGGAACATACGTTTCCTCATAATCAATACCTTCTTCTTGATTATAGCCTTTGGCAACCAATCTAGCCTTGTTACGGACTATGATTGCGGATTCATCACATTTGTTCTTGAATACTCATTTAGTGCCAATAACCGGATGATCATTAGGCCTAGGTACCAAGTTCCAAACTTGGTCTCTATCAAATTGATGTAATTCCTCTTGCATTTCAATAACCCAATCATTGTCTGAAAGGGCTTCATCAATCTTAGAGGGTTCAATCTTAGATATGAAGGTAGAAAAAGTAACCTCATTCAAGGTACTTTTTTTGGTCCTTACACCTTGATTCACATCTCCTATCACTAAGTCTAAAGGATGATTCTTAATGAACTTCCAAGTTTTAGGTGAGATTGATCAATATTTTCACAAGAGTTTTGAGGATTAGCTTGAAAAACATTTTTTGAATTTTCAATAGAGGCAGGAGTGGTTTTTGAAAAGAATTGATTTTTATAAATAAGTTCTTCTTAATCATCCAAAGCTTCGTCAGACTTAGATTCACAAAACACAACATGAATTGACTCTTCTGTTGGATATGATTAGTTTTGATGATGCCTTATATAGATGTCATTCTTTGCAAAAAGTTTGTATAATATATTTATCTCCTACATTGACTAACTATTATAATTAATGTAGATTAGTCCAAGATGAATTATAGAACAAGAAGGAGATAAGAGATTTCATAAAGAAAAAATTGGAGAAAATGTTAAGTTCAAGAAGAAGAGGAGATATTGAAGAAGGTAGAAAATTATGGAGAATGATCAAGAGAAGAGAGGAAAGAAAGAAGAACTTGCTAAATGGAATGAGAATATGATTATTCAAGTTCTTAGATTGATTCTAGAAGTCTCCACGATGATATGGAAGTTGGAATGGGTCAATTCGGAGTTAACACAAGCAAGTTGAAGCATGAACAGTTCCTTGCTCGAGCAACAAGAGAATTCATGCTCGAGCAACATCATTTTTCACCTAAACAGTACCTTGCTCGAGCAACAAGAGGAGCCATGCTCGAGCAACATCATTTTTTAGCCAAAATCCGTTCTTGCTCGAGCACAAAGAAGAGGCTTGCTCGAGCAACATCATTTTTCAGCTACTCTGTTCAGCTCTGTTTCTGACGACCTCTGGTAAATCGATGATATCTCCCAAACCAGAAATTGGATTGATGCGAAACTAGTGGCATATGAAACTAGACATCCAATGCGTCATGTTGATATAAAATTCATGCCCAAAGGAGTTCATATCAAAGAGCTATGAATTTTTGAAGTTGCAACAAGAATCACCGATCACAGTCCAGACCAACCTTCGGTATTTTGACTCTCACAAACTATAAATCTGATTGAGCTGAAATCAGCGGCATTGGAAACTAAACTCAAATAAATTTTCAAAAACATCAAGAACACAGAAAAATAAGATCAATTGAAGAATTTTTAATGTTTTGAATTTGTGATCTGCTCGGATCTTTGGAAAAATGCTAGATAAGAACAACCTTCATTCATCGATGATTAATGGACGAAATACAACTAGTTTGGAGTTGATTCTTATTGAAATGGAAGGAATATTTGAAGATCTTTCTGAGATGGGGTGATTGGCTAAATTTGGATTTTTACCGAAGACGTTATGCTCGCTGGAAATTGTTGTCAATGTGATTGCTTCTTGAAAGTCTCTATACTCTGGAAGTTGAAGCTTTGTACTGGAGAGTATTATGCTTATTTACATATGATCAGGAGCTTCAAAGAACATGATGCCCAAGCATAATCTCACAATTATCCAGCCATGCTCGAGCAGAACAATTGGCATGCCCGAGTATCATCGTGAGAATGACAAAATTGCAAGTTGAAGAGTCATGCCCGAGCAGATGGTAAAAGCATGCTCAAGCAACATCATTATAACTAGAATCATGCTTGAGCAAGGTATTTGTAATGCCCAAGCATCATTGAGCTCATAGCAGAAAAATGCAAGATGGACAGTCATGCTCGAGCAACAGCGTGGGCAGCAACATTTTCACTGAGTTGGGAAGTCTTGCTCGAGTAGAAACAAAGGCTTGCTCGAGCAGAGAAAAATGTGCCCGAGCAACATCGATCGACTCTTCATTCTCTATCTCTGAAAGTCACTTGCCCGAGCATGAAAATGGCTTGCTCGAGCAAGAGAAAAAGCTTGCCCGAGCAGCGTCGTTGAAACATCATCTCCATGCCTTGGTCTGACTTCTGCCCGAGCATTCCTTTATATCTTGCTCAAGCACAAGCGATACAAATGGTTTTTTCATAAGTGACCAGTGGAGCTTGCCCGAGCACACCTCTGAACGTTGCCCGAGCATCAGCGATACAAATACACTTTACCTGAGTTAAGTGAAGCCTTGACCGAGCATGATGAATTCATGCTCGAGCAGCATGCTTGAGCAAAGACACTTTCCTGCTCGAGCATCAGCGACAGAAAACACTTCTTTGAACTATCAAGACATGTTTGCTCGAGCATACCTGGAATCTTACTCGAGCATAGTCATCCCTGTTCTTCAAAATCTCCGACTTCGAAAATCATGAATTCTACTAAATCATTCTATCTCTTCTGATTATTGATTACTATGATTACCAAATGCTTTTAACAAGTTTGCTCATTAGTTTCAGATTGTTTAAACTTGAATTATCAGAGGATTTGAATAAAGCTATATCGTTTGATAGAAGCATTAAATGCTGCTACCTAAACCGATGATAAACATGGAAACCAACTCTAATCGAAATAAAGCAAATCTAAACTAACTATGATATTCCGTCTGCGCATTAAATGATATCTCACAATGGCAAAAGAGAAGGAATGAAAGAGAGTGACAAATCTGCTTATTCGACCTGAATATTCAAACGACGAATCTCTTGACGAATGCTTCATCTGTCCAACGCTTCATCCGAATACCAACAAACTTTTAAAAATGTGTGATCAAGCATGAAAAACTTTTAAAAATGTGCAGTCAGCATAACTTTGTTAGAAAAGGATAACATTCATTATCTAAGGTACAGATTGGTCAACGAACTTTTACTTCGAGTGAGGCGTCCAGTACAAAAAAGTTTTACTCCAGGAGCTCTCAGCACAAAAAAGTCCAAGTGCAATCCACCTAAAATCTGACTGTTGTAAATCCTTGCCCGGACCCCCAACTATGTGCATTGGGGTTAGAAAGAGTGAATACAACAAAAAAATCACAAATTATATTAATTATTAATATAAGTTATCTTATACAATTATTGACTATAATATTGTATTATTTACTCTTTAAATTAAATTTTTGTTGTTGTAATTCTTTTCAATCTTTTAAAAATATCACATAATTTATAGGCCACCTTTATTTATTTGAGTATGTCCTTCTCTCTTGTCTCTGCTGATAAAGGGATCGAATTCATTTATATTTATATGTATAAACATAATAGTTTTGCCTGTGAAAATTGATATACGGTTGATAAGATTAACATACTATGGATTCAAATATTTTTGTTGGTTAAGTAGGTATTCTAGGAGTATTACTTTTAAAGATGGGACGAAGGCTTCTAATTTTTTTTTTTAACACACATCAGTTTGTGTATCAATTTTTACAATATTAATTTAATTTTTAAAAGATTAAATAGAATTACAACAACAAAAATTTAGTTTAAAGAGTAAATAATACAATATTATAGTCAATAATTGCATAAGATAATTGATAATAATAATTAATATAATTTTTTATTTTTTTGTTACATTACTCTTTCTAACCCCGATGCACATTGTTGGGGGTCCAGGTAAGAATTTACAACAGTCGGATTTTTGGGTGGATTGCACATGAACTTTTTTGCGCTGGACGCTCCAAGAGTTAAACTTTTTTATGCTGGGCGCTCCTGGAGTAAAATTTTATTGGCCAATCTACACCTTAGATAACCGACATTATCTTTTTCTAATAGCGTTGTGCTAACTGCACATTTTTAAAAGTTTTTTGGTATTTTTGGTACCCTTAAAAGTTATTTGTGTTGGGCGCTCCTCAGATAAAAGTTTGTTGGCCGAATTGCTCCTTAACTCTTTAATAGAATATATATCACGACACTCAATTTCAAATAACTCTATCATACACACTAGTAATCACATAGAATACATAACTTCATCAATTCAAAAGGAAAATAAGTTCAATATATAATCCAAATGCACCAATGTAAAATTCCACACAAGATCAATCCATCAATGACAAATGAACATTCATCCAAGTCTCATAAATATGCACCAATTTAAAAATCAAACCAAACAAATCACAAAACATATAATGAGCTAATGGAGAACTAATAAACTCCCATTTATAACACATTGAAGCTCCAACCACTCTCTTCACCACAAAAATAAAAAATATATAGCTACACATAAGCTCAATTGAAACCTCAGCTTCTTTAAAGGGCTTTCCGGAAATATTTGTTGAGACGAAAAAAAAATTTCAATTGCATAAGGACAAGCATAACCAAAGAAATTATATCCCTTTCCCTCACACTTAAATCAAACATTATCTTCAATGTTGCAAAAATATAAAGAGGGAAAGGAACTAGTACTCCCCTGGTTTAGGCCTCTAACTCTGATGTGGAGTGCTTCCCCTGGTACCATCCATGACATTTCAAATTTTTAGGGAGAAGAGAGTGCTCAAGCAAGACCTTGCAGCAATAAGAGGAGTGATTTTCTTCAAACCTGAATAAAACTGAAAGAAAGAAAGAAATAATAATTATAAAATATGCAAGCAAAACCCTTGGGTTGCCTCCCAAGAAGCGCTAAATTTATAGTCTTCAAATTGAGACTTTTCAAAACAAACCACTAATCATAAGTATCAAACACCAAAATTACCTTGTCTTCATTTCTTTTCAAACAACAAGGTATCTCACACAAAAATTGATCATTCACGTTAATTACTTGTACTTTCTCAATCATAGACAATCTTAGAGTACAAGTATTCACCGAATTCAAATGAAGCACACCATGCATATCTTTGAAAATAAATATAGGCACTTCCAAGAATTTAAAGCATCCAATAAAATCAACCTGACTCTCATCAGTAAGAGTCAACACTTCAAGAGGAGGGTCATGAACAACAACAATCAATCATCAATATATCCTTCTAAACCTCTAACTCCTTCATTCATTGGTCCACATGTTACACTATGATTAGTGCCACATCCACACACTTTTTTGATCTCTCAATCATCTTCCCTCCCCCATTGTAGTGGGGACGAATTTAAATTTTTCATTATAAAATCATTCCCTCCCTCCATTTTTTTGAATTCAAATTATAAAATTTCCTTTATAAAATACCTAATGGATCAGCTCAAGTCCTATTTATCATATATGATTCCTAAAAAGAATTGGCCCGGGTCATTTACAAACGTAAGTCAATACAGTTTTTTTTCCATAAGAAGCCAACATTTTTCCTAAACAATATAATTTTTTTAAATTCAAATTGTAAAATTTCCTTTATAAAATACCTAATGGATCAGCTCAAGTCCATATGAAATCAATTCAAACTTAAGATTTTCCTTTATGAATTCAACACAATTTTCTGATCTCTCAATCATATGTCTTCCCTCCCTCCATTTTTCTGAATTCAAACTTAAGATTTTCCTTTATGAAATCTTTCCCTCCCTCCAATTTCGTGAATTCAAATTATAAATTTTCTTTTATAAAATCACCTAATGGATCAGCTCATGCTCGCGGTACTCTAAACAAGCTTTCCTTTGTTTTACAACAACAAACAGGCAATGACCGAGACGTACTTATCTGAAGTCGATGATAGCAAGGACACGTGGTCGATTGTTGCAAAAGTTCTCCGGAAGTGGGTTGTCAAGAAAAAGGCTGCACCATACCCGATATGGAAGATAGGGATGATCTTGGTTGATGAAATGGTTAGTTGTTATAAAGATTTATAGATCTACATAGTACCCATTTTCTATAATCTTTTTGATAGTTATTTTAAGGCCATCTCCCAACTTACAACCCCAACTGACTCCAACACAAAAAGAAAGACTATTGCAATTGACGTTCCACTTGTGTGTGATGACCTTGGTCTTGCATATATGTGCACACCATTTAATGATGCATGAGCACTACCAAACCTCTTAAAAACATCAAGAAGGAGAAAATAAATTGATATCTTATGCATATGATTTACTACTCTATGATATGAAGTTTACCTTTCTCAAATTTCGGTTGTAATGATGTTGTACGTTATAAACATTCTCTTCAACATTTTATCAACTTGAGTTTTATCATAACCCGGCCATTGGATGTAATTTTCTTGAAACCAATTTTCAAACGGACAACATGAATGCACGATCGTTGAAATAAGACCAAGTATTATAGGATATTATTTATTGCGTAATATATAAGGACCAGGCATACAATGCTTGAAATATGAGTCATTGGGAGAGGACAAAAAATAGAAATAACTCTTTCATTTGTTCGGCCACTTTTTACCTATCCAACCACCTTCTCTCACTCTCTCTCATAATTATTTTATCCCTTATAATTACGTGTCATAAACTGGTTATAAAAATAAAAAAAAGATTTGTATATTACGTCAGAGAAGCAAAGTCATTATGTAGACAAAAATCATGAGACATCACTATCAACACGGATCCATTTTTAACTATTTAGGGTAATAAACTTGTCCAAATTAAGGAAAAGACAAAATATTTGGTGCATGAGGATACCTAAAATCAACCTTGATAAAGATGTTAATATCATTGAGTAGATACTAAAGCTTGGTCCTATTTAAATTTTTTTATAAATTCACCCCTATTTAACTTTAATTAAATAATAATGTTATATTTTTATAATATAATACAATATAAAATTATTATAATACAATAATATAATTTTTTTCCCTATGTGTCCAAAGTAGTAGGTATAGGTCTCTAATATTTTTATTTCCAACGTTATTGGATTCTCGATAATTTCCTATTCGTCCTAGGTCCTATAAAACATATTTTGGAGTTGGTTTTGATAAGTTTTAAGTTTTGTCAATTTTTTCCTATAATACACCTTTTTATACTTTCTCAATAATAATTAAAGACAAAAATAATTTAATAATACACATATTAATTCTATATAGTAAATAATGTTTGCAACTCATTGTATCATATACACCTCAACTATACTTTTTTTATTAAATAATGTTGAGCAAAATTTATCATATTTTTTTCATATCACCCCTACTAATACTTTTTCTACAATAATTTATTTAACAACACCCTTGTATTTCATCAAGTAATATATTCTACTTTATTTTTAAATTTTTTATAAAATTATTTCAATAGGTTGCTAAAAATATTTTTTGTAATTCTACGAAATCTGAACTTCTCCTTCCCAAATATTTTGAAATCTGAAATTCTTCTTTAAGTTACTCTATTTCTCCAACCCAAAAAAAAAAAAAAAACAAAAGGTTACTATAATTCAAATGTGCTTCCGACCCAAAACAATTATTAAAATCAAATGTTCTTCCAACTTAAAAAAAGTTCATCCTCAATTCCTCATCTGCAAAATTTTCAAAAAATTTAATTTTTAGAAAAAGAATTTTTGAATTTTTTATTGTAGATGATGAGATTTTCAAAATCTAATGGGATAGGTAAGTGAAACTTTTCATCAATGTTAACTCGATAATTAACATATTTCGAGAATTGTTCATGAATGGATAATTGAATTATTACCTTTTTTCACTTTGGAAAGTAAAGCCAATGACATAATGATTCTTCATAGGGGACTGCCCTCCAGGTTTGTAAATAAAATTATTGAGTTTTTGAAAGATATATACATTGTACATCATGTTTAATTGTATAAAATTATTTGCCCCACCCTCAAATTATATGCAATGATATGAGCAATTGAATTTTATAATATAGCATTTTAAGGCCATTTAACTTTTTTCTCACGGACAACCCATTCTCCAATTACCAAATTGGGAGATTGGAATATTAGGCACGACTACCTCTCAATATAAAATAAAATATTAGTACTTTGAGAAAATTTTTAACTAATACATTCAATTGAGTACATATTATAGATATTAACATCAGTTCAACCTATATCTATATGCTATCCATTATGCCTCAAACTTATCCCTAATTTTTTGCTAATAAGGAAATCAACCCTAATTTTTTGTGGGTCAAGATGAACTATTTTAAGTTTGAAATTTCATTTCCAATTAACTTTTGGAGCGCATCACCAATAGCATTAATCACTCATTTTCATATACACTGATGCTGAATCTATTTATCATATATGATTCCTAAACAATAATTGGCCAGGGTCATTTACAAACGTAAGTCAATACAGTTTTTTTTCCATAAGAAACCAACATTTTTCCTAAACAGTAAAATTTTTTTGAATTCAAATTAGAAAATTTCCTTTATAAAATTTCCTCAATCCACGGTAATACTTGCTCATGACTCATCAATCTAAATTGATTTGATAGTGATGATATTGTCAATTTTACCTCAATCCATGGATTTAAATTTTTCTTTATAAAATCATTCCTTCCCTCCATTTTTTTGAATTCCAATTATAAAATTTCCTTTATAAAATGCCTAATGGATCAGCTCAAGACCTATTTATCATATATGATTCCTAGATAGTAATTGGCGTGGTCATTTACAAACGTAAGTCAATATAGTTTTTTCCATAAGAAGCCAACATTTTTCCTAAACAAGAAACTTTTTTTGAATTCAAATTATAAAATTTCCTTTATAAAATACCTAATGGATCAGCTCAAGTCCTATTTATCATATATGATTCCTAAACAAGATAATTGGCCAGGGTCATTTACAAACGTAAGTCAATACAGTTTTTTCCATAAGAAGCCAATATTTTTCCTAAACAAGTAAAATTTTTTTGAATTCAAATTATAAAATTTCCTTTATAAAATACCTAATGGATTAGCTCAAGTCCTATTTATCATATATGATTCCTAAACAGTAATTGGCCAGGGTCATTTACAAACGTAAGTCAATACAGTTTTTTTTCCATAAGAAACCAACATTTTTCCTAAACAGTAAAAAATTTTTGAATTCAAATTAGAAAATTTCCTTTATAAAATTTCCTCAATCCATGGTTATACTTGCTCATGACTCATCAATCTAAATTGATTTGATAGTGATGATATTGTCAATTTTACCTCAATCCACGGATTTAAATTTTTCTTTATAAAATCATTCCCTCCCTCCATTTTTTTGAATTCCAATTATAAAATTTCCTTTATAAAATGCCTAATGGATCAGCTCAAGACCTAGTTATCATATATGATTCCTAAATAGTAATTGGCCAGGGTCATTTACAAACGTAAATCAATACAGTATTTTTTCCATAAGAAGCCAACATTTTTCCTAAATAGTACAATTTTTTTGAATGGCTACTGCTTATAGGAGAGGGTGTTATTGGTTTGCCACACGATGGTATTGCAAACATAGAAATACCCTCTGATTTGTTACTCCATGGTGATGATAATCCAATAAGGTGTATCGTTGAATCTACTTACCCAAATTTCGTTGAGCGTTTATTCGAGGAAGATTACCTAAACAACATATCAATACTGACACCAACTACGGAACATGTTGACTCCTTGAATGAATACATTGTTCTTTATCGGAGGAGATGAAGTAATACTTCAAAGGTCGACTCTATAAATCGTTTAGATCGTGTAAATGATAGTATCGATGATCTGTATGATACAGAGTTCCTCAATTCAATTAAATGTTCTGGGATTCCTCATCATAAATTGGTTTTGAAGGTCGGCGTACCTGTTATGTTAATAAGGAACATTGATCAAGCATTAGGATTGTGCAATGGTACGAGGCTTCAAATTACAAAACTAGGGAAGAACGTCATTAAGGCGAAAGCGTTGAATGTTTTCCGCAGGCAAGATATTTTGATACATAGGATGGACATGAATCCATGTGAATCTAAACTTCCTTTCAAGATGACTAGAAGACAATTTCCAATCATCATTTCATTCGCCATGACAATTAATAAAAGTCAAGGACAATCAATGTCAAATGTAGGTCTTTACCTACCAAGACCAGTTTTCTCACATGAACAACTTTATGTTGCTTTATCTAGGGTAAAGAGTTCCAAGGGTCTAAAAATACTGATTTTGGATGAGTTTTATAAGTGTATCGATAACGCAATTAATGTGGTATACAGAGAGGTTTTCCAAAACATTTTACCACATTAATAGTTGTCAAGCGAAAATTTCTTCCAATTTGTTATTGTTGTGCTTTCAATGTAATGGTTATATGAATTCAGCTTTTTCGTACTTTCATTTGAGTTTATTGTTATGTCTACAATTAATCTATTTACTAATAAAACTACATTGTTATTACATTAATACTTTAGTTGTTCGATTTAAATACCGAATAAAACAACACACTCCGTGCAATGCACAGGTCTAATGGTAGTTCTTGTTTGTGGACTAGTAATTCGCGTTTGTGGATTGGTAATAATGCATTTTTTTGTTTTACAGAACATGCATCAAAGAGTAAAAAAGGAACCCTGAATAAAATGTTGTAATTCGCGTTTCAGGTTTTGTAAATACCATTGAAAAAATGTTAACAAGAATATATATATATATATATATATATGTTAATGTATATATATACCAAAGGAACCAAGTGGCCCAATTGGTGGACCACTTGGTCCCATGCATGTGTAAGGGGTGGGGGGTTCAAACCCCACCCCTACACTTTAATGAATAATTTTTTTCCCAACCAAAAAAAAAACCCACTTCAAAAAAAAAAAAAAAAAACCAACCAACCCTCACGTGGCCCTCCAAATGAGGGGTTTTTTTTATTTTTTATTTATTTAAAACTAAGGGCAAAAGGGTTTTTTCACCCGAATTTGCATATCCCTCATAGGTCCTTGGTACCTCTCAGTATTTTTACAAATTCGATAGGCTTCTGAGGGTTTTAAAAATTCAAATGGTATTTTAATGGAATTTTCCCTTATTTCTTTACCCTATAAATAGGAGGACAAGATGTAAGACTGAAATTACCAAAAGGCCTACCATTTAAATATCTCTATATTTTACTAGGGGTGACTATTTCTTTTCCCAACAAAAATCCTACTTAACTCCCCTATTTGCTTTTCCCGTTAATGAAATTAGTGGCAAAGCAAGACAAAAAAAATCTGGAAACATCTCCTTGTGCTTGACTCATCTCTTCGATTCAGTGCCGCGGTTCTTCTTCCCTTCAATCTTCGGCGGGTATGTGTGTGTTCACGTGGATTTCCGTTTGCTGGTATCGTGGTTGAAGTAAGCATTGGGATTCTCTTCTCCTTCTTCTATTTGAGCGTCGCTGAGGTGTATTGGGTGCTAAGGTTTTCGGGTCTTCTCTTTTCTTCCTCCGTTGTAGCGATGTGAGGTGGGTACAGGTGTATTATTCTCTTCCCTTTTTAATCTATAATGTGCTTGTGCGTATAAGAGAAGAAATTCATTTTTGTTGACAGTGGGTATATGTGAAGCAAGGAGATTTGAAAGCTGAGGCTATTAAAAAGAAATTACAAGTCAGAAGCTTAGTTTAGAAAGGTACTTATTCCTTATATGGTTCTAATCGTTGGGAATGAAGGAGGAGACTTTAGGTTTTGATTAAAGTGATTTTAAATTTCAGTTTTCTTGAAGATAGAAGGTATTTTGTGTAGAAGATCAAGTATAAGAATTTGGTCTATCTATTTATGCTAGTTACTTGGGTGCTTGCAAGGTGTTTGAAGAAATGCTTGACAAAGGCTATTTATGAAATTTGGGAAGTATTAGATATAAGAAGCTATCTAAGTCCTATGTTAAAACCTTGAGATATTTTATATGATACTTCTAATATGCATACACAAACACACATACATCACTACAAAAAATCTCGGATTACCCCGGAATTACCAACGGAAAAAAATTGTCGGAAATTACCCACGAATTCCATGGGTAATTAAAATGACCGACGGAAAATTTCCATTGCAAAAAAGGCCGTGGTTTATTCTAACCGACATTACCGACGGCATTTTTTCCGATGGAAATTTTCCGTCAAGTAATTTTAATTTTAAGTTACCCATGGAATTCTCGTGGGAATTTTTTCGATTGTAATTCGTGAATAATCCGATTTTTTTGTAGTGCATACTTAAGAATTCCATAAGTAAGTAGAAGTTAGAATAAATTATTTCATGATTGTAATTGTTATGAGCATAGAATTTTTGATATACATACACGCATATGTCAAGTGTTAGTGTTCATACAGGTCAAAGAGAACAATGGAAAATCCTATTAAGATGATGTTATGGATTCTTATAAAGTTATATTTGCAATAACAATATTGTTGTTTATATGTTATAGGGAATTAAAGATCATATTTTCAAGGCTATAGTAGGATTATCTATAGCTATTAGACTGTGTGAGTAGATAACATCTCACTTGAATATAGACGTAGTATTTTAATCAAATTCTACATCAAATATATTTATCTATTTTATTTTCTTATAAAGGTTTTCTTGAGTATTAGCACTTTAGAAATGATATGTTAAAGCGTTGAAAAGAATTGAAGCAAGAAAGAATTTTGTTACGGACCAGCCCAAAAGCCCAAGTCCATGGCGCGGCCCAAACGGAGTCGGGATGTATGATCCGCTAATCATAGGGAGAGATCTGGAATCTTGGCTAGGCATGATCTACCCATATCGTAACGGCCTTCCGAGATACTCGCCCCTGTAATAGCGCGGCCCGGATATTGCGCGCCCCGGATATCACACCAGGCCGAGATATCCGCCCCGAACACCTCTATAAATACAGAGGTCAGGCAACCAGGTGCACACATTCTAACTCAGACTATTTACATACAGTCTCACTGTGCACACACACCACCCTTTGTCGTGTACAGTGATCCCACGCTCTCCTGATTATCTCCTCCATAGATATTCGGGCGAGCCTAGCTATCCAAGATCAAAATACCAGCCCTTTCTTTGGACATCGTGTTCTATACCCGAACATTGGCGCCGACCGTGGGGATCCTTAAATTTCTATCCCGTGACCACTAATGGCAAACACCGAAGCCACAGCAAAGCCAAAGCCAGCTAGACCGGCCGCAAGATGAAAGCAATTTACCACCGAATCAACCTCGGGCCGGACCGAGTCAACCGCAGACTCATGATCAACCTCCACGAAAAGAATCCGGAGGGTCACGTTCGACACGGCGAGCACATCTCCTTCAACCGACGAACCTTCGCAAGAGGAGCCGCAAAGAGTCCAAGCTCCGAAAGCCCCGGCTCCAGACGCTCAGGTACTAGACACCGACGTCCGCATTTTGAGGAGAACCGAGGAGTCGATGCTTCAGAGGTTCGAAAACAAGGAAAAATGAGATCACCTCCAACAAGAAGAGGATTTTCATGCTCGGAGTTAATGATCGAGGAAAAGCTCGAAAAACATGTTCCAACACGGAACTCGAGAAGTTCTCGAAGGGAAAGGAGGTTGTACGCCGAACAAGAGAGTCCGCGTAGCGACCCAGTCAAATCGACGGGCCCGCGACAGGAAAAGGGGGGAGCGAGAAAGGAGTGAGAACGCCAGCCGACCCCCACACGGAAGAAGGAGAGGCAATTACGAATCTGGGATGCTAAAGACCGAGGCCGAGAAGATCTCCATGACGGTTATAAAGACCGAAGTCGTGATAGCTATGAAGACCAAGACCTCGACGTGGATCGGGACTCGGACGAGCTTCGAGAGGTAATCACGGCGCCTCGGACACGGGGGTCACCGTGGCAATATAAGATGAAGTACTTGGCAGGCTCTGGTGGGACCCCATTCTCCCGAGCAACCGCCACGCCCCCTACCCGAAGAATTTTGACCTAGCCGATCTTCCCAAGTACGATGGGACCCAGGATCCACGTCACCACCTGGAGATATTCGAAAAGCTGATGTAGGTCGGAGTCAATAGAGGGCCCCGGTCATCTTACGGCTCTTCTCGGCCACGTTAATCGGACCGGCCCACAAATGGTTGAGTTCATTACCCAATAATTCCATACGGAACTTCGAAGACCTCGGGCGCAAGTTTGAATTGCACTTTGCCATCAGCAAGAAACAACCAAAATCTCAGTTCACTTTGAGTAAGGTAAAACAAAAGAAGGGTGAAACGCTGTAGAAGTACCTGGATCGGTTCAGAGACACGTAATACAGGTACACTCATTATCTGAAGAGGTCCACGTACATTGTCTCGTCAACAGTCTGGACCCAACAACACGCTGGCGGTACATCTCGTGCAAGAATCAGTCTATTCACCGATGAATTCTACACCGAAGCAAAGAAGTACCTGGATGTCGAGCAGATGGAAATTGGCAATGGGGACGAACCTGAGAAGTCCAGGAACGCATCGCCTGAAGGAAGGGATCCGACGGACAGGCAGAAGGCGGAACCCCGTAGACGCGGCAGGGAGAGCCGACCCTGACAAGAGAGGACGGATAATAAGGCGAAGTACGGTAACTACACCCCCTAAATGTTTCGCGATCGCAGTTATGGAAGGAGGTAGCTCAGAACGAGATGAAAAGGGTTGCCAAGCCCAAGCCCATCAGAAATCGGTCCAATACAGATCGGGGAAAATTTTGTACTTTCCATGACTGCTCTGGTCATACAACCGACGAGTGTTATGAACTCAGGGATGCTATTGAAAAGTTCGTGAGAGAAGGGAAACTTCGCTAATACGTCATCAAAACTCAAGGGAAAACAAGCAGGCGGAATAATGGCCGCCGAAGCAGGAGTCCGGCTGAGACACTCAGGAACCAGAGAAGAAACAGAAAACCGATCTTGTCGACGGTTTCCCAGAGACTGATTTCCAATGCAACGGCATCAGTGGTGCGTTCGGAGGAGGTGGAGATACGATAAGCCAGTGCAAGAAATACCTGCGGGAGGTGCTGACAATAAAAGACATACCAAAGTTCAAAGGCGGCTCATCGAAACCGAAACCACCTCCATTAGTCTTCACAGACGAAGAGCTAAAGGATGTTATTCCCGGCTACCAGGACGGACTGGTTATCACCAGAATTGTAGTAAATTGCCGAGTCAAACGAATCTTCGTGGATGCGGGGAGTTCGGCCGACATCATAAGCGGGACGCATACCGGAGGATGCACCTCGATGTTGAAGACTTAAAAAGCGTGCAAGTCAACCCTTATTGGGTTCAATGGAGAGCGATCCTCCCCAAAAGGGTATATAGACCTCAGACTTATGCTAGGAACCAAGGAAGCTTTCAAGTCAGAACGTGTAAGGTTCGTAGTGGCTGACTTCCGCTCTCCCTACAATATTATATTGGGCCGACCCACCATACACAATTGGGACATTCTAGCATCCACTAAGCACCAGAAACTGAAGATGATCAACGATAAAAATTAGGTGGTCGAGGTGTCCGGGGACCAGAAGGAGTCACAGCAATGCTACTTCGAGACTCTACGAGTCGAGCAGAAAGGACCATCGTCCCCGCCACGACTCCGAACCAACGAAGTTATGGTCGAAGTCAGAAATGATAGGCAGCCTCGGCGGTCGGTTAATATGGTAGAGCTGGATCTCCGTGAACTAGAAAATCCATGCCCAGAGCCAGAAGGAAAGCTGGAGGAATTGACCCTGGGGACGGATCCCTCCAAGACAACTAAAGTCAGCAGAGATATGAACGCCGACTTAAAAGAGCGACTGATCCAGTTTTTAAGACAAAATCAGGACGTCTTCGCCTGGATGTCAGCAGAAATACCCAGGATCGACCCACACTTTTGCTGCCACAAACTCGCCATATGGCCGGGGTCGAAGCCAGTGGCCCAGAAGAAGAGGAATATCTCATACGACAGGCAGAAAGCCCTTGAAAGTCACATTGAAGAGCTCCTTGCCGCTGGATTCATCAAAGAAGTACAATATACAACTTGGCTCTCGAATGTGGTCATGGTGTTAAAACCAACTGGAAAATGGAGGGTGTGCGGCGACTACACCAATCGAATAAAGCGTGCCCCAAGGACTCCTACCCTATGCCTAACATTGATCAACTCGTTGATAACTCGGCGGGTACCAGTTGCTTTCCTTCATGGACGCTTACTCCGGCTATAATCAGATTGCCATGCACCCAGACGACCAAGAGAAGACCGCCTTCATGACCGACAAGGCTAACTATTGCTACAACCTCATGCCGTTTGGATTTAAGAATGCCGGAGCTACGTACCAGCGAATGATGAACCGCGTCTTTGAGGACCAGATCGGGCGAAATGTGGAGGTATATAGGCGACATGATCGTGAAGTCAAAACAACCAGAGGAGCATATAGGGACCTAGAACAGACGTTTGAAAAATTAAGACGACATCGAATCAGGTTGAACTCGGCCAAATGTGCTTTCGGAGTTCTCGCGGGAAATTCCTAGGTTTTATGCGACCAATCGAGGGATTGAGGCTAACCCGGACAAATGCAAGGCCGTGCTAGACATGCAAGTCCCGAACTCTAAGAAGGAAGTTCATGTAATTAACAGTCGCTTGGCTGCCCGACAAGATTCTTACCCGGATCGGTGAGAAGGCGTTACCTTTCTTTAAATTATTGAAGAAAGAAACTCTTGGAGGATGGAACTCGGATTGTGAAGCAGCATTTGAAGAAATTAAGCGATGTTTGGCAACCCCTCCGTACTAACGAAGCGGAGCAAGGGGAGACCTTGTTCTTGTACCTATCTGTGGGAGACGAGGCGGTAAGTGTCGCCTTGGTAAGAGAAACCAAGGCCGGACAGACACCCATCTACTTTGTGAGCAAAGCGTTACAAAATGCTGATCTCAGATATCAGAAGCTGGAAAAGATGGCGTTCGCATTACTGACGACTGCGAGACAGCTACGGCCATACTTTCAGGGATACCGGATAGTAGTCCGAACCAGCCAGCCAATCCCGCAGATATTGCACAAACCCGACCTTGCGGGGGCGAATGACAAGCTGGGCGATTGAGCTATCCGAGTTCGACATCACTTTTGAAGCCCGCAGCGATCAAATCACAAGCATTGGCCGATTTCATCGAGAGTTGACTCCGATTATGGCTAGCGAGGAATTCTGGAAAGTATTGTAGATGGATCTTCCAATCCAAAAGGCAGTGGAGCAGGAGTCATCGTTGAGAGCCCCGAGGCGATCGCTACTAAGCATTCCCTCCAGTTGGAATTCCCGAGCTCCAATAACCAGGCCGAGTACGAGGCCCTCCTAGCCGGATTGTTTCAAGCAAAAGAGAACGGAGCGCGGTGAGTTAAGGTGTTCACCGACTCACAACTTGTCGCCACACAGATCGATGGCAGCTATCAAGCAAAAGGCCCCCTGTTGGCTAAGTACTTGAACAGAGCAAAAGAAGTAATGACCGAGTTCGAAGAAGTAATTGTTGCTCATATCCCGAGAGAAGCGAATACCAGGGCCGATATTCTCTCCAAGCTAGCAAGTACCAAAGGACCGGGGAGTCATAGAACTGTGATCCAACAGAATCTGGCCGAGCCCACTTGCATCATGACTATCTCATCCGCCACGGACTGGAGAAAGCCAATCGAAGATTACCTGGAAAGGGGGATCATCCCAACAGATTCCACTAAAGCAAAGAAGCTGATCAGAGAAGCCGCCATCTACACCATGGTCGATGATCAGCTATACATAAAAGGAGTGCACTGCCCGATGATGCGATGCCTGGGTAAGTCCGAAGCAAGGTACGTGTTAACCGAGATACATGAGGGTTGCAACGGCCAACACATGGGGGGCAAGGCTTTGGCAAGGAAGGCGTTACGCGCCGGCTATTATTGGCCCACCATGAAGCATGACGCCATGGAAGCCGCCAAGAGGTGCGACAGTTGCCAGAAACACGCCGGGATCCTATGGCCACCACCGACGGCCCCCTGGCTCTTCTATAAATGGGGAATAGACATCCTCGCACCATTCAAACCGACACCTGGACAACTGAAATGGCTCATCGTCGCCGTAGACTATTTTACCAAGTGGATTGAAGCGGAGGCATTGACTACGATCACCTCGTCTCGAATTATGAGATTCGTTCGTCATAACATCTTTGCTCGATTCGGGTTACCTGTTGAAGTCGTCACTGATAACGGGACCCAGTTCACGGACCATAGATTCCAGGCCTTAATCTCCAATTTGGACATCCAGCAACACTTCTCATCCGTCGAACACCCGCAATCTAACGGCCAGGCCGAGTCAGCTAATAAAATCATTCTGAACGGATTAAAGAAACGCATGTTAAAGGCCGACACCTGGTGGGCGAACGGCTCACGGCGTTCTATGGGGCTACAGGACGAGTGTGCAGTCCTCGACCCAGGAAACCCCATTCCGGCTGACCTACGGTTGTGAAGCAATGATCCCAGTCAAAATCGGGCAGCCATCATGGAGAAAGATCAGAGCCGGACAAGATGGGCAGGCGTCAAATGACGACGCCCTAAAGATAGACCTGGACCTAATTGATGAGATCCAAGTCACAGCGCATTCGAGAACTTGCCGCCAAGCAACTCCTTACGGCAAAGTATAATCGGAAGGTTCGACCACTATCCTTTAACCGAGGGAAGCTTGTACTTCGGCGGGCCGACATCGGAAACAAGAATGCCCGAGACGGAAAACTAGCGGCAAATTGGGAAGGCCCCTATCGGGTTAAAGAAAAACTCGATGTTGGGGCATATGTTCTCGAAACCCTGGCAAGGAAGCCGGTTAAGAGAACATGGAACGCCGACAAGCTAAAGATCTATTACAACTAGATCTAAGCTCGGCCCCGTAGACACGAGAGGCTACTTTGTTCGGTTATTTCTTACTTTTCCTTATGTTTCTCCAATTGTTCTTTATTTTTCATCGAATAATTCATGACCAATTGTAAGCTCTTTAGAAATGTTTTATTTAATGAAGGATTCCATCAAGGAAATTCATCAATGTGCACAATTACTTGCTTAAGCGTGAAACCGAGGCCATAAAGCCCGGTCTAAAACCTAACACCGAGGTACTTACACCCGGTCATTAATATAAAAACATCTAGATGTATGACACCGGTCGTTGTACTCCGACGTGCATTGGTAAGAGCTCGGAGAAAATGCCATACGTGGCCTTCGCGAAATTGACGCGTCAACGCTCGCCCGATTTAAGAAAGCGGGTTGTCATTCGGCCCGATCAAGTCAAAATGTTAGATTAGAGGTAATAAGACACCTCGGTTGACATGTGACGGCCTCGCCCTTAATTCGGTTTCTATCAACTTTTCCGACTAGTCAAGCCGGAACGAGGTAGTGCGGTTAAGTTAACACCCCCAGAGGTTAAAACATACAACCCTGCCCCACCCTCCCACACCTCAGTGTTGGTCGAGTAAACGACTCGTATCTACTACAGTCAATAGATTTCAATTATGGAATTTACAAAATGGCATAAGGGTGAAGAAATAATTCATCCATAGTCATAAAAATTTGTACAAAATGGTACAAAGACCGGAAATGTTCAAAATAAAGGGGCACAGACGCCCACGTAAGAACGAAGTAAAAATTAACTAGACGGGGCCGGCTTCATAAGCTCCCTTTGTTGCCTTGCTTCCGCATCCGACTCTCCTCCCTCTTCTTCAGATCGGGACGCATTGGCGGTAGGAAACTGGTATGAAACTAAGACTCCGTCCTTGACAAAGGTGCGAAAATCATAGCCGTCCAGGTTAAGCTTAGCCGTCGGATTCAAGAACTGGATCTGCTCCAGAGCATTGTCAAAGCAATCTTGGGCAGTCTGCTTTAAGAGCTCATCGGACTCCAAACTCGCCTGCTTTGCCACGGTGAGGGCCTCCTCAGTTGTTTTAAGCTTAGAGGATAGCAGATCACGCTGCTTCTGAAGGGCTTTCACCGCTTCAAGACTATCACCCAGCGCTTTCTGCACCCGGGAACACTCGGAGGCCGACTTCTCCGCACCCTCCCGCGCCAGTAGAAGTTCTTTATCAATCTTCACGACCACAGCCTTAGAAGCATCCCGCTCGGTCCGGGCGACATCCCGCTTCTCTTCCAAAATATGCACCCTGGCCTCAGACTCAGCCAAGGCCTTCTTTGTTGACACGGCCTCCTCTAGAGCCTTTTGCTTGGCTGCCACCTCTTCCTGAGACGCTCTCAGGCGTTTATTCTCTGCATCGGCCAAGGAATACTTCTCCCTCATGAGAATATAGGCTTGAAGCAGCCCAACAGATTTACATAAATACCGTTGCGCTACATACACCTCATCAATGTTAGGCGGAGACAGGGGCCGGCTCTCCATAAATTCCCGAGGAGGAAGGAACGCAACGTCCAGTTCCTTGGTCACCCCCTTATCCCATATGAAGCCGTGGGGAAGCAGAGAAGAAGGACGCGACGACCTGGTCAAAGGAGGTGGAGGAGGGGAGTCGGCGAGGTGCCGGAGAACCGAAGCCGAAGGAGTAGTCGCGATAACCGCAGACACAGGTTCGCCCATAGAGACAACGACCTGTTTCCCCTTTGGAGCATGGGAAACAACTTCCTGAGAAGGCCTAGAGGGGATGGATGGAGCCGACCCTTCGCCGCCCGAGACCTTAGTCTTCTTTGTGACAATAGAGGCAGTAGCCTCAGGCGCAGCACCTTCGACAGGGACGACCCGTTTTTGAGCCCGACGACTCGGCGATGCCGCGGCCGGATTCACCTTCGTCAAGTAACCTGGAAGAGCCCTCATTTCTTGAGCTGAAAGGACAAGTAAAGGAAGTCAGGAAAAACACAAACTACTACAACAAGATACCAAATTTTACGGAAAGACAAACAACATTGCAAAGGAGGGACCCCTACAAGTAGAGGGGATTGGCCTAGATCCCTCCCCAAAAATGAAAAAGGCCGCACTCTAGATGCCATACTCTTCCACGTAGGTGTCCAACCTAGGCACATAAGGGGCTATCTCCGGCAGGAGGTCGTCTTTGGAAATTTGGAAGGATGAGGGAGCAGCTTTATGATGACTCTCCATTCAATATAGAGGGAAATGCCACTCTACGTCGGCGGCCTCAACCCCCTTCAAAAACCAGGTTTGTTTAACAGGCACGTCGACAACCTTGAAGAACGCATTTTTGAACCGCTTAAACGAATCGGAGAAGGGCTTCATAAGTTTCCAATCTGGATTGACGCGGAGAGATACCAACCCTTTTAGCTTGTCACTTTCTTTGGGAGAGCCGGGGGTAAAGGGGCCAAAGTAGTAGAAGAAGAGATTGGTTTAGCAGGGAATCGGAACCGGGAAGGAGCGACACAGTTGCTCGAACGCAACAAGATAAGCCCACCCGTTAGGATGAAGTTGAGACAGGGCAAGTCTTAGGTGCAGCAGGGCCATTATCTGGAAATGGGTGAAAGGGAAGCAAACACAAACCCGGGTAAGGTAATCCCGGTAAAAGAAAAAGAAATTGGGACTGCCTACTTCACATTCCGCACAAATAGGCTCGTCGGCCTCCGGGCGGCGTATAATGCACCCCTCCATGACGGGTAGATCCAAACGTGCAATGTCGGTATCTGACATCGATGACCGGGTCTTCAAGACCTCATTGGACACCCAGGGAAATCTACGACACAGAGCCTCGGGAGGACTAGAAGAGTCCGATTCCTCAGCCTCGGTCCTTTGCTTGGAGAGCGAGAGATTTGAGCCATTAACCTATATGCAACATAAAATGAAATTAGCGAGTTGGAAATACCGGTAAAAGTATGTTAGAAGGTAAAACAGATGGCGGACTCGGACGAAAGGGTACGCGGAAGAAAGGCCCGAAGGTTGCGATGCGAGGCAAGAACCAAGAATCGAGGAGGCTCGAGTCTGCACGCCGTGCGCAATGTGAAAGGCACCCTCGGCCAAGCAGTCCCAGCAGGGGCCGAGGTAATCCTCAGGATAAGGATCCGAGCTCACAGAAGGTGGACCCTCACAGAAGTTGAGCGGTTGGGCCAATAAGGCCGAAGACCTAGAGCCGGCAAAGGAACCGACCCCGGCCTGTACTGGCGATAATACAGGAATGTTGTGTGTAGAAGCTCGGACAGGAGAAGGAGACAGAGCTCTAGCAGCAATAGGTTGGGGCCCATTCGTCCTGAGTGATCGACCCTGCCTCAGAGTAAAGGGGCTGACCTCTCCGCTTCAAAGCTCGGTTCAAGAACCCAATAAGAAGCCCGTGGGAAGCGAGTGCGAAGAAACTCCTCTTGCTCGAGGTTAGCATTGATCAGGTTTAGGAAAATGCCTATCTTTATCCATAAGGAAGGAACTAGAACCTAAGAACTAAAGGTCTTTTGTCGAAAGAGAGGCAAGTACAGACGCGGATGTGTCAAAAGCGAGCAAAACCCAGAAAATGATCTCAAAAGGTTACTCAGAAAACCAGAAAGGAGGAGGAGTAGGAACGCAGATAAGGGACCAAAGGATATATAATCGGTAGGAAGTACGTTATGCCATAACAAAGTAAAGAAGAATAAGGAAAATACATGTATGAGTAAAGAAGAGGGAAACTCGAACGATAGAAATGGAGAACAGTGGAGTTTTGGCAGAGGAGATGATTCTACAAACCCAGAGCAAAACCACAGAGAGGTTGTAGCAGGAAAAAGTGAGGAGGCAAACGCAAAAGAATTACTTCATAAATATGACAGGGAAAGGGAACGCCGGGGGTAATTCGGTCTTTGAACCTAGACACGATGGGAAATGCACAGAATGACGTAGGAGCATTAAATGTGCACGCAAATCGGCACACGGAGGGGCGCGACGGCTGCAAACTCTTTCCAATCAAGGCAAGCCAGGTGTAAAGCAACAATGATGGCGCCTATGGAAAGAATGCCAAGCGACTCACCCACGAACAGGGGGCTAATTATGTAAGTCCGAGACCGTTCGAGACGTCCGGTTAGGGCGCGACCAGACACCACCCGGACCGTCACGCAGAACAAGCCGCGGCGTTAGAAGCCGTCGGACGAAGCATAGGCCCCGGACCTCAACAGGGCCGGGGCATTGAACACCTCGGCCGCCCAAGCCCGGACAACCAAGCTAGGGGAAGCTGTTTACGGACCGGCCCAAAAGCCCAAGTCCATGGCGCGGTCAAACGGAGCCGGGATGTATGATCCGCTAATCATAAGGATATGTTGTTATAACTAAATTGTACGCGTAATCATTTAAAGGGCGTTCTTAGTGAGTTATTTAAGCCCTATGCTTTCTTTCTTTTGATTCTAAATTAAATGGAGTAGAGCTTTAAATTATTCAAGTTTTTTATTATTATTATTATTATTTATTTATTTATTATTATTATTATATATAATTTTTTTTTTTTTTTTTTTAATATTCATTAATTGAAGTGGCGTGGAGCCACTTGAATGAATGAATATTAAGTGGCGTCGATCAAACGACGCCACTTAATATATATAATTTTTTTTTAAATTACAAAGTGGCGTCGGTTTGGTGACCCACGGGTGTTATTTGCATTAGATTGGGAAAATGTTTTGAAACTGTTCCAATCTGGTATTTTTTTTCGTTTTTGTTCTTATTTTGGTCAAAAAGCCGGGAAGAGGGCTGTAAAAAAGCAGAAACGGATGAATAAGAGAGAGGAGAGAGGAGAAAGTCTTGAAAACTACTTTCAAAGATCATTAAAAATTATCTTCACCAACCTCATCCGAATAGTCTTGAACATTTTGAAGCACCAAACGATACCCTCCCATGGCAAAGTATTTGACAGATATCGATAGGCTGAGGCGAAGGGTATTGCAGTGAAGTCCTAGAGGTTTTTTAGAGTGATCCAAAGTCCATCCATGGCTGAGTATTTGTGGAACATTTTTTTTTTTTGGTTGCTCAGGAGAGTATTTGTGGAACATGAAGAGGGTCAATAAACTAAATGGAAATGTCTCTTATCCTTTTCCGTGACCAGGCGCGGATCTCTATGGATGGTACATTTCCATGAAAAGATGCTTTCAAAAAGGTTTTGGAGGAAATGGATACCCGCTAATCGATTCTCAACGAGAAAAGAAAGTTTATTTATTTATTATTTTTTGGGTTTTTTGAATTTGAGATCTTAAGAGAGAGGCACGAGAGAGAGGAAGTAGGTAGAAATATTGCAAGAGATGTGACAGGATCAAGGTGAGAGGAGCTGCTTTGCTTTTGAACACTAGCACGGCGACATTTTTGCATTCTTTTTCCTCCAACATTAATTAACCATTCTATATATCTTTGATGTGATAGGAAGGGATTTCGTGTGCCTACCTATCCTTTGAATAGGCTGTGGCGCTTAGCTTCTTTGATCATTTAGATTAGATCTAAATAGGTTAAATTTGATTCTTTTTACTTTTTATTTTTAAAAAAAAAAAATTTTAATATTTAAAAAATATTTAAAAAATTTAAAATAAAGATAATTTTTTAACTAATAATTTTTTTAAAAAATATTTATTTTATTTAAAAAATAGAAAATAAACAAAAAAAAAAAAATCTCAACATTTAGACTGGAAGCCCTTTAAGTAGGTAGGGAAACGTGGTCAAGGCAGAGTGAAAGAGAAGAAAAAGAAAGGGAAAATTCATATGGGGTCCTTTTTGGAGAAAAAATCCCAAAAATGGCCCCAAGATTTTGACAATCCCAAAAAGGGCCCTTGGGCTCTTTCTAAGATAAATTCATTAAAATTTAACAACTAAATCATAAATTTACAATAAAATCAATACCCATTTACAACTAAATCGATCACATTTACAACAATTTTTTTACAACTAAATCAGTCTCATTTACAATAATATCGGCCTAGTGTTAACAACTATATTAGTCTTATTTACAACTCACCAAGATTCTGACAATCCCATTGGGATTGTTATTTTTGAGATTTTTTCTCCAAAAAGAACCCTGGATTTTCCCAAAAAGAAATTGCCATGAAAGAGGGAGGAAGAGTGAAAGGAAGGCAGAGTGAGAAAGGAGAAAAAGAAGTCAACGTGAGAGGGAGAGGAAGAGTGACAAGAAGATAGAGTGAGAGAAGACTACTAAGCCAGACTTGTGCTGTGGAGCTGGCATGAAGCCAAAGGAATTCAACACAGCTTAGCTACAGTATTATGTGAGGAGTATGTGTGTGTCTGTGTGTATTGATATATTGATGATACGCCATATACACCCACCACATACCTCTCACTTTCATTTTCGGCCAGTACCGAAAACACAGAGAACAGAAAGAGAGAGCTGAGAGTGATCAGGAGAGAACAAGAGAATTTGAGCGATCATGTGAACGTATGAGGAAGGAACATAGGAGTTTGTCGCCGGAGAAGAAGGAAGCCAGAACCTTGCGTGCAACTTCATATTTCTGGGCAAGTTGAGCCTCCCAAATCCGTATCCATCTTTAATCTCTTAGGTTGCTATTAGTTTGGGATTGGGGGAAAAGATTGAATCTTGGAATTGAGTTGGGGAAATACGCTGGTTATGGAAGGTGATTTTCGGATTCGAATTTTCCCTGTCTCTGTGTGTCGCTGCTCTGTGATTGCCGAATCGGGGTTCATTTTTCTGGGGGTATAGATGTTGGTTTATGAATAAGAATAACGTTGAAACCCAGGGACTCTGTTCTAATCTGGTTCACTGATTTTGTGCTCCTGTGGCGTTGGGTATCAGGTCTGAATCAATAGTATGAGCTTTATATATATATTTCTGTCTGTGATGTTTGATCACCCAACCCCTGTTTTGATGTAAAACGCCGGTTAAGGGAAAATTGATATTTCGAAGTATGTTAATGTTGATAATTGGTGTTATATTAATGTTGTTGTATGCGTTGGACATTAGTGTCTTTTAGTGGTTCCTCCAGCAGAAGATTGGTTATTTTAGGAAGTTAATTTGGCTTGGGTTCAGCCTAGACAGATGTAAGAATTGCTACTTGTCACCTTTGGATAGTTAGAAATTGTTTACATGATAAAATATACTCCCTTCGCTCCTAATTATAGGAACTATTTATCAGAATTTGGAGAGATTAAGGAAAGAAGTTAAATTAGTTAATTATAATTATCTTCCAAAAATACCCCTACTAAAAATTGAAAATTATATTAAGGCAAAATTAGTTAATTAATCGACATAGATTCTATCGCGAGTCATGACCCACAAGAAAGGATGTATAACGTAATAATTCAACTCCATAAATACTTAATTGGTGATCGTAGGGTTCGTAAATAGTATTATAAAAAAGTATAATTGAGGATGAACACGTTTACTTTATAAAATATAATTGAGGGAGTACTAAATAATATTATAAATATAGTTATACAATAGACGGTGATTTCACATTAAGGATGAACACGTTTTCTTGTACGTTTTTTTTTTTTTTTTTTTTTTTTTTTGCGAGGAATTTATTTTGTTGTGTTATAGTCGATTAGTTGAATATATTATTATACCTGTTGAGTCGTAGATATACAATAATTTACTTTATAAAAAAGTATAATTGAGGATGAATACGTTTACTTTATATTATTGTACTTCCTCAAAATTATTTTATTAAAAAAATATATATAATTGAGGTGTATATAATATTAATGAGTTGCAAATATTATTTACTTTATAAAATATATAGGTGTATTATTCAATTATTATTGTCTTTAATTATTATTGAGAAAGTATAAATAGGGGTATTATAGGAAAAAAATTGATAAAAGTTAAAACTTGCTCTTATAATTAAAACCAAAACCAAAACCAACTCTAAAATGTGCTCCTATAATTAGGACCGGAGGAAGTATGCTATAAAGGTGGAAGATAGTTCCTAAAACTGGAATATGATTTTGAATCAGGGGACTGACACACGCGCGTGCCCACACATTGCGGTCTAAAAAGTTGAAGAATATTGGGAATCTTTGACTGTTCTTATTCCGTTGAAGTATTCATCTTGATGGGTTGAGAATGTGTATATGCTATTTAGCTGAAAAGTATAAGAGTTAGCGTGTGTGTGAGAGAGAGAGTATGACAGGTTAAATTTGAAAGCAGAAAACACAAGAAAAGTTTGTTGTATGATGCTAGAGACATTCAGTTAATCCAAACTTTGAGAGTATGTTTAAAATCTGGAAAATTTGAGAACATGACGTTATGTGGGTTAACATATGAGAAGGGTGCTAAATGTTTAATGAGATGGTAATGAAGTTGTATAGTTGTTATATTATGGATTATTGTAGCTGAGAAACATATTTAAGCTGCTGCTTGCCTTGGATATTAAATAATTATGAAAATGCTCAAAAGTGTGTTTAGAAACTCTCACAATGATGGTGCTAATGTTGGTGTCAAGTTAGATAGAAAAAGAAAAAGAAAAAAAAAAAAGGGAAAGATCCTGTTTTTCCATATTCAAATTTTCGATTTGTGCAAGGTTTTGACTGAGTAAATGACTTCCTCTGTCTTTGAAATTTGGTATGGAGATAGCAAATTTCTTAAGCTTTAAAATGAATCCTGGAAAACTTTGATCAGAGGTCTATAGTGAAAGTTATGAATTTTCCTACTTTAGACAGAAAAAATTGGGAAGACTCTGTTTTCCAGAACTAGCAGTAATCATTTCTGCAAATTATGCATGTTTACAGTATAATTTGATATCGTAATTATTGTTCCTTTAAAGTAGGCTTACAGAGCTTTAAATAGGTACTGGAATCACCTCATTTGGAGTTTCCTAGACTAAATTATGATTTTTCCGAGTTCCTTAAAAAAATTAAGAAGCAGATTTTCTGTTGGGTCCGAAAATGACTATTTCAAATGAAAATGATAAGCTTCATGAGTGGGTCTAGGAGAACATGATTTTAGTTATGTTATTAAAATTAGAATAAGCAATGACAAAGTATGAAGTGAAAAAGTCGAGAGGTGATAACTAGGAAAGAGTTATATAATTGCAATTGCAATGGTGAATGAATAACGTCCCATTGTAATTTTTATAAATGATGTTTTTACTATTTGCCATACTTTTTTGTTAATTACCATCTTTACAGGTATGATTTTGCCAATGAAAGTTTGTCGGATTTGTTTTATGTTCTTCTTGATATTGTAAAGAGTATAGATTGAATTTAAAGGAAAGTTTTGAGATATTGTTTCGAACTTTCATCTTTGGGGCATTCTATTATGTCATATTTGTCATGTTTCTTTGATAGATTGACCCCAAGCATGCTTGAAAATGTTTTTAAGAGGACTGAATACTGAACGCTAGTTACTAACAGCAATACTGTTTGTCCTTGGTGCACCATTGTTAACCTTGAGCTCGCTTGATATTCATGAAATTCGTTCTCACGCTTGTTATTCGTAGGTCTTGTTCTTGCACTTGTTTCATAGCCTCTTGTTGCGCTTATTTCATGGCTTTGTGCTTTGCACTTGATTATTTACCCTCATGGATTGTGTGTTCACGCTTGTTTTCGTGGCCTTATGTTGTGCTTGGTTATTTTCCCTCGTTGACTGTGTGATCACGCTTGTTATTCCATTCCATTATGTTGAAATCCTATGAATAGATGAGATGATTTGAGATTTACTGTTTTAAATTGGATTTGTCAAACAAAATGAGTTGTTACATATTTCGAGTTATTTGATTAATGATATAGAGTTCTATTTTATTCATGTTTATATGATATAGAAATTGAAATTTATTGCCATATTGTTATTATCAAAAGATAAAAATCTTTAAATTATTTTCTTTTATATTTTATAAAATTACATGAATGGAACATTATTCACCGAAAAATTTATTTTGGCTCAAATAACGTTGTTAACCTTGTACCTCCTGCTAAGTAATGAAGAGTCTTCTTAATGATTTAAAGTTTCTCGACTCATTTTCTAATGCTACTAGTTGATGTAATCATAACTGTAGACTTTGTATAACTAATATAAGTTAGATGCTCCATGTAATCTTTAAGCAAGATTATGGTCTTTTTGTTGGTTGGAACACATGTATATGTTTGTATAGAGGTGGAGTAGGGCTCTGAGTGCCTTTTTAGTCATTGTAGAATATGTATATATAAATTAGAGGTAGTGTATACATATTCTAGATTATGGCATTATGAGCATTATTTAAATATCTGTATATAAGTTTAAGACTTAAGGAATGTGAATCCACTCGTATTCCGTGTTGGTCACCCCTTAGTTGGTGGCGTGTGCGCACGCATGTTTGTGCTTATTTGAATAATAAGACAGGCTCCATATTTGTCCAAGTTTTTCTAAGCAAAGCTGTATCTTCTTATTTAGTTACAATATATTTTGCTGAAAAAAGAGCTCTAACTTAAAACATTTTGCTGTGTTATTTTGGATGAATGCGAGCTTAGCATTGTTTGAAAGATCAAAAGTGAGAATCAGATATGGAGAAAGTGGGAGATTTCATATGGGACATAACAAAGTATTTGTGTGGTTGCGCCAAACAACAAGCTGGCTTTATTTGTCACTTGGAAGAGAACCTTCAGTCTCTGGAAGCTAAATGGAAAGATCTTGAAGCAATGAAGAATGATAAGGAAGCAATAATTAAAGCAGATGAAGAAACAGGAGAGATGGAAAGGACACATGAAGTCCGTTTGTGGCTCGAACGTATCCAAAACATTCAAGAGGTAATACTTTTCATTTACATCTGTCCTTTTTTTAATAAGTGTTTTACTATGTAAGCAATGTTATTGTTCACTTGATTGTTAATTAGTTCAAGTTATAAATATTTAGCTCAATAGTTTCTCATGAATTAATTTAAATTTGTTAGAAGAAATCAAAAGTGATATAAACTTCCTGAAAAAATGTTCAAACCAAGCTAATCAAGCACTTTTAAAAAATTTCAGATGCGTATGAAACTTCTATGGAATTTATTTGAAATAGGGTCACAGTAGTATAGAAACATTAGGACCACAACAATATGGTGTACATATTTTTCTAATTAATTTTATTTCTTCATTTCTTTTAACTAAAAAAAATTGATAGCATGTAGTATGGATACCGATAACGTCAAGTTTTTATGTACACAATATTTCATATATAATATGCATACTATCAAATTATGTTTTTTGGTGAACATCGTAGTATATTCAATATACTAAGTTTGTTGTGAACGTCGTGAGGAAGAGCTAATGTTTTGGTGTTGGGCCTTTAACTGTTAAAAGTTTGTTCTTTAGCATCAAACATTTTTGTTCCTAATTTGTCTTAAAATTTTGGTGCTTTACATTCCTAGAAATTGTTTAGAGTTTTGTTCCACTGATTAATTGACCAATACATTAAGCATTTCTCGTAGAATGATTAAGATTAAGATGGATTTAGCAAAATCTTTTAACACAAAGCTTAAGGTTAATTATATATTATTAATATACAAAATAAAATTTTAAGCAACTTCATTCTTATTTTTCAGTATTAAAAAAAAATGTCAATCATATTTGACCAAAAATAAAATAAAATTTCAGTCATTCATATTAAGATCTGCATGTTCTTATCTGGCATATCAATACTTGGTATGAAAGTGTGCTTAATTAGTACAAAGGTTCCACAAAAAGTGGGGAAAGAAATATCCAACTAATTAACAATTTTATATTTATAGGTAATAAAAGAGATACAAGTTCAAGAAGCCCAAGAAATCCAAAACAAATGCCTAAGTAAATGTTGTCCAAAGAATTGCAAGTCAAGCTACAAGTTGGGAAAAAAAGTTGCCAAGATGCTTCATGACGTAGATGATCTAAACACCAAGGGACAAAGGTTTGGTAAGGATGATCAAATTACTCACAAGCTGCCATGTAAGCCAATTGATCAAATACCTCTTGATGAGATAGTGGGGCAAGATTTCATATTTGATAAGGTATGGAATAGTATTGAAGCAAATGAGGTTGGTGTCATAGGTTTGTACGGGACCGGAGGAGTGGGAAAAACCACCTTATTGAAGAAAATTAACAATGAACTGGGGAGAAGAAAACTAGATTTTTTTGTGATTTGGGTGGTGGTATCCAAAGAGCCTAACTTGGATTAGAATCATGGACAATATAAGAAAATCAGTAGGGATTGGAGATGGTTCTTGGGGTTCTTGCTATAATCAAGAACAAAAATCTTCAATGATTTTGGGTGCCTTGAAGAAGAAAAAATTTGCTTTGTTATTGGATGATGTGTGGGAGAGGCTAAATTTGAACTCGTTGGGGGTACAACATCCAAAAGATACTAAGTTTGAGTCCAAAGTGTTGTTCACAACAAGATTGAAGGATGTGTGTGCAAAAATGGAAGCTAAAAAATCATTCAAAGTAGAATTTTTAAAAGAGGAAGAAGCATTAGAACTATTTCATAAGAAAGTTGGTGAGGAGACAATAAACTCACATCCTAGGATCAAAGTCCTAGCAAAAGAAATGGCTATAGAGTGCAAAGGGCTGCCACTTGCATTAATTGTGGTAGGAAGTGCCATGGCTGGTGTGGAAAGCATTGAAGCATGGGAGGGCTCGATAAATAGATTAACAAGTTCTTCATGGACTACTTCAGATTTGGAGACAAAGGTTTTCTCTATCCTTAAGTTGAGCTATGATCAATTGCCGGATGACACTCATAAAAAATGTTTCTTGTACTGCGCATCATATCCAGAAGATTATGAGATTCGAGTCAGTGATATCATTGATAAATGGATAGGGGAGGGGCTTCTTTGTAAAGATATGACAAGAAGCTTACAAGATATTCGTAATGATGGTCATTCTGTGATTGCAAAGTTAAAGCTTTGTTGCTTGTTGGAGAGTGTTGAAGATGATATTGTTGTGATTCATTTCTTTAAGATGCATGATATGATTCGAGACATGGCATTATGGTTAGCTTGTGATCAAGATAAAAGAATTAAAAAGGTTCTTACACAAGGAGAGGCAATAACATTATCCCATGATGATGTTGAAACATGGAAAATTGTCGAAAGGATTTCAATCATAGCGGGACGGGAAACATGGCTTGTACCACCTATAAATTGTCCCAATCTAGTAACACTATTGTTGAGGTGCAATAGCAGAGGTTTGGAAAACATCAAATACATGAGCAAATTAAAGGTTTTAGAACTAAATGCTACCCATGTGCATGGACTTGGAGAAATTGGTGAGTTAGGTCTGTTAGAATATCTTTCTTTGAGAATATATAAAACTGTGTATCCCCAAGAGTTGAAGAATTTGAAAATTTGAAAATTTTGAAGGTACTCAACTTGTACTTGAACCGTTCTAATATTGGAATGATTCCATTGGAAGTGATATCAAGTCTTCAACAGTTAAGAGTGTTAAGAGTTCACAGTGAAATTTCATTAGTTGGAGAAGATAGCAAGGTGGAGGGAGAATTCCTAAAGGAGGTGGAATGTCTACCAAAAATTGAAGAACTAAATGTTGAAATAACAACAAAGAATGGTCTCAACAAGTTATTTGACTCAAACAAGCTACAAAGTTGCATGTGTGCCTTTCGTCTTGAGGGATTGATGGACACCATTATTGATATGCATTTATTGTTGGCATGCATTTCTAAAATGAAGCAATTTCAGCAGTTTGCTATGTGGCGTTTGACACGAGTAATGGAAGATTCTTGTATTTATAACACAACTTACTCTCTAACCATGCTTCAAGGCATGTCTATCGTTGGATGCAATTCCTTAACACATCTAACATGGCTCAAGTATGCCCCATTCCTTCAATTACTTGTCATTTGTGACTGCGATTCAATGGAACAAGTGATAAAGGAAGATGAGAACATGGATTCTTCTTCTATATTCTCTTCTCTTATAAACCTCACTCTATATTGGATGCCAAAGCTTGAGAGCATCCATAAGACTGCCTTGTCTTTTCCTTCCCTAAAAGCCATCAAAATATATCGTTGTTCAAATCTAAAAAAGTTGCCACTTCATTCTAACTCTGCCAAATATAAATTGACACTTATCAGTGGAGAGGAAGATTGGTGGAACAATTTGGAATGGGATGATCTGGTTGCCAAGCACCATTTCCAATCTAAATTTCAACCATCAGCCATGCTAATTAGAGGTAAGTTAACATTTCTAATATGACTCTTTTTGCTCTCATATAATTAATACTTGTCTTGCAACAGTTTCTTTCCTTTAATAAGCACCTTGTTTTTTGTTATCTATTTAATTAATGGCAAAAGTTAGCCGACATCATCATGTGATTACACTTGTTTGTTGTCTTTCATGCAATTGTTAATTTTGTTAGCTAATTGGCTTTTATTTCAAATAAAAAATTTTGCAGATACAACGCTTGCTGCAGGATTGGGTTTCCCCTTCAATTGAATTCTTTGATTGATCATTTCCTTTTGCACGACAAAGCAATGGTCATTCTATTTGAGTTTTTCTTTTCTTAGTGGTTATAATATGACTCTTCTAAAATTAATTAGCCTTTTGAACAGATCTATTTTTCTTAAAATTAATTAAAAAAGGTGTCAATAAGTAATTACATATAAATATGTGTCGAGTCAAGCCCATCCATAAATGATTAGTTTGACTATTTTTGTTATTAGTGAGATATCATGTTCATTTTGAAGAAACGAACATCCAAGCAAAGTTTACTTGATTCGAAAGGATGAGGCAAGGAATCTTTTTCTTCTTTGAAAGAAAAATATCAATGTTTTAAATCCTGTTGATTTGAACTTTCTAATCCAATACCAAAATTAAATATTAACAAATATTACTGACTTTAAATATAAAATATGGTTAATTTTTTTATAGAGATTAAGGAAACTAAATAAGTTATTTGATTATTTCATATATTGTATATGATTAAATTATATATTAATTTATAAAGTCAAATAAATTAATTTGAAGAGAAAAAATGATAAATATAAATGTTTTAAAATAATTTAATTAACTTTTTGATCTCTCTAAAAAATTTAATTAAGCCTCATATTTAGGAATGGAGATAGTATTAATCACTTAAACCATTGTAAGAAATGAAGCCACAATCCAATAAGTACAAATTAATGATATCTATTAAAATGGATCCTAACCTTTTCAAACAAGTCAAACCATTTTAATGGAATATGTTCAGAGGCCTAGAAAACCCAGTGAGCCCAAACTCAATTTGGATGGAGCCCTATCGTATTCATATCCTAAAACAAAACCAAAACATATCATTTACTCTGTATCCCAAAAAAAAAAAAATGTCTTTATGGTTTAAGAAGGACCAAACATCAATACATCATTCCATCGATCACTAACTATTTCCTTCTTAAGGGTACATTCTGTTAATATCAAATACTTCCGGGATCAAAACCTATATAACAGAAAATTACTATAGTGAGGCATTTGTATTAAAATTGAGTTACTCGAAATTTAATAGAAGCTCTTTTTTTAAGGTCAAACAAGCCAAAATTTTGCTTATTTACATAGAGACCAAGTATAAGTTTGAATTCTTTCAACAACCAAAAAAAAGTATTGAGTTTGAATCCTTAAATCTCCAAGAGACAACCCGATTGGACGTGGCCCGAATGGCCTATTGGGCTTTCCAACATCTTCCAAGTGTTACTCTTAAGGTCCAATACAAAGCCCACGTATGGTTCAGCATACCCACTTGATCCAATCACCAACAACGTCCCCTCAATCCCTGAACTCATGTACGCCACTTCCCGTATCTCACATGGCAGTTTCGAAACGGCTTCCCACGTGTCGCCTTTTAATGCCACCACGTCACCACCCCTGCACATGTAAACTCTCCCTCCATCACCACCGTCCACGCAGGTCCTCGGGCACGTGGCTGATCCCAGGAACTCTTCATCTACTGGGTCCCACTTACACGTGGCAACATCAAAGGCTTCGGCGCTTCTCTCAAAACGTCCTTGCATCTGTGTGCAGTAACCGCCGATCACCTGAAACTTCCTGCTTGGACGGTGGAAAACCGCCTTGCACTCGTCCCTCTCTCTTTCCATATCTGGAAGTGTGACCCACTCATCTCTGGCCACGTCATAGGCTAACGCCGACCTCAACGCATTCTTCTCGTCGTCGTGCCCACCGGCGATGTAAACTACTCGTTCGGAATCAGACGCGCAGGCAAAGAAAGTCCTGGGTCCACCAGGCATGTCGGCCCCACGTCGCCATTTAGCCGACATGAAGTTGTAAATAAATACCGAATTTGAAGACTTCCACGAGTTCAGGTCCCACCCGCCAATCAAAACCAAGTCGTACCCGACACCCGCAATTTGACAGAACATGGGTAACCCGCCAGAGAAACCCGGAGGCGGTGGCAACTCGTTCCACTGACCCGAATTCGCCTCATACACACTCAAACCGTAAATCGGGTTGGCCGATCCCTTCATCAAAGCACCGACGCGTTTATTCGAATCGACCCGTGCTTGAACCATGACGATGAGTCTCTGAATATGACCAGTGTCCCTCCGTCGCCGGCGAAAATCCGGCAACCCAATCTCGGCCTTCCAGTTCTTACAAACAGACGCAACGGTGGGGAGCTGATCGTAGGAAACCCGAACCAAACAGTCCATGGCCACATCGTCTGGTAGACCCGAAATCAGATCCATCATAGCAGAACCAAAAGAAGAAGGAAAAGCAATCAAGAAGAAGTAAGGACTAAGAAGGTTTAAATCTCAGAAAAGGAAGATTTAGAAGCAAAGAAAGATTAGAAGCTTGATCGAAGAGAGAGAGAGAGAGAGAAGCGAGAAGGAGGGAATATCTGAGCGAAGAAGGGAATGGGGCGGGGAATTTTATAGGGGCTGCGAAACTGAAAGGACTAAAGGATGGGTCACGACGATAAGCGTGAAGGGGTGTGTGTGTGTGAGGATTGGGTGTTCTAGAAGAAGGGCTCTCGGGACTGAGTGGGGCCCATTGAAAGAGACAGCTACATGTTGGAGTGACCACCGGAAAACAGCAGCGCCCTAGGGCCAACATGGCTGTTAGTTTTTTATTTATTTATTAATTATTATTATTATTTAATTTAGTAATTATCTGAACTATTATTTTATATCTTTACGTGCCCACAGTTGAGTGGTTTGATTCTGAGTTTTCCAGTTTTCCAATCCTCATGTGGACCCACATCTCACATCTGGGATTTGCCAATGCCTGCTGCGGCTGCTGCTACATTAACAATTTGAAAATTCCCTATGTTCGGAAAATAGGGTTGAAGGTGAGATTTGGAAAAAAATTTAGGTAGAAAGACTTTTATTGGAGTGATGGTATTTTTTTTATAAATTTTTTTATGTACAATAGTTTTTTTAGGAAAAATCATCTCATGGATCCAATTAAAATAAATAATATCTAAAAAGTCTCATAATTTATCAATAATCTTTTTCTTAATTGAGACTTTAGTTTGATTTTCCCTACTTTTTATCTATAAAAACAGACGAGGTCCATCTAGAAAATGAAATTTTCCAACATAAGTTTTTCACTAATTTTTTCCTTTGATCTTTTTGTTATGAAAAAATTAAAAATGAGAAAAAGAAGAAAAAAAGATGGTAAATGACATCTAGGTCCCAACCAAAGGAAATAATATATTGACAAATATCATAAGTTATTAGTGGTAAGAATCGATTCACTTGTTAATCTCACATGTTCATTTGGCAATAGGGACTTTTGTGATATTATTTTCTCGGGTTGGGACCTAAAAAATCATTCTCAAAAAAAAAAAAAAAAGTAGGGCTTGGTTTAATTCTATATGTGTTCTTAGAATAGGGTAATTTTATAGAACATGTATTGGAAAGAAGGTTGACGGAATATGTTTGGATTATTATTATTTTTAAAAAAAAAAAATCTCTAAAATAGAAAAATGAATGAAGAAAGAATGATTTTCAATATTTATATAATTGTCTTTAATGAAAATATAATGTGGATCGTTTCTTTTCTAATTTTGTGGAACAAAATGTAACAAAACATCAGAAAGATTTTTTATATTTTTATTTTCCAAACAATTTTCAATATTTCTTCCCAAAAAAATAACGAAAATAATTTTTTCAAACAAGTATTTTTTATCTTTTTTAAAACATAAAATTTTTTTGAAAATAAAAAATAAAGATCCCTTATTGTATAAAAAATATTTGGAAAAAAAAAATAACTGATAATTTAACATCAAGCAGACGTCGCATATTACGAACCTGTTTAGCTAAAAAAAGCGAAAATTATTTATCATTTGGTCAAGTGGACGTGTCTGTACTCTGTACATGGTCGCACCATGCAATACGACTCTTTTTGTTTCTCTGATTTTTAATCTTGACATAACGTCGTTCGTTTTTAGTAATTAGCCTCAGGCAACTAGGCTAACCAGAAAAAGAATCAAGTGTAGTTTAGAAGATTTTGATGTTTATACTTATAAAACACGCTACTCAAAATTCAGGCAATAGGTAATTAAAAAGGAATACTTTTAATTAATTGAGAAAAATAGTATTTAATGAAAGGTATTTGTATAAAATAAGATTATTTTAAAAACAACAACATAACTTATTTATTTGTATAAAATAAATAAATTTATTCTACAAAAGTAACTGAGAGAATGATGGAGAGAATGGAAACGTAAGAAAAGTGGGACAAAAGCAAATTGTGGTATTGGGAAAAGACTGAAATGGGACAGAAGGGATCCTAGTGGGACGCGGCTTTTTTCCGTAACTCTTTGTTGCCCTCTACTATTCACTATACTCTTTTTTTAAAAAAATATATATATATTTTTTATTCATTTTAAAGTATTTTTTAGTAGCAGTCAATAATATGAAATATTTTTTAAATTCCTAAAATATTTTAGGATTTTGAAAAAAATATTTTTTGGTATTGACTAATATTGAAAGACACTTCAGGATATTAAATTGTCTTGAAAATACCTCATGATCTTGAAAATTTATTTTAAAATCCTAAAAAAATATTGAAGAGTACTAAATGGCACTAAAAAGATACTTCAAGATACTGAATAATAGTTAAAAATACCTCATGATATTGCAAAATTATTGTAGGATATTTATTAGGACTAAAAAAATACTCCAGGATGCTGACTGGTACTAAAAAAAATATTTCATAATCTTGAAAAATTATTTTAGGATCTTGAAAAAATATTTCGGGGGTAGTGACTAATACTAAAAAAACTTCAGGATGGTGAATCATATTCATGGTTTGTGAAACCGGATCGGACCGGACCGGCCGGTTTGGCCGACTTCGAAACCGCCAACTAACCCAGTTCATTTGAAACCGGACGACTGGTTCAACCCGGTTAAGCCGAACAGGTTACAAGGGTCAACCTGGTTCCGATATTTTTTTTTTTAAAAAAAAAAGGCTTGATTTGGATTCTGAAGGTTTGGTTTGCTTTTGGGTTTGTGAGGTTCTGGTCGTGAATATCGTGTTTTTCTGAATCTATGTTAATGAAGGGAAATGTAGGTTGAAAATATCTAATTTGAATATTTTGTCTCAAATGTAGGTTGTAAAGAAAATGGTTAAGAATATTTGAATATGTCATAAGTATTGAAGTATATGGTTATTTTGCTACTGATCTAAAGTATTGAAATGATATATAGTATGTGAAATTTATGTTGGTGTGATGAGAAATTAATTATTTTCCAATTTTTTATACCTCACCGGTCTAGCGCAGGTTGACTCCGGGCTAACTTCGGTCTGACCCACTAACCCTTAACCCAGTACCCCGACCGGTTTAGTCACCGGTCCGGGTTTCAGAACCTTGATAATATTTATAAAAAAAAAAAAAAAAAAAAAAGTAGAGAGTGAACAATGTGCATTTTGCATCAAAACGATGTCGTTTGCTAGAAAAGGAGGGCAGCGGAAGGGTAAAGGTACAGAGGAGGAAAGCTGCGTCCGTTCTAGTGGTGTGTGGGGGTGGTGAGGGAGAGAGATTTTGAACCAGCAAGCAATAGAGGTTAAAATCGTCTCTAGATTATAGACTTATTTGGAATCACATTTGGAGCCTTTAAAAGTTTTTTTATGTAAATCAAAACAAAATGTATATCATATATTTATCTTATATACTTTAAATTACAATTAAAAAGCTGCTTTTGAAATTTCAAATCACTATTCTAAACAAGTATTATCTTAGAAGTATATCATATTATTTAAGAAAAATCGTTGTAAAGTAATTCTTTAAAAGTGTTATCGATGAGAATGATCTGATTTTGAGTACATGTATTTTTGTGTATAAAATCTTTTAAGGTACTTATATATTTTGTGTATCGACCAATAAATTTTTCATCAATTTTTTTTTTTTGGGTATTAATTATTTATATTGTTAGCAAAACAAATTTTAATTAAATAAAATAGCTTAGTGTTATAAATTTTTATTTGTTAAAATGTTGCATACTCCTCCTATTCTTATCATAAAATGCTTTCACTAATTCACAAGCATTTCCTTACAAGAGATTATCTTTTTCAACCCATAGATAAGAGAAGCTTGTGTTTAAGATCCATCGGAATTGTTAATCAGGTCCTTTTGATGAAGCAGCTTTGGCGGATCATTAACTTGGATTCGCAGTTATTGTTGGCTTCCACTTTGAAGGTTAAATATATTGATCTTGACAATACTTCTATCATCAAGATTTCCATATAACTCGTCCTGGATTTGGAAGGGAGTCTCTAAAAATGCAAATGTTATTATTGATAAGCTAAGATGGCGTGTAGGAAATGAAACTTCAATACCAATTAATCACCACCTTTGGTGGCTTATAGAGCAAAATTATGTTGCCTTATTGAATATTCAGCAGGTAGCTAATCTATTAGTGCACGTCCCCCTCTCTAGCAATTATTCTGAATGGAATAATCATTTAATTAACACCCTATACTCGCCAAGTGTTGGTAAGGCCATTATTGACATTCCAATCTCCATTATGAACTACCTTTAATAAAGTCTAAGAATCTCTGCGGAATCTATAGAGTTGTTAACGGTGATCCCTAATTATACTAACAAACAGTTAACAACTTTACTATAGTAATAACAATTTTGATTCTCTTGGGGTTTTTTGAGATATTTTGGGGCCTTTTTTAGGATTTTTTTTTGGTAAAAAAGGCCTTGAAAAGGATTCTCCCTAAACTAATATGGATGAGCAATGTAGCAGTCACCAACACTGTCAAGGATGGAATGTGTCACTTTCCATAGACTGCCTCTCAAGGTGATGTTTCAAATGATGGCTTCTGGAAGTTCTTGTGGAGAATTAAACTTCCATACAAACAATTACTTTTTGCAAGGAAGATTCTACATGATGCTATGCCTTCAAATGATATTTTAAATAAACATCATCTTTCCTCACATATTCTTTGCTTATTTGGGTGCAATGTTGAAGAGTCGTTGGAGCATCTTTTCATTGTGTATCCTTTTACCTTGAGGGTTTTGTATGGATATCTTGATATTGTACGTGCTACCTAATTTTACATTTAGTTAAAAGATACATTACTCATCACATTGAGTAATTATGTACATACTCACACAGGCAGACCTAGGTGTGAGTGGGGGGGGGGGGGGGGGGGGTAAGTGCCCCCCAATTATTTGGGATGTTTTTTTTTAAAAAAAAAAAAATTTACACATGTTTAAATGATTGTCCAACCTTAAATTTGTGTTCACCCTTAATACATTAAGCGCTACACTTCGTAATGGGATGAGAAGTGAATGGTTGAATTATTGTTTAATGCCTTATATTGAAAAAAAATGTATTTGATAGCATTGATAATAAGAAAATTATAATGGGATTCCAAAAAATGGAGGATGACATTATAATTATTTTTATTGTAATATACTTTTTTATTCAAATATATGCCTTGAAGGATGACCCACCACTCATTGTAATTTATTTTTATTTGTAATAGTCTTACTTTTCTAAATACGGTTTGTAAAATAATTACCTCTCTTATTACATCATCAGTATTCACTTGATTTCATAAATATTTTTTTGATATATTTTTTCTTGTTTATATATATTTTTTGTTTTTTTAATGCATTTAAAACTTTCCTTTTAAAAAAAAGTTAGGGGCAGCCCTTGAATCCCCCCATCAATTGTGTCCCCTTCTATAATTTTTCCCCCCCCCCAAAAAAAAAACATACTGATTTGGTATTACATGTGATTTGTCTCTTGAATACTATTTGGACGAAACATAATCTAGCAGTACATCATTTGAGTAATACTGTTGATTCACATTTCATGACAAATGTTAATGGATAAGATGTTGTATTGCACAAGTACAAGAAACTTGGAAATCATTATTGTTATAGAATCATTTGTCATAAGGGCTCTCATTTTAAAGAATGATTGAGGCAAAATTAGGTTGTCCCGAGAATAAGGTTTCTCTTCAAATGTCTTCGTGCTACTTTGTTTTGGATCTGGAACTCTAAGATAACATTACTAGTGATTCATCTTCAGGGGTAAACATTTCTTACCAATAAATACCTGCTTTACTTTTTTTTTTTTTTCTTATTACTTTTTGATTTTTTTAGTATTATGATTATTCCTCAATTGTCATATTATCTTCAGAGACATAAGTTTATGTTCTATATCTCTTTGTAACTTGTAAATCCTGTTAATTATTGAAATATCATTTTGTTTTTTTTTTTCAAAAACAAATAAAAACCGTTTAAAATATTAAAATTATTATAAAATTCAAATGATTTTTAATACCACCCTTATGAATCACATTAAGCCTTGACGTAATATTAATTTGAGTAAATACTCTTTTTAAAATACCCCTATTTTATTTCTCTAGTGTGTTTGTGATTACCACGATAAAAATCGCGATGTGTGCGATTTCCATATATGTATTGGTCCCTTATGTGTGTAGATATAATAAAAAAAAAAAATCTTTTTAACCCATAAAAAATTTGTTTGTGTGTATATTCGAATATGTGTGTAGATATATGGTGATTGATTGTATTTGCATGTGTGTGTGTTTTGATCATATCTATATGTACAAATTTCTAAAAGGTATTTTTTTAGCGTGTAAAAAGCGACAAATAAGGTCATTTTAAATTTATATTTTTTGTAAGAAAAATGAGTAAAATTAAGCTAATTTAAAATATTTACTCTATTAATTTTTACTCTTTCACTATCATTATTAAATACGAGTATATACTTGTCAAAACTATTAAAACTTCAAAAAGACTAAAAACACCTTATAAAATACGTCTTGTGGGAAAAGAACCCGAATGGGTAAGAATAAAATCATAAATGATGAAAAGGGCATGCCAAATTGCCAATAGGGCAAGTGTTCTAGAAGGAACACTTGAAAACATGATGTGGTAGCGATGAGCATGCCGTTGCCCTCAAGTTGACCCACACTCATCCTAATAATGATGTGGACAAATTATGGTGGGCCCCGCCGCCCGACAAGACAACCCCGATGCCACTCTTTTTCTTAACCCTATCTTCCTTTACACAGTTCAACACTAAAAATAAACAGTTAAGGTCTTTGTCATGGAGAGTAAATTACTTTAAGAAATATGAGTAATTACTAATTACTGATACTATATTAAAATATTGAACATATTATATTGTTCCTAAATTTAATGCATTATACATTTATATTTCTTATAAATAAGGAGATAACTGAAAAATACTACTTCTTTGGGTTTAAAACATTGAAACTATTTAACTAATTTATTAAGATTAAAAAATTTATTTAAGTTAATTATTTATAAAAAATGAGTATTAGTTTGTCTATTTTTTTTTTTCATTTTTTTCATTGGAACATATTGACATACTTGGTTTATATTTATGGTAGATATTAAATGTTTAATTTATATATCTAAAACTAGCTTTCACAGAGACCAAGTATCGTTTTGGGAGATCCCTCTAATCTTTAATATATAGCATTTTCAACTAATTGATAAGAAACAATACATTATATTTAGTTTATTAAATATGTCATAAATTAATTAAAAAATATTATTTTACACATATTAGTTATGAGATTTTAAAGAGAGAGAAAAACATGAAGAATCACAGTTTTTAAGTATTAATTAGAAGGTAAAATTTAAAAAGCAGCATTAATGATTCCACAAACAACTTATATTATGAAGGGTTAAGGTATAAAAATAACAATTAACCTAGACAAAAAAAAAATACAAAAATAACTTTAACCTTTGTTAGGGTGCAAAAAATTAGCAATAAATATTATAAAAGAAGATAAAAGTGACAATGCCGTCAAAATTATATGCATTGACAGGACATGAATGGTTATATCACTTTTATCGGTTTTTTTCTCTATTTGTCACTTTTTAAATAATTAATTATCATTTTCTTGCTTTTGTTTTCAAAATATTTTAACGCTGCCATTATTTAATCGACTAAACTAAGATTTAGTCGACTAAAAACGCGGGCGCGATTTTTTTGCCTTCGCGATTTAGTCGACTAAACCAAGTGACTTAGTCGACTAAATAGCTTAATAGGGAGTTTTTTTAAAACCCTAATCGCGGCATTTGGAACCCTAATCCATCACAAAACCTCCCTAAACCTCTCCCCTCTGTTTTTTTCACCAAATCCTTCTTGAATCCATTCGTGGGTAGCGAAGAAAACTTCATTCTAGTATCATTTGCGTCGATTTCGATATGTCCTCATCTCCATTTCGAATTTCCGCCGTTGTTATTTCGTTTATGCGGGGCTTTTACTTTTTCTTCATCCGATTATTTATTTATTAATATTATTAATATTTTAGTATAAATTATAGGGTTAAACATGGAACTCTTTATCATCTTCATGCGTGTATAACACGCTCGATAATATTGTGGGACCCGTTAGATAATCAACTCCTTTTTCATAAATGCAGTTTGGATCCTATTGGCGAGTGGAGCTATAAAACAACCATAAAATTAATTTTTTTTATTAAGTTTTTATATTGAGGATTTTTACATTACGATTTTTAGTTATGTCCACAATCCTCATTTGAACTTTGGAACCTTGTAAAACACATTTTTATTTTTAATTATTTGTCTACCTTATATTTTGGGGTTATTTTTTTGTTTTCTTTTTTCATTTTATTCTCATAATCTCATATAGACCGTTAGATTAAAATAATATATTATTCAGATTCAATCTTTTATAAAATTATTTCTATAAACATAAATAAGTAAATTTAAACTCTTAAAATTTGATATATACCCTTCATAATTGCAATCTATAATAAATAAAGAAATTTTAAATTATAAAATATTATAATAATAATTTTATAAAATATTAAATCTAAAATATACATTTCATTATCTAAGGATGGAGATGAGATGATGATATAAAAGAGGGTAATGAGGATATCATTTTTCTATATTTTGATATATTATGAGTAACGTATGAATGCTTTTTGAGGTAGGTTGAGTACCTCAAGAAGTTGTTGTTGATGTGTTTGAAAATGAGGACATCATTAGGGATTTTCATATCTATTTTAAATCAAGTATCTTAATTAATCAATTTGATATTTTGAATGTAATCAATATAAATTATAAATTTTGAAAAATATTTCTTCATATTCAAGTTTAAGAAATCATAAAATTAATTTTTTTTATTAAGATTTTATATTTGGGATTTTTTTAGGATTAGGATTCTTAGTCATGTCCTCGATCCTTACTTGATCTTGGGTGAACTTTGATTTTAAATATAAAACTCATTTTTATTTTTAATTAATTTGTCTACCTTCTAGGGAAATGGGGGTTCGCATAAACGAAAGAACAAGCGGAAATTCAAAATGGAGATGAGAACATATCAAAATCGACGCAAATGATGCTAGAATGAAGTTTCCTTCGCTACCCACGAACGGATTCGATAAGGATTTGGTGAAAAAAGCGAAGGGGAGAGGTTTGGGGAGGTTTTGTGGTGGATTAGGGTTCCAAATACCGCGATTGAGGTTTTAAAAAAACTTCCTGTCGCTATTTAGTCGACTAAGCCACTTGGTTTAGTCGACTAAATCTCGAAGGCGATCAAAAAAATCGGCGCCCCACATTTTAGTCGACTAAATCTTGGTCTAATCGACTAAATAGTGGACGTTCGGAAATATTTTGAAAACAAAGTGGCAAAATGGTAATTAATTATTTAAAAAGTGGCAAATAGAGAAAAAAAAGCCCACTTTTACCCTCTTTTATAATATTTGTAATTACTTTAGTATCCGAAAAAATTTATGGTTACTTTTACATTCTTAGTATAAGTTAATGAAGATTTTTACACTTAACCCAAATCAAATTAAAGAATCATTCTAAAACACACCTCAGGAAAGGCATACGTAGAAATGGATAAGATCAGATAAATGACAGGAGGAATTGGCCGACCAATTATCAGAAATTTGCAAATCCTAGACGGCTAAACCTCCCTTACTTTATAGCCATCAAATTGATTGTGTCTTTCTTATCCACTTTGTTTCATCCTATGCTTTAGTGACCTGGAGGCTTAATCATCCCCCAAACAATTTTTTTTTTTTTTTTTTTTTTTTTTTTTGAAAAAAAAAAAAATTGATTTGGAGCGAAGATTAAGGAGTGAATGGGAATTTCGTGACTAATGATAAAGATGAGAAAGAATAGACAAAAAGTCAAAAAGATAAGGAAGAATAATAGTAGTAAACTCTTAAAGTTGACTTGATCAACGAAAGTAACATGCCATGACCTGTGACATTGTGACTCAAGTCCCACACTTACAAAGAATCCTCTTTACTTACCTTGCACGTAACTCCCATTAACTCAACCGAATTATGGCAATGCCACTTTTGAGATTGTCCGATTTGATGGGAAGATACGGAGGGCAGATTCTAATAACATTAGTTTTTGGAAAAAAAAATGGAAAAGTGAGGTTAAAATTTAAAAAATTTAATTATTTTTTCTATTTTTTGTATCTTACATACCAGTATTGTTTTAATTTAAATTTTATAACTTCCACTTTTTTAAAAAAAAAAATCATTGTATTTCCACCTCACTCCTCTCTATTCCCCTACAAACAAACAGGGACTAAAGTCATTGTTAATTTTTTCTTTTTTAAAATAATAATTTAGTCTGTATAATTTAAACTCAATTATAGTTATACAACAATCTTTTAGTTATCATTCTATTCAAATATTTAGTCTCCCCTTTTTTGATGCAGTAGAGATGCTCATCATCTAATCCCTAGGGAAGTATGATAGCTATTACAATCCTGGTACAATAACACGTAACTCCTCCAGAAGGCCAATATAGTTCTTGGTACCCATATCGTCCGTAAGTCCGAGTTTTGTAAGATAATCATCAACGTAATTGCATGTTCTAAGCACATATGTGATTTTCGTGATCAATCCTTTTTAATAGTCTTACAAGTAAGAAGATCTGCATCAAAATGTGAGGGGCCATGACTGTGCAAGATCAAGTTAATGCACCCCGTGGAGGAAAATATTTAGTCTCCCTTTTGTTATGTTCTAAAAGATGGAATGATCCTCTATTGATTTGATTGGGATGGTGAAATTATCTCGAGGAAACCTACGACACATTCTAATTTAAATGGCCACAGCCCACAGGCGTGTTGATTGGGGCAGATGGCGAACTGGGGATGAAGGCGATCGTGATGATTAAGTTAGTACTCCCTCCGGTCCTAATTATAAAAATAAATTATCAAAATTTGAAGGAATTAAGGAGGGAAGTTAAATTAGATAATTATATATATTTTCATAAAATACCCTTACCTAAAATTTAAAATGACATTAAAGATACTTGTTGGACGTAATGAAAAGAACGTGGAACCTGTGAAGTAAAAAAGAATTACGTGGATGTCTTGGCTTTGGCTTGTTCCCTTTTTTTTTTTTTTTAATGGAGGGACAAAATTGCTACGTATGACAACTTTATAGGCAACATTCTTTATCTTGAAAACTTCAGGGGCAAAATTGCTCCTAGACACATACTTTAAGGGGCGAAATTGGACCTTAACCCTAAATTTTATAACCTCCTCTTAAAAAAAAAAAAATCATTGTATTTCCACCTCACTCCTCTCTATTCCCCTACAAACAAACAGGGACTAAAGTCATTGTTAATTTTTTTTTCTTTTTTAAAATAATAATTTAGTCTTTATAATTTAAACTCAATTATAGTTATACAACAATCTTTTAGTTATCATTCTATTCAAATATTTAGTCTCCCTTTTGTTATGTTCTAAAAGATGAAATGATCCTCTATTGATTTGATTGGGATGCTGAAATTATCTCGAGGAAACCTACGACACATTCTAATTTAAATGGCCACAGCCCACAGGCGTGTTGATTGGGGCAGATGGCGAACTAGAAGGGGATGAAGGTGATAGTGATAATTAAGTAGAACTATCTCCGGTCTTGACGCATTTAACCAATTTTGAAAAAAATTAAGGATTAAAGTTAAATTAGTTCATTTTACTCATTTTTTAAAAATACCCTTATATAAATTTTATACTTCAATTACCTTGTTGATTTAACACAATCCATTCATATCTAAACTGTGTTTTATATTATAAATACATAACTTACGTTTCGGCTTAAGCTCCATCATTTCATATTTACGGTCCTATGACGTACTCAATTCATGTATCAATTTAGAACCTACACTGTAAAATTGTATGGGGAAAATATAATAAAAATTGCTCAAAATTATTTTATTTGTAAAAAAATGGTAGAATTAAGGTGTATGTGACATTAAAGAGTTGCAATCATTAGTTATTTTATAGAGTATATAAGTGCATTATTAAATTATTATTGTGTTTAATTATTATTGAGAAAGTATAAATAGGGGTATTTTAGGAAGAAACTGAGAAAAATTAGAATGTTTTCTATAATCAGGACCAAAACTAACTCACAAATGTCATCATATAATTATAACAGGAAGGGAGTATTTGTTTTGAGCATATTTTTTTAAAAATATCATGTATATTTTTGTATTTTAACCCTTAAAAATTTAAACAAACAATCAACTAAAGTTAATGTGTATTTTCACACACATTTTGAAAGTTTAGTTACTTTTGTTTTTAAAAAAAATTTGGTGTTGGATACTCTTTTAAAATAATCTTATGTGTATTTTTACCCCCTCAATCATATTTATAACTATTTAATTTAATTTTTTTTATAAACATCAGTTATTATAAAACGAAATCGGATAACCAAGAGATAAGCTTATTTATTACAAAAAATCGAATGGAATATAATATATAATGAATTTCTTAACAAAATAGTAAAATGCATAACTTCCAAACTACGATCTTTATCTGCCATAGAATATGAAGGTCATGATAGTTCTTCCAGAAGCACCACGTGCTTTGTCAGGAAAAAGCAAGCCTATTCCTCAGATTAGACTCCTACCAAGATCATATTTTTGGGGAAAGGACTTAGTTTGTTTATGAGTCTCTTTCTTCTAGAAGCACACACTTGATTGTCATCGTAATGTACTACTGATAGTATAAGTTCGGATAAGATTTATATTTTTATTCTTTACTTGAAATAACTCAAATAAAAAATAATTCATATTGCATTTTGTTGATATTTTCAATTTCATTGAGTTTGATGGTCACCATTTTATGTTTTCCCATAAATTCATCCTTATTTAGATTCTTGTTGGCTCCTACATCCTTCATAAAAAAAACTTTTTAATCAATTATTATTAAATGGTTAAAGTACTTATCCACACATAAGTTAGTGTCGTGGAGAGTTACATTTTACAAGGTAAATACGCCTAGAAGAGTGGTTATGTTTAGCAAAAATTTCATTTAAATACCAAATGAAATTCTAAAACTTTCAAATACCTGTTAAATTTTATAAAGGACTTAAAGATAACAATGATCAAATTAGGATTTTCAAATATTGGTAAATTTACCCTCAGTTTTTGAATAAATTTTTTTTTTTAAAAAGATAATCTTCGCTAGATAATCTACAAATTAATTAGTTTGACTAATAAGCGATATATAATCTAAGACAACGTTTGGTACGAGAGAAAATTTAAGGAAGGAAAAGAACTTAGAGGAAGGAAAGAAAGAGAAAGGAAGATTTTAAAAGATGACACAAGATAACTTGAGGGAAGATGAGTTATTTGCTATAAAGAAAATGGAGGGATAGTAATTGGTAAAGAATCAAGAAATGTCTATTTTACCCTCAATAGTGATTAATTCAAAATAATAATAAAAAATTTTGCTAGAATATATTTTTAAAAATATGCTCTTATTAAGTTCGAACTCGTGTAAAAAAAAATTCCATCAAATTCGAACTTTTCCACCAAGTTTAAATTTGAGGGTAAGTTTGTCAAAAAATATGAACAACGACGTTGGAACTTGAGATCCTACTAATTTTGGTGGGATCTGATTTTCTCACATATGAAGGAAGATTGATAGGTCCGGAAACTTGGGTTCGGAGGAATTTGTCTCCAAAATATGTATCAAATGAAGGAACTTACTAATGTTCCTTTCTATTTCTACCGATTCTATGTACCAAATAGAGTCTAAAGATACATAACATATGTGTTTTTATTACTCAAAGGTGTTTGTAAAGTACACTAAAAAATACGCAAAAAATCATGAGGAGCGGATGAATGGTCGGAGACAAAAGTACCAAAAAAAAAGTATTTGTTTTGAGCGTATTTTTTTTTTTTTAAATCTTATATATATTTTTATACTTTAACTTTAAACAAATTTAAACAAACGGTCAACAAATAATTAATATATATTTTTGAAAATATTTTGAAAATTATGATTACTTTTACCAATCAAAAAGCCTTTAGTGTTAAACGGACTTTAAGAAAAATCTTGTATATATTTTTACACCTTAATCTTATTTATAACTATATATGTTCTGTCGTAGAACACAAGTGTCCCAATGAGGCTAGGCGATGTTAATATAGGATCAATGAGCTCTCGAGGCGCTTAAGAGTAAGCCCACGAGTAGATAAGATTACCCACTGATATCTATGGAGAAGATACCAGCGGGTCGTCCCGGATCAACTGTCTTCACGGTGGTGGCTTTTCGCCAAAGGGGGTGGGGTGTGTGCACGGTGAGGCTGAATAGTAAATAATCAATAGAGAATGTAGAGAGTGCACTGGTGGGCAACCTCCTATTTATAGGGATTACCTAGGGTTCCTCTTCTTCTTTGTAGTGAATCCGTTCTCCGGGCAAAGTGCGCCTCCACGTCTGGAAATGCGCCTCCACTACATGCGGTTACGAATCCCGATACGTGGTTAACGGATGACTCGGCTCATACACAGGTAGAAAGGGTTACGTAGCAAATACCCTTATTGGGCCGCATACTCACTAAGCCCAATATATGGGTCCATAACGATTGCCCCCAAGCTCGGTACTTTAGGCCATCTGCAATGCTTAGGGTTTATGAAGCAACCATCCGTGTCCATGGCCAGGCATCGTGCTTCTCTTTAGCCTTAGTCCGGTTTCCATGATTCCGAGATTCATGAGGAGAGATGGACTCCGTTCATGACCGTCCTTATGAACCCCATCGTGCATACCGGTCATAACCGGTCTGCGCATTTTATCACAAGGCGTGGCTATGAACTCCGAGATGTGCCGACTTCGTTCATAGCAGAGCATTATGAATTCCCGCTCCTACTTGCCCCCAATCGAGGTAATCATGGAAGCCTACGAGCGTCTGGATACAGGTAACCTATCAACTATATCCCTTTGGGAACAGAAACACCTTCTCGCTTCGTCATCCGTGCGATACTTAATGGCCACGCTTTGGTTACCAAAGCACTTATTACTTCCGACATTTACGCTTCCCATCAAGGATATTGATTACCACTAGACTTTCCATACGACGTGCGTCGAACAGAAAGCCTATAAAATCGCTTATGCCCTCCTTTTAACCTATCGTCTCCAAATTCCTTTGCCTTTGAATTCTCCAGAAAACTGAGAATGTACTCCTCTTATTTCCGAATCGCCCTTAGTATGCCAAGGAGCTCGCTTCCGGCCTACTCGTTTCTGCTTTTCAAAGCGGACCTAAAATGCAGATAATCCCAAAAGAAGAAAAGGTTGAAAAATGACGCGAAGGCTCCTAGAATTCAACACCATATTCTGATGTATTTGCCAGTCTTCATTCGCCTACCCTAAAGGGCATATGAGAGTGCGATGTATTTTTTGTCTTCACGTGGATTTCTCCAAATGCATCGGGCTCTCAACGGTGTTGAGCCAAACTCGGCTCAACTTCGTTTTCATGGGCTCTCGGAAGAACCTCCGGGAACCTTTGCATGATAGAACCATGTAAAGGACACTTAACCCAGTCAAGTTTCTGTCATCTGTTGGTGACTACGGGCGTCCCTTCGCGGTCGCAGCCTTGAGCGTAGTCGGCCGATTCTAATAAGCGGAACTCGGAGTTACGAGTCCCGATTATCATTTATAATTTGAAGTGCCGAGTCTTAGATGAGTTGCGAGACTTGAATCATTTTGGATCTTGACATTGTACCTCTTTTATGGAACCTATTACTTTGTATAAGCACATTGTATACTACATGGCTATTGAAGGAAATGAAATATTGTTATTATAGATCCATCTGTCTTTATAAATTTCGCTCTTTTGTGTACGGATCCGGCACCTCACCGCACCTCGCTACTCCCTCTGCTTTAGAATTGAGCGACTTAAATAAGATTGAAATTGAATGTAACAGCTCCCCCAAAACTCAAAATCATTAAATTCAATTGCTGCCAATTTCGGGTTGACGTTGAAATTCATGACCTCCTAGTTGGAGTAATAATTAAAATCGAACGCCCCTCAGTCTAGGTTGACGTTGAAAATTAATGGCCTTCTAAGCCGGAGTGGTAATTAAAATCGAACGCCCCTCGATGCTGGGTTGACGTTGGAATTAATGGCCCCCCAAGCCGGAGTGATAATTAAAATCGAACGCCCCTCAGTCCGGGTTGACGTTGAAATTAATGGCCCCCCAACCCGGAGTGATAATTAAAATCGAACACCGGATTTGAAGTTGAAATGAAAAGCCGGTTTTGAAATCAAAATCAAGCGTCGGATTTGAAATCAAAATCAAGCGTCGATTTGAAATCAAAATAAAGCGCCCTTTGTCCGGGCCAACGATTGGCATGTCGATTCGCCGGGCGTTTGCCATTCCTTCGACGGCTACGTCCCTAGACTCGTCATGACGTACGGTCGCGATTTTTCATGGAGTGATGATTTGAATCGCCTCCACTTTTCGCAAGCATTTATTGCTTCACGCTTTTCTAGGGTTACAACCCTAATTACCGAGGCAACTTTACAGCCAAAACCCCGGGTGTTTCAAATTCCTAACGTATATACACTTGTGGAGGCGCGCTCTCGCCACCCATTTGCACTCAAGCCCTCTGGTCTTTCAGAAAGAACGTCATCCTCTTTGATAGAGAATTCCGACGATCCATCAGCCTAGCAACGCTTTTACGGACAAACATAGGTACCTCCCTTTTGCTTTTTTACTTATGCTTCCTGTGGCATTCCTTATGCCAACGTTGCTTGTCTCTTCTGCACACGTCTGAGTATTTTCTGGGATCTTGGGTGGTTCTTTCCGAGTAGGTTTCCGTTTTTCACCCCAAAATGACCCGTACCATACCACATGCTTTTAACTTAAAAGACTCGTTACCGCGAAGAAATAGACATACCAGAGAACTTCAAACACCAACCCATTTCCATGCTCCTTCCACCATTGTGCCATCCCAAGGGCCCACCCCGTGAGATGAGTGTTGCTACAAGAGCATCGACCTCGCTATGTTAGAGCGTCATAGAGAAGCCGACTTAGTAGTGGCAAGCTGCCGATGTAACACTCGTCCGTCAGGTATCGTGCCTCTTCTAATTTTGGTCCTTTTGTCTTTTTATTTAGGTATAGATGGCTTCTTCGTCAGACCACCCTGACTTGTCCGAGATGGGAGAGTCCAGTGCATCGACTACCAGGGACCGAATTCCCCGAACGTACATCGTGAACCCTTGCGTAACCAGCATTAGAAGTATTATGGATGAAACGGATATTAGGCCCCTTGGACTGCCCGCCGAGGAAGGGTATACAGTCCGGCTACCCCTTGAATGTGAATCAGTTGCGTCCGGGCGTCCGCAAAGTCAAGATCCCCACTTCTTCTTCCTCTATCGAGACATTATCACCATCCTTGGTGTGAGATTTCCTTTCACGGAATTTCAAATGAATTTGCTAAACCACCTGCAAGTAGCTCCTTCACAACTTCATCCCAACGGATGGGCCTTTGCCATCGCGTTCGAAAATTTATGCGAGAAAATGGAAATCGTCTGTACCGTTCCTGTGTTTATGTCTTTCTTTGCTCCCATGGAATCTAATATGCTCCCACAAGGCACCAAAAATTTGTTTGGATGGACCTCTCTACGCAGTATTCGCGATCGCAAGCTCTTCAAACCCTTCATGGACTCATGGAAACCCTTCAAAAATGCTTTTATAAAAGTCGTTGCCGACTTCCAATGAGTACCTTGGTTTGTTCAGAGAATTCGATCAGGGGAAACCGAGGAGAAATTTCCCCTTTACTGGTGTGCCGAACATCACACTCTTACGCCCGAGGACTTGGTCCAAAAACCAAAAAGCTTTTCCGAGGCCGAAGTAACAGCTCAGTTACAACTTTTGGAACTTGCCGGTAAACTAAAGCAACCAATGGATCCGGCCAAATATATCACCACTCCCTTAGTTAGGAGACGCTCCACGACGAGTACGGGCATATTTCATGCTAACCGTCCTACATCCTCTCTTTTTTTTTTAACCTAGTTTGGTTCCTTGCAGGCCGACGTATGGGTAAGCCCGACTATCTCAATGTTTTTGCCGAACTACCTGAAGGGACTGTCAACTCCCCTCATGTCGCCAACCTTGATGATCCAGCGCAAGCCGGTCCGATAAACACGGCCTTGGACCCTCTCGCAAGCGTTCGGTGCCCCAAGGGCGGATCGAGGCGCGGGGAGGGGACCTCAAAGAAGCGAAGAGTAAGCCTCCTCATGACGGGTCCACGATCCCGGCCACCTCTGGGCCCTTGGTGGAAACCATTTCTACTCCGTCCTTTGCGAAGCGGCTCCCTCCGTAGCCCGAGTTACCCGAGGGAGATTTATGGAAAGGCGGGGTGTCCACAAAGTCTCTGGACGCCGTCCGTCCTCTGCCGGTTTCACAAGTCTCTCGGTCTCTCTCCGAACGGACAAAGCCGAGATTGCCGATCCGGAACTTAAGGGCCTCGAGCCGTCTCCCTCATCCGTCCGTATGCCATTTTAAAGGTCAAATATGCCAAGAATATGGCGCACCCGCACGAAGTAATTGCGAACGAGATGGCCTTAAGCAAGAACTTGCTCCTTTGAAGGATAACGCGATCTAGCCAAGGTTATCCGGGAACGGAATCAAGCTCAAGACAACTTCCGAGCCTACGAACCCGAAATGAAAAAGGGCGGATAAGGTTAGAGGACTCGAGGGCAATCATCTCAAAGCGAGGAGGAGGCGGCCCTGGCGAACATGGATGTCATCCGGCTGGAGGAGCTCCATACCAATGACATGCTGTTGATAGAGAAGGCACAGTCCGATATGGACCATATCAAAGACGTGCTGAAGACGAAAGACGAGGAGCTTCTGGCAGCCGACAACATGCTTAAAGGGAAAAATGAGGAGCTTTTGGCGGCCAAAGGGCAACTGTCGAAATATGCCGGTCTCTTCTTGTACGGTCCTTCAACAATGCCGTGGCACAACTCCGAGTCCTCAACCCTGACATTCCTCTGAACACCTTCGGGCTACACTTTCAAGCTTACGTTAGCGAAAAAGGGAAACTAATTCCTCCCGGAGCTGACGAGAACGAGGAAGAGGATGATGAAGACGGTGAGGAAGAGTCCACCATGCCCTCCTAAGCCTATGTACGGCCTTCCTTGTTCCTTCCTGCTATATGTTATTGCCGTGGTTATGGCCCGGCTTTTTAATTGTAAAGGGATTCGGGCTTCGGCCTTGACTACATACATTTTTTGCACCCTTTAATTAACTCGTCCGTTGACATATTGATCGGTTTATTTAACGCTTATCAATTTTGCCTCCGTTGACATAGTGATCGGTTTATTTAACGCTTATCAATTTTGCCAAATTGTTATCCTTGCCCGTTAGTAACAGTAATAAACCCATCGGTTGTTGTCGGCTCCGTTTTTTTGAACTTTAAAACCCGACTTGATCAAGGTCGGTATGCGTGTTTATTCGGTTACCCGGATGGTTTGTTCAACGCTGTCATCTCGGCTTCGCGTGATAACATGAGAACTTTGAAACCGGTTTGAAATTTCTCTTTAGTATGGCTCTCATAGGCCTTGCGAAGATAGGTTTATTGGACCGTGACTTCATGCATGTCACGAGAATTAGGTGTGTATGCCCAATAATTCGTGCACGCTTACACGATTTTTGAAAAAGCTGGTGATCGCACCATGAATCTCTACGTGTTTATTTTCTTGGTGGTCTTTGGCGGTGTGCGCACCCGGAATCCAGACCTTTAAACTTTAGGCATGTTTTCCATAAGGCGGCTTTTTGGCCATGAATTTATGCATGTCCCTTTATCAACATGGTTTATGGGAACCGGGCTTTCCGGACCTCGGGATCCTACACGTTTAATTCGATCGTACCCCAAAAGCGGGTTTATGGGCCTCGATTTAATGTTTCTTTGAACCAGTTTTCCAGAAAAGGGTTTGTTCACCTCAATTTCCTCTGCGTTTCTTTGAACACAACAACAATAAATTATTCTGAAAATGGGCTCCTAGGCCCAAAATTCATTAATATGGATAGAATGATTCGGTCATGCCGTCATTACATAATGCCTCATGGGCTCTGACTTACCAACGTCAATACTCATTAGTCGGGACTGCCTTCTAGCTATAATATGCCTTTAACTTGTCAGCATTCCAAGTCCGCTTTACGGGCTTTTTCTCCAGCGTTTCAAGCTTGTAGGTGCGTCTTCCCAAGTTCTCCGTTACTCGATATGGGCCTTCCCAATTTGCCGCGAACTTGCCCTGACTGGCATTTTTGTTGCCTATGTCGGCTCGGCGAAGGACGAGATCGCCTTTGTCAAAACTCCGGGGTTTGACCTTCTTGTTATACCGGTTGGCAATCAGTCGTTTAGCTACCAATTCCCTGCAATGTGCCGTAACCCGGGCTTCATCTATTAGATCTAGCTCCACCAGAAATAGCTTCATTGTTTTGGCCCTCCTCATTAAGAGCATTCATCTTCCTTAACGAGGGTTCCCGCCTCGACAGGGATCATTGCCTCACAGCCGTAGGTGAGTCTAAATGGGGTTTCTTTGGTTGCAGTATGCACCGTTGTCCGAAGCCCCCATAATACACAATATAATTGGTCTACCCAGTCCGACTCAGCGTCTTCCATCCGCTTTCGCAATCCTTCAAGGATGACCTTGTTTGCAGCCTCCGCCTGCCCATTGGACTGTGGATGCTCCACAGAAACGAAGTGTTGTTCAATATGATAGTCGGCCATCATCTCTTGAAAACCCTTGTCAGTGAACTGGGTTCCATTATCCGTGATAACCCCAGCCGGAATCCCAAAACGGGAAATGATATTTCTTTTTACGAACTTCTACGCACTCGGGCCGACGTTATGGTTGCCGGTGGTTCGCCTCTATCCATTTCGTGAAGTAGTCCATGGCCACTATAAGCCAACGTAACTGCCCTGGCGCCGGCTTAAAGGGTCCCAACAAATCCATGCCCCATTTGTGGAATGGCCACGGAGCCGAAATATGGCTTAACTCTGCTGGTGGGATCCGAATCACTTTACCGTGCTTCTGGCAGTTTTCGCATATGCGTACATGTTCTTTAGCATCTGTTGCCATAGTTGGCCAAAAGAAACCGGCCCGAACCGCCTTACGCGCCAAAGCCTTACCGCCCATATGGTGTCCGTTGATTCCCTCATGTATCTCGGACAACACATATCTGGCCTCAGCCGCACCGAGACATTTCATCATTGGGGAAAGAAACCCTTTTCGGTATAACTCATCCCCAATCATGGCGTATGATGCTGCCATCCTTATTAACTTCTTTGCCTCTGCTTCGCCTTCGGTGGGAGAATTCCTCTCTAGATAATCGGCTATTGGCTTCCTCCAATCTGTCGCGTCGATATGATCATCACGCAACTTGGTTCTGTCGGCTTTTCTTTGGACCATTGTGCGATGATTCTCGGGACTCTTTGTACTTGCCAATTTGGATAGGATATCAGCTCTAACATTCTCTCCTCTGGGAATGTGAGCTACCTCTACTTTGTCGAAATCAGCCATGATTCGTCGCACTTTCCCCAAATATTTTACCATGAGCGGCCCTTTAGCCTGGTAGGTTCGTCGATCTGCGAAGCTACCAATTGGGAATCCGTAGAAACATGAACTTTTGGCCCCATTCTCTTTGGCTGAAGCAATCCAGCAATTAAGGCCTCGTATTACGCGATTGTTGGATGTTTTGAAATCAAATCGAAGGGAATGCTCCATTTGATAATCCTTCGGATTTTCGATTATTATTCAGCTCGCTTCCCTTCTCGTTCTAGGAACCATCTACAACCATCCTCCACGTCTCTGTGTCCTCCTCCCCCTTCTTCCGAAGGGTAAGTTCCATCACAAAATCGCCCGGTGCTTGAGACTTGATTGCGTGGCGAGATTCATACGTTATGTCGAACTCGGACAACTCGATTTTGGCCTAACCATTCGTCCCGCCAAATCTGGCTTGTGAAGAATCTATCTAATCGGTTGACCGGTTCGCACAAAAATATGATGACTCTGGAAATATGGACGTAGACGTCGTGCTGTAATGAGTAACGCGAAAGCCATCTTTTCTAGCTTTTGGTATCTCAATTCCGAACCTTGCGGCGCGACTCACGAAGTACACCGGACCACGACCTTCCTCGGTCTCACGACCAAAACGCGCTCACCGCCTCTTCCCGACAGACAAATACAAGACCAAATTTTCCCCGGTTTTGGCCTTGATAACACCGATGGGGAAGATAAGCCGCTTGATCTTTGTGAACGCCTCATCGCATTCCTGGTTCCAACCACCCGAGGCCTTTTTCTTTAATAACTTAAAGAAAGGGATAGAATTTTCTGCCGACTTTGGTAGGAAATGAGTTAACGCTGCTAGTCTGCCAGTTAGTTGTTGTACCTCATTCTTAGTTCGCGGAATCTGCATATCCAACACGGCTTGGCACTTCTCCGGGTTCATCTCGATTCCTCTATGAGTTAACGGGAAATCTAAGAACTTCCCCGGGACCCCGAAAGCACACTTCGCCGGTTTAAACGGATCGATACTTCGAGCTTGTCAAATGTTTGCTTCAAATCCGCACGTGGCTTGCTACATGCACGGACTTAACGATCATATCATCTATATAGACTTCGACTTTTTCCCGAGTTGGTCTTCAAACACTCGATTCATCATTCTCGATAAGTCGCCCGGCGTTCTTTAATCCAAACGGCATAACGTTATAACAATAGTTAGCCTTGTCGGTGATGAAAGCGGTCTTTTCGATCCTCGGGGTGCATAGCTATTTGATTATATCTGGAGTAAGCATCCATGAATGAAAGCGGTTGGAACCCCGAGGAATTATCCACCGGTTGGTCTATATTTGGCATAGGAAGGAATCCTTTGGGCACACCTTGTTCAAATCTTTATAGTCAGTGCATACCCTCCACTTACCGTTTGGCTTTTTAACCATAACGACATTTGACAGCCATGTAGTATACTGCACTTCGCGGATGAAATCGGCAGCCAACAATTCCTCTACATGAGCCTCCAAGGCTTTCCGCCGGTCATCACCGATCTTCCTTTTCTTCTGAGAGACCGGTGTGGACCCCGGGCAAATCGCCAACTTATGACAACAAAACTCGGGGTCTACCCCGGGTATGTCCGTTGGTTGCCAAGCGAAGACGTTCGAGTTATTTCGCAAAAACTCCTCCAACTCCGTCCGGACCTCGGGATCCAGTCCCCTACCGACTTTGGTTACCTGGCCGGGCTCGGTACCCAACACTAGGTCCAACAACTCGCCACTTGGCTCGATTTTTTCATCTTCTCTTCCTCGCATGAGATCCAACTCCCCGAGTTGACCGACTTTGCTTCTTCATCAACTTTGACCGATGTAGACTTGTCGATATGGGAGGCTCTTTTCGAACCGCCCTTGGCACCCCTAACCATATTAAAATAGCACTGTCGGGATTCTTTTTGGTCCCCTTCACCGTCACAATTTGGTTCTTCTGTTGAGCAACTTCAACCACGGTGCTTCGAGGATATCAACATATCCCAATCATGGATAGTCGGTCGTCCCGGAATGATGTTATATTTGAAGGAAAATCAGCTACGATAAACCGACTCGATCGGTCTTAAAGGCTTCCCTTGTTCCTAAGGTCAGCTTCACATCTATGTAACCCTTAGGACGAGTTTCCTGCCCATTGAATCCGGTCAAAGTCGTCCGATATGGCCTTAGATTCTCGGGGACAAGCCTCATGCGTTTGAATGCATCCCACAGGATAATATCGACCGCACTCCCGTTGTCAATGAATATCTTCCTAACACAACAATCCCCCACTGTTCCGGTGATAACCATACCGTCATGATGACCTAGGGGTACATCCTCCAAATCCTGCCTAGTAAAGCTGAGCACCGGGGATTCCGGTTTTGACATATTCCTCTTGAGCTGGGCGGTCTCTAATGGAGAGTACCTCCCTCGGGTACCTCTTTCGTTGGATCGGTGGAGTCTCCCCCTCCACCGAATCCTTCGCTAATAACATTACAGTCAAACTTGGAATCAGGGAAATCCTCGTCACTGATGCCGGCCTTCTTACTTCGGCCCCGCCTCTTCTTTTCCGAAGGCGGGCTCTTGCTTCGATCCTCACGCCGCTTCTGGTTTCGCCGCCCCTGGGTTTGAATCACGTACTTACGGAGTTTTCCCTCTCGGACGAACTTTTCAACGGCGTCCCTCAGGTCCCAGCAACTATCCGTAGTATGACCATGCTGATCATGAAATTCACAATACCGAGTCTTATCTAAAGTGGCTCCTCTTCTCATAAGCCGGGGTCCTTCAACCTCTTTCATTTTGGTTGTCGAGCCTCCTTCCAGATTTGCGCCTGAGAGACCTTCAACGGGGTATACCGGTCAAAACTTCCTTCCGACTTCCCCCCAATCATTCTGCTGTCACTACCTCGTCCATGAGAATCCTGCTGACGTCCGTTATGTCGCTCTTTGCCTCTTGGGGGGCTTTTGGCCCTCTCTCTGGGCACCTGATTTAACATCTCCATCTGCTCAAGTTCCAGATAAGTTTTAGCCTTGTCATGAAATTCCGCCAGGATTACCGGACGACGCTTTAATACGGATCTCTTCAAATGAGACGAAGCATTAAGGCCGGCTATGACACAATGGAGATGCACGTCTTCTTTCAAACCGGGCACCTGCAAAGCCGTATCCTTAAAGCGTGCCAGATACTTTTGTAGAGTCTCCCCGAGCGTTGTTTCACCTGGTCCAGCTAGAATTCGGTTTTTGGTTGTTTCCGTCTTGTGGCAAAGTTTAGCAAAAACTTGTGCTCCAAAGATTTCATACTACTAATAGATCGCAATGGAAGAGAGTGGAACCAATCTTGTGCAGACCCCCTCAAAGTTCCCTCAAACAACCGCGGAACCACGTGCCCGACAATTCCTTTAACCCCGATTTCCAACTTGAAGTTGTTAACGTGATTAAGCGGGTCTTGGGTTCCATCATACTTCGGCAACTCCCTTGAATCCAATTTCTTAAGATACACCACGGTCATTATTTCATCCGAAAATTGACTCAACACGTTCTCGCTATCGAGTCCCTCTCCGTCCGCCTTGGGCATGCCACCCGATGGGGGCGTCGCGCCCTCCCTATTGCCCTCCGGGCTCGTGGGGGTTCGTCGGGACGGCTGCTTCTCCTTGTTGTTGGCTAAGTGGGATTTATCCACCCGGCGATCATTCTTATCGACCTCAGTAGCCGTAGTATCACTAACCCGGCTTGGCCTGCTAGCATCATGACCGGTGTTTGGGGCGGGATGCTTCAACATCCTAATCCGCTCCTCGAGCAACAATATCTTCCTGGCTTCCTTTTCTTGGTTGTTATCTCGGTCATCACCCGTAGGAGTTCTTTGTTCGCGCTCTTCACTGGGCTCCTCTATCTCGGTGTTAACCGACGTGGAAACGACGGTCTTGCTCGTGCCCGCTCCATCACACCCTGGGTTCTTGACCGGCCTGTCCTTACGTGTGAAACGTTCTTCCAACTCCATTCTAATCCGCCTTTGTTCGTCTTGGTGCCATATGGCGTTCTGACGTTCCATATCCTCCCGATTAAGCCGGGAGTCCTCCTCCCTCCGAAGTCGCATAGAAGTTTCCATGTTATCTATCCGCTGTGCCAACGAGCTTGCTGCTTTATGCAACAACTTCGAATCAGGATGTTCCAACTGAAACTCCGGAGATGGAGGATGTGAATCCTGCTGTAACCCCTGCTGCTCCGGCAAGATATCTCGGTTAGGATGAGGGAATTTGCGGTATCCTCGTCTCATCCTATACTCCCACAACCTCGCGTTGAGAGTTAGGAGCAACGAGAATCGAATATTGGACCGTTTGTTCCACTCGTTGTTCTTTGTGTTTGTCCCTCCGGCCCCCGGGTTTCGTCGCAATGTGTATTTGCGACTTCAAGTACTTGTCGCCATGTTCAATGGTCGTTATTGGCCTTTTGTGGCTTGGGAATCACAGTTTACGGTTTCCAGCGGTCGGCGCCAATATTACGTCGTAGAAACATAAGTGTCTAGCCCGATGGCTGGCGATGTTAATATAGGATCAATGAGCTCTCACGAATGACTTAAGAGTAAGCCCCACGAGTAGATAAGATTACCCACCGATATCTATGGAGAAGATACCAGCGGGTCGTCCCAAATCACTGTCTTCTACCACGGTGGTGGCTTTTCGCCAAAGGGGTGGGGTGTGTGCGCGGTGGACCGAATAGTAAATAATCAATAGAGAATGTAGAGAGTGCGGCGGTGGGGTAACCTCCTATTTATAGGGATTACCTAGGGTTCCTCTCCTTGGCGTAGTGAATCCGTTCTCAGGGCAAAGTGCGCCTCCCACGTCTGGAAATGTGCGCTCCACCATCCGTACGCATGCGAATCCCGATACGTGGTTAACGGATGACTCGGCTCATACCTGCAGGTAGAAAGGGTCAGAGCAAATATCTTTATTGGGCCGCATACTCACTAAGCCCAATATATGGGTCCATAACAATATAATTTAATTTTTATAAACATCAGTTATTACGAAACGAAATCAAATGACCAAGAGATAAGCATATTTATTACGAAAAAATCGAATGGAATATAATATATATACTTCCAAACTGCTATCTGCCAGGGAATATGAAGGGCATGATAGTTCTTCTAGAACCACCACGTGCTTTGTCAGGAAAAAGCAAGCCTATATTGCTCATAATAGTCCCACAGTCCCACCGTCCAAGATCTTTTTTTCTTTTTTGGGTAGGGACTTATGTCTCCGAGTCTCTTTCTTCTAGAAGCGCACGCTTGATTGTTACTGTAGTGTATCTTATCTTAATTATAAGATATAATTGATTTTTTAGAGATATTAAAAAGGTTAAATAAATCACTTAATTATATAATATATTATGTATCGTTAGATTATATATTAGCTTAGTAGTCAAACTAATTAGTTTGAAGAAAAAAATAAAAATACTCTAAAATGATTTAATTAGCTTCCTTAATCTCTTCAAAAAAGTCAACTATGTCTTATAGTTAAGACCGGACGGAGTACTATCTACTGATAATATAAGTTGGGATAAGATTTATATTTTTATTCTTTACTTGAAATAGCTTAAATAAAAAATAATTCAATTGCATTATTGTTGATATTTTCATTGAGCTTGATGGTCACCATTTTATGTTTTCCCATGAATTCATCCTCATTTAGATTCTTGTTGGCTACTACATCCTTAATTAACAAAAACCTTTTAATTCATTAGTTTTAAATGGTTAAAGTACGTGTCCCACATAACTTAGGGCTTGTTTAGATTAACAATTAAGAGTTAGATTAATATTTTACTAGGTAAATACTTGTATCAGAGTAGTTATGTTTAACGCATCATAAAAGTGGTTATTTCCTGTTGATTTAAAGGGATCCTAATTGTTGAACTCAGTACAAATTCATAAAAAAATGTCTAGCTGTATGATAATAAAAAAAAAAACGAAAAAATTGCATCCTTTCTTATTTTTATTTGGCTATATAAATACTCAGATTGAGTCGTCGAACATGCGAGGCACTAGGGAGTTACATCTGGATTGAATTGATGTTGTCAAAATCGGGTTTTTATGTAGACATAGAAGGGAGTGGTATTAAAATAAGCAACTCAATCATAACATATGTTGTCTATTGTTATATTATATATTCGTATTAGTTTATAAGTGGACAAATTAGTTTGGTATAAAAATAATAAATATAATCACTTTAATTTATTCAATTTATTTAATCTCTTCAAAAAAGTCAATTACGTAATTTTATATGGTGGTGAAGGAAATATTTTATTATATTTATGATACCAGTCCTTTTTCCCCTCTTGCCATCATTTATGAATATAAGTCTACAACAATAATTGTAAGAATTGTAACAAATAATCTTTGAGGTAAGATTGTGTGTAACAAAAAAGTATGGTTTTCCAATGCTTGTTTATAGTGTTTATTTTAAGTGGTTTGTACGAAGTGAAAATGTAAGAGGACTTTTCTGTCATCCGTAAAAGTTTTTTTTTTTTTTATTAATAAAAAACTGTCTGAATCAGCTTTTAAAAAGTGATATAACAACTTTTTTTTTTTTTTTTTTTTTTTTTTTTTTTTTTTGGCTGTATTTACATTGTCCAGCACTCCAGCCTAAAACAATTCTCCATGGTTAATCCCACTTGCGCTTATCGGCAACCGCTAAATCCTGAGTGGGTCCATCCATATCTTAAGGAAAAATCATAATGATTCATGAATTTAAGAAAAAAGTTTCTTAAGGAAAATGCTAAAAAAACTCCAATTTCAAGATTTATTACTCAAATCTTCGTGAAACCTTTAGCCTGTGCAATTCCTTTTGGTTATACATCCTCAATGAGCAGTACCCATTCAAAGATTTGGATCTTATTACTTTTGAACAATAAATTTCTTGAAGAATGATTTTTCAAGGCTCAACTGGTAAAGGGGTCGGATACTCTTACCAAAAGGTGAGGGTTCGATCCTGGAGTTGGTCAAGAGTACGGACGAGGGACGAACCTTAAGATAAATATTTGGGGGGGGGGCCAAATATAGATTGAAGCTTTTTTTTTCCCCACATAGGGTATTAAAGGTATCACATTTGGGTAGAAAATATTTTGACCTTTTATTTCTGGTAGGGGAGGAGAGATAATTGGATCTACTATTGCAGCTCAAATAAAAAACATAAATAACTCTTACATTAGGATGGTTATGTCCGACGTCCCTCGTTTGGTCATTGTGACTAGTGGTAGCGGGAAGAAATCACAGTGAATAGAATTTGCTCAAGGCTCTTGGTTTTTCTTTGTTTGGGGAGCTCAACATTTAAGAATCCAAGTAAAACATAAATGACAGAATGTATACAAAATGAAAAAGGGTAGAATAGGAAATTTATTAATTTGTTATTATTATCTTTTGTACTTATTTGAAGTTTGTATTACTTTTCCTGTATAAAGGTATCACGTGTACTGAGAGAAACATTGAATTGAATAATATTTTTGTTTCCTCAGTTTTCAGACTCTTCTTCTCTCTTGCAACTTTACTTTTTCGTCTCTTTCTTGCTGTTCTGCGTATCAGTTCTTCTGCATAACCTTCTCTGGTTCTTGGAACATCGAAATTCTTAGGGGGGCCATCTAAGAAGGTCCGTCCTTGACGCTGGGGGAGACATCCTAACTTCTATGTGCCTAGGTTAACGCCTGAGAGTAATAGACGTCTCGCCCTGTCTAACATCGGTATCATCTAAGAGGAAGGAGATTTCGCCTTGCCCTTAGATCGTAGGTGAACCTAACCCCTTTCCTAAAAATTTAATATTAAAAAAAAACAATTTTTTCAAAATAAGCTAAAAATACCTTTTATATTATAACTTAGAAAAGATCATGAATATCTTAAGGAGGATTATAGACAATACATGATGATGGCAATTTAAAAGGTTCTGGAAGCTTTCATTATTATTTTATTTAAATTCTGTTAAAATTAGTGTGGAGTGGATCCCTTGGTTACACAAAATTTTTGTTTTAGGTCGAAGGCGATGAAGGATGGTTTTCGTTTCGTTTCTTGTTATTTTTTTTTTTAATTAATTATTTGTATCTCTTTTTGAGTTATAAAATACAGTTTCGCACTAAAAAAATTTAAAATGAGTCACCCTCTTATAAATAATACTTGTTAAATTTTTTTATATTTAATATATGTATATAAAAATATAAAGGTCAAAAGAATAATAAAAAAAAAAAAAAAATACATACCTCAACGAAATGTGTAGTGAGGGATTAAAAAACCCATAAAAGAAGGGCTGAGCATAAACCAATAACCCATGAGCCCGCCCAAAATCAAATGTAATTGGGCTATGTTGAGCCTGCCCAAAAAGAGTTTATAATGGGTTCGGTTGGAACCCGCTCATTTAAGATTTAAATGGGTGGGCTATGAGCATAACTACGGGCTACTCAGACCTACCCATTTAGTCTAATTTTTTTATTTATTAACTACCAATCTCATTCCACATTCCACGAAAATCATTTCCTGAATCCCTTCCTATTCGAGTATTCAGTCACCTCTAATCTATAACCATAATGGCCATCAACTCTTAATCTCGTTCACTTTCTCTCTTTATGGTTATTAGTAGTTAGTAATGTAATTAGTGGAGTAGCATTGTAATCTTGTGAGAGTATTGGGCCCATAGAGGTGTATGTGTGGTCTGTGCCTATATAAGACAGTCATTGTACATTGGATTGATTGATTGAATAATAAATCCATTTACTTTAACATGGTACCAGAGCCATGGTTTATGGTTCAAGAATTCGGGTCAAGTATTCCGACCCGGTTGAATCTTGATTCCCCTGTTAGGGCTAGAAAGAGGAGCAACGCGCGATCATCTCCCTCCTCTCGCACGATGCGTGCTCATCTCCCTCTTGCCCGATTTGCCTTTCACCGTTGAGAATCAGTGGTAGGCGGTGGTTCAATGGTGTTTTCCCCAGATCTTCACCGGTGATTCGCGGTGGTTCAAGGTTCCTTGGTTGAGTTCCGAAAGTGATTCAAGACTTTCTTGGTTGAAATTCGTGATGGCTCGCGGTGGTTCAGTGGTTTTTGATTCTTCCTCTGACCATCGACGGTGCCTCGCGATGATTGAAGAATCAAGGTCAACGGTGGTTCACTGGTGGTTTTAGGTCGACTGTTTGTGGTGGTTCGCTGGAGGTTTTAGGTCGACTATTCACCGGTTGGTTTCGTTCTCATTTGACGTTAATTGCTAAGCATTTTGTTTTTGTGCTTCGTCGGGTTCGGGTTCTTGTATTACTTCTGGATTCTTGCCGACTGATTCTGGGCACGTCACTCCTCTGTTCTGATTCCACGTCGAATTGGTTCTCTGATTCTGGTTCGTCTTGTTCTTGGTCAATCAAAGATTACGAGACTCTCGGTCCCTTATTGAGTCGATTGGTTTTGCTGTGCTCGCTTTTCTGGTGATTTGAATCTTTGAATCTAGAAATGCAAGAGAACAATTTCTTATCTCCATTGCTCGGTTTCGTTTGGGTTTGAATTTGATCAAGATTTGTCTTCTTTCCTACATCTGATTTATTCACGTTAGACCCCACCAGAGCACGGTTTATGAAATGGGCAATTGTGTCAATTTGCCTTCAGCCTCAATTTTTGCACCGTTTCAAACACACAGACCAAGTGTGTCAATCTTTTCTTTGAGCTTCAAGAAAACAGTGAACAGATTTGGTCGGAAGATCAACGGTGGTTCAAATACTATAAGTAAGTAACAAATCTGGAAAACCTGAAGAAGACACTTCCAAGTCATAGAAATGCGAACCTTTTTCTCCTTCACCAAAGTTCTATCAGTTTGGTTGAATGGGGGAGTTTGGTGTGGTCTTGGAGGTACCTTTCTGTTGTAGGGAGAAAAAGTGTGTGTCTGTTTGGATGGATAAAAGATTTAGAAGAAAAAAAAAGAAATTTAGAGGTATCTTGCTTCTAGCATTGGCAAAGAGAGGCTGCCTGAGGGAAAGTTGCAGGTTTTGCCGTATCGACGCAAGTGTAAGAGGAAGAAGTGTCATTGGTGTCAAAGAAATGATTCTTGGAATCTAATAAAGTGTTCAAGCTGTCAAAAGGAGTTTTTCTGCATGGATTGCATTAAAGAACGGTATTTTGATACTCAAAATGAAGTTAAGATGGCATGTCCAGTTTGTCGAGGAACTTGCTCATGTAAAGACTGCTTGAGAAGTAAATGTAAAGACAACAAAACTAAGGAGTTTTTGGCTGGTAAAAGCAAAGTTGATAGAATACTGCATTTTCATTATTTGGTTTGTACGCTTCTCCCTATACTGAAACAAATAAATAAAGACCTCAATGCTGAGATAGAAACAGAAGCAAAATTCAGAGTGTATAGACCATTTGATAGGAGGCATATGCATGGATGCTACCAATGTGTTGAAGCAATGCAAGAGCATGAGGATAGAAGGAACGATGATGTTTTGATGTCCTGCATAATAAAAGTTGAACCAGCAGATTTACAAGTATTTGCCTAGCAAGTTAGGTGCCATTGATATATATAGCCCTAACTTGAGGGGGAGTATTAGTAGTTAGTAATGTAATTAGTGGAGTAGCATTGTAATCTTGTGAGAGTATTGGGCCCATAGAGGTGTATGTGTGGTCTGTGCCTATATAAGGCAGTCATTGTACATTGGATTGATTGATTGAATAATAAATCCATTTACTTTAACAATGGTTTTGTTTATTTGAACTTGCGAGTTGCTATTGACTTTACATATAATGTAGAGAAGATTTTGGAAGTGGATGAATATCTTCAAATTGGATTAGTTGGCTTTCGTGATCCAAAATTTGATGTTTTAGTAAGGTGGAGAGTGAATGCTTCCAAATATCAAGTTTTAAATCTGTTGGCACTAGATTTGTTGGGTATACTAGTATCTACAGTATCTTCAAAATTAACTTTTAGTACTGGGTCGGATACTAGATTCTTTCAAATGAATCTAAAGATGATGAAGACTGAAGCATGCAGATTCAATGGAAACATGCTATTTTGTTAATCTATGAACTTGTAGAGTTGTGGTTGTAATGTTTTACTTTAAAAGTTGGAGTTTGAACATCAAGATTATGTAATGATGGTAATTGTCTAAATTTATGTTGTTTTGTGTGAATTGTGATTATTAAACCTTAAAGATTCAGATTTAAAAAATTGGAATGATGAATTTGGATAGATGTTTAAAGCTTATGTATGTTTTTTTCTAAAAAAAATAAACAAGTCAAATGTAAATGAGTTACCCAAAATACGGTTAGCCCGCCCAATTATATGCTAACCCATTTACACGAGTTTAAATGAGTTGAGGTATGGGTATGGGCTAACCCATACCCATATAAAGTTAAATGAACGGACTATGGGTTTGACCTCGCGTTACCCAACCCGTCCATTGCTCTGCCCTACATAAAAGCATAAAATATTAAGAATTCAAGAAGAGTCAAATTGTTTATAATTTGTAAATAATGTGGTTCCAGACTTTATTTTAACGATATCCATATTGATTTATGATTTTAGGAACTATTACTGTTAATTAATTTTATAATCTTTAAAATCTTTAATTTTTCATATTTATTAACGACTAAATGACAAATTATTTGTGTTTTTAAAGTGTTGACTCAAAATACAAAAATTATTCGTGTATTAAAATATTGGACGTCGTTTTCTGGAATGACGATGCTGATCACCGCCCATTTGGTACGTTATTATCTTATGACGCCAAAATATGCAATACCAGTATAAGATATCTTTGTATATAAAATTGTCATATCAGCCTAATGTGAGTTAGCGTAGATGGTAAGAATCCGAGATTTAGCGCTAAATGGTGGGTCCGATCCTCCCCGTCATTGGGACTCGCTTTGGTAAGCGATCTCGTAAGTCTCAGGTAAGTCTTCATAGAGCGCAGGGCGTCTTACTGGCTTTAGTGAAGTCGATGTCGAACCCCTCCAAAACTTTTAAGTATAAAAAAAAAAAAAAATTTGTCATATCTCGATGCCGTATGAGTTTTGTTTTTTTAAGGAAATAATGAGTATAAGGTATCTTGACTATGAATATTATAGTTTACTATAAAATTTATATTTTATTTCAAATTTTAATATTAAAGATATTAATAAAAAAAGGTAAAATACAATCAAAAAATTAAAACAATAGGCCTGGTAATTTTTTTTTTTTTCTTTGAAAAGTTATAGAATTAGTGAGAAGTTTCTGCTATATCAGAAAGAACAAATTCATTTTGACTAGTAATAGTTCCAGAATAACCCTCGGGATAATAACTTTGATTTCTAATAAAACTATAATAATATTTATTTACAACAAAATATGATCATTTACAGAAGTCATATTTATCTTATTATCCATTTTTTAATCATCCCTCATAATCTCTAAATTATGTTTGTCCGATCAATTTGAAAGATCACATCATTAAGTTATATTCCTTAGATTTTTCTCTCATCTTCCCAATCAACAGCTTAGATGAGTGCATAAGAAAATTTATGATAAGAGAAGCTCTTCCCCATCCAGAGATATCAACTTCTGTATAGAATTTTCTTGCACACCACAAGTCTACAAGTGAGACTTCTTCAAACTCGTGAGTTCTGAGGTGGGGGCATATTTAAAAGGCAAGTAACATCATCTTACATATATATATTTTTTTTTTTTTAAAATATAATTATGTGATACCTGATTATTAGTTTATATTAAAGTATTATCAAGAAGTCTAACTGAGTCTGTTATTCACCCACAATTTTAGTAAACTGGTCATGAATATTTTATATTTTACTCCCTAAGGTTTTAATTTTGGTAGCTAGTTAAAGAAGTTTGTTGTGGTTTTAAATATAAGATTTAATTCATTTTATCACTTAAATTTACAACATTTACTTCAATAATCCCTAACTGTACATATGAAGGGAGTTTCCATCCAAAAATAATTTCTAATACCAATGATTAAATGAAATATTTTAAGGAAAAATAATACAAATATTTTACAAATGACTAATTTCTCTAATATTCACAAATTAGTTATTTAACTCCTATAATTAGAAATATCCCATTTAGTCATTTGTATCCATAAGTTAAAGCTGAATCAACACCACCCCCTCAACTCGTAAAGGGGTCGGACACTCTCATCAAAGGAAGGGAGTTCGATCCTGGAGTTGGTCAAGACGTTGCGAGAGGTATATAACTTCTATATGCCAGGTTAACGCGAGGATAATAGGCCACTGCCCTTACCAAACATCGGTATCACCTAGGAAGAAGGGAGATTTCGCTCTGCCTTTGGATCGTAAGTGAACCCAATCTCTTTCCTAAAATTTATGTATAAAAAAAAAAAGAAAAAAAGAAGCTGGATCAACACCACGACTTGGGTCTGTGATTAATCCCAAGTTTTATTTCTTAACTCTAAATGAACTTAGCAAATTCTTCAGCAAAAGCTTACATTGGCTTTCGTCTGGTACCTAATGAAACGATACATTTCAGAACTTATTCTTAAATTAACGGCATCAAATCCCACAACACATGATACTAAAAACTGAAAATCTTGGCCAACCAAAATTGTCCCAACTAGTAAGGTTGTTAAACTCGGTTTCCTCACCATTAGGGATGGGTTCGTATCCCCGAATCGTAAAGCTTGTAAGAGTTTACTTTTCCATTAAATATATATATTAATAATGTATAATTAAATAATTAAAATATAAAAAATAACAACAATTTAATCCAAATATTTTTTAAATCCAAATAATTGAAATTTAATCCCATCAACATTCATAATTTATTATATTTAACAAAGAAATTTCTATAAAATTTACATTTAAATCCGTTGAGCGTGATCAAATCGAAGAAGTTACACAAGTTTAAGGATGAGTAACAAGGTTTTTATGAAAACAAAAAAAAAAATATAAACTCGTGAGTTTAATCCCACAACACACGATACTAAAATTTGAAAACCTTGAAATGCTAACCAAAATTGTCCCAACTAGTATGTAAGTCTAGTACTTTACGAAAAATCTGAAAGGAATCTCACTGTTCATATTACTATCTTATAAAAATTAAGACTTTTCACAAATTTTTAGATGAGAGGTTTTCTACTTAACGAGGATTACAAGTGATTCTATTGATTCTATCTATTTTTACCAATAAAAGAAAGACATGCTAATTTGAATATACAAGAGGATAAACAGGCATCATTAACTTGTGCTGTTGCCAAAATATAAAACTTACGCTTCAGTATTTAGAAGCCATTGCCAACAGCTCTTTGTGTTCATCTGAAACATAAGATTTTAACTTCATAGTCGGTTTACCATCAGTGCTTCCTGGAGACATATACACCCCAATGATAGTTGCCAAACCTGCATTGATCAAATTTATTACGACTTCCAGTCCTAATTATAAAAACACTTTTGGAATATATCACAATTCTATCATTGTTAGCAACCCAGAAAATGATACAACTACCATAAAAAGCATTTTGTCGCTACCTATAACTTCCCTCAAATTTTAATTCAGTGCTTGTGTGTTTTTCTCTCTTAAATATTTTAATTTTCCTCCTTAGCCCCAAAACTTTGCTCTGTTAGAATCCGCACAGGAGTTAATAGCGCTAACAAAGGAAAATATAGGTACCTGTAAAATGGTTTTCACTACAATACAACTTTAGAGGTAGCCTGGCATGGATTTGTTTGATTTGACTGCAACGACACCGCGCAGATAAAAAAAAAAAAATCTTTCAGCGTGAACCAATACTCAGATGCAAGATCTTTTATTTAGTGACACAGTTTAGTGTTTCTATTTAGTAACCCCCAAAAGGTAAAAAATTCAAATTGCAATCAATATTTAAAAGGTTAACGTCAAACAAAAAGGCAATAACGGATGCATACTAGTCATGATTTATCTATACAGTAATCTCACCATGGGTGAGAACACAATTTCTAGATTCACCATCTGCATGTCCATAGTATGGCTTATAATTACACTCACTCTCTTGTATGCGACCATAAACAAGTCTTTCTCCTTTCCAGTACTCCAGAGGCCTGGTCTTGATTCTAGTGCTTCGTCTTACCCCAGACTTCCAAGAAGTACCAGCAGCTGAACATAAAAAACTGAATTGTTTCAATGTACTAAGCAGTGACAAAAAGAGTTTTTGAAAATGAACGAGTGAGATCAATGTGACAGTTCAAACCTGCAAGGCTCTGCCTCCTAGAAAGTCTTTTATTCTTTTGTTCTCTCCGTGAATATGTTTTGTCTTTCCTTTCTTTAACAGATGCCTTGGAAGCTTTGGTTTTCTCTGGTACCTTCAGAAGGATAAATAATTATAGAAGCTGCTATCTATAAAACAAATGGCTTCCTTGTTGACTTTCAAGTTTTCTTCATCCTTCTGGCATAAAATTTTTACAGACAGCAGCAAAGACAGGGATACAGAACAATTTTTGCAAATGGCTATTGCTAAGTGAAATGGCAATAAAACATGCCTGGACAAGGACATTTTATTCATATACACAGATAATGTTCCAAATCATATAACTAAAGCATAGTTTCCTGAGATGTTCAAAGTTCAGACATTCCAGAAGCTATTTAAAGACAGAATATTGAAAACAAAAGTTCAATCATAGAAAATCTATTTTAATTTCACGGAAACTAACTGTACTGGGGTAACCAATTTCATGCAAAATTATAGTATGTTAGTTCCTATCAGGAGCTTGATTAGGAACATGACAAAACCTGGTGAAATGCTTGACTTATTTAAACCTCTTACACAATCAAGTGCTAAAATTATTAAAACCAAGATGCAAATGAAAAGATTGGGCAAAAAGAAAATCTCTATAAAGTTAACAACCTGCAAACACTGTTCTGCTTCACCACCATCATTGGATGATATTGTGCTTTCATCCATGGCATTCGATTGGAAGCCCAACAGGAGTTGATTGATCAGCTAATATACGCCACAACAGAGTTGATACAAAAAAGGGAACATAAGCACTAAATCTTAAAACTAGATTCTTTCCAACAGCTAGATCAAACAGGAAGTTAACTCAAGGTTTAAATATTCTTACGAGTTATAGCATGTAGTAAATTCATGAAATTCTGGTTAATGTTATATTATCAACAATCAGAATAGTCAATTTAGCCGTTAATGTGATGTACCAATCAGTTTCACCATAGGTATTCAGCTAAGTTGTATGCATCAAGTTTCTATCTTAGAAATTGATGATTATATCCATACCCAGTGGGTTCACCGAGTCAAGATCCAGGTCATCTCTATACACAGAACGCTTGGCCTCCAGCATATTTTCTTCATGTACCTTGCCATAATACAATATTCACAATTTCATAAGATGATAAAACTAAAAGATGCAAAGAAAAGCTCACTGTCATCAAAATCACTGGCAAAATTTACCTCAGAATGTGACCCGCATACTGTTACATCCATAAATCCATCACCCATGTCACTGCGTCCAATATCCCCATCGATGTCAACAAGAGGTTCTTTTGAGTCAATGATAGTATAAAAACCAAGTTTTTTTGAATTATCTTCCTTGGATTTTCCAGATGTACTGGCGCATTTTCTAGTGGCCCCAACTGAGTTAGTCCTACCGAACAAGTCTTTAATTAACGACGCTGGCTCTCCAGAATTCATAAGATTGATTTCCTGATTCACCTCAGAAGTGTTTCTTGTGGGCAAATTATCATCATCAATTAAAGGAAATGGATCAACTGAAGTACTTGAAAATGAATAATGCTTCAATAACGATGATAGGAGGGCAAATGGACTCTTTGGTGGGGTGGGAGAAGCTGAAGGTAATTGTCGCAAAGTGTTTCCTGCATCCCGTCTTTGCTTTAATGGTGTTTTATTTCGCATCTCTTTCGACAAATTATGTGCGTCAGATAAAACCTTCCCTGGCCTTGACAAGTCACATCCAAAATATTTCAAATCAGCCACTTGGATATCTGCTAAGTCTGGAATGGATGATTTTTGTGAGATAATGGGTCTGATCTGTAAGCTGTCTTGCAAATGCAGGAAGGCTACATCTCCCTCCAAACTGTCACAACTGCTATGTTGCAATTCATTCAATATATTATCTACCTTTTCTTCAGCAACAGAAGAATCTGCAACAAGAAGGCATCACAGGATAGGGCCAAAATGAGTGACAGAATATTATGCACTTAAGGATTGCACATTTTATTCCTTAAAGTATAAGTCACATACCATTTAGTTCACTCTCCAGTGATGCAAGACAAGGCCGATTTTTGTCTGTGCCCTCACCTGCAAAACCTTGACTACCTGGTTTATATATCTCTTGAAAGGAAGGCGAGTGATAATTATGGTTGGAAGTTCCTACTGAATACTGATGCTTATACTTGACTAACCTCCTGACCCGCATAATATTAAAACCTTGTTAAACAATGTAATGAAGCAAGTTATAAGGAGATTAAGTATTCTAATCATACCACTTATTATTTCTCAGGAGTCCTGGTCGACGTTGCCGCACACAAGGGGATTTATTGTTTTGGTTTAGTTCAAATGATACACCACCCATCTGCTTCTGTATTTCTCTTTTGGCATCTATGGATCAATTATAAATTCCCAAAAGAAGCCTTAGAAATTCAAACAACTGGGCATTCATCAAGAGAATTAGAGTATGACTTACTTTCCAACCGTTCATAGGCCAAGAAAAATTCCTCTGGATCTTTCAAATAATCAATGTCCAGATTTTGTTTCAAAATCTCACTAGGATAACTGTCAGATGGATAAATGACAAATGCAGACAAGTTACAGTCAATCTGCAGAGAAACAAACTCTTTTGCAAGAAACAGTAAAGACACACTTTCTTTAAGGGCATGGAGATAAGGATGGTAGTAAGGCTTACATTTTATTTGGCTTCAATGAGAAATGTGTGCGTTTGTGCCCTAGAGCAGGTGTTCTTTTTCGGGGATAATCTTTAGCCTTCTCAAAAACGGCATCATTCCTCTCATTAAATGCTGGATCTCTCAAATATCCTGAGTTGAATGGCCCTGGGCTAACATTGATTCTAGAGTTTTCCTGCTCCATAAGTTTATTAGGACTTTGCAACAGCTGTAAAAGCAAGAGGCATGAAAAGTGATTATTATCATAATGCTACAATAAAAGCCTATAAGTCCTATGATTGATAATTAGTTTCCAAGTTCAATCTATCAAGGCATTCACCATGACCGAGAAAAAAGGTCATGGATTAGATAAAACAGCATTACTTCGACCAGAAAAAGATAAAAAGTATTATTAAGTTTTCAATTGACTGCCATAAAAGATAAGGGGATAACGAGATAACAACATCAATGATTTTAGTTAATTTTAAATAAACTGGCCCTATACCAAGCAAGCATCCTCTTACTCTCACTGATGCAAAGCACAACCGAAATAACTAGTATAAAAACAACTACATATTTTCCTATGATTCCAAGAAGCCAGAAGACATTATTTTGATACTTTCATCTAATTCGCCAGCGGAGAAAACACAATTACAAAGATTCAGATCATCCAAGGAAAAGTAGTAGTTGGAATTAACTCAAACATTCGAATGCTGCTACCCTTATCTCTGCAAGAAAATTAGAAAAAAAAATTATGCATTTTCTTTTCCTCCGGTTCCAACATGGCAGGACACCATTTCTTACGTCAAGTTCATCGGCTGAATTAAGGTTTCATCGGAAATCAAAACTCAACTCGTAGCACGAAAATACTCAACATAATAGTGCAGGAAAGTTGATTGGCGCCAAAAAGACCAAATTTTAAAAATAAACTGTAACTACAAGGTTCCGAGATCACTCAATAATTCAAACATCAACTCAGTGTAAAGGAGTATACCAAAAAGTGCAAGGCAAAAAGAGAAGAATCCACCAGAGGCCAGAGCTTTGTTTGAAAGAGAACCGGACAGCAAAACAGATTGTTAGAACCCTAAAATATCGCGGGAGAGGGAACTGAGAGTTGTTTCTGCTTCATGCGTTTGGATTTTAAATTCAATTGATTGAAAAAAAAAAATAAAGAAAACTGGGCGGGGGCTGGTGCTCCTTCCCGCGCAAATTACGACTTGTCGTTTTCACAAGTGAAAGGAGGAAAACTAGGAAAAATAGTTAGGTTATAGGTAGGATTCGAACCGGCGACGCCAAAGCTCACATGATTTCAAGTGATGCCCGATAACCCCTCCGGCACGTCCACGTGGAAAGCGTAAAGAATTACACTGTGCCAATTTTTGTGGTTTTTTTTTTTTTGACAAAGCAAATAATTTTCACTTGGGACAAAAATAATAACTTCAACCATATTTAACCAATTTTATTAAAAATATGATATTGTCACTATCAATTTTGGTTATTACCACTTTTTTCACCGTTAGATCAGAATCTTGATATGAGAAAAAAATGATAAATATAAGCGAGATTTTGATCTAATGGTGAAAAAAGTCATGTTGATCAAAATTGGTAGTGATTAAAATTGATAGTGACAATATTCTCTCCCATTATTAATTGAGGTAAGTTAGTTATTTGTTTCTTACACACTCTTTCCCTTTTAAATTTGGGCGTCACAAAAAAATCTCTTTTTCATGCTTTATAATAATTAATAAGTACTATCATTTTCATAGTTAGGAACTTGAGTATAAATAATGACAACTTAATAATAGCAATTAACAATTTGAGTATATACAAGTGACTATTTGGGAAGTTTAAGTTGTCAATCTTTATATACAAATTGTTGTCAACACCTAAACTTAAAAATTTTAGATTCTTATCAGATTACCTATATGGTTCTTTTTTTGTTGATTCAATAGACATTTTGAGTTTTTTAATCCAAATTATATTTTTATGTCATTTTTTCTAATTTACAAGTTTTTTGTTTTTTGAGAAAATCTTTTTAAGGTTCTAAAGGACTAAGAAAATGTAAAAAAAGTCTCAAAAAATTCTAATACAAAAAAATTTGTTAATACAAAAAAGGGTTATCAATCATTTATCGAAGTTTCTATTTTTTTTTAAAACCTTAGAGATTTTTTCCCTCCTTTTGGGGAAGTTATCAAACATTATAGGAGCAAATTTTGGAGTTTGTTTTGGTCAAAGTTTTTTTTGACATAGAAATTTCTATGGGACCTTTTTGATTATTTTTTAGTCCTTTCGACCTTAGAGATTTCCCCTCCTTTTGGGGAAGTAAAAGCGATACTCCATGAGAGCCTACTTTATTTTTTATTTTTAAATAAAATAATTTTAATATTCCTTTAACTAATTTTTCATAAACTAATAAAAATAGTTAAAGTCAATAAAAGTTACCCTACAATTTAAGTAACTTTCAATATTACCCAATTACTACTCTCTTGATAGAAACACTTTTTCTTTGAAAAAATTCATGGAAAATATCTAATATTATATTAATTATTACTCACACACACTACCCTAATTCATTATGGGCAAACATATAAACACATAATTAATGTTCATTGGGATTAAATAATTAGGAATATCAAGTTGGTTTATTGGAAAAAGCTGTGTTAGTGTACAAACATATAAACTTACATTTTAAATTTTAGGTTGGTATTTTAGAAAAACATATATAATAATAATTTAATTTCTCCTTATAATAAAGATCATAGTTGATTTGATAAGTATTACAGTATCGAGCTTGATTATTATTATTTTGTCTTTTTGTCTAATGAATTGCCATTTGGGCACCAGACAAACTAACGAGGTCAAATGGCTGCTCGTTATTGTACGCACAAGCACCTTAACAACAAACCGTACTCGGTTTGCTTAGTAGGGTTGCTCTAGCATTTGGAGCTAATAAACGCCACCGCTTTCTGTTCCGACTCACTCACTTCCTTCGCCATTACCTCTTTCATTTGCTTCTTCTCATTCTTGTAAACCCCTTAACTCTGTTTCTCCTCCTTCTCTTCTTCCAACAATGGGTGCTTCTCTGCCCTCCAAGGAGGCCAACCTCTTCAAGCTCATTGTTGTAAGCTTCTATTGCATTTATTCTCTCATTTTCTAATTCTGTTTTGATTGCTTCCCGTTCGATCCCACTTTAATCACTTCCTTCAACTTCCTGGATTGTTTTCCCCATCTGGAAACCCTAAGATTCTGTTCTTTGTGGTTGAGTAATCGGGATGAAAGTGAAAACAGAGGGGAATGGGGGTGTTCTCACTGGAATTATCGAGCTTCATAACATTGAAAATTATGGCATAGAGTTTTTGTATATTAATTCACCATGGCAAATGCCGTGTTAACCTGTTAACGGGAATACAATAAAATACTGAGTACTTAAACAAATTTACCTGCTCTTAAAATGTCAGGAGTCACTATTGCTCCTCCTTCACTACCTGTCCTTAGAAAGGATCCAGTTTCTGGAGCCAAATGGCTATGCTTTTGTGTAAATGATATCTGGCAAATTCCTTCGAGTAGGATTGTTTTAGGATTTGGTTTTGTCCACGTGGGAAAATTCATGCATGATTCTTTAGCTAATGTAAGTACAAATTGCTTACCATGTTCACTCGTACTCCATCCGACTGCTTATTATAAGACACTAATTAGCAAGTGTATTTGATCCTTTTTATAAAGCATTTGCTTGTCCCGAAGAAACATTAATTATTGTTTTCCATATGTGCCCCTAATTAATAGGGGTAGTAATAAGGGTAGTGGTTGAGGGTAATAATTAATATAATATTAGAATTTAGTACAATTAGTAGGGGTAATATTGGAAATTACTTAAATTTTAGGACAACTTTATTGACTTTAATTGTTTTTATTGGTTTGTGAGAATTGTTAGTTGATGCCTTATAATAAGAACCAGGAGTAATCTTTAGCCAAGTGAGTGAAAACACCTCATTTCACTTCACTGGTAATTGATAAATGAATCTCTCTCTCTCTCTCTTTATGTGCATATATATCTCAGTTTTGATTTTTTTTTTAAACCACTTGTCCTTGCTGCAGAAATCATATGAAACAAAACAATACAAAAAGGGACTCAAAGCAGCTGATGCTATTTTGAAAAAATTTCCGGACCATGGAGGTATTCTTTCTTTTTGGTAGCTCGTGCATTTTCTTCTGTTCAGGGAGTTATTAAAATTTGCATTTCAGTTATCCCACTACAAACACCATACTATCACCCCTTTTAAATTTTGCCTTCTCCGTGTAATTTTCATGCACTAAATTTTTTTATGATTTGATAATCATTTTTCTTACATATGTGTCTATTCCCTCTTCTTGTTGATAGAAACTTTATCAATGAAGGGTTTGACATTGAATTGCATGGATCGTAAGTCTGAAGCATATGAACTTGTTCGTCAAGGACTAAAGGTTTGCGTGTTGTCTTTAGATATTTATCCTCAATTAATTTTATGTTTAGTGTTTGGTAGTTGACCTTGGCTTAATGTCTTCTTCTGGTTCAGAATGACCTCAAAAGTCACGTTTGCTGGCATGTTTTTGGTCTTCTTTATCGGTCAGACAGAGAATATAGGGAGGCCATTAAGTCCTACCGCAATGCTTTGAAAATAGATCCTGACAATATTGAAATCTTACGTGACCTATCACTTTTACAGGTACACAACTTAAATGCCATACATCTCCCTTTGCTTCATTATAGCGGTTGAGCACATTCAACTAATAGTCTCCCTCTCCCTCCCTCCCTCACACACACTCGGGCATGAGTGCATGCATGTTTCCACAATTCAATTAACTTGGAGACTTTTTCATTATATTGGCATATGTTTTGGCATCTTCTGAACACAATGAGTTATATATTTCATATGCTTGGTGTTTGACATGGATATTTTTTATTTTTCAAAATATGACGGAGTAGAATTTTGGACTCCCTTTGATAAAAGGATGATAGAATATTGTGGAAATTGTCCTTACTTTGAAGATATCTGGTCTTTTGGTTGTTGTGCTTTCCTAACTAGGTTCTGTTTATTATCTCCTGATGAAGATCTTATGTGCTTGTGTATGGAAGTAAACATGTTTCTTTTGTATCCATGTGAACTTCATAACAAACTCCTATAATATTTCCCTCAGTATTCAAAACAAACTTCTCCTGCAGTATGTTTTCAAATTCAAAATAAAGTAACGTGTCTCAACCTAATATAAGAACCTGGTGAATGTTTCCCTAGGTTCAAATCTCCAATGAATGTGCTTGTGCTTGAAATTAGAAAAATCTCCAATATTTTTTCAAATTCAAAATAAAGTAATGTATTACGTATCTTAACCTAATCCAAGAACCTGGCGAATGTTTCCCTAGGTTCAAATCTCCAATGAATGTGCTTGTTCTTGAAATTAGAAAAATCTCCAATATTTTTTCAAATTCAAAATAAAGTAATGTGTCTTAACCTAATATAAGAACATGGCGAATGTTTCACTAGATTCAAATCTCCAATGAATGTGTTTGTTCTTGAAATTAGAAAATCTTATAGGAATTAGAGACATATATAATACAGCATGGTATCTGATGATTTTTAATACCAATCCTCTGTTGATAGCTGCTTCAAAAAAAAAAAGGAAGTTATTGCTCTTAGGTGAAAAGATGACTTAGATATCCCAATGCTTTTATTAAGAGGAACCCATGTTTGCCAAGATTATTGTAGCGAATTTCTGACTTAGATATCCCAATGTTCTAGGGAGAGAGTAGATTTTTCTTTTAGTCTATGGACTTTGTATCTTGTTTCATCTTGTGTGTGAGAGAGAGAGTGTGTGAAAAATTAGTACTCATGACAATTTTTGTTATATCTCACAGGCTCAGATGCGAGATTTAACAGGCTTTGTTGAGACAAGACAAAAACTCCTGACTCTTAAACCTAATCATCGCATGAACTGGATTGGCTTTGCAGTTGCCCATCATTTGAATTCTAAGTATGATTTGTATAATGGATTTAGTTGTTTATATCTGGTAGTTGTTTATTCTTGGGACTTTTTTCTCTCATAATTAGTTGCCTGCTTTAAGGTAACTAAGATAATCTTCTTTTTGGTTGTTATTCTACTTTGTTTTTGTCTATTATGTTTCTTTTTTTAGTTTGAAGCTTGACACCTTTCTATAGGTGTTGCATTTTTATTTTTTTGGTTATATTTAGTAACGTTTGAACCCTGGTCATCACCCCAACCCAATCTTACATTTTTACTTTGCCAGAATTGCTTTGTTGAAAGGTAAATAAGAAAAATTGTGACTCAGATGAAATGCTATGTAATATTTTCCCCTTTGATTCATTGCTTATTTTGAGGGATTGGTTGGTGGACTTGCTTTTATAAATTAATCCAATTGTGAATATGCCTGAAACATCCTTTGCCAGTGTAAATTTAGATTTATGTGATGTGATTTGAGAGCTCTCTCATTTTCATATTTCTATACTTATTGCACTAGATCAGTCCAAGCCTCAGACATGTCATTACCCTGGATTTCCTGCTAATAATTATCATTGTAATAATTTCTTTAATGTTCTGCATTTAATTATGTGAAGTGCGTCCAAGGCTGTTGAAATTCTGGAAGCATATGAAGGTACCTTAGAAGATGATTATCCTCCTGAGAACGAACGATGTGAGCATGGGGAAATGCTTTTATACAAGGTTTCTTGTCTGATGGCTTGTCTATAGCTGTTTCTTGATTTCGGAATAATACCTTTCCCAAATTTGGGGGTTTAATGTAACTTTTATATGGATTGGCTTTTACCATAATTTTACAATTGTGAACATTCTTTGTCATTATGTATAGAATTTTTCTTATAATAAAATTCCATTGTTAGACATCCTAAAGTTTCTTCAGAATCTGAATTGGGTGCTTGAAACAGACTTATACCTGTGAATTTCTGGGGAACCTTAGATAAGCCAGCTTTTGGATGACAACAACACCCATCGACATTTAATATAGCTTGTTATTGATGCCCAGCTATCAACGATTGTAAATGATTATCTTTCCACCCAAATCAGGTCTACATCCGTATTCATTTGTTGTTGTTATTGTCCCCACCCCCACTCCTTAGGAGGAGGATTTCACATCTACTGTCATCTTTCTGTTGAAGTGGGATAAGGCTTTTTGTTGTTGTCGTTTTAGTCTGTCTCAGCATAAGATCAAATCCCTTTGTAGGTCATTTATAGATGCTGTTTCTAAATGCCTGGTGGCTGCCTGTGTCCCCTTTGATTTTTATTGCATGAATGGAAATTTTCTTGTTACTTCAATTCTGCACTTAAATGCTTATGCAAATGACTGGCTCAAGAGAAATTACATGTGGTCCAATATGAATCATTCTGCTGTCACTTATATTTCTTCATGTCTAAAAAATTGAAATCTTGGGGATATAATTACCGGTTTTATTGTTGTCCTTAGATTGTGACTTTTTTGGTAATTAGATTGTGATTTCATGTGTTAACTATTTTCTTCCAGATCTCTTTGTTAGAGGAAAGTGGATTTCTTGAGAGAGCTCTTGAGGAGTTGCACAAAAAAGAATCAAAAATTGTATGTTTGTTTTTTTTTTTTTTTTTTTTTTTTTTTCGTGATGATGTGTTAATATACTTATGGAATATGAGATATTATGTTTTCTTCTTATTATGTTTAGGTTGATATACTCACATACAAAGAACAAGAGGTTTCACTCATAGTGAAGCTTGGTCGCTTGAAAGAAGGTGAAAAATTGTATCAGGCACTTTTGTCCATGAATCCTGACAATTATAGGTGATCTCTATTTACTAAGCTTTTAGGTTGGGATGTATCAATTGCATAGTCTATCTAGGAATCTTTGATTTATCCTCCCTAGTCTTGAAAATTACTTTTCCTTTATGGCTTCTTTGCACACTTTGAGGGTTTGACCTTAAGCTGTTTTCTATACGTATTTTCTCTGAAAGGTGGAAACAATGGGTAGATTGTGGTTGATTGGATTTGCAGCAATTATATGTCTGGTGAAATGTTGCTTATAAGTGCTTGAAAATAGGAAATGCAGGGAAAAATTGGCAGCAGCATCTTGATAAGGTGGTGTTAGGGAAATTATCTAAACTAGGAAAACAGTAAAATAATCTGTGATAAAGAGAAAGCAAGAATCTCAGTCTCTCTAAAATAGGCCAGGAGAATCTCCTATAACCAATTTACTCTCTGAAATATTCCATGCTTTATTGCTAAGGCATTAGGCCAATTTATAAGAGCAGATTACAGAGAGAGAGATTGACGGAAATAGAAAATTCAAATGACTAACAAACCCATGACTTTTGGAACTGACTCCTAATTGGGCTAATAGTGGAACTGTCCACTTATTTCTCAACTACTTAGGAAAATGATAATAATAAAAACAGATAATAATAATTAAAAATGACTAATTTGACCCTTGTTGCTCTACTCTTCTCTGGCATGTTTCCCTTTGCTTGAGTAAATTAAACGATAGCAATTTGGGACGCTATCATATCTTCACCTATAATTGTTGGTTTTGTTTTTTTTTTTTTACTCATCCTTTAATGTAGAGGTAAAATGAGGTTTGGAGGGAATGGCTTGACTGCTTTTTAGTAGGCGTGGCTAAAAACAAGTTGGGGTGGTCCTAGAAAGACCCACTTCTAGTCATACAATTTATGTAGGCCAGGTTTTAAGAGAGATACTGAATAGAAAATCCTTTTTTAACCTGTTAGAGAAAAAGTTTGAGTTATTTCTGATCTGTCTGAAAATCTTTATTTTGATACGGCTGCCTCTATTTCTAAGTAGTCTATTTGCGTTTGCTTTTTCTGTAAGATTGCTCACTGTTGGAAGCTGAATAATTTAATGGTTCATTTTCCTGTTCAGATACTATGAAGGACTCCAAAAATGTGTTGGCTTATATTCAAAAGATGGGCATTACGCTCCAGATGAAATAGATCGGCTAGATGCTTTGTACAAATTACTTGAGCAGCAGTATAAGTGGTCTTCTGCTGTGAAGGTAACATAATTTATGCTTGTAGTTATTCATACTTTAATTCAATGTCTTGCCTAAACGTATCTCAATGATCACTTGGTTAGGATGTTGCCTTATTATCTGCATAAGAGATGTAACTGTCTGTCTGTATTTCAGTGCCTCATTGCAAATAATTTCTTCTTTCGGAATTCCCTGCTTTGCCATACTAAGATTGTTTTTATGGCATATCTTCCCCCGCCCTTTTTCTTTTTCCAAGGAGGCGAGAATTCCTTCTCTCTTGCTACAAAATGGAAATACATTGACAAATCTTGATTGGAGTTTCCTTTGGCAAAAAGCACTTCTAGAGCCCGTGTAAACTTAATAAGTGATTTGATATTGTTTTAAAGATTTTCTTAAAAGTGATTATTGTTCAGAGATTTTATGAAAAGTAGGAATTATTTTGCATTTGGTTATCATAAAAATTGATTTATTATTTAATGATTTTCTGATTTTATGATATCCCCATGCATGTTTCCTGATTTCATCAATATTCTCTCTTATCTACTGCGTTTGATTATTTTTTAAAGTCACTAAATTTAGTTTCATAAAATGATAAAAAAAAAAGACCTTTTTTTAAAAAAAAAAAAAAAAAAAAAATTTTTAATGTATAAAGCGTAAATGATAATCCTAGAATTTCTCAAAAATATCTCTCTTAAAAAAATAAGTGGTTTTTTCCATTAAAAAAAAAAAAAAAAAAAAAAAAAAAAAAAGCTGAAACAAACATGCTTATTCTGTGTTGCTGGAATTTCCTTCTTTCTTGCTATGAATATGGAAATATGCAGGTGAAACATAACCAAATTATCTATCTTAAAAAATCAATACTAAAAATCACAGGTCTTTTTTGCCCTTGCTATAATCTTAGTTTTGACAGCCAAAATCTCTTCTGAGTGTATTTTGTTAGTTGATCTTCAACAATATTACATTAATTTAAAAATTAATATGGAAAATATGAAGGCCGGTAATTCACTGGTTTTTGGTTATTTAAAAAATATCTGTTATTAGAGTGCTTCTTCTTCTCCTCAGTGAAATTCATTCTATATTTAATTATTGTGTGCCAGAGAATACCGCTTGATTTTTTGCAAGGTGACAAGTTTCGAGAAGCAGCAGAAAATTATATTCAGTCTCGCCTAACTAAGGTTTAAACAACTACTTTTCATATTACATTTTTCCTAGTTTAGTAGTTTCAAAACTAAAAATGTTATTTTGTTTTAGGGAGTTCCGTCGCTGTTCTCTGATCTTTCTTCTCTGTACAATCATCCGGGGAAGGTTAGTTCTTTACTTCTATTTCTACTAAAAATTGTTTGGATTACTTGTGACTGAAATTTGGTTGTTGAAAATACTAATTTCTATTGGTTATAACTTTTTCCCCCTTTTTCTTATTTATACAGGCAGATATTTTGGAGCAACTTATTCTTGAGGTAGAGCGTTCAATTAGGACAACTGGTCAATACCCTGGAAGGTAAGATATGCTTATTACAGTAACTTTTTTTATTATCACAAGGATTAAGAAAAATTAAGAATAAAATGTTCAAATTGTGCAGATGTCAGTCTGACCTTGTATATATATATATATATATATATATATTTTTGAACTGGTTGTGTTCATGTATTGGGAGCTTTCTCTCTGGGTTTATTCCGTAATCATTTCCTCTCTGAAATTTCGCTTATGTAATATTTTGCCGATTGGAAAATGATTTACTGGTTGTGTTGTTGCAACACTAATGTTCTCTGATTTTCTCACTTATTTTCTTTTGTTTTTTTGGGGACATATTCCTAGTTAGTTCCTCAACAATTTAGCACAGTCAATATGATGACGATACATGTCTTATTTGTTGTATGACTAGGTTCTATTATTATTATTATTGGCTTGGATTTTATCTCACTGTATCCTCTTGAATTGGGCCCAATAACTTTGTCTTATCATTTGGCGTATTTTCTTTGGTTGTGTAACCTGGTCCTTTTTGGAATTGAGATGTTTAACTAACCACTGTTATTGTCCTATGCAGAGTGGACAAAGAGCCCCCTTCAACTCTGATGTGGACTTTGTTCTTATTGGCTCAGGTTGGTGGCTATATTTTGGATAATTTTTCAGATGCAGTTTTCTTTGCATTACCTCTATCATTTTTTCTTTCTTGCACTTAGAGAATTTGTACTGTTGCAGCATTACGACAGACTGGGCCAATATGAAATTGCTCTTTCTCAAATTGATGAAGCTATAAAGCACACACCTACTGTCATCGATCTATATTCTGTCAAGGTCTGCTTATGCTTTCTGAATATGATTGGTCATGTTTCCAGTATTCTGAAATTCTTTCATACAATGAGAAGTCTAAACCACCACATCTGGCAATCTTATTGGCTCTTAAAATTTTGGTAACCATGATTTAAACTATCTTTTATGAAACATATCAATAGTGCTATAATATTATGAATGATTGATGTGCTAGTTTAGTAAATCCTGTTAATGAATAAAAATGTGAAGGCAAGTCAAATGATGAATCCCAAAAGGGCCAACATGTGTGCTTGAGATAATGGATAAAAATGAGTTGAGGCCACGAGTTAGCAGCTGTCATTCCTGTATGTGGAGATCCAAATATGCTCTGATTTCATTGATGAGAATGTTACAATATATATAGCATGCATATTAATGACAGAATCGTACTCTCATTAAAGACATATAATTTCTAATTAATACAGCAATTTCCACAATTCCTCATTAAGTAACTTCATATAGAAAAACTTTTTAATGGTGTTTACATGATTTTGTATATCAGAGTCGGATACTGAAGCATGCTGGTGATTTGGCTGCTGCTGCTGCACTTGCAGACGAAGCTAGGTGCATGGATCTTGCTGATCGACACATCAATAGTGAATGTATTAAGCGCATGTTAGATGCTGATCAGGTTTATATCCATATTAGCATTATATTTGAATTACAATTAGACAGGCATGTTCTTTTATGCAGCTTTCTATTTTTTTATCTGATTCTTTCTTGACCTTTTTCTTGGTTAATAGGTGGCTTTGGCAGAAAAAACTGCAGTCTTGTTCACAAAAGATGGGGATCAACACAACAACCTCCATGACATGCAGTGCATGTGGTATGTATCTGATGATTAGTAGCATTGCGCCCTATAAAGGGATATTGTGGTTCCATTATATAAGACATCTTGCAAAATCAATCATTTTGACATGAGACCAAGTCAACCAATAATCACCTATACAAGGTGTACATGTAGGAAGAGGGAGGAGATTCAGTCTGTGTTATGCAGAATGTGCTTGAGTTGGAGGATAGTGAATCGACTTAGTGGAGAGAATGGGAGTTAGAGGAATTAACTCACTTCTGTTGGTTGGTTTCCTATTATCTAGGACGGGACTAATTTGTTTTATTTATTAACTCAGTTTGCTTTTGACTTTGTCATTAAGTCTGTCATTTTAGTCTGTGCATAGTCACCTTAGGTAAAACGTGGCTAGTGTGCAGAATTTGTTATTTTCTTATTGTTATAGGTGATTCTCCTATGCTTTCAATCTTGATTGAGATACTTGCTTAATCTTTACTAATAGATTTATTTCTCAGTAAAGTTTCTTATTTTGATACCTTGCTTTGTCACTTATGCAGGTATGAGCTGGCTTCTGGTGAAAGTTATTTTCGCCAAGGTGATCTTGGCCGGGCTCTGAAGAAATTTTTAGCTGTAGAAAAGCATTATGCAGATATTTCTGAAGACCAATTTGATTTCCATTCATACTGCTTAAGGAAAATGACTTTGCGAACTTATGTGGAGATGCTTAGATTACAAGATCGATTGCACTCACATCCATATTTTCATAAAGCAGCTGCTGGAGCAATCAGGTGAACACTGCTTTTGCTTTATTGATATACTACATGTGATTAGTTTCTATGGCTTTTTGCTTCCTTGCACCCATTGCGATTTGTGAAGCTGAAAATTCCTCATATATTCATCATGTATGGATTGGATTTATGCTCGTGGTCTATTTCAGTTAAATTGCACATGTGCTATTATTATTTCTTATTATGTGAATGCTCTTTTGATCTAAGTATATTTGATCTCATGGTTGAGGTGCTTTTTTTCAGATGTTACCTGAAATTGTATGATTCTCCTTTGAAGTCTACAACTGAGCAGGAGGATGAGATGTCAAAGTTGCTTCCTTCTCAGAAAAAGAAATTGAGGCAAAAACAGAGAAAGGCAGAAGCACGGGCTAAAAAAGTATTGCAGTAATTCCTATGGTTTATGAGGATATTCTCACGGGAACAGTACTCATCCTAATGTTTTATTTTCTGTTTAGGAGGCAGAAGAGAAGAATGAAGAGTCAAATGCCAGTGGTGTGTCAAAGGCTGGAAAACGGCATGTGAAACCTGTTGATCCAGATCCACGTGGTGAAAAGTTGTTGCAGGTTGAATTTGAACTTTTTTATTTAATGAAAAAAGAGGAATATTCAAAAGGTAGAAGTGTGAAGCAATGTATAACATAAATAAATTTGTGTTTTATTTGAGCCCATGGAGTTTGGATTCTTAAATTAGATTTACCCAAAACAATTTTCTGGACATCTCTTATAAAAGATGTTGGAAAATTTTCTTTTATCAATAGCATAATGCATAATCTTTTCTTAGAAAAGTTATATTCTAAATGTTTCTTTCAGCAAAACTTTCAAAATTGTATTGTATTATATTTTCTTTTTTCAGTAGCATTTCCTCCAAATTAGTTAGATATGAATTTACTAGGTTGAACAGATCAGTACCACCTTTTTCTTTTTCTTTTTATTTCTTTTTTGTTTGAATGTCATAATTTGATAAATTGATCAGCTGTTGTAAAAAATCAGTTGCATAAAACCGTCAGTTTTGTCAAACTGACTAATTTCAGCATTAAAATGTTGAAGCAAAATTTCATCTTTCAATCAGTGGTATTTGTCCTGGTAAATTTGCCAATCTTATTAGCGTTTTAATTGTTGAGGCTATGTATTCATGAGTAGTGTCTGCCTTTCTCCTGTCTAGGTGGAAGATCCACTAGTAGAAGCTACAAAATATCTGAAGTTGCTGTTGAAGAATTCTCCTGATTCATTGGAGACACATCTGCTCTCTTTTGAATTGTATATCAGAAAACAGAAGATTTTGCTTGCCTTTCAGGTATGTCTCTGTTAAACTGTGGGTTTGGGAATCTTGTTGCAACTAGCATCTGATTATTGCTATATAATATTATCTGACTTGTGACTGAACTGGATTAATAGTTGAGTTTGTCTTCCTCGCTATTCTAAGGTCACCGGGGAGCACTTAGTCTTCAATTATTAATTTAATGAAATGTGGATTGTAGCTGATTAATAGAGTGACTTTTGTTATGAATCTTATAATATGGACTATATCTTTTTCTTATTTGAATCTGATTTTTCTTACATGTGTTTTTCTCTATCTTGTGACTTCTAGGCTGTAAAGCAGTTATTGAGATTGGATGCTGAGCACCCGGATTCTCATCGTTGCTTGGTATGATATTTCTTCAGAGAATACATAAATATGCGAGAAAGAGAGATCAGTAATCAAATGAAAAATCCCTTCAAATTTTGTTCCACCAATTCTTTTTTAGATATTTCTCTTCTCATCAACATTCTCCGTTCTTGTGATTTCTTCCTTCATTAGACATCCAATGAAATGATAATAGCAAAAACAGGTGCACATTTTGCTTTAAAGTCTTTCACATCTTTCCGTTGTCATTTATTTTTAAGTTCATGTGTTGTAGATTAAATTCTTTCATAAAGTGGGATCCATGAATGTTCCTGTGACTGACAGCGAGAAACTCATTTGGAGTGTCTTAGAAGCTGAACGCCCAACAATTAGGTTTTCCAACACTTTTTTCTTATTACCTATATCCTTTTGTTTATATGGACATTGGTTTGGACAATTATTCTGCTCCGTTCATTTTTAACTTTAAATTTGTCTATTTCTTTTAAGCAGTCAGTTGCATGAGAAGTCCCTGCTTGAGGCAAACATCTCTTTCCTTGATAAACATGAAGGTCATAATCTACATTATCTTGGGCTTCTGCTTATTATTAACTTTTTTTTATGATAACTTATTATTTTGTATTCTTTTGTTTGCAGATTCTTTGATGCACAGAGCCACTGCCGCTGAAATGTTGTGCATCTTGGATCCCAACAGAAAATCTGAAGCTGTCAAGTTGATTGAAGAGTCACCAAGTGATGGTGTGCGAAGGTAATTGTAGTATCTTAATCTTCATTTCTTTTTGTTTCCCTTTTGGGTTGAGTTTCTGCTTTGAAATAAAAGAGTCTTATTGAATCTGGTGACGTCTGGTTGTGCAAGAAATGGAGTGGTTGGAGCAATAAAGGAATGGAAACTCAAAGATTGCATCGCTGTTCACAAACTTCTAGAGACAGTCCTGGTTGAGCCAGATGCTGCATTGAGTAAGTGTTAATGAGAGCTTTCCTATTGCCAGATCTTTTTTCCCCTGTTGGATAGCCTTGACAAGACAAAGTGCACATTGGTATTTGGTGGTGTGTAAATGTGTTGGCAGAAATTAGTAAAAGGATGAAATTGGTGGGAAAGGGGAAAATGTACTAGGAAGGAAAATAATTTGGTTAGTTGGGAGAGTGGCAAGAAGTCAGTTACATGGCCTGAAGATTGTGATTCACACGAACTTGAGAGAAATTATGGAATCCCTGATTTTTTTTTAAGGTTTTTTTAGAATGTGTCCTTTTATATACTCAGATCTGTAGTTTATTTCTCAATGACTAGCTCGGTGGCTGCTAGATAGAGTCAGAAATACTATGAGATAATTAAATAAAATCTGGAAAAATCCCTAAAACATCTGAAACTGAATGCAACTGTAGGAAAACAACAAATATGACCGTTGAGAACCATCTAAACCTTGAGATTCCCTATTTTTCTCAACAAACTCAAATATAGTCAGCTATGGGCTCTTGACAGAAACTACGGCAGCTTTTGAAACACTACATTCATAAGGGCAATAATAGGATGGTTTAACAAAGCGAATGGGCGCAAACTTGACTTCTTTTTTTTCTGTCAAAAGTGAATAGAATATGCTGGTATAATTTTTGCATGGTATTTGTATTAGATAGTGGAAAGGAAGTTAAGTCATATGAAAGGACAATATTGCCCCTCCTTGGGGGCCCAAAAAAATTTCCCCTCTGTAATGCTCTGCAGTGGGGAAGCATATTTGAGTCCAGATATTACCTTTCCCTCAAAAACGAATGTTGATGTCGAACCCTAATCCATATTTGAATTCGACAATAGAGTTTGTAGACGTTATTGAGTTAATAGGCACAGAGTACTTTGGCGATTGTTTCATTGGAAAAGAAACTCTAGGTGCAGGCCTAATTGATCAGTTGATCCTAAAGAATGATGCTTAGATGGGATCATATTCGTTGGTCAGTATTTTTGGCACTCAAAAAAGTACTCACAGCATACATGATAGTTTCAAGGAAAGATAATGAAGCTGTAAATCATTCACCTAAGCATTTTTTTAATTATTTTTAATCTTGTTACAAAGTTGTAAATCATTCACCTAAGCGTTTTTTTTAATAAATTATTTTTAATCTTGTGACAATGTACTGAGAGGGTGAAGCTTGTTGTTGCTACAATGTATTGAGAGGGTGCTGATGCCAATGCTCTTCTACAGGATGGAAAGTGCGCTGTAAAGAGCTTTTCCCTTATTCTACATACTTTGAGGGCAGCCGCAGTTCTGTTTCTCCAAACTCGGCCTACAATCAGATATGTAATAACTTCGAAAATGGGAGTATTAACCATTCAATGGATGGCCAAAATGTGGATTCCTTCCCATCAAACGGGAAACTAGACGCATTTAAAGACCTCTCCATATCACAAAGTTGAAGATGTGTCAAAGCTCAAGGTTCGCAAGTTACTCACTCAGTCTGGACCTGTGATAAACCAAGTTGCATTTGCCATTACTTGAAAAGATCGCGTTGCAGTTCACGGCAACAAGGGTTGTCGAGTTTTGATGCATGTTATGCAAAATTCCACATAGAAATCACATGTGGTTCGTTGCACAAGTTTCCCCCCAACTCTGAAATGTATTGCATTGTGCAAAATGTATATATTTTCACCCGAGTTTTATTTTAGTCGTTAACCCCTTCTGTTCTCGTGAGATGGTAGAGATGGGGGCGGACAGATCTGCGTCATTTTAGAGAGTTTTCACCATTTAGGTTTTTTTTTTTTTTTTTTTTTTTTTTTGGGGGGGGGGGGGGGGGGGGATGTTGTGGTGCAGAAGTTTTTCAGGTCTTTGGTCTGCATCCAACCAGCATATACACACGAGGACATGTTTTATGTTGCCTAGTTTATTGGCTTATTCATAATGTATAAGCATAAATTATGTGAAAATTTTGCCACGATGGCAGCTTTAGTTTTGGATGATTTTAGTCTGTTTTTCACTAGCAGAGGGGGATATTATAAGACGCATATTCTTGATCAATATTTTATGGATGATTTTGGTTGTAGTTTTAATCTTTCATGGATTCGTTTGAATTTCAGTTGTCTACGTTTGCGAATCCCATTTGTTTGAGCTACCATAAATGTATTGAAATATAGATATACGGGAAGAATGGTTATTGATCCCATTTTGGTGACATCGTAAATGTGATTTGTGTTTGAATTGATGATGGCAATGACTTTTCTTTCAAAACATTTCAATAATTTTCAATTTAGTCCCTTCCTTGAGGACTCTTAAAAATTCAGAATAGTCTCTAGTCAAAGTAGGTTTTTAACCGAGGCCATCTTTTCCTCTTGATGAATGACCGCTGCAGCATCACCTTCTTCAACAAGCAGATCACCAACCCCAACACTGTTGGCCCCTCTGGCAAAAGCTTCCTCTGATGCTAATCTCACAATTGGCGGAAATAGAAAAGGAAAACCAATCTTTCAATAACATTCTCTCCTTCAATGATGATGATTGTGGTTGTTTTTGTGAAGCTTGGCACTATGGTTTTTTTTTCTTTTGAAGAAGATGATGATCCTCGTCTCCAACCTAGCCGCCTCTAGAGATGATGAAAGTGACAATAAACAGTGCGAATCTCAAAAGAGAGAGAACAGGTTGAGAGAGAAAGGTGCGAGATCAAGCCGCAGCACTTACCACCGCTTTGTGATTCAACTTCCATCTTCACCAAGCTTTGAACAAAGAAGCCCAATAATGCAAACACATACCCAAACAACACCCCCAGTGCATTTTTTTCCCTACTGAGCTTTTCCTGCTTCCACCACTCTCCTGCCGTAAACCCAAACACATTTATTATTACTTTTCCTGCTTCCTCCACTCTCCTACTGCAAACCCAAACACATTTATTATTAAACTAGAGAAATGTGAATAAAAGTCAACCCGCGTTTGTGCATGAAAAATGGTGACGGATGTATGTGTGCATATGCTTGTGTTTATTATTATTAAATTGGATTTGGAACACCTTAAATAATGGTCTTAGAGAGAGCATGGCCTTTTCCTTTATCCTTTGATACTATGCAACACTCGTAAACTTGTGGCATGTTCTTCAACAAGCCCTACAGAAATATCAAACATCCACTTTTTTTTCCATTTTAATAAACAACAATCAAATATCCACTTTATTAACAAATGTCTAGAGAGATAAAACAACAAAGAATCCTGAGCATGATCAAGAGCTTCATGTTCAACTCAACATTTTCATTAATTTTTCGTATATATTTACATATCATGAACTGAAAAAGGAATAAGTAAATTGTAAACAGAACTATAGCAACAAGACCTCATGAGCATATCAAATGGGGAGAAAGGTGAGCAGAGAAGGAAGGTGAATGACATTATAAACATTTCACAGGTTTGTAGCCAATAATTATATGCTTGAAGATATATTAAAAAAAACTTGGAATCTATCTTCAGATCTCAGGCCACATGTATAACCCTGAAAGGCAAAGTCCAAATGCTTGGCACAGGCATTGAAGGCTGCAACTTCATTAGGGTGCATCTTCAGAAAAGCAACTTACCAGCCCTTGTAGGAAACCTGTGGTTGACTTGGCAACCATTCTCCTCTAATCCTGACCAGACTCCTCTGCCGAAAGTACAATTGTACCGACCTCACTTTTACAGAGAGGACAAGATGCATTTATCTTTAGCCATTTGTCCACACACTCAACATGGAAGACATGGGAGCAAGGTAGCTCCCTGAGCTCATCATCATCTGCATATTTTGCCAAGCAAATGCAACAAACCTACAACAAATTTCAGAAGGCTAATGTAAGCAAGCCGAAGTAAAGGAGGCCCATCCTAAACCCTGTTAAGCAAGCCTGTAGTTTCTGTTAAGTATCATCAATGATGGAGGTTCTTGGGGATGCAGAGGCCCATCCTTCAGGCATTACCATCTGAGTTCTGCTTGTATATAAATATTTTACTTCATACTTTCGTAAGGCTTCTCAATATTTCTGGGTTCCTTTCAACCATTAAAGAATAGAATGGCATTTTAAACTGCTTGCTACTACACCATGAGTAATGGCAAAACAAGTTTTTAACAGAGATTACATGAGAACTTAAGCGGATATTATTGCCTGATACTTTCGCAAATTCATTACCACAAAGAAATACTAAAGGTATATCAACGAAAATTTTACTGGACACAACATTTCCTGTTAACACATATTTCAGTTTATTCTAATTTCAAACATTGTATTAGGCTGTGTTTGGTTTGAGGGGAGGGGAGGGGAGTTTTCCTTCTTGGTGTAAAAAGTTAGATATGACCATAAATTATATAGCTTTTTGCATCATTTTCAGCACAAACATTTCACATCATGGTCATATTTAACTTTTTACACCAAGAAGGGAAACTCCTCTTACTTCAAACCAAACACACCCTTACAGTAGCACTTGAACAAAAATAGGTGAATGAGTTCATGATGATTTAGAAAAATGTAGCAGGTTCAAACTTACAGCATCTTCTCCCGATATGGATCGCTCCTTTTCTGTCCCAGCAGCCAAGGTCCCTCCTTCATCTATATCTGTATTGCCATCCTGATCATCACTATTCTTGTTTTTCTTCAAACTGAACTTATATATTGGCAGGGCATTGATAGATTCAACTGTGGCTCCCCTAGTTTGAGAAAAGTCCTCTCGAATTCCCAAAACAGAAATTATGCAAGGTAGGCAGCAACAAATTGTTGCGCATAGTATAAATGGCATAGCATATCCAATGCAGCTGAAGGTAAGAAACACTATACATAATCTGCAAGAAGGCCACAATATTTCAAGGCTTGGGAAAGCTAAATATTAGTAGTTTAGTACCATAAAATATAGTGTGGCAGATACCTATATAATTTTGGAGCATCAGAAGGAGTAGTGTGACCTCCAAAGATCCAAACGTTGCCCACAACAAACCAAACAGCAAAGAAGCAATCTAAGGCCATCTTGAAATGGTCTACTAAACCATTAAACCTGCTGTGCAGCAACAGATTTCTCCGCTAAGTTTACTATTATATGTTAAAAAACAGATAATATCAACAATTTTTTATGTTGAATTTGACATTTGATAGCCTTAAGGGGAAAAATATATGTTATAATACCAGTAGTTTTGATAGATTTATCCTTCTCCACATGATTTAAATCAATTAAAGAATTTTTATCTTAAGAAGAATGTTAAATCCAAGATACATCTTACCAACTCACAAGCCACAGCTTTAGGCTTTTCCACTCACAGCAACTATAATGCAGAATGAGGCAAAAAATAATATGGTATAAAGCAACCAAATAATGAATCTGATCCCCACAGTTTGTTATGAATTCAAATTTTGAATGGGATCAGAGCAGACAGATATTTGGCTCAAAAAAGCTGCAAAATGCTTTTCTCCGTTATAATGATTCCCCACTTTATAATCCCTCACTTTCCTTCCTTAACACCCTTTATATTTTCATTAAGAAACTTCAAGTCCAGAATGCCATGCGCTCCTCTCAGAATTGGAGCCTTGCAATATGCAATATACAGACTAAGCAATTTAACAAGTTCACATCAACAACCTAAACTCCCATCATTTCTATACAAAACGATTCAAGCATTTGGAGCTTAAAAACAGATAGAATAGAGAAGGGAATAAGAAATTGGCAGCATGTACATATATAACATGAAGTGATGGAACATCAAGTTCTTGTTAAACAAAACCCACAAAACACTAGCCACGGTATTGTTGTAAGAAGAAACTAAAAGGATACTCCCTCTGGTCCTTATTATAAGGCACAAACTAGTAATTGTATTTGGTCCTTTTTATAAGGCATTTGCTTATTTTCAAAGTGCATTAATTATTATTTTTTAAATGTATGCCCATAATTAATAAGGGTAGTGGATGAACGTAATAATTAATATAATATTAGAGTTTAGTGCAATCAGTAGGGTGATAGTGAAAGTTACTTAAATTGTAGGACAATTTTATTGACTTTAACTGTTTTTATTGGTTTGTGAGAATTGTTAGTTGGTGCCTTGTAATAAGGACTAGAGGGAGTATATAACTAGTAACTAAGAGAGATAAACATGAATAGCAATATGCATGATAAAAGAAATGAATGGGATTAAAATCTCAATTAAATTACAAGGCAAAAATACCTAGAACTAAAGGCTCCAGGAATCCCAGTGTTTACTGTAGTTGATTCTGTAGTACGACTGCCCTCTTCATCTGAAACATGAGCAACAGAGATTGCAGTATAAGAAGTCCGTTCTGAAGGATTGCTTCCAGAAGATCCTTGAGATGGTTGAGATAAATTTTGTCCGGAGCTTTGATAACGATTTTGATAACGACAGTAAAGAATGGGAAGTGTAGCAACACAACCAGATGCATAACCCGCGATCCATGCAAAAAGAGGAGCTTTGGGATTTTCATTACTGGAAATTGACAAGACAACAATAGATGCTATGATCTGACCCACAGTGACAACAAGCTCAACAGAAATCCATAGTCCAGAATTCAGTGGGCTTCTTCTGTGATGATCATATCCCTCACCTCTTCTTGTTGATGAGGAATTTGTAGAGTTTAACCTGGATGATGAAGATGAAGATGATTGATGTGTGGGAACTTGCATGCCAGCTGATGGTTGATCTTCCAAATGAGGTAAATGCATTTCATGATGTTGGTCATCTTGAGTAGAGCCGGATAAGTCATTACTACTTCTTGTAATGTCAATTACGTGCTGATGACCACTATGGGTTTCCGGCTGCTCCATCAGCAAAGGGTATTGATCGGTTTGGGTGATACTATTTGGTCCGAGAGAGGTAACATCCATGTATTTTAGTGAATCAAAGTAGAAGGCAATAAGGTAAGAGTGGTGGTGACTAGCTCTCCAACCTTTAGCTGCCTTCTTGTAGTTTTCGTACTGATCATGTATAAATCTACTCTAATATGCTGAATGAAGAAAACCAAGATCCTTGCAGCACTTAGAACCACACAATGTAGTAGGACTTTCTGTCCTGTTTAAATAATGACAGGAAGATAATGAATAGTTCATAAATTTAAATATTAATGGTGCTCAAGCAGGAAAAGTATAAGAATAATGTTTCTGTTCATTTCTTATAAATTCACACACCTGGCATTAGATAATCAGCTAGGAATGCTATAAAATGAAAGTAAAGTAGCAGCGTGAGTGATTTGACCACTTTCTAATAACAGATAACTTCTGTGCTGGTACATGAAGTAGACCTTGATATCAAAGAAGATAATTTCAAAATTCCTAGGAAATAATTGGCAAAATATCACAAAGACTTGGTAAGTGTGTGAAATCAGCATAACCTAAATGAAGAAACTGCATAAACCTGGCATCAGTCATTTGAGAAAGTCTCCTTCTAAATAGGCATAAAAATGATACCGTGAACTAAATCTTGATGCTTATAGAAGGGGCACTGAATCAAACAAGAAAGACAATTTTAAAAAGTCTTCCAGTTCAACCCAACAACTAAAACTTATAAAACCTAATCAAATGCAATCCATATTTCATAACAGCACTCTTAGCATTGCATCTATCCCACAGATGCAACAGAATGGATTAAAATAATCACACACTTAACACATCAGACCGATTATCTCGACACGGAATCTTAAAACAAGATTATTCAAATTAAGAAAGAAAATATCCCAAATCAAGGCAGCATGAAACCCAAGTAAAGGGGGAAAAAAGAAAAATTAAGTTCGTAGTTTAAAAAGATGAAGTTGGGACATTTCTTACGTGGAAAGTGTGAAGGAGAAAATCTGCACCAGATTCAACTGAAGAGTGAAAGAGAAGACTTCGAAGCTGGGTTTCGCTTGTATTCCTTCAGATTTACCATTTCTTGAGGAAAGAGAAAGAGGAAGCAGAGCACAAAACGTCAGCAAAATTTTGTTTTTCTTCTTGTGCTTCACTGCTTGCGGAAACACGCATCGGAAAGAGAAAGGGAAGGTGAAACGTTTAATCACTTGAGATGTTTCGATGACGTGGAGACATCTTTACCGTCAGATGTTGAGAAAGGTGTACCGTAACGAAGAGATCAAATCCAACGGTGAAAAATCATTTGATCGGACATAACATAGGAGCTATGGGACCGAAACTTTTTTATCAGGTCAACTTTATATAATTCCTTTTAAATATAATATTTTAATCCATTTTATCTATAACATTTATAATATTATAATATGTGTCCCTCAACTCCTTTAACTGATAAGCTTATCTATAGTCTAATATTATACTATAAGCTTTTTAAAAAATTGATCACATTTGTATTAATTTATCTAGCTTTCTTAGTATATCCAAATTAAATAAATAGCTTTTTATATTAAGTATGTGAGAAATGTATCTTTTCTTAATTTTGACTCTCGGCAACTAAAACTTTGACTGTCGGCGCCCCTGAATGTGTATACCACAAACTTGGTAATATAAATATTGAAGTGACGAAAAAATTTTCATATACCTTGAAAAATAAATTAAAAATAAAAATAAAATTAAGTCCAAAAAAGGAAAAAAAATGGTAATAGTATTATAAATATGCGAAACATGTTCAAAGTTTTACTTAATTACGTAAACTTCATTTGACCATTAAAAGCACTTCTACTTGATAAATGATGGTTTGGTGGTTTAAATTCTATAAATAAATAAATAAAAATATATATGTTAAGAATTGCATTAAATTGAACTTGATAATGTTTAAATATGACTTGTTATTTTGAATATCAAATAATTATATATATGTGAAAACACTTTCACTTATAACAAGTATATATAGGCATGGTAAATTACAATGAGGTGAGAGGCTCTTGAAATGTAGAGAAACTTGATTGTTTAACCAAAATTGACTTCACAAAGCTTTTGAAGACAAAAAAGGCATAGTGAGAAATAAATGAATAGGTCTGTACTTTTTAATTAATTAATTGTCTTGGGTTAAATAGAAATTCATAACAGTAACTTTCAACCTAAACAAACTAAGCTATCAACTACTTCTAAATATTAATTACTTATCAAAATACAGTAGTGCTTCTAAATGTGTATACCATAAGTAAACTTCGACACTACTTAATCAATAGTATTCCTCTAATCCATTATATAAGTCATTTTAACCAATTTATTATATCCAAGAAATAGTAATTAATTCATTAAATTTATCCTAAATTAAAGTAAATTGACAACTTTACCCATATCAATTAAATGATATTTTGAATCAGAGAGAAAAATACAATGAATTATATTTAAACATTAATTATAGGAGCAAAATTAACAAAAAATAAATATAAAAATATATATTGATTGCTCTCTAAATGAACTAAATTATAGACTGGAGGGAAAGGGAGTAGGTGATTTTGTTTTAATCATTGTGGTGTTTGGAATAGACGAATAACTTGTTAAATAATCCTTTGAAATTCTAAAAAGTTGGTGATGTTTGATATATCTGTTTAGACTCTGCATATTTAATTTTTTAAAACAAACAAGTCTTCTCATGAGTTGCATGGAATCTAATCTGATACTAATGGGCAATGGCACTATTTATGACTTATTAATTATTACATTTGGTCCGGGTTTATTGATAAATATAAAATCTTAATCAATTTTATCCTCCATATTTATATTTTAACAAATAACTAATTTCCATAATGTACTTAAATTAGTGAGTATATATTATATTAAAAACCACTAGTAGTGTAATAAGAAGAACTTGTTTTATATATTGATATATTGACGATACATTTTTTTCAATGTAGGGGCTTTTCAATAAGAGGAAAAGCTATTTTCTTATAAATATTGGATTTCATTTCCCCAGTTTCTGCGGATGCACCCCATTTTTCCAGAGTTCTGATTTTATTTTATTTTTTATTTTAAAAAAAAAAGAGTCAGGACTTTTTAAGTGCAAGCGTTAAATTATTTTTAAATTATTTTTTTTGTCTGTAGCATGTTTTGATAGTTATTAATTTTTGTTGTTGCAAAAATAATTCATTATTCTGTTTTTTCCTCTTTCAATATTTGATTTGAAAGTAAGGTTGTTTTTTTTAAAAAAAAAAAAAAATTGAGACAATTTAAGTTAATATTACCTTAATTTTAATATATCATCTTTTTTTCATATATTATTTGCATTAAACATTTAATATCATATTACTTTATAAAATATTAGTGTACTATTGAATCATTATTGTTTTTATTTTATTGAGAAAGGGTATTATAAAAAAGAATAATTAAAAAATACTTTTTGGGAACATATAAATATTTTATAAAAATGACTAAATAAACTTTTATATATTGATATATTATAATAAAGGACTTATTAAAGGTACTATTAGGCCACTAAATATAAGTGCATTTTAAAATGGGTAGTCCAAACATCAGTCCACCAAATTTTGAGGTATTAATTGCTACTTGGCTTGTGGGTTTGGGAGCTCATGAACGTGTTTTTTAAATATTTTTTGCAAGCCGACAAAAATCCTCTAACATATTTATTTTATAAATCATCAAAACACTCATAAAAGAGGAACTGGATTGCCTCAGAAGCCACATTCTCAAAATCTCTCAATAGCCTTAATTCTCAGCCATTAAATCAATCTAACATCCTATAGTGTGCCATAGAATCATGCTTTTTAAATTTCAAAAAATTTAAAAATCTGAACCATTTTTAGATAATTTTAAAATAAATATTCTTAATATTTTTTCAAGATTTAAAATAATTTTCAAGATTATGAAATATTTTTCAGTAGAACTTAGTACTCTAAAGTATCTTTTTTTAGTAGTGAGCCAAGACCCTAAAATATTTTTTAGAGATCCTCAATTAATTTTTAAAGATCATGAAATATTTTTCAGTAGCGGTCAGTGCCCTAAGTATTTTTCAGTCGCAATCAAAAAATATTTCAAAGTACTAAATGGTACTAAAAAGATACTTCAAGTTATTGACTCACTCTTGAAAAAAAGCGTTAAGACCTAAAGTATCTTATTAGTACCGAAATATTTCTTTAGGATCCTAAAAAAATATACTTTCGATACTAAAAATATACTTCAGGCTATTGAAAAATTCTACAAAGTACTAAAAAGTTTTTAAAATTTTTTAAAATTGAAGAAGCAGGATTGTGTGGCACACTATAAAATGTTAGATTGCTCTAATGGCTAGAAATTAAGGCTACTGAGAGATTCGGAGGATGTGACTTCTGAGGCAATCCGGTTCCTATAAAAAGCTAAAGGCAAACAAACACTGAATTCGCGCATATTTGACAAACCACAAAACTGAGGTTTTAAAATTTATTTTCCGTAAGTCGAGACAAAACTCATCTTACATACATATATACATCATAAATCATAAAAGCTATTCTCCAAAAGCTAATCTAAAGAAGTTCAGAAGCATTTTTCCACAATTAAGACAAAACTCTTCTCATATGCTCATAAAAATTCTTTTTAAAAACTAATCTAAAATATACCCAGTGCCCTTGTTATTCAAGGTGCACCTCCCAAGAAGAACAAACTAAAAAGTGTCAACAAAAAAGGCTACACATTATTCACGCGGGCCTTGCGGCTCTGCATGACTATATGGGCTAAGTAATAATGGGTTGGAATAAGATACCATTTTATTATTATCATTACCCTTTTTGGTTCGAATTATAATATAACATTTAAGGATTGATCTTGATTATAATTATAGGATAAATTTATAATTTTTGTCAATTCCTTCCCAAAACAACCCTATTAATATTTTCTCAATAATAATTAAATAAAATAATAATTTAATAATTCATTTATATATTTTATAAAGTGAGTAATGCTTGGAATTCATTAAGTCACATACACCTCAATTCTATTACTTTTTTGTTTTTTTTTCAATAAATAAGTTTTGAGCAATTTTTTTCATATTTAATAATGACATCACTATTAAATTATACTTCCAACCTCCAAGAGTAGGTAGGAAGTTGTTGAGGGAGATCAACAACGGTGGACGGTGAGAGCTCGGAGAAGTTATGTGTAAGGTAGTAGAAGTCCAATAAAGAACAGAGAATCGAAGTAACTATATGCCATTTTAAATTTTAAATAAGGGCATTTTGAGAAAACAAATATAATTAACTAATTTAACTACTATCATTAATCTCTTTAAATTTAGATAAATATGCCCTATAATTAGGACTAGATGGAGTATTTCTTTTGTTGCTCACCTGGATTCGACTAATCTGAATTTCACCCCACGTGGAGCTCACGTCATGGGAGAAGAACTCCCACCATTTTCTCTATTCTTATGCCTTGAACCGAGGACATAATTAAGGGAGAGCAGATCTTTTTTCATTTGCTTCCAATCGATATTGATACCATTTTACCATTATAGTCTCACATTAATCTAAGCATCTAGGCTTTGGCCCAACAAAAACAAAGTATCTAGCACCTTGTATGAGGGTGGGTGTTTTTTCCAAAAAAGTATGTGGGTGGGGGTCACGGCGTGTATAAATATATACTCATTTAATTCTAAATATAAAACATATTTATTTTGTTAGATTAGTTAATATAAATTTTTTTAAGAAGGGTTCATGGGCAATTTTTCCCCTGAAGTGTCAAAAAGAGAGAAATTTTGCCTCCACTACTATCCCAGTTAACTTTGAGCATTAGTTGATCAAATATGATGAGCTAATAATTTACATGACATCCACATCATTTTTATTAAGGTAGAAATTTTCCTTAGAATTGCATATGTCATATATTTCATTTTTTTCAAAATTAATTTATAATTTCTAGGACAAATTTCCACCTTAACAAAAATGATATAGATGACATGTAGGACTTTCGATCAAAAGTATATTTGACCAACTAACGGTTAGAATTAACTAGGATAACGATGAGGGCAAAATTTCCCCTTAACCTTTTTCTAAAACTCCCTAATTATCTTCTTTATTGCCCATATCTCACTCTTACTATTATATTATTAAGAGAGCATCGATAAGGGTAATTTTAAAAAGGGTTATATGCCAGTTTTGCCATGAAAGTTGTTACGGACCGGCCCAAAAGCCCCAAGTCCATAGCACGGCCCAAGCGGAGCTAGGAGGCGTAATCCGCTAATCATTGCAGGAGATCCGGAAATCCCGGCTAGGTAGAATCCACCCCTATCATAACGGCCTACCGAGATACACGCCCCATTAATGACACGTCCCATTAATGACACATCCCGGATATACGCCCCATTAATGACACGTCCCATTAATGGCGTATCATCCGATATCCGCCCCATTAATGGCCCACCATTAATGACGTGCCGGATATCGCACCGCACACCTCTATAAATACGAGAGGGCGAGGTAACAAGGTGCACACATTCTAACCTAGACTATTTACATACGGTCTCACTTTGCACACACACCACCCTTTGTCATGGGTGTACAGTGATCCTACGCTCTCCTGGTTATCTCCTCCATAGATATCCAGGCCAGCCTATTCATCCAAGATCAACATACTAGCCCTCGGCTGGACATCTGTGTTCTATATCAGAACAAAAGTATTGGTAGGAAGCATTTAACACTCGAAAGCTTTTTTGGTATTATTTTTGCTTCGGAAGTTTACAAATATAGCATTGCCCATCGGTTGATTTTAATTGTTGGATTATTACTCTTCTTTATAAACTTTTAGAGCAAATTTGCTCCTAAAAAAAAATTTTATGGCATATTTGTTCATTTTTGTAAACTTCCGGCCAAAAATGATATCCAAAAAATTTTCGAGTATTGAATGCTTCCTAGCCAATACTTCCATGACAAAAATGGTATCTAACCCTTTTAAAAAACATTGATAAATATGTCTGACTGAAATCAACTATTCAATTAATTCCTACATTAAAAATATGATGACCGTAGAATTTGATACTTTGAAGTTGAAAGGTTTGATTTTTCAATGTGTACAAGTTATCTATCAATAAGATATTCATGTTGGAAATATGATTCACCCTATTGTAAAATTTGATACTTTGAAGTTGAAAGGTTTGATTTTTCAATTTACAAGTTATCTATCAATAAGATATTCATGTTGGAAATATGATTCGCCCTATTGCATGGCATGAGGTTTTTTTTTTTTTTTTTTTTTAATCCATTCACCCTAGTTGAAACTTTTGATTTTATATTCAAACGGTCAAATTAAAGTTTCATCTATCTGACGTTTGTACGCTTATTATTAACTAAACCAATTTTTATTCATGGGTTAATTTTACCCTCATACTACCTCATATCTTTAATATATATAAGATCAAGTTTATTGATAACTAAGGACTTGTTTGGATGGGTTTTTTTTAATTTAAAAAAAAAAAAAAGTTTTTTTAATGCAAAAAAAATGTTTTTTTTATTAATTTATGTGTTTTGATGTTTTTTTTTTTTTTTAAAAGTAAAAGTCACAAAAAAAAGTTAAAATGTTTTTTTTAAAAAGGTCCAATTTAGAACTTAAAAAAAAAATTTTTTTTTTTAAAAAAAAACCCCTTCAAACGAACCCTAAATCAATTAAAGACAGGATGAATAACTTTTTTTCATACGAAGATGAATAACTTTATCACAACCAACAACACAAAGGCCTTAATTGCAAATAAATAGACGTGTTCCTCTAGTGATGCCCAATTCAAAGTTCTATATGTGTGTATTTTGCCAACAAAGGTCTATATATATATTAACTCATCAAAGAAAATATCTATATTTATAAATAAATATAAAATAATACTAAAAAAAACATTATTCATAAGCTTTGAATAATACAACTTATTTAGTAGACTCTTTGTAAAGACCGACAACATTAATTTTCTTTCTTGATAGTATTAATTGGTTTTCCAGATAGAGACATAGAGTAATGAAAAGCAAGTAATTCGGATAGAATCTATCTATTTATTACTCGTATTATATCATTAGAAAAGCCTTAGAAAAAGTAAGAAAACGGAGTTAATATATTGATTTTATTACAGGGCTTTAAATTAAACGGTATTAACATTATGGTAAACAGTTTTCCTTCCCTATTGCATTTGCAGAATTTTAATGCGAGATTTCCATTGATTACATATTTTCATCAACAATTATATATTTGTGACATACACTTATCAATGATCCATAGAAACTTTGCTGAGGAAATTTTGATGTTTAATAGTATTAAATTTAAATCTCAAAAATTTTGTTTTAAAATTTAACAATTTTCAATATATTTTATAATATGAAAAAAATACCCTTAAATAAATTTGGTTTTTGTTCCTCAGGCAAATTAACTCTTATATTATTCTACTTTGGGTTAGTTTTCTTTTAAAATAACTCTTGTTCTCATATACCATACTTATCATTTGATTATAATGTCTCTAATCGACTAGCATAGTATGTAGAAAAAAAATGTAAAGGATGATTGACAAACCCTTAAATTAAAATCATTTATTCTAATTGGCAAAATAATATTTTGGATATTCTATTACACCGTCCCGTGTGATTCACGGAGGAGAATGCCTAGTTATTATATATCACACGAGGGAGGGAAAAGCCTTCTTAATAGCGAAAATTACCACAGGTCCCAAGGATAACATACAATTAGATCCCTTCAAATGATTAAATTACACAGAAGTCCCTAGGGACTTGTGTAATTATTTGTGAATGCAAAATTACCATTTTATTATTTCGACTTCAGGAGGCTATTTACATCAACAAATCTTGCTATATTAACAACAGAAAAAACATATTTTAACAACAACTTTTGAAAACCTGGATTTTTTTATCTATCACGTCTAGAGGCTATTTACAACAACAAATGCTATATTAATAATGAAAAAAGCATATTTTAACAACAACTTTTGAAAACCTAGAATTTGTTATTCGACTTTCGAGAGGCTATTTACAACAATAAATGCTATATTAACAGCCGGAAAAAACATATTTTAACAACAACTTTTGAAAACCCTGGAATTTGTCATTTCGACTTCGAGGCTATTTACAACAACAAATGCTATATTAATAACAGAAAAAATCATATTTTAACAACAACTTTTGAAAACCTGGAATTTGTCATTTCGACTTCCGAGGCTATTTACAACAACAAATGCTATATTAATAACAGAAAAATCATATTTTAACAACAACTTTTGAAAACCTGGAATTTGTTATTTCTGACTTCCAGAGGCTATTTACAACAACAAATGCTATATTTACAACAGAAAAAGCATATATTTACAATAATCTTTGAAAACTTTTGCAGATTCCCCAATATGTACAAAGTAAAACATGTTTCTGATTTTTCATATTCTGGAGACACATACAGCTATAGATTTCATAAAAGTAGAACAAGTGCAAGCCACAATCGGACCCTTTACGTCAATGGAAGCTAACTTCATAATCAGCCTCGGAGACAAAGCTCATGTGCCCATCGTAACATTTTCAGCAACAAGTCCTTCTCTTGCTTCCCTTCAGAGTCCATATTTCTTTCGAGCTGCACAAAACGATGCAGCCCAAGTGAACGCCATTGGAGGAATCGTCCAAGCTTTAGGGTGTAAAAACGTGGTGCCCATTTACACAGGCAACGATTACGGGAAAGAGCAGTAGAAGAAGGAGAGAGGAAAGAGAGAAGAAAAAGGGAGGAGAGGAGAGAGACAGGGAGAGAGAAGTAGAAGAAGGAGAGAGGAAAGAGAGAAGAAAAAGGGAGAGAGGAGAGAGACAGGAGAGTGGGAAGGTCAAAATGGTAATTTTACATTCACAAATAATTACAACCAGGTCCCTTGAGACTTCTGTGTAATTTCATGATTTCAAGGGACTTTATTGTGATTGATTCCCTTCCTCAGGACCTGAGCGTAATTTTCCCTTCTTAATACTACATCGGTTCCTTTTCTTTTTCATAATCTTTTGGGTCATCCAGCGTCGGCATTTTCATAGATCATATCACTAGATATCAAAAACCGACTAATTCAGATCGAGACTTTCCGATCAGGATGCCTTCTATAGAAGTTTGTTTTGAACAATTTGAGATTCAAACTTAATTCACTCACTTTATAATTTAATTTATCTATCACTACACCAAGTACCTTTAGGTACATCCAATTTTAAAATAAGAGCTATTTGAATGGTTGATTTTGATCCTAAATACAATATCTCAATCAACCTTGCTTCCATATTTATCATTTTTCTCTCTCTAAACTAACCCGGGCACATGTCAAGGAAATTTGCATTAAGAGATAGTTTCAATGCAAACAATTTAATAGGACGTTTTAGAGAAACCAACACACATTTTAATCATATACATAATTTAAGTAACTTCCTTAATCTACCAAAATTAGTTAAGGGCTAGTTTGGATAGCTAGTTAGAGTTTTTAAAAGTGGCTTTTCAACCATTAGTATATGAAGTAGGTATGTAGGATTTTTCTTTGACTTGCGTAAATGTACTTATGGTAAGACAATAAGCAACTTATATTTAAATAAGCATCAAGGGGTTTTTTTAGTAAGTAGACGCTTATATTTTCATTTGGGAAAATTGCATCTAAGTCTCAAACAAAAGAAAGTATGATAGAAAGATTCCTTTAAATCTCAAATTTGTAATGAAGTCTTGTGGGTCATTTTTGTATTATATTTAAAATATGAAATGTCCAAAATAATCCCATTGATTAAATAGAGAGGAGTGATTGTGTATCATTAATGGTATTTTGGACTTTTTCACATTTAAAATATATTACACAAATGTCCCACAAAACTTCATTTTAAATTTGAGATTTCAAGGGATAGTTTTGTCATGTTGCTTGTTTAGGACTTAGATGCGATGTTCTCTAATTATTTTTGGGAAAATTACGCAGTTGGTCCCAAGGATGACAAAAAAATACAATTAGGTCCATTAGGGACTTTCGTACTTATTTTTGAATGTAAAATTACCATTTTGTTATTTCGATTTCTAGAGGCTATTTACAACAACAAATGCTATATTAACAGCAGAAAAAGCATATTTTAACAACAACTTTTGAAAACCTGGATTTTTTCATCTATCACGTCCAGAGGCTATTTACAACAACAAATGCTATATTAACAACAGAAAAAGCATATATTAACAACAACTTTTGAAAACCGGAATTTGTTATTTCCGACTTCGGAGAGGCTATTTACAACAACAAATGTTATATTCGAAAAAGCATATTTTAACAACAACTTTTGAAAACCTGGAATTTGTTATTTTCGACTTCCGGAGGTTATTTACAACAACAAATGCTATATTTACAATAAAAAGCATATATTTACAACAACCTTTGAAAACTTTTGTAGATTCCCCAATATTTCAAACATGTTTCGATTTTCATATTCGGAGAAAAATAGATCTCATAAAAGTAGAACAAGTGCAAGCCATAATAGACCTTTTACGTCAATGGAAGCTAACTTCAGAATCGGCCTCGGAGACAAAGCTCATGTGCCCATCGTAACATTTTCGACAACAAGTCCTTCTCTTGCTTCCTTCGGAGTCCATATTTTTTCGAGCTGCACAAAACGATGCAACTCAAGTGAACGCCATTGGAGCAATTGTCCAAGCTTCAGGGTGAAAAAATGTGGTGCCCATTTACACGGCAACGATTACGGGAAAGAGGAGTAGAAGAAGGAGAGAGGAAAGAGAGAAGAAAAAGGACAGAGGAGAGAGGAAAGAGAGAAGAAAAAGGGAGACAGGGAGAGAGACAGGAGAGAGGGAAGGTCAAAATGGTAATTTTACATTAAAAAATAATTACAAGGGTTCCTTGGGATAAATTTCATGATTTTAAGGAGAACTTTATTGTGATTAATTCCCTTCCTTGAGACTTGAGCGTAATTTTCCCATTATTTTTTCCATGTACCATGCGCAAACTGTGGGCGCGGGTTCTTCTTCGAGTAATAAAGGTAAACGCGTAGAAAGGGCAAAAATGGGGGCATTTGTCTAAAATCTGCGCGTTGTGTTCTCTACGACGGGACACATGGGCCATGCCGAGTGGCAAACACGCAATCCGGCCCAAGCCCATATTTGGGCCCACTTATTTGTTTTTTGCAATTATCATTTAAGCACACGGATAAATTTCTCTCTCTCTCTCTCTCTCTCTCTCTTTTTGATAAGTCGGATAAATTTCTCTTCAATTATTCATTTGCTTGCTTTTGTCGGCACCTTTTACATTTCCCCTTTCCAATCATATTTTTGCTAATTACTAATATTTCTCTCTTCAACTTTTTATTAATGTAAAATTAACCACATTATATATATATATATATATATTTTTATATATATCTCTCTCTCTCTTTGCGTAGTGCATTCGGTGTCCCCGGGCAAGACATCTTTCAGGCATATCAACAGCCCTAGACTAATCCGAATCGAGAACGGGTTGGCTCTTTTCAGGGGAAAGCCTCTACCACCCACGCACGCTACATTACCAAGTTCCGAACTCAAGATCTATGATTAAGCTAGGATAGTTTTTACCAGCTGACCTAAGCATCTGATGGTAAATATATTTATCTCTTACATGTATGATTTTGCCAATAGTTGAAGCACGTCCCCCTCATTAGTCAGTACCATATTGATTTGGACCAAAAGTACCGTTTTCATGATTGAGTGGAGTTGAACTAGAGTTGAGTCGTTATTGAATCAAAAGTCTGAAATTAAAAACGTGCCAAAAAATTGAAAAAAGATATTACCCTCTCAAAACACGCAATCAAAACACGCAATATTTTAGATCATTTCTAAGGCGATGGTGTTTTTTCATTGAAAACTTCATACCTTGTGGTGTTATTATGTTGACAATTAGACTTATTATAAATTTATTTCTTCTATATATTATCGTGTGTGTGTGTATATATATATTCATATAATTACTTGTTATTAATTTTTATTTAATTATTATGTTATCAATTTAACCGCTGGTTTAATCGGTTGAACTAGAAAAACTGAGACCCACTGGCTTTTCTGATTTGATATATTGTCTAACTTTTGAAACATTATTGTTTATGAACAATTTTGATGAAGGAGTCACAGTTGATAATTATAAAAGATTATATATTTTGTTATAAATTATAAATTTTATATTTCATTTGCGAATACACACACTGACACACGCATATTATCAGCATATGTGTATTTCACTTTGATTAACAGCATGTGACCAGAATAAATTGTGTCTTGCTCCAACTTTACAAATTTTCAAAGTTTCTACTTCCAATGCTAGTTTCTTCGATCTGAAGAAAAAGATCATGATAGTATATATATCTACTATTCAATTTGGTATGCTTTCTGTTTGTAATGTTGTTACATACTCGAATTGGTTCTGTGCTGTTTGATGTTAGAATGATATATTCTACTTTTGGAAAAAAACAGAAAAGAAAATAGGAAACAAATTTTCAAATGCTATTGTTAAGAATTGATGAGTCTTTGATTTTTTCCTATTAGTTATTGATGATTGCAAATTTCTTAAATAGATATATAATATTTAATTATAATTATTATAATATTTGATTTATTGCGTAATTAAGGAATTTGAGATCATTAGCGAATAGATATAAATTAAAGCAGGTACGTAGATCGAGAATCAAAAGAAGCGTAGAAACGATTGAATCATTACTGTGTGCATATATATTGAGCAATCATTGTAATATATGGAAATAGTTGTGAGGAATGTTGTGGGACTCACGAGTTCAAACAAATTTATGATAATAAGGTAAACTTATAAGAGTTTATTTTTATTTTTAAATAAATATTAATAATGTATAATTAAATAATCAAAATATAAAAAAAAAAAAAAATTTGATTTAAATATTTTTTAAATTCAAATAATTAAAAGTAAATCCATCAACTTTCATAATTTATCATATTTAATAAAAAAATTTCTATAAAATTTATATTTAAAGCTTTTGAATATAATCAAATCAAATAAGTTAACACGAGTTTATAGACGAGTTAACACGATTTTATACGCTGGAAACTTAAAAATGGTACATCGGTATATTAACTCATGAGTTTAACCGAATTTACAACTATAAGGAATTTACTAATTACTCGACTCGATTTAGTAAGCTAAAAAGGTAAAAACGTTAAACTCGAGAGAGTTAACTCGCGAGTTTGACAATAATGCATGTGAGCTTACTAAGTTACTATATGTCTATATCCACTACCTAGTTAACTGAGAGTAATCTTAGAGTTTTTTTTTTTTTTTTTTTTTTTTTTTTTTTTTTTTTTTTTTTTTTGTAAATTACTATCATTTGTATTAATTATGGATAAGTTATGTGAAATCTTATTTCATTATTTGTTTTGTACTATTTCCGCTAACGAAATCTTATACTAAGGACCATATGTACGTAGCATGAATTTTGGATTAGTTAAGAATCATGAGAGAATATAGTAAGTTGTTAGTGAGTTCAGTATGAAACTTTTATGATTGTAATAAATTGATTATATATAGTGAAAAAGTCTCTTTGATATGATAAAGGGAATATATATCTGGCAAAAAAAGAAAAAGATCAAGGCACCCCCCACACACACACATTATACACACCCTCTCCTTCCCTATCTTTTACTTTCAGTCGTCTATATTTATCACACACAATTTCAATTATCAATAACAAAATTTCTCTGACATTGATATTCTACTATTTGAGAGATATAATTATATAAACACAATGATAATTCCCAACCTACACCTCCACGATGATCTTAAAAGATTATGCTACCTCCTATTTTTAATTATATGACCCAATTGATATATTAATTTGGGAAAGAAGCTAAGTAAATTATCTAATTATAGAATATGTTATAGATCTCTCTGAAATATTTATGTGTATCATTAACTATATATATATATATATATATATATAGAGTAACAGGCTAACAGCTCAAACGCTCGCTTGTGGATATTGTCCACTTTGGCAGATAAGGCCTCACGGTTTTGTTTTCGGTTGAGTTTCGTTAGGCCCATTAAAATGCATTCACAAGGAAAAGGTTTTTGCACCTTTATAGCTGTGCGTGTATCTCTCTCTCTCTCTCTATATAACTTTATTACGAATAAACCGCTCTCCCTGCGTGAAAGCTTCCTCCTCCTAGTGAGTGTTCTTGGTTCTTGGTGAACCCTCCTTTGTGGCTCTCGTTGATCTGTGTCCTTGTCTTGTCTTCCATCTCAATTTCTTTCCTTTCCTCTGTGTATTCTGGTGTGTGGGGTGCCTTTGTAGTGTGTGGAGGTATGGATGTCGGCCAGTGCAATGGTCCTCAGAGAATGAAACAAGTGCTTTTGGATTTGGAGAGTGAACCTGAAATATGTGGTGGTACGTTAGTAGGGAAGATATTTACTAGTAAAAAATTGAACACTCCAGCAGTCATTACCATGGTTAAGAAGGGGTGGTAGCTTGATGAAGACTTGGAGGTCCATGTTCTCGACAGTAACCAGCTTATCTTCGGTTTCATTTTCAGAACGTCAATGACTTTGCTCGTATTCTTAAGGGAAGGCCGTGGTCGATCCAGGGGTTCCTTCTTAATCTCCATGTTTGGGATAATTATATGCTCCTCAAAGATGTCAACTTTGACGAGGCGCCCGACTGGGTACAATTTCATGGCCTCCCGCTTGAAGCTTTTACCAATGCTAATGCGAAGATACTCGGTGATTCAGTAGGGAAAGCGGTTATGTTTGAGAAACCATTGATGGATGGTCAAATTGATAGAAGCTTTGTTAGAGTGCGTTCCCTCATCAGCTTGGAATGTCCTCTTATCTCTGGTTTTTGGATTCCTCGCAAGGAGAAGGAACTCGCTTGGGTTACAGTTAAGTATGAGAGGTTGCAAAACCTCTACTATTTCTATGGACGTATAGGGCACGACGGCCGGCGGTGTATGGAGGTTATGGCTCGCAAACAGGGGAGTGATGTGGTGAAGGAGTTTGGGAACTGGCTTAGTACTCTAGCGGTGCGAACTACTGAAGAGGTTTTGGAGGTATGTATGGTGGAGTGGTGTGAAGCTCCTTTCATCGATAAAGAAGCTCCTAGCTTCCATTGCAGGAGTTAGACCTCTAGCTCGTCGGAAAAACCAGTCGACGATGACGATGCACTCAAGGAATATGATATAAGCAAGGAGGCTTGGACTGGTGGTAGTAGTCTTTCAGTGAGAGTTCGATTGCCGGTCGTTTCACCCTCTGCCTGTCGTGATTCTTTGTCTGACGGTGTGCTCACGCAAACGGCGACGAGGCTACTCCAATGTACGACGAGTTCAATGGGCGTTTATGGGCCCAAGGATATTTAGAAGCTTTCTGCGCCCGAGCCATCTCTAAATTTGCAAGTATTGTCTCAGTCAACGCCAAAGGTGGGCCAGGTGAAGGTGACAGAGGCTGCAGATGTCGACGTTAGCAAAGAGAGTGTGCTACATGGGATGCTAAATGGGCCTGCATGTATGGATGCATGGGAGTCTCCAGCTGGATCTTTTTTGGCGGATTGTGGGGAGGATTTTGGGCTACCAAGTGTGGGCCGAGAGGTTACTTTGGGGAGTTCCATGCGCCGAGCCATGGGTTCAATTGGGCTTGATGTGTTAATTGATAGGAGTGGGCCTAATTCTATTTTAAAAGGAACTCTAGCCCATTAATTGAAGGGCCAATAATCATTCCTACTTTGATGAATTGACCAGAAACCACTAGTCACTGTATCTCCTCTGCCAAGGACCATTCAGCGGTGGTTGGGTTTGGTTTACCTATAGAAGCGGGTCCAGTCAACCATGTTCATTCCCAACCATACATTGTTGAATATCCTAGTCAGGATGAGCTACAAATTAATCCTATTATCCCCTCCAATGGGCTTTCTCCTATCTCAGCTATGTCTTTTTGTTTGAAAAGTATTGATCTCAAGAGATCCTTGGAGGATGACCCTAATTCGGTGGAGCGAATTAAATGTAGAAAGTTAAATTTTGATTCAATTGAGGAACCAATTCAAGGCAAAAAAGTTGTGGGGAAGTTACAAAAAGAGCATAGGAGGAGCTTTCGATCGGTTAAAAAGTATCTTCGCCATTATGGAAAGGAAGAGCATCTGGGTATGTCTAGTAATATGAATTTGCCTGCCGAGATTGATTTTCCTGATAGCTAGTTGATTGTTGGTAGTGAACAGGATATGGAGCATGACTCTTTTTTGTCATACAGCCCCAATGGCTGGATGAAACTAGCCACTGGTGCGCCATGAATCTATTAGCCTGGAACTGTCAAGGCTTGGGGGTTGCCTTGATAGTCAGAAATTTGAGGGAAGAATGTTTCCGAAAAAAACCCCACTTAGTCTTCCTAATGGAGACTAAGCAGAAGGCGAGTGTAGTGAGGAAAGTGAGGTAGAGATGTGATTTTAGTGAGGAATGGATGGTTAACCCTATGGGGAGGAGTGGCGGGCTAGCATTATGGTGATCAGATGTGCTTACAGTTAATATCCTATACTCGTCGCCTAATATTATTCATACCAGTGTGGGGTCTGGGACCTTATCGACTCTAGCTTATATTACTTTTATCTGTGGCCCTACTGATGAAGAGGAAAGAATGTTATGTTGGCAAGAGGTTCGAAGAATTAGCAACACAATCAGAGACTCCTAGATGTGTATTGGGGATTTTAATGATATCTTTTCTCAACATGAGAAGAGTGGGGGTCACCCTAGACCCTAAAGGAAGATCCTTAATTTCAAATGTTTTGTGGCTGATTGAGAACTTAAAGATTTGGGTTACAAAGGACCCATTATTAGTTGGTGTAATAATCGTGAGTACTTGGATACAATTCATGAGCGAATTGATAGGGCCTTGGGTAATGTGCGATTGAGAGAGCAGTTTCCGTGTCTCCAGGTTTTTAATGTTGACCCATTCGGATCTGACCATCACCTCTTGTTCATCTGTTTTCAATATGAAAATCGTCTGCAAAGACAAACTTTTCGTTTCGAATCTGTTTGGGCTTCTCATGGGAATTTTCTTGAGGTAATCAAGGGGTGTCGGCGGAATTTTTGCGATCAGGACCACTCGGTACTAGAAACTTTTGTGAGCAACCTGAAGTGTTGTATGCAGAGGTTAATTGCTTGGAGTAGGAAGGAGTTTCCTAATAGTGGGAAGACTATTGAGCTGCTAAAGACCCATCCGGCTAAGTTGACTCAGGAAATTCAAACCCCGGATATTTCTAAAGGGATTGCGGAGGTAGAAGGACAACTAGACCAATTATTAGAGCGTGAAGAACAATATTGGTGGCAACGATCTCAGATTAACTGGCTAGATGCTAGTGACAAGAACTCACAATTTTTTTCATATTTCCACTATCAAGAGGAGGCAGTAGAACATAATCTCATGTATTGGAAATGATGAGGGCAATTGGTTGTATGAGAAAGATGCTATCTCAGATAATATTGCTAACTTTTTTAAGGATCTATTTACCACTTCTGGTACACGACCAATGGACACAGTCTTGGGTTTCATTGAGCCTACTATTTCACCTAATATGAACCGTAGCCTTTTGCTTCCAATTTCTACGGAGGAGATTAAAGCACAGCCTTTAGTCTTGGGACTACAAAAGCACCGGGACCTGATTGTTTTTGGGTAAATTTTATCATTCCTCTTGGTTTGAAATTGGTGAGTCTGTTTGTAGTTTGGTTAAAGATTTTTTTGCAGGTCATCTAGTGCTTAATGATTTAAATTCAACTAATATCACTCTTATTCCTAAATTGCAAAAGCCTGAGCATGTTTCTCAGTTCCGCCCTATTGGCATGTGTAATTTCTCTTATAAGATCATTTCTAAAATCATGGCCAATAGAATGCGGCCCTTACTTGATACTTGTATTTCACAAAACCAGAGTGCCTTTGTCCTAGATCGGTGTATTCATGATAATATTATTATAGCCAATGAGGTATATCATTATCTTCGTCGCAAGAAAACTTCAGGTAAGTTTGAATTTGTTCTTAAAATGGATATGAGCAAAGCATATGATAGGGTATAGTGGAATTTTCTGGAAAATGTGCTGTTAAGATTTGGTTTCTGTATAAAGTGGGTGTCTCTTTTGATGAAATGTGTTTGCTCTCTTAGTTTGAATATTTGTTTATCAGGTGAGAAAGTGAGTTCCTTTACTCCGAGCCGGGGCATTCGTAGGGAGATCCCCTCTCTCCATATCTTTTCATCATTATTGCTGAAGTTCTCTCCATTATGATTAGATAGAGCCAAATGGATAATTTTATTAAGGGCGTCAAATTGAGTCACAGTTGCCCTGAACTTACTTACAGTTTCTTTGTTGACGATGCTCTTTTGTACATGCGTGCATCTCAACGCAACTGTAACCATTTGGCTGATATCTTGAAGATGTATTGTACTGCCTCTGGTCAGGTCATCAATCTGGATAAATCGAGTATCCTTTTTTTTTCTAATACCCCTGATGATGTTAAAAATATGGTGGGAAGAAGCTTGGGTATTCCTATGACAGATGACCCAGGTAGGTACCTTGGTATTTCGAGTATATGGGGAAAACTAAGCATTAGGCGCTGGCTTATGTTTGAAAACGCATTGCCAATAAAATTCAAGGATGAGGTCATTCTCGTCTTTCCTTTGCTGGGCGTGATGTGATGATTAAAGCGGTTTTCTAGGCTATCCCTACTTATCCTATGAACGTTTTCAAGTTCCCGGCCAAGACATGTAGAGAAATTAACAGTCTTATTGCTAATTTTTGGTGGAGTTGTACTATTTCTAGTGGAACTAGACATTGGAAAGCATGGCGGTCTTTAACTACAGCTAAGTGTACTGGTGGAATGTGTTTTCAAGATCTTCTTGTCATGAATGATGCTCTTCTAGCTAAAACTGCATGGAGACTGCTGATGAACCCCAACGACCTGTGGGCTAGGGTCTTGAAAAGCGTGTATTTTCCCAAAAATGGTTTCATGAAGGCAGGTAAAGGCATAAAGCCTCGTGGTGTTGGTTTAGCATTTTGGATGGTAGAGATTTTCTCCTAAAAGACTTGCGTTGGGATGTTAGAAATGGCGCTGCAATCAAAATCTGGGATGATATATGGGTTCCACATGTTGATTTCCTGAAGAAGCCCAGTAATCTAAATGATCCTACTATTATAGAGGGCAGAGTTTGTGATCTTATTGTCAACGGAAAGTGGGACCTGAATCTCATTGACCAGTATGTATCGCCGGAAGTCAAGAGTGCTATATATGAGATCGACATCCCATCTAATGGGTTGGCTGATAAATTAGTGTGGACTAGTACTAAGAACAGTGTGTATTCTGTGAAAGGGGGGTATCATAACAGTAAAGAGAACATGCTTTCCAAAGGCAACAAGGCTGGGTCTTCAATTGTTATTGCCTCTTCCTGCTGGAAGTCGATTTGGAAGATTCAGATCATCCCAAGAGTACAACATTTCATTTGGCGGATACTAATTAATGCTGTTGCTACCAATGATGCCCTTACCGGAGAAAGAGATCACAAAGTAACACTTGTCCAGTTTGTTCTATGCTGTGGAGACGGTGGAGCACTTGTTTTTCCATTGTTCCTGGACTAGGTGTGTTTGGTTTGGGTGTTCTCTCGGTGCAAAGTTGGATGTTGCTAGTATTTCGAATTTCAACGCTTGGTGGATTCAACTCACAGGTATGGCTTTCTTAAGTAAGCAAAACCTCTCATTAATTTGTTGGATCTTATGGTTTATTTGGAAACAGAAATAATTTGGTTTTTAATCATAAAGATCCTAACCCTATTGATGTCATTGAATGTGCGAGGAAAAACAATTTTGACTTCTAGGTAAATTGCGATAAAAAGCACAGAAATCTGGAGGGCCAAAGGGTTGTTCCTACTCATCTAGCTTTTTGGTCCCCTCCATCTGTTGGCAAGCTCAAATATAACTGTGATGGGGGCTTTTCAGCTAATATGACTGGTGCTGCTATCGGAGTTATCTGTAGGGATCATTTTGGTGATTTCAAATGGGTTTTTGTGGATAAGCTAAAATCCATCTCTGCATTTATGACTGAAGCTTTAGCTCTGAAGAGGGCATTGATGCTCGTTGTTGATCTAGATCATGATAATGTGGTCTTTGAAACTGATTGTCTCTCACTTCTTGAATGTGTTGATGCCAAATCCCCAGATATGGTTGATTGGAGGAGTAGGAGCATTATTTTTGATATTATTTATCTTTTGGCGACCAAGGTTGGGTTCTCTATGTCATTTACCCCAAGGAGGGGGTAATTGTGCCGCTGACTTAGTTGCAGCTAATGCTTATAAAGGGGTGTGCCCTATAGGGTGGGTCTTACAACCAACACCTTCTTTGCTATCTCTTCTAGCCTTGGATTCCCAAAAGGCGGATGCTGTTCCTCATGATGCTTCTTCCCCCAATCACTCATTGAATGGTGATTGTTTGTAGTTTGCTTTGTTTGAGTGTATTCTATTTCTTGTATTTCTTAATTGTGTTCTTTCCTTTGATGTTGTGTATCTTCTTGTTATGTCCCGTCTCTGTTATTGGGATTGTAATCTTTTGAAGTATTAATGTAAGTATCCTTTGTCCAAAAAAAAAAAAAAAAAAAAAAAAAAAACTTTATTTGATGTATTAGTGGTAGTTTCTTGTAAAAAATGGCTGGATGATACCGGTAGAAAAAAACGGACAGATGGGAGTAGTAGTCTTTTAGTTAGTGGTGAAAGCAGGCTAAAGATGCTGCATTGAATTTTTTTAAAATATAGGAAATAAATTATTTTCTGGATATAATTAAAAAAGAAGTGTGATACAATCTGCCAAGGGTATGTTTCCAGCACAGTAATAAAAACAAAACAAAGTAATAAACTGAGGAATTTGGTGCTCGTTCTATCCTTCAGCTGCTTGTCATTTTCAGCACATTTTCGCAGTAATTTCTTTTCTATAAATTTTCCTGCAAATAAAAATTTAAAACAAGGTGTTTGATGAGGCCACGTAACCCTATATGTCCCCGTTAATGCTACTTGTGTAAAGAAAACCAAAATCGTGGACAAATGTAAATCAAATACAACGGTTTCTGGCTGTAAAAAACCTTGTGATCTTTTTGTTGATATATATATGTAATTTTTTATAAATTGAATAATGCGTAATTTTTTTTTCATAGATATATATTTAAGTTGTGAAAATGAAAATTGAGCAAACTATTATTTAATTTAATGAAACTTAGAATTTTATATTAATTTTAAAAATAGAATAGGGAAGAAAATGAAGGAGGGAATGCCAAAGATTTTATTGGGGGCATTTTAGTACTTTTAATTTTATATTTTTATTTTAATTCTTCTAAATAATTACAATTTTTATGATCCTTCTTTATAAATATCTTTTCCTCTAGGTTTTTCATTCTAATTTTCCGTAGAATATTTGATTTATTGCATAATTAAGGAATTTGAGATCAGCAGCAAATATATATAAATTTAAGCAGGTAGATCGAGAATCAAAATAGAAAGGAGCGTAGAAACGATTGAATCATTACTGTGTGCATTTATGTTGAGCAATCAATGTAATTTATGGAAATACAAGTGAACTTACTAAGTTATTACTATATCCACTACCTAGCTGACTGAGAGTAATCTGAGCGGATCTTTTTATTAAATAATTAAAATATAAAATGACAACAATTTGATTTATATATATTTTAAATCCATTTGATTTATATATATTTTAAAATAATTGAAATTAATCCATGAACATTAATAATTTATCATATTTAATAAAAATAATTTATAAAATAAAATTTATATATAAATAATTGAAATTAATCCATGATCAAATCAAAATAGTTAATAAAGAAATTTTGTAAAATTTATATAAACATAAAAAATAGGTAAACTTGGTATATAAACTTGGTATATAAACTGTGAGTTTAAGCGAGTTTACAATTGATACAAGTTCATTAGTGACTCAACTCGTTTTGGTAAGTTAAACATAAAAACGTAAGCTCGGAGAGTCAACTTACAAATTTGACAACAATAAAATAATCATGAGAGATCGAGAGAATATCGTAAGTCGTAGTTGAGTTCAGTATAAAACTTGTATGATTGTAATAAATTGATTATATATAGTGAAAAAATCTCTTTGATATGATAAAGGGACTATATATCTGGAAAAAAAGAAAAAGATCAAGGGACCCCACACACACATTATACACATCCTCTCTTTCCCTACTTTTTACTTTCAGTCGTCTATATTTATCACACACACAATTTCAATTACAATAAAAAAATTTCTGACATTGATATTCTACTATTTGAGAGATATAATTATATAAACACAATAACAATTCCCAACCTATACCTCCACGATGATGTTAAAAAAGGTTATGCTACCTCCTATTTTTATTATATGACCCAATTGATTAATTTGAAAGTTTAAAGAAGTTAAATAAATTACTTAATTATAGCATATGTTATATGATCTCTCTCACGTACTTATGCGTGTGTATATATATGTATGTATTACTTTATTTGATGTATTAGTCGTACTTTCTTATAAAAAATGACTGGATGAGGCTGGTAAAAAAAACGGATAGATGGGAGTAGTAGTCTTTTTTTTTTTTTGGATAAGGGGGTAGTAGTCTTTTAGTTAGTGGTGAAAGCAGGCTAAAGCTGCTGCATTGAATTTTTTAAAATATGGGAAATAAATTATTTTTTGGATGTAATTTGAAAAAGAAGTGTGATACAATCTGCCAAGGGTATATTCCCAATACAGTAATAAAAACAAAACAAAGTAATAAACTGAGTAATTTGATGCTCGTTTTATCCTTCAGCTGCTTGTCATTTTCAGCACATTTTCTCAGTAATTTCTAGTCTATAAGTTTTCCTGGAAATAAAAATTTAAAACAAAGTGTTTGATGAGGCCACGCAACCCTATCTGTCCCTGTTAATCGCTACTTGTGTAATGAAAACCAAAATCGTGGACAAATGTAAATCAAATACCACAGTCTGGCTGTAAAAAACCTTGTCATTTTTTTGTCTGTTTCAACCATAAAGTCACAGCACCCACACACACACACACATATCAGAGAAACAAACTTTTTTTTTTTTTGGTTAAAAAATGGGCAAAATCAAACCACTGATTGATGATATATATGCCCTACGAAACTGCATGAGAAACCATTGATTTGATGAGAATCCCATGAAAAGACATGAGTTTGATGTTGTTTCTCAGCTTTTTTGTGGGGAACAAGAGAGCATTACTTTTGTTCTTACTATACTTAGGTTGACACGTACATAAGATCACGACGTGTCTTCATAAGTGCCCTATATCTCATATCTTCCTGTTAACGGCTATTTTATTGACCACATGGAAATAGGTCTGTCCACAGTTTTTCTTTTGCACACATTAACTGATTAATTCTCTCAACATCACTTATTTTTTGTTTTGCGAAAATGCCGTCACAACACAACTTAGGTAAGTTTGAAACACACGAGGCTACGTGGCAACAATAATTTTGTTTCCTGTTGAAACTGATGCTGGTAGGGAATATAAGAGAGATGTTCAAGAAGAAGAGAGAATTTCATTGAGGAGGCAAATTGAATTAAAAAACACATGAGGCTACGTAGCAACAATAATTTTGTTTCCTTTTGAAAGTGATGGTGGAAGGGAATATAATTATAAGGGAGAGGTTCAAGAGGAAGAGAGAATTTCATTGAGGAGGCAAATTGAATTCTTATTCAGTCATTCAAAGTCTTATAATGCGAAATAAATGTGTTGAGGACTTGATGTATGAGTTGTTAATAGGCCCCGGCCTAACCCTAAGAATAATTAATTAGAGATCATCCAATAGACGTAATAACAATCAAATCAAAACTAAAACAAATTATTGCCAAATGATCTCATTAATAATCAAATATCCTTTCGAACTTCAAATGTTATAGAATCTTGGATTAATGTATAATTTTATCAAAAAGTTTTTCCTTAGGAATGTTTGGAACAAATAAGTTTTGAAATGGTCAATAATACCAATAAACAATTTAAAATTGTGTACATTTAGCAAGTCCATTAAATTTCATCAAACGTTTCACCAAAGACAACTTTAAATAAATCCGCACCATTTTAAATTGTTTATTTATATTTTTGTCCTTTCCAAAATTAGTTTTTGCCAAACGATCATTGAGAAAACATTTGTTGGGAAAATTGTACCTTAACCCTAGAATCTTCAATTATTCATTTCTTCTTTCTTGTTTATCTCCATCAGATAAAGCCTCTTCAAGTTTTGATGTCAACAAATTTGTCTTTAATTGGACATGTATTTTCTAAAACACCTTAGTCATATTGATTATATTAAGAAAGTTAGTTAAATTAGTCAATATGATATTTATTTTCTACAACATCCTAATCATCTTCATTAATTCTTTTATTCATTATCCTTCTTGATTATTATTAAGAGAGCATCCATAGATGTAAATTTTAAAAAAGTTTACTAATATGAAAATTATGTCTTATATTTAAGATCAATATTATCTCTCAGAATATGTCTTATATTAAGGATTAAAAGTAGCATAAATAATCTTCAATTATTCATTTTTTCCTTTCTCTTCTTTTTTTTTTTTTTTTATCTCCATCAGAGAAAGCCTCTTTAAGTTCTGATTTCAACAAATTTGTCATTAAACCAAAAGATCTCTATACTACTCCTCTAAATGTGCCTATACTATTGACCACTTGGAAATTTTTTGTCCACAGATTTTACATATAATCACCACCTTTTTTTTTTGTGGCAAAAATTAATAATGTCACAACAGAACTTAGGTAGTTTTAGACATGTATCATAGCTAGGCTGCTACGTGGCAAGACAGTTTTATGTCTGATGTCAACAAATTTGGCTGTGAACCAAAAAGGTATACTGTATATAGATGTGCTATATACTGTTGATGACATGGAAATGGCCATGCCCACAGTTTATATACATTATACTCACAAACATTAATTTTTGCAAAAATGTCGCAACATCAAGTTAGTTAGTTTTAATTAAGCTGTAGTCTACGTGGCATGGAATTTTTACGTAAAGAATTTAATTTCGATGTCAAAAATTTGCCTTGCTTTGACTACCCCGAAAACGAACAAGATGAATATCAACACTGGGGAGATATTTAAATCTTCTTTCTTATTGGAAATTTCTGCCTACTTTTTATTGGAAATACGCCTGAAAAATATAAAAATAAACTTAGTCCAGATCGTATACGAGAATATTAAACGAACTAATATTTTCTTGAAAAGCAAAGAACATCTATCACAGAATAAATATAAATTTAAAACTTAGCAGTAGAACTATATATAAATTTCAAGAGCTCGGTGTGTGCTTAGACTAGCACCAACCACTACCTTTTATAGATGGTTGTCACTTAAACTCTTTGAAGAATAAGTTATGTAAACTTTTATTAGCACAAAACCAAATATTAAATGTAATGAATTTTCGAAGTGGGACCTCCTTTTGACACAAAACATACCATAAATACAACACCTTTTACTCATATTTGATACCAATGAGGATAAACAGTATAGGTCTGATCATATCAACAAACATACGTTTGTGTGTGTATTATTAATTCCTTAAAAATATTGTTGCATTATTATTCTGACTCCTTCATTCAGAGCACTAGCATCTTTTAACAATTAGGTTGCCCAAGAAAAATACACAAGATAGAGTGATAGGTGTGTATATATATAAATTGAGCATCCCAAAGAGCTAGCTAGCTAGTGATATGCAATAATATATAAATGGAGGAAATCTGTGTGTTAATTGGAGGTTTCATCAGGATCAAGAACTAATTATAAAGGCAATATATGATTCAGGGATGTGACTGGAGAGAGAGGAGTGAGTCACGTGTAGGTGAGTCTGCGTGTAGGGTTTATGCCGTGAATCTCATGGCCATGTCCAAACCACAGGAAACATATGCGCGGTTAGGAAGGGACATTTGCTTTTAATATACTAATTTATTTATTTACTAGGTAAGTGTTATTACAGACATGTACACTTTGTTTTATTTATAATATAATCAATTAATGTTTACGTAGCACAACATATTCTTGTTTATATATGTTTGTAACTGCTACAGAAGCAAACCAAATATTTTCATGTTCTCAAGTAGTGATGACCCCTTGTATGTGTATTCTTTCATGCAATATTCTTCGTACTCGTTTTAGAGATTCTCTGATAGTATAGTTGATAAACGGAAACCTAGTTATAAGATTGTTAGCTAAAAGTTCATTCATAAAAAAATAGGTGTTATATATAAGTCATCTCGATGAAGCAAAATATATCTAAGCTTACTATTAGTTTATAACACATTGATCAATTATTGAGTTCTTCCTCTATCTCCTGTATTGTTGGGTCGATAAAATCTCCAAGATTCTCAAATCTAGTAATTTAATTCGGTCAAATAGTGAAAGAAATTTAGAACTGCAAGTTATATATTTTTAAATTGATCTTCTATATATAATCACGCAATCATGCAGTTAAAATATGCAGTCTACTCTTTTATTTATTTATTTATTTTTTATTATATATATATCAATCGCTTCGAATACGATATATGTAGTCAATTTATAATTAACCTGACTTTGATTTTCATATTTCTGAAATCACAAACATGATAAATGTACGTAGATGCAGTGTTGTTAAGACGTAGAATCTACGTAGAAATGGTAAGGGTGAGCAAAAATGTAAAATCGCAAAACTTAAATGAAACGTAAGAGTTTACTATGTACTACAAAAAAAAAAAAAACATATATAAAACCAAAACACACTAATACATTAAAGTCATCACAAATTTAAGTCCAAACAGTCAAGGAAATAATTAAGTTCAAACTCAGTCATCATAATATATATTAAAATCAAAACACCAAGCAATAAAATTATAAAAGAGATCAACATCTCAAAGCTCTTGATGAAGCCATCAGCCATGTGATTTCAAACTATATTTAATCAAAATTCAAGGAAATTATCTCAATTTAAGGCTTTCAAATTTCAGTCAAAAACACAATAAATAATAAAAACAACGACGGTCAGATACCTGCGGCTTGTTCCTCACTACCAAATAACCTAACTACCAGTGGCGGAGCCAGGATTTTGAATGACGGGGGGCGAGAATATGAAATGTTATATCAGAAATAAAAGTACTAAAAATACAATACAGACCTAATATATAAAAAATTAAGAGAAATATATTACAGAAATTAAGATAACTTCACTTGACTCTTGCCCTACGTGTTTTCATATTGTTAAACTCATCTATAATTGAATCTGTACTAAAACTCAAAACAATTTCTTTTTCAATGTACGTAATCAAAGAATCATCAAGAAATCGGTCTTCCATTCTATTTCGAAGCCTGTTCTTGATTATCTTCATAGCAGAGAAAGATCATTCAGTAGTTGCTGTAGAAACTGGAAGAGTGAGTACAAGTCTAATTACTCTATCAATAAGAGGGTAAATGGTGGACTTTCTAGTTCTTGCTAGCCCTTGACATAATTCAGATGTAGTTGATAAATTAATCAAATCTGGATGTTTAGGAATGTCAAGTTCAAAATGTTGTAACTCCATCTTCAAACGCAATTTTTCTAAGTGTTTGTGAAGTCTCGAGAATAAAATTTATCAACAAGTTTGCAAATGTCATCACTATTAAATAACTTGTACCCGTTTCTTGGATCTAAAGCCATGCACAAAGCAAGTAATTCAACAGCATTATCATTGAACCTACTATTTAATTCTTGCAGTTGATAATCAATTGTAGCACAAAAGATATTTACCCTATAAAATTTTTCGTAGAAAAATCACCTTGTTCATTTCGAGCACGACCTCTCCTTCCAATATATTTTGCACTCATATTTGGAATGTCAATGTCATGTTTTATGCAAAATTCTTGAACATCAACCAAGAAAGCATCCCAACTTTGTCTCTCTTAATTTTCGAAGTAACTCTTTTGTAGTTGAAACAAGATGTAAAGCATTTGAAATATCTTGAGACTCTCGTTGCAAAGCTTGACAAAGGACTTGATAATACCCATAATATCTTTCATAAGGTGCAATATGATGACAAAATCAAAAGATGTCAATGATGAGTATGCATTATCTCGCATCTCCACGATGTGATCTTTGTCTTTCTTTCATTAGAAATATTGTCAAGAACTTCACTTGTGGCTTGAAACATTTTAAACAAAGCGCATATAGAGTGGTAATGAGAACTCCAACGAGTAGCTCCAAACTCGATGCAAAGTACCAATGCGATTAAGACCAACTCTGTTTCGAGTTCATCAATAGCAATCATTCTTGCAATTTCATTGGTTTGGGCAACTCTTAACTCATCATTACGCTTACAAGAAGAAGTAGCGATATTAATTATGAAGTTCAATTTTTCAAAAAATTGATGAACATGTTTTACCTCATGAGATAAAGCAACCAAGGCAAGTTGAAGGCGATGAGCTAAGCAATGGACATAATAAGCATATGGGCACTCAGCATAAATTAAAGCCTGCAATCCATTCCATTCACCTCGCATATTGCTAGCTCCATCATAGCCTTGTCCTCGAATATTTTCAACATCAAGATTATGGCGACGAAGAGTGTTGAATATTCCTTGTTTCAAAGTCTTAGCACTTGTATCTTCTACATGTACAAGACTGAAAAACCTTTCTCGTATAAAACCATCTTTATCAACGTATCTCAAAACAATAGCCATATGCTCCTTTTTAGATACATCACTAGCTTCATCAACAATAAGACAAAACTTGGCATAGGAAATTTCTTCCGTATTGTGTTCTTTACCTTTTGAGAGAAAACATGAAGAATTTTGTTTTGAATTTGAGGGGAACTATATGATGCATTTTGAGGAGCTTTTCCAAAACAACCGCTGCAACTTCTTGATTGTAGGAAGCTAAAAACTTTATCATCTCAAGAAAATTACCCCGATTAAGTGAATCAAGTTTTCATCGTGACCTCTAAAAGCACATCCTTGAAGAGCAAGCCATCTTGCCACATCCACAGAAACTTGTAGTCTCAAACGATTAGTTGCAATCTCCTGAGAAGTAAGTTTTTCAACAAATGTCTCAATATGTTGAGATTGATTCATAAGATCATTACATGAACTCATGGCATTTTTATGCATTGAGATAACATTTTTCCCAACGTGGCGTAGAAAAGCACAATTTTCTCCATCATTAACCTTTTTCCAGTTTCTAAATCCCTCATCAACAAATGTATTTAGTCAGAACGACCACGCCACTTGGTTTACTAAATAAATAACAAGGCAAACAAAATGCAAAGCATCTTTACTTGGAGAATACTCTAACCAAGATGGATACAAATCAAACCAAGAAGAGCAAAAAATGACGTCGATTCTTCTCCGGCCCGAGAAAAAGGATAATTTTGAAGCTTGCACCTTGAAATGGACCAAGTTTAAGATAAGCACGACGAATTTCATCTTGTTGATTTATAGGATATTTCCATATTGGAGGCGTAGTGCGGGGGATCTCTTTCCAATGAAGAAAGATTAACTTCTTTAACTAATTCTTTATTTTCAATTCTAGGAGACTTTGAAGGAGGAGTCTCAAGTATTTGACAATTCAACATTAGAAGTAGATGAGAGCAAAGATTCAAGTATTCTTTCTCTTAAAAAATGTATCAATGGTAGCATTCTTGCCCATAATAAACACCTACAAAGAGTATGAATTAATTGACAAAGGTCCATATCACATATTCCATCTCGCAAATTCCATATCACAAACCCCATATCAAAAATTTTAAATCACAAATTTTCTAACTAAACCCTAACTTTATTTTTATCAAATCAACTACTCAAGCAAAAATATAAACCATATAACTTTTATTCAAACCTCATTAACTCTATTAAAAGCAAAATGATCATCGAGAAGCCTCAAAATTTCAAAATCTAACAAATCCCTAAATTTTTTATAAAACAAACTCCATCCAACTAAAAGATAAGAGATTAGAAAAATAAATTATATCACTTACCCTAAATCTTAATCTTCTAATCTTCTGTGTGTGTGGGCCACTAGGACTGTTTAATATAATGGCTTCTTCGGATTTTCTGTGTGCCGTGTGCGCTGCGCCGACTGTGCGTAATGAATTAAAAAAGGGTGGCTGAAAGAGGGGTTTTAACTTTTAGCGTACTGTGTTTCGTTTGTGGGGCGAATTGTGCAACTTTTCTATTAATATATGATTGTTCGCTTATTGTCATCTGTGCAACATTTTCTCAATGAATTGATTATTGATCAGCATTGGTGGGCTCCCCAATTTCTTTTTGGAGTTGGATTGTTGGTTTGAAATTAATATTGGGCCCATTTCTCATATATATGCTGTCATAGTACCATGGTCCATTGTCTTTGGGTCTTCAGACTTCAGCCACGAGAAGGACGCAGGCAATAATTCAATATTCCCATACTTAGGTTTTTTTTTTGGGGGGGGGGGGGCACGAGGGCCCACCCTAGCCCCCCTGTATCCGCCCCTGCTAACTACCCAATATTTAGAACTCAACAGCAAGCAAAAGAAAGAAGTAGGCAAGTAGCATCCAGCTAGCAAAAGACAAAACGATGGAAAGGAAAGGGCATACTTTGAGTGAAGAAACAACAACGATCGACGATGAAGAAGCAGCCAGCGATGGTCGGTTAAGTGTCAACGATGAACAAGAAGCAGCTAGCGATGGTCGATGAAGAAGAAGAAGTAGCCAGTGACGGTCGATGAAGAAGAAGAAGAAGAAGCTAGCGACGGTTGATGAAGAAGAAGCAGCAGCCAGTGTCCAGCACCCAGTAGAAACAACAACGATCGATGAAGAAGCAGCAGCCAAAGTGAAGAAAGAACGATGTGAAGAAGAAAGAAAGCTCGACGGCACAATAGGGTTTCAACGTTTTTGGTTTTGAATTTGGGGAAGGTAATTTCTCCAAAATACCCTTCATTGCTTTTTTTTTTTTTTTCCCAATAACTGAATCAACTCCGTAAACTCGCCGAGTTAACCGAGTTTACTGAGTTGACACGGCATTTCAACCGTTTCTACTCCAATTCCGTTCTTACCTCCGTTTTGACTTGTTTTTAAGCCAAAAAACGTAGAAACGTCCATTTCTACGTTTTTGACACTACGTTTTGATAACACTTGTGTAGATGCATGAAAGTGATCCATCTAAGTTGTTTAAATTCAAATTGAATAATTTAGATTCATTTTTATTTACAATAATATATTTAAAATATTTTTATACCAATAAAATATTAAAAAATTACAAAAATAAAAATTTCAAATCGCTGAAATTAATATATCTTCATCTTCCTACTAACAGCAAGAATTATTGGATCCTCTTTATTATCATTTTGCTTGATAAAGAAAGTGCAGCTTTTTTAAAAAAAAAATTATTTTTTTAATAACATAGTGCCAACTACAAAGTGCAAACCAATTGCTTGAAAATCGAGCCCTAATTACATGAATAAAGCAAATAAACATTAAACTAATGGAAGAGGCTAGTGTCTTTATTGTTTATGGGGCAGTGGGTTGTTCCTTATGCTTCAGATTCTCAACAATAAATTAAAGTCATGGAGTGGAATATTATTTAAGCGAAACATATGTTAAAGCCTGAAATGCCTTAGTTCAGTTTTTGCAGCCCTAACTACAAGACACTATCTGCTTTCCTCAGTTACATAAAAACTAATAATCAAATATTGGTGTTGAAACTTGAGACAATTCTCTCGTCAACTTGATTTATTTAACTTGTCTTTGTCTCTGACATTTCATATATTATTTATATAATTTATTTCATCATAATTTAATTTGTAGCATTCATGACCAACAAATTAAGATCCATATCTTTAAGTAATGTGGATATATGATCTTGGCTACATTATGTCACATGGGCGTAATTAAAATTAGTATACACTTTGATATATTGCTTGTGTTTGGTCCAACATCAATCATGCTATAAACAACAAACATTATATTGAACTTCAAATATAAGATCAACGATTAATCGTTTACAATTTTAGGATCTAACAAACTATCAATTAATATCACATAATAGTATAATAAAGGAGATGAAGAAGAATATATTTAACTATATCATAATAATGGAACCGTTAGAATTTGGCAAGCATTATCTTTTATTCAAATAAACAATTCCCTGCAACTTTATGCTGTTCTCTGTGTTTCTCATGCAATTTCTGCGTCATTATTCCCTTGCAAAACACAAAAAAAGCCTATCAGAGTTCTTATCAAGATTTTTTAAAATTAATTTAATACTTTACTTTAATGTATAAAAAGAATATAGTAATCATCTAGTGTAGTGTTTTCTGGATATTTGCATCCAAAAGTAGGTGACTAATTGATAAAGTGAAAATTTCTCTTATAAAACTTATATTCGTTATATATTCTGCTTGATTATGATCTTGATGCATATACAAATCTACTTACAGATATAGATTAAAAAAATTAAGTGCATTTTTGGAATTAGCAAAAGTTTGCTTTGGAGCTAGCTATCCATCTTTTTCTTGCCAGGACAAAACTTGATGGCTTTTTATCTTAAATGGGGCCAATATATACATAAAAGTAAGCAAGGAAGAAAGTTAAGGACAAAACTAAAGTTGATAGTATTCTATATAAGAAAAAGTGTATACAGCTTTATCACCCCCACCACTTTCTTGTTGGGCACAAGATTCATTCACAAGAGTAATATGCTTCTTCTTCAAGGATACGCTCAATAGACAGCCTCTTGTTCGTCGTATCAAATTACACGTATAACTCTATCTTGCAAGACCCTTATCTTTACGATAAAGAGATAGAGTACCAAAACTACTTTGTGGTGTACGTTCATTTTTGTAATTAAAGTTTGTGTTCGGTGCATGGATGACGTAAAATTTGTGTGTATATATATACACATCGAATCCTGTTAATTAATGTGTTTGTATTCCTTTTGTGAGAAATATGAATTATCATGTTGTGAAATTTAATTCTTGGTATATCTTATGGACAAGGAAGAATAATAGAAAAAGAACTTTCAAATTGTAAAATCTCAAATCAAGTATTTCTCATAAAATGAGTTGTGAATTACTTATTAGGTCTCATAATCACTTTATCAATTCTAAATAACAAACCTAATTTAGAATTTTGTAATTTCAAAGTACTTTTTCTATCATTTTCCCTTATGTATAATGCATGTGTAAATATGTTTTATTAGAGCTTCACAAATTAAAACTTTGTGGGATTTGAATTATGCTGTTAAAAAAAAAGCACACACACACACACAAATAAAATAATCCGCAAATGTCAGTGTGTTAAACATATATAAAAGGTATCAAAATTGATCACAAGGTCGACTACTACAAAAATAGGGAATAGTGGCGCACGTTATAGGTTCTTCTAGAATTTGTTTTATTTTTATTTTTTAAAAAATGAGATGCTGTGGCGCTTTCTTAAGTAAGCACCACAACTGCTTGTAGGCTTTATGTGGTGCTTGCTTGACCAAGCGCCACATAAGGTGTTTTTGTTTTTCAAACTGGAGTAGCAGCTGTAGTGCTTGATCAAGGAAGTGCCACAGCTGCTACTCACTTTATTTGTCTAGCACTTGGCTCAGTAAGTGCCATACAAAGTATTTTTTTAATATTTTTCAAACCTTCTTCATCAGCTCCTACTTTAGCAGTAGTGTGTTTCATATTTTTTAGTAGTTCTCTTGCTGATTTCCTCCTTCCTGTTCCTTATCCTCTTGTCTCCACTCCCATTGGCCACTTCCTTTACTTATCCTTGGCCTCCACTCCCATTGGCGTCTTCCTTTCCTCATCCTCCCCACTCCCATCTACTTCTCCATTTATAGACCCCAATGCACCCACTTTGTCCCCACTTCCATTATTTCGTTTGGTCCAATTTCCTCCATCCATCCCCATCCCAAAGATCATGTAAGTACACACTCTCTTTTCCTTTTCTTTTTTAATTTTTAAATCTGCATGAAACCTTTTATTTTTATTTTTCCTTTATTAACTTTTTTTTTTCCATGTGTTGTGCTTGAAGTTTCAGGTCACTCTAGTTAAACTTCTTATACACTGTAAGTTTTTAAATTTTTGAGCTTATAAATCTAATTTTTTTAGTAGTTAATAGTTTAATTTGCTCAATGTCTTTTATATTTAATTTATTATGAAATCTAAATTTTTTCTCATTTTTATATGCTGAAAAATAAATGAGATAAAATTAAATGTTATTATATGAAGGTTGTATGTGAATATATGTAGTAGTTATAATTTTTAGTTGTTGTAGTAATTGTTAACATTGATGAGTTGCAAAAGTAAAGTAATTGTTTATTTTTAACACTTGTATTTTATTTGTTGGCTTGTTATGCTTTTTAATTTACCTATGATATGTATTGGCGAATATGATTTCTTTTGTTATGAGCTGTAAAAAATTATTTTGATGCTGCGGTATTAATTCATTGATTATTTATTAATTAAAATAGAGGGTTTAAGACCTGGAAAGCTTCAATTTTTAAGATGTTATGTTGCCAATTTTATTTTAAAATAAATAACAAAAGATAAAATGTAATTAGTAAATGCAATAGTCAAACAACTAACCACTTTTTAAAAATAGGTTGAAGGTATATATGGATTGAAAATGGATGTCTTTTGATCGGTGTGCAAGGGAATGTGGTGAAAAAGTTTATTAGATTTGGAATGAACATACAAAAGATCCTAACAAAATCTTGTGTCTTTGCTTATCTTGTTGTTAAGGAAATCATATTAGTCCACTTGATTTGCTAGATCATTTAGGACCCGTTTGGTTCATTTGAATGTTGGGGGAAGGAATGGAAAGGAATGGAATGGAAAGGAAAGGAAAGGAAGATTAGGAGGAACTTTAAAAATGTGGCCGTTTGGTTCACTAGGGAAAGGAAGTTAGTTGAGGGAAAATAATATGTTTGGTATAGAGAATTGGAGGGTTTTTAAGTAAGAAAATTAGGTGAATTTCCGCAAATGCCCCGAAAAAAAAAAAGGAAAAAAAGTTGAAGAGCGTACGAACGAACAAACGGAAAGTGCCCGGTTCGAACCCTAACCCAAATTGCGAATACATTCCAAAGTTGCGAGTGAATGGGATATGAAGAAATTGCAATCACGATTGGCATCGAGAGGCGAGAAGTTCAACAAATAATAAAACCTCGAAGAAGGTGTGAATTGATCAGATGATGCGGATGGAGTTTGTGAGTAACGTGAGACACAGGATTCAAAAAAGCGTGGCTTCGTGTAAGAAAGTAACGACAACAAAAAGTAGCACCGATTTGATTAAAATGAAAGTTAGGTCGGTTAAAATGGCTACACCAATTTGGAAAGAAGTCTCGTTCGAGGTGAAGAAGAAGAGTAACAGGTTTTATGTTTAGCACTATATTAAACTTTTGAATAAAGAAGCAAAGACAAAACATACGGATATCGATGGAAAAGCAATTGTTATTTGTTTTCATTGAATGTAATCAGTTTGCGAAAAGCAATAAAAGAGAAGCAAGATGGAAATTTTCCAGTTAGGTGGACATGAGAGCAGGAACGAGAGGCACATAAGCGATGTATGTGTTGTTACAAGGAAAAAACCGAAGCAAATTTGTCCAATAAAATGTTGCATAAAAAGAAATAGAAAATTTGGACATGAAAGTAGCATAAGAGACAAGTGACATTACCAAAATGACAAGTAGGGTCAAAGAAAATAAATTGAAGGCATTTGGCCTTTTCAAATCTTTGCTTAAACATGTAAAGCAACTACAAAGAAAAAGATCACCATAATGGAGCATAAAAAAGACAAAAGTGTTGAGGTCACATATGAAAGAATATTTTGAACATCATTTAAATTGGGGGGTGACAAGTCAAAATGAGGCAAAACCCACTTCCATAATGGAAACATTCATAAAATCTGTTCATCAGAGGATAATACTGAAATAGCAAAGAAACAACAAAATATTATGTTCGAACCAAATGCTCCAGTTCGAACAGAAGTCACAGCAACAAAACCAGTAAGGCAATGGTTTAGCAGGTGTCAAAACGACAATGCATTTGTTACAAGGAAAAAACCAGAAGGAAATTTGCCCAGTAAATTGCTGCATCAAGTGAAACAGAAGGCTGGACATGAAAGTAGCATAAGGCACAGTGACATAAATTAACATAGATGATGCCAAAATGATGTAGGGTGAAAAGGAAATAAATTAAAGCAATTTGGCTTTTTCAAATCTTTGCTTAAGCATGTAAACCAACTACAAGAAAAAGAACACCATAGGTCACAACTGAAAATGAGCCAAAACACACGTCCATAGAGCCAAAACATCATTTAAATCAGTTCATCAGAGGTTAATACTGAAATATCAAAGAAACAACAAAATATTACGTTCGAACCAAATGTCCGGTTCGAACGGAAGTCACAACAACAAAACCAAGATAAAGCAAAGTTTTAGGGTGTCGAACAACAATGCATCCTACAAAAAGACACCTCATCTCAGCCATGCATACAACCCAAAAGACAGATAAAAATTAAAGTGGCCCTAATTCTTCTTCCTCCTCTTAGATGGGGACCTTCTAGCAGGGGAGAGCTTACTTGAAGCTCTGGTTGAACCAGGGAGGTCCACAGGGACGTACATGGGGGAATCGGACATTGCGAGTCGATCGGCCCAAGCTTGGGTCGATGAAAAAATATGTGGCAAGTTTTCTCGCTGAAGAACAGACACTGAAAGTGGATGGGCGAATGAACCTCAAAGGCACTGCATCTGATATTGCCCTGGAAGGTGCAACAGGAGGCTGAACAGGGTCAGGCAGAGCCACAAGTGACAGAGGTGTGACTGGATGAAGATCATCACCGTCAGTATCTGTTGTGGGGTGAGTCACATGTTCACCCTGAGGGGATTCAATGATTGGGGATTGATGTGGGGAGGGTGCACCTGTTTCTTCAGTTGATGGAGGCCTTGCATATGTTCATGAGTTGCAATGGGCCCGGTTTCACTTGTCCCACAATATGGTCCTTCGTGGGGACCGCTTGGAGCCGAGAGGTGATTCATCGGGGTCCTTGAGGCCGGCCAAAGTATGGCCCTCTGCATCAGCCTCAGCAGTGTTTGATGGGGGAATCTCTTGTTGTGGGGAGGGTCCTTGATTACCACCATGAGAAGAAGGACCTGGCTTGTCATTAAAGTCATCAGTACGGGCCTTTTCATAGCCCTTGTAAGCAGCAAAGTCCTTCAACTCCGTGGCATATAGGTGGATAAATTGCCTCAAACATTTGAAGTCAATAGCCATACTCCTTACGTTGTTGTCCATCTCACCAAGCTGTGATTGAAGCTTTGCCTCCAAACCTTGAACCCGTGATCGAAGCTTTGACTCCATTATGTCAAGCTCCTCCCTCACAATTCCTCGAACTACTACCCATATCTGCTGAATTTTGATGAACATCGTGGGTTGTGAATGGGATGGGCGAGTTGTAGCTGATGGCTTGTCATGGGATGCCTTCTTGGTATCATTTTCCCTCTCATTGTCTGATAATGAAGGCTTCTTCACTGGAAGATTGATTCGCATCCGGCGCAAACACTCCTCATCAAATTCAGGGGTCCAAATTGATGCTTCACCCTCATTCAAATACCACACTCTGTTCTTGTCCAATATCGAGACACAATGGACGGTATGATAGTTACGTGTTTTTCACCCCAAACCTCGCACCTTTAAGCATAGTGTCCACTATCCTCTTCCCCATACGAAACGGCTTCCCCTTGATCAAACATGTCATGATGGTCTTGTCCTCAGTGCTCAATGTAGTGTAGTGTCTGCCCTTGTTTACAAAGTTCCTACTGTATAGGTAATGCAGCACCCTAAACCTATCACACAGTTGCGCAGGTCTGAAGAGGCCTTCATCATCCTCTGTACCCTCACGCCGGCGAGAATTCTATCCATCTCTTCCCCGTGAACGTTGTGTCTTTAGACCGTGGTTTTTTAATGTTTAACCACTTCGATCATTTCTCATTGACCTCTATGGTTTGCCCCCGACGCACGTTGACCCAACTCCACTTCTAGACAATTTTAGATTAGAGTAAAAAACTTTCACGACACTATCACGGTATGGCAACGATAGCTCAAGCGGTCCCCTATAAGGCCTAAGAATGTCACTTATACCAAAACCAAACTCGACTCGAACGTCTCAAAGTTGATCCTGCTCATTCTACATATACTTTTCCCAACTAACCCGATGTCATACTCTTCTAGTTTTGAGTTGTTGAAATCATGCTTTGCCTCGGGAAGGTTTGTCCTCTCGTTGTTTCTTTAGGTCCTTGTACAATTTAGTCCGAACATGATCAACTTCTTCTTTATCCTCCTCTTGATCTTCTTCCCATTGGATGTCTTATCTCGACACGTTATCATCCGTGCATCTTCTTCTTCGTCGGAAGACTCAACCTCGTCGGTGTTCTCTTGTTCATCTTCCTTATCGACTCATGTTCATCCTCTTCATCTTCTTGTTGGTCGACTCATCTTCTTCCCCATCGTTTGAGCCGTGGACTCATCTTCCTCCTCTTCATCAGCCCACCTTTGTTTGCTTCCCTTTTTATCTCTTCCCCTTTGTGTTTTTCCCGTTTGGGGAAGATTGTTTGGAAGAATGAGGGGATGCATCGAGTTACTATCGAAGCGGTCGTTACCCCTACGGAAACACTAGCGGTTTGCTTCCTTTGTGATGCTCTCCATTTTTTCTTCGCTTCCTTTGCGTCAAGGTCGTGTTTCCACTTCGCGGCTGCCTCTAATTCGTCTGCTTCTTCAGACTTGTACTTCGAAGTAGCTGTTCTTCCACAACGATGAAGCTTCGCCTTGTGTTCTCTGTATTTGTTGAGGTCTTCCCTTGTTATTCCCAAAGCCAAGAAGCGATCACCAGGCATCTTCACCCTTGCCATTGCCTTTGCACTTGAAGTGTAAGGAAACCAGAAATCGGAGGGAAGAAACGCGAAACACCCAATGGGTTTTCCTTAACCGTCAACCGTCTAAGTCAAACACAATGTGACAAAGAAATTGCAGTTACGTCGATGTTGTGGAGGTTACGAGCTTTGTTAGAACATAGCGTAACGGGGGGCCGGTTAACCGTTTTGCAAATTTAAAAACCGAGTAAGAAAATGGGGGGAATGCACGAGAGGAAGGCGGGGATGAGAGTAAAAAAATTCTTTGTCGTTCGATCTCCCTTAAATTAGGGCTAAGGGTACATTGGACAATTTGTATTGGCCCATTAATGCGACTTCACATTTGGTGGGGTCAAGGCCAGTCGGTCGAACTAAATCATTTAGTTCGCGAAACATTCAAAAAGCGCTTCCCATGGATAAAGCGATGTCTGGTTTGTTCGAACCAAATGGAAATGTTCGAACCGACGATATCGAAATACTTGTGCGTTCGAACGAAAACTTTGACAATAGGCACATCGGTTGAATCGTCGATTGCAACATATTGTGAGATAGGCACATCGATTGAATTTGTATGATTCGTATTTTGTTCTTTTTTTGTTACAAGAAGCAGGTACAGTAAGTGCTTGCCCTAAGTTTTTTTTGTTACAAGAAGCAGGTACAGTAAGTGCTTGCCCTCAGTTTTTTTTTGTTACAAGTAGCAGGTACAGTACATTGTTGCCCTCAGTTTTTTTTTGTTACAAGAAGCAGGTACAGTAAGTGCTTGCCCTCATTTTTTTTTGTTACAAGAAGCAGGTATAGTAAGTGCTTGCCCTCAGTTTTTTTTGTTGTTACAAGAAGCAGGTACAGTACATTGGACATATTCTGAGTTTTGTTATTACAAGAAGAAGGTACATAAAGTGCTAAACTTTTATACATTAACAAAAGTTTGAGTACATATCCTAACCCAGGCATAGTCTAGCTGGCCTTGATCACAATACATTGACTAATATCACCTATAACATGATGCTATTCACAAACTTTATGCCATGTTCAGTTTAAACTGAACCTTTGAACATGGTACAAAGTTTGCGATACTACATATAAGACAGGGCGTGTACAAAATACAGATATTAACACCGGTCTGTGGGGTATTACATACACAAAAGACGAGATGGGTGTTCAAAAATAGGGACACACCTGAGTTAGCCCAACCCAAGCCAACAACAGCAAAAACCTATAACCCCACCTATGTACACAACATACAAACACTACAAGATCTTGTGCTGGCATTTGCTAGAAGGTATCTTGATTGAGAAGGTACGGATCCATGACAGCTTAAACTGCGGAGGAATTGATCCAAATGCCTTCGGACCCTTAGCAGATGCAAGGATCTTCATATGGGCAATGTTCCTCTCATTCAAAGTCAGCTCCTCAACTTGCGGTAGCTCCATGAACAAGGCATCTTCTTTGGCAGAAAGTTCAGCTTCTTTGGCAGCAAGTTCAGCTTCCTTATCGTGCGTTGACATCATGTTGCCTAGCTTGTCAAACGCAGTACCCATGGTCTTGTCCAATTGTGTGACGGTATCTCGCAATGCTTCGGTATGACTTCGCGTTGTTCGGTTTGCGCTTCTTCTTTGGACCCAATGATGCATCGGTTGGAGTTGTTGGAGTGGTAACATGTTCATTATTTGTTTGTGAGAACCCAAATTCATCGGGGAACATCTTGTGGTGTATCCGGAAGCTCGTCCTCTTCAAGATTAACTTTGTTCCTCCATTGCCCCAGGGCACTCTCCTTCATCACCGATGGCCTGTCCTTTCCCCAAATGATGCATAGGGAGTCAAAGTTGGGCAAAGGTTTTGTCCGAAATTCCTTGTGCTTAGGATGAGCACAGGGTTAAGACTTATGTTGAGTTTGTGAACTTACGACACTCATGCATTATTCATTCGACAAAGTAAGAATTTGAACACAATTGTGGGATCACATACCTTCAGATACTCTTCCCAAACATCATCATCTGCAGTGACAAGTTTTGTGTCTGGATCCCAACCAAATCCAGAGGTGTGGGCCCCGTAAATTATGTCATCGCTATGCCACACAAGCGCTTCAATGTCTTCAGTCGGGAGGTGATGTGGGGTGTTCCTTTTATACCACATCCTGGGAGCTTTGCCTCCATCATTGTCTGCAAAGCATTAGCATATCCAGACTTGAAGCCATTGTCCGCCATGAACGTTTGGTCCAACTTCATCCCAACAAGACATTCGACCAACACTCCATCCTCAGCAGCACTCCACATCTTCATCCTGGAACCACCTGGTTGTTGAGATTGATCCATCTAAAAAAACACAACTTAAACAAAATATTGCAAGTATGGTTAATGTTAACATAACCATGAAGTAACAACAAACCACATCACAACATGCACATAGGAAAAGATCATAATTTAAATTCAGAATCACATAGAAACAGCATATTGTTTAATACATAAACATATGGAATTAAATGTTCTTGGGCCTAGCAATACTTGTGTACTACATTATCATTTATCCTGTGCCACAAAGGCGCAAACATCTCATTTGCAACTTGTTCCCTATAATTACTCCACACATCACTAGTTTCCATAGGAACTATAGGCGTGTTGTCAACCGTTGGAGGTCCAATGTCAAAGGACTCAAGCTGCTCATCAAGGGGATCTTGAACACTCTCCGACGAATGAGATTATGGAGCAAACGGCAAGCAAGGATGTATACGTTTCTGTGACTGATTGGATAAAAAGATGGGCTCCTCAATATTGCCCACCTTAACTTTAGTACGCCAAAGCACCTTTCTATGACATTTAGGGCTGCAGAATGTCGCATGTTGAAAACTCATGCGCAGTTTGGGGTTGATGTCCTTGTCTCCAGTCATTAAGGTGGTACCTTTGACCTCTATAAAGAGCCAAAAAACCTTGGCAATTACTGTACCCTGCATCCACCAAGTAGTAGTTCCCTGCGCAAACAAAAAAAGTTAACGAATGGTAGTGTAAATTAATTTCAACCCATTAATGCACCCTTACATCGATACCTAGCGGTACTCTTAGCCCATGTGGTCTCCTTGTAGCGTCTCTCAGAACCCTCCCATCCGCATCTCGAGCCTTCCCACGGGGAAACAAATATGAATTGCCGTCCGTGAGCATACCCAAGAACATTAGTTGTGACCTCACCTTTTCTATTTCGGTACCTCCTTATGTCTTTGCGGGGACTTGAACACTTATGTGCGTACCATCCAATGCACCAAGGCACCCCTGAAATGGGAAAAAGGGTTTCACTCTTAAGATCAAACCATACTTTTAATACGCAAGTTAAACTACTCACACATGAACATCATGTACATACCTTGAACCACTTCCAACGATGATCATTTGAGTCGTCCGGAATTGGATCTGGTTTCTTCAAAAGCAATGATTGAAGTCTAATGGTTGCATTGAGCACTAGTTTGAAGTATCTACTTATGGTTTCTCCGACCTCCCAAACTCAAGCTGAATTACTACGTTCTTCACATGATGGGCCAATATGTGAAGGAACATAGCCACTTGCTCATCAACTAGCATATGTCTGGTTGGTCTCATTCGCCAATTGTGTCTAACATGTGACACAATTTATCAAAAGTTGCCCGTACATCCTAATTTGGTTGAAGCAAGTCACGTCACTACTATATATCATCGCCCTCAAATTCGCTCTCTTGGCATGGAAATCTAATCTATACGTCCTATTTGGTAAGTGCCTCGGTACACTGCTCCCACGGCTACTATCATCGCCACAACCATGGTCCTCATTTGCTAGTAGCAAAGCTAAGCACCGGACAACAATCCAACCATTTCCGTCTACGTGGCTCCATACCTACACAATTTTCAACCACACTAGTAATCCACTACTCCCGTTTACAAACTACTTCGTTTAACATTCATAAATTGGTATCTTTCATCCATCGCCTCAATTCAAACGACTACTATGACCCAACATGGCACTGCATGACTTAGCAACGTCCCACATCATACGTTCGAACTGGGAAGTCTAGTTTGTAAATGGAGCTATATACCCAAGAGGGGGGGTGAATTGGGTATTTTAAAAACTTTTCAGAATATGCTCTGTTTTGAAATAATGAAACCAGAGATAAACAGAGGAGGAAGGGAAGGAAAGCTTGCACAAGAGAAATTATCCTGGTTCGGTCTTATCTTTGACCTACATCTAGTCCCCAAGCCACACTTGGGATTTTCAATCCACTATACTCACAAACTGATTACACACTCTGTACTCAAGAGTAGTTCTCTCTCTAGAACTCACTCCCCCTTACAAGTTGTAATCAATACACCCAACCACCAAGTCCCCGACTTGTGGTTATCTCAATCAATAAATGTTTCGAGATAGAACTCTCTCACGGAAGCGAGATAAAATGAACACTGAAGTACAAGTATCGATTGATACAATACAAGTGAAAATTTGAACACAATAAATGGCAATCAATAAATTTTCGCTCTCGGTAGGTGTATCGGCTTGAGAAGAAGTTAATGAACTCTATTTATAGGTAGAGAACATTAAATGACCGTTGAATGATGAATCCAACCGTTGTAGGTGATTAGCATTAAGTGCGGTCATCTTTCTCTCTAAACTCCAACTAATCCAGTGCTAATATGATCGAGGTGGAACTCGAGGATTTGCCGTTGGAGAAGAGTTTACTTGATGAAGAAAGCATTCTTGACCGTTGAGAATGCGTGCTCAGATGGATTATCCAAAAGAAGGTTGATTTGCGAAGTGCATTAAATGCCTTGTACACTTTTGCTTTATGGCTTTGACCTTCAATAATCTTCATACGCTAAGCGAAATTCACTCAACAAACTTGTTAAACATAGTTGGGTTCATATGTGAATGATTCATGAAAGCAATTAGAACAAACAAGAGTGATATGCAAATTCGTATAATTCAAAAATTGGTTTCAGCGTTGGTTACTCGAGTAAGTTCTTCGTCACTGAGTAAGTCACTTGTATGAGAGAGTCTTTACACTGCAAGATATCAAAAAGGATACTCGAGTAAGCAGCTTCCGAAGCAAACCATCGAGACTTGAACTTTTGAAACCAAAGTCTTTACTCGAGTAAGTTAGTGGTTTACTCGAGTAAGCAACTATTTGCTTGAGAACTCAAAATGTAAGATGCCTCTTTCTTCGGAGTAAACAAATTCATACGGAGTAAGCACGAACATGAGTTAAGTTGAAAATCATTTTAAGAGTTCTTTACTCGAGTATGAAAACTTATACTCGAGTATGCACGAGTTTAGAAAAACTTGGGAGCTTTCTGTAAGTCCCTTTACTCGAGTAAGTCAATGTTTACTCGAGTATACACTCAAGCTCAAAAGTTCATTTGCTCTCGGTAAGTCCAATACTCGAGTATAGAAATCTATACTCCAGTATTGATTTAACTTGTAAAGATTGGTTGCTCTCTGGATGGCCTTTACTCGAGTATGTAAACCTTTACTCGAGTAAGTCACAATTTGAAAAACACATTTGCTTTCTGGATGACCTTTACTCGAGTATGTAAACTTTTACTCGAGTAAGTCACAATTTGAAAAACACATTTGCTTTCTCGGATGACCTTTACTCGAGTATGTAAACTTTTACTCGAGTAAGTCACAATTTGAAAAACACATTTGCTTTTACGGATGACCTTTACTCGAGTATGTAAACCTTTACTCGAGTAAGTACGTGTAAAATCCAATTGGGCAATCCTTTAACAGGTCTATACTCGAGTAAGCTTTCCTTTACTCGAGTAAACAAGCGATAAGTGGTTTTACAGCATTTAGCAAAAACTTCAACACATGTTTACAATTGTTGTTAATCATCAAAACACATTGAGAACTAACATAGTTCGAACGTAATGTTCATTTGATTTTTTCCCCACATTTCTTCATTCACAGAACAACAGCACATTGTACACACAAAAATAACATATTTTAATTGATTGCAAATACATTCCAAACTGTGTCAATCGTTTAAACAAGTATCTGCGCCTCATTAATATAGAAGAATATAAAGACCACTCACACTCGTCTTTCTCTCTGTCCCCAACGTCAACCGTGTCTGTGTAAAATTGCTTTCATTCAAGTGTGTGTGTGTCCCCCCAGCTCGAATGAGCAGCCATTCCCAAATCCCCTAAAACTACCGGTAAATCACACATTAAAATTCATTTTCGATGTATACTTACCTCAAATGCACTGTTCCCAGTGGTTCAACTTCTCCTTCGGCGAAAAACGTCCACTTTGTTTTCCAACCTTCTCCGCCGACTTTGTCCAGTCCAAGCTTTTTCACCCACGCCTTCATCCACCTCTGCTCGCGCCTTAAATGCTTTTTGATTAATTGGTACAAAGTGTTTTAGGGAGATTTTTGTCCTAATTTTTCACTCTCCCTAAGCAAAGTATTTTAACATTCCCGCCTCTTTTTGAAGGAAAGGACATTCCAAATGAATGAGGGAAAGTTCGAACTCGCGGAATGGTCCTCGATGGAAGATGACTGAACCAAACATGCTTTTTCGTGGGAATTGTCTTATTTTCCGTTTCCACCGCCCCCTTTCGAACCAAACGGGTCCTTAGTGTGTCATGGAATGGATCAAGCATGTACATGATGAACAAGGCATGGTGAGATAGATGATGTATGTAATGATCGCGTGCATACTATGAGTGGTGCTTCCAATGAGTTTGACCCAAGAATGTGTGATGAGGATGATGGTCTTGAAGAAATGCTAAATGCGGTCAAAGGGTTGCTTCATAATTGTCCTAAAGAATTTGAGAAGTTGAAAGGTGATGTAGAGAAACCATTATATGCTGGTAGTACTAAATACACAAGAACTTTAAAGCATGCTATGGATTGAGTGATTTAGGTTTCACTACACTTGCTTGAACTTTTTAAATATATGCTTCTAGAAGAAAATGTACTTCCTACCAAAACATACAAGGCAAAGCAAATTCTTTGCTCTACAACTGGTATGGGTTATGAGAAGATATATGCATGCCCTAGCAATTGCATATTATTTCAGAATCAGTATACAATGTTAGAGAAGTGCCCTAAATGCAATGCATCTTGATATGGGAAGAAGAAAGGGAAAAGTCATTTGAAGATCCCATGTTTTCCCATTATTCTGAGATTCGAGCAACTGTACAATAATAGAGAGATTGTTAAGAAGTTGACATGGCATGTAGATGAAAGGATTCAAGATGCGAACTTTAGGCACCCTGCAGATGCTCCTAATGGAAAAAATTGATCATGCGTACCCTGACTTTGCAAACGAAGTGAGGAACTTACACCTTACATTGTCAACTGATGGAATCAATCCGCATTGTGTTCAGAGTAGTACACATAACATGTGGCCGGTGATATTGATGATTTATAACCTTCCTCCACACTTGATCATGAAACATAAGTTTATGATGTTGTCCATGTTAATTTCTAGGCCAAGGAAACATGTGAATGATAAAGATGTATACTTGGCTCCTTTAATTGATTACTTGAAGCTGCTTTGAGAAGAAGGCGTCAATGTGTATGATGGGTATAGGGAAGAAAGTTTCACTTTAAAATCCATGTTGTTTGACACAATTAATGATTTTATTGCTTATAGTAATTTGTTCGGATACAACGTCAAAGGATACTGTGTGTGCCTTATATGTGAAGATGACACTCATTCAATGCAACTAGATAATTGTAAGAAAAATGTGTACATGGGACATTGAAGATTCTTACCATCAAACATCGATGGAGGAAGTGGAAAAAATGCTTTTAATGGTGACTTAAAAGAAAGTAGCCATCGAAGATGTTGACCAGTGCTTAAGTTTTTGGAAAGTTAAAAGACTTGGATAACAATTTTGGCAAACCTTTTTCAAAACAAATTGAGACAAGTGGTTGGAAGAAAAAGTCTATTTTCTTTAAACTTCCATATTGGAAGTCTTTATATGTGAGACATTTTCTTGATGTCATGCACATAGAAAAAAATATCTTTGATAGTCTAATTGGCACGTTGCTCAATATGTAAGGAAAAAGTAAGGATAGTGTCAATACGAGGTTGGATTTGGTAAACTTGGGAATAAGAGAAGAGTTGGCACCAGTTGAGCAAGGTCACTGAACTTATCTTCCTCCAACGGCTTATACTTTGTTGAGGAAAGAGAAAAAAATGTTTTGTGAGTTTCTAAAAGGAATTAAAGTTCCAGAGGGCTACTATTCAAATATAAAGAACCTTGTATCAATGAAATGGTTGAAGTTAAAGAACCTTAGATCTCACGGTTGTCATGTGCTCATGCAGAATTTCTTGCCGATTTGTATACAGTCCATTTTACCCAAAAAAGTAAGAAACATCATCACTAAACTTTGCATGTTATTTTTCAAGTTGATTTGCAATAAAGTGGTTCATTAAACAAACTTGCAAGATTTGCAAAGGCTAATTATATTGTTTATACTCTATGTGAACTTGATATGCATTTTCCACCTTCATTTTTTGACATTATGGTCCATCTAACCATACACTTGGTCAAAGACATTCAATTGTGTAGTCAAGTGTACTTGAGATGGATGTACCCAAATGAGCAATTTATGAAAATTTTAAAAGGGTATGTGAAAAATAGATATCGACCAGAGGGTTGTATTGCTAAACGGTACATGGTTGAAGAAGCAAGTGACTTTTGTGTTGATTTTCTATCATGATGGGTGAAGATTAGGGAAAGGAACAAGTGGAAGTGATGTAATAAGGATATCAATGACTGAATGGGAGCAAGCTCACTTATATATGCTACATAACACTGATGAGGTTGAACCGTATGTTGAAGAGCACAAGGATGCTCTTCAACAATTATATAGTAATAGGAATGAAAATTTGACAACAAAATAATGCAATCGACATTTTTTCAAGTTGGTTAAAAAGGTGCATTAATGATGAGATGGAGAGGACTCCTGATTCAGTTTCTGAAAAATTGATATGGCTATCAAAGGGAACGAGCTTAAATGTATTATCTAACAATAGTTATGTAATCAATGGTTACACTATGTTCTATACAAAAGACCATGATACATGGAGCACGATGAAGAGTAACACTTGTTGTTGAATCCTGGTATAGATCCAGTGCTAAAAACATATACCTTATCTATGCACCAATGTCATACTTTGGTGTCAATAAACATATGGGAGTTAGATTACTCTATGTTAAGGGTCCTTATCCTTAGATGTAAGTAGGTTAACAACAACAATGGATTGCAGACAGATGAGTTAGGGTTTGTTCAAGTGGACCTTTCTAAAGTTTGGTATAAAGATGATCCTTTTATTTTGGCATCAAAAGGAGAACAATTTTTTTCATTCTGGATCTTGCTAGGAAGAATTAGTCCATTGTATTCTTATCAAATAAGACTCATCAAGAACAGGTTGATGTTGAAAGTAATGAATATTTGAATATTGTTGAGGATGGCCCTTCGTTTAAGATGTTGGTTTTAGAAGATATTGGTGTAGATGAAGATGAACCCTTATACATGAGACATGATCGTGAAGAGGGGACTTGGGTCAATCTATCAATTCCTACTGCTAGGAGACTCAAGAGAAACACAATTCTCAATTCAACAAGAATGATGAAGAACAAATTATTATTCGGGTTTGAAATCTGGGGTGAAGTCCATGTAACACATAAAGTTTTGTTTCAATCGTGTAAAAATATTCATGAGGGATGATAATGAGAATATCATTCTTATACCGCCGAATTTATACAATGGAATCATCACTTAAGAAATTTGGGATGATTTTTTCAAAACACATACATCTCATGAATTCAGGTAATATAATATTAGACTTAACCGAATACTTGTAACCTATTTGTAATTAATATTTATTGATATAAATCATTTGGATCTAAGTAGGAGTTAAGTGAGAAAATTTGCTCCAATGCAACTAGCATGGCATACTACTAGACACAAGGACCAGTACCATATGCACAGTTAAAGGAAAAAATTGTAAGAACTAATGATTATTTCATATGTATATGATTTGTATGACGACTAATTTTTAACTTCAGCTAATTTTGATATGCAGATAGAAGAAACAAATTCAAATACTACATAGGTACAACGACATGATTTATGGGTGGCCAGTTGCACTAATAAAAAGGTGAAATTCGTAGTGAAGAAGCCAAAGAATTGGATTATGTGTACAATAAAGAATTAGCTTTACTTAAATGATTCTATTTATTAATAACTAATAGTGCTATAATTCTTTTTGTGATAGCGATCAATGTAATATCCTGAATTTTGGGCCTAAAGACTTAGTAATAAGACTATAAAAGGCAGGCGACTAAGCCCAGTTCGAGCAGAGTCCTAAGAATGTCGAGGGATAGGAAGTCTCTCGGGGGATTAAGTAACTCGGTTATACAGGTTAGTGGACTTAGTATGTTTAAGCCGTGGAATTAAAGTGCCAATGAAAAAGAGGCACAAAAGACCTATATGGTGTAAATCCGATTGGAAAAGATGCTACCCAACTATATCTTGAGGTATAAGACAATTAGTTGAGCGAAAATATGTTGGTATAAGTAAGTATACGACATTTTCAGGGCAGTCGGGTATGCCCTGCGTTTTCAAAAAATGACACTGGTATGTGGCGCCATGTGGAGGCCCACATATACAGAGTCTAATATGGTGTCAGTTAGCGAGTCCAGTATACGTGTCACAATCCTGAATAGGCGCCAATAAAGTGACTTTAATAAAGTAAAGTTATGATGACTAATGACGACATAGTTTTTGAGTTATCACCACAAGATCATGACACGTGTCCCTCATCATGGCAAAGCACAAAGCTACTTTTGTGTTGGTGCAATGAGAATGTGGCACGTGTTGACTTATCATGAAGAGTGAAAAAGCTACTTTTGTGTTGGTGCAATAGAAACATGACATGTGTCGTCTCCTTATGATATGCTTTTGTGTTGGTCCAATAGAAACATGACATGTGTCCGCCATCATGACAAGTCAAAAGCTACTTTTGTTGGTTAAATGGAAATGTGACACGTGTCCCCTCATTATGACATAGCTTTTGAGTCGGCACCATAAGAGCATGACATGTGTCTCATCATCGTGACAAGGCATAAAGCTACTTTTATGTTGGTCCAATGGAAAGAGGACACGTGGCGCGACAAGTGGCGCATTCTGGACCATACACGTGGCGCATTCTGGACTAGATACGTGGCGCATTCTGGATCGCACCTGTGATCTATATATACTCCTTCCCCCTCATTTGTCTTTAGGCCATTCTTGGCCAAAACATGGAAAAGAGAGGAGAAAGAGATGAAAAAATGAAATGGAGAGAGAGGGAGAAGAAATGGGGCCGATTTCGCTCTCGATTTGGTGTTTTTAGCTCTTGGGGGCCTTCTCCAATGTTGTTCCTCTTGGTGAAAGCAATGTTTCTATGGTTTTGAATTCTTGATATGAGGTGTTTGGTGCCATTTACATGGTGGAGGTACTGTCAGATCTCCAAATCAATAATAGAATCAAGGTAAGTAGGACTTGGATTCTTTCTCTACTCTCTTCAATCTTTATAGACATTCCTAAGACCTTGATGAATGATTCTTGTGTGGTGATTTGAAGTCTTCACTGAAAATACAAGGGAGTTCAAGGAGGAAAGATTTCAAGGAAAAGATAAGATCAAGGACAAGAAGTATCGTTATTCGAAGCTTTAAGGAATTTTGGGAGTTGATTATCAGTTTAAGAAATCATCAAGTAGTAATAACCTTAATCCTCATATGCTTTGTATGTCTCTCTATGTATGCTTTACCATGATTGTGTATGCATTTGGTGTTGTTATTTTCCAAGCGCTTTGGAACCACAACCTGTTGTGTGGACTAGGGCCTTGTTGTGCCCTGCAGTCTATGTTGTGAAAGACTGCTTGTTTCGGATTAGGCTTTGTGCCTCGCTGTGTGTGATTTACTGAATGCTGTGGTTTGCATTTATGGTTTTCTTACATACTTTGAATATACTTTGTGTATAAGATTAACGGTTACTCTGGGATCCTTTAGGATTCCAGTCTGTGTTGCTACCTGTGTATTTACAGCTTGTTGGAAGTAGCTCCCATGATAAAGTGGTGGATGCTAGCACATGAAGGTGCCGGACTAGTTTCAAATCATTCGAATAAGATTTGTAAATATTTTATGTATTTATGTTTTAAATTTGTAACCAAGATTTGTAATATCTACCAGTACACTACGCCCAAACCCAATATATGTTTTGCTACGTAATTTACTTTGACACATGTTGTAAAGTAATATAATATAAGAATTAAGAGATATCACATTACTCGCCACCCGAAAGGGCGAGGCCAGTAGGGTGTAGCAATCAATGATGCAAGAGGTGCCAGAGTTGGTGCAATATGTTAGCTGTGATAATTTGCTGAGGAGAGCGCTAGGAGTACTTGAGTATGATGGTTGTGTTCGGGGTATTGGTTTTACAGTCACACAAAAATCATACTTTAAACACCAAAAGTGCTTCGACAAATGTGACTTTTTGCAGCTGAGAGAGGATATGAATTGCTTCAAGCATCAAATGAAAGAACAATTTTACAAACAAATGCATTTGATGCAAGAACAAAATATGCAGTTGAGGACTCAAATTGATAACTTAGTATAGTGTAGGGAAACAGAAAGTGTCCCACCATGTGACAGCCCAAGTGTGAGGGATAGTTGTACTTTCATGCTTAAAGTCCCTCTTCCTTTGTTAATTAATTTATTCTCTAGTCAACTTTTTGTTATATTATAAATTGATATATCTTGATATACTAATTCTATTTTCCACAAGGCAAATCCATGTGCAAGTTATATGTGGATCAATGTTTTAAGCACACAGTTTCTATGAGCATTGCCTACAACATTAACAATAATACACTGCACAATTTATCATTGCCTGAGAACACACTCCGAGTAAAGGTTGACATTTGCACTAATGAAGATGCGCTCTTACCAATCCCTTCTTGGGATGAAGAAACAATGGTGAAAGATATTGTAGGAGGTTATGTTGCATGACCAATAGGTCTAATAGAGCCATGTCAAAATGTAGTTAATTTACAATTCCTTCTATGTTTCCTGTGCACTTCCTTCTAAAACTATATGATTTAATTTTTTAATTTTTGTAGGTTGCACATTCTAAAGGAAAACAAATTCAAGTGCATGGAAAGAATTCAAAGTGTTCAACAACTCAACCAAAGTCCAAAGCTAGCCTCAACTGGCAAACAAAGTAAAAGACAATTATCTCATATCAAGATCAATTGGAATCGTTTGCATCTAATTTGATCTGTGAAGGAGGTACAGAGTTATATTTTGATAGGCACACCTATAATGCAAGTGGTATAGCTAACCATATTAATGGTGATGTGCTAGACGAAATTCTTAATCGTAGATGGGTCAATGCTTCTATTATCAACTTCTGAATTAGGTATTTTATCATTGTTATTATTATTTTTATCATTCAATTTTTTTGGTTTTAATCACATTGTTTGTTTTATATATATTAGTGGATACAAACAGGGTTCAAATCTCATTTGTCAACCCTTATCTTGTTGGGCAGTATGTGGAGAGAGTAGATTTGAATGAACAATCTAATGATCTCAAAGATTACTTTAGAAAGAAAGAAACCCCTGACATTCTATTTCTAGTGTCATATAATGTGAGGTAAGTTATTAGTGATAGTATTTTAATGTAATTTTTTTAATGGTTTTGTTAGTTCTCAATGTGTTTTGATGATTAACAACAATTGTAAACATGTGTTGAAGTTTTTGCAAAATCTGTCTAAAACCATTTATCAGTTGTTTACTTGAGTAAAGGAAAGCTTACTCGAGTATAGGACTGTTAAAGGATTGTCCAATTGGATTTTACACGTACTTACTCGAGTAAGGGTTTACATACTCGAGTAAAGGTCATCCAGAAAGCAAATGTGTTTTTCAAATTGTGACTTACTCGAGTAAAGGTTTACATACTCGAGTAAAGGTCATCCAGAAAACAAATGGGTTTTTCAAAATTGTGACTTACTCGAGTAAAGGTTTACATACTCGAGTAAAGGTCATCCAGAAAGCAAATGTGTTTTTCAAATTGTGACTTACTCGAGTAAATGTTTACATACTCGAGTAAAGGCCATCCAGAGAGCAACCAATCTTTACAAGTTAAATCAATACCGGAGTATAGATTTCTATACTCGAGTATTGGAGTTACCGAGAGCAAATGAACTTTTGAACTTGAGTGTATACTCGAGTAAACATTGACTTACTCGAGTAAAGGGTCTTACAGAAAGCTCCCAAGTTTTTCTAAACTCGTGCATACTCGAGTATAAGTTTTCATACTCGAGTAAAGAACTCTTAAAATGATTTTCAACTTAACTCATGTTCGTGCTTACTCCGGTATGAATTTGTTTACTCCAAGAAAGAGGCATCTTACATTTTGAGTTTTCAAGCAAATAGTTGCTTACTCGAGTAAACCACTAACTTACTCGAGTAAAGACTTTGGTTTCAAAAGTTCAAGTCTCGATGGTTTGCTTCTGGAAGTTGCTTACTCGAGTATCCTTTTGGATTGCAAGTAAAGACTCTCTTATTGAGTGACTTACTCGAGTAACGAAGAACTTACTCGAGTAACCAACGCTGAAACCAATTTTTGAATTATACGAATTTGCATATCACTCTTGTTTGTTTTAATTGCTTTCATGAATCATTCACCTATGAACCCAACTATGTTGAACAAGTTTGTTGAGTGAATTTCGTTAGCATTGAGATGAAGATTATTGAAGGTCAAAGCCATAAAGCAAAAAGTGTACGGTGCATTTAATGCACTTCTCGCAAATCAACCTTCTTTTGGATAATCCATCCGAGCACGCATTCTCAACGGTCAAGAATGCTTTCTTCATCAAGTAAACTCTTCTCCAACGGGCAAATCCTCGAGTTCCACCTCGGATCATATTAGCACTGGATTAGTTGGAGTTTAGAGAGAAGATGACCGACTTAATGCTAATCACCTACAACGGTTGGATTCATCATTCAACGGTCATTTAATGTTCTCTACCTATAAATAGAGTTCATTAACTTCTTCTCAAGCCGATACACCTGCGAGAGCGAAAATTTTCTAAGTGTCATTTATTGTGTTCGGCTTTTCACTTGTATTGTATCAATCGATACTTGTACTTCAGTGTTCATTTTATCTCGCTCGTGAGAGAGTTCTATCTCAGTAAATCATTTATTGATTGAGATAACCACAAGTCGGGGACTTGGTGGTTGGGTGTATTGATTACAACTTGTAAGGGGAGTGAGTTCTAGAGAGAGAACTACTCTTGAGTACGAGTGTGTAATCGGTTTGTGAGTATAGTGGATTGAAAATCCCAAGTGTGGCTTGGGGATTTGGATGTAGGTCAAAGATAAGACCGAACCGGGATAATTTCTCTTGTGCAAGCTTTCCTTCCCTTCCTCCTCTCTGTTTATCTCTGGTTTCATTACTTCAAAACAGCATATTAAGAAAAGTTTTTAAAATACCCAATTCACCCCCCTCTTGGGTATATAGCTCCATTTACAGGTTTTACTTTTACCATAACATGATTGTTGAAGAAACATTTTCAAAATATTTTAGGGCAAACTGGATATTGATTGTTATCAATCTGGCAGAACCTTCAGGCCCTTGCATTTACTATATGGATCCTCTAATTGGGGGTCTTCTAAAAAATCATCCTGATATGGTGCGGTTATTCAATAGGTAAGTGCATGAGTGTATGTGTAAATATTTTTGTGTGTGATTGAATAACCAAAAGTAATCAGTTTCTATTTGTTTTGTTAACACATTGATTGGCTATCGAGCCTTTACCTCATTAAACTATTCTAAAGCTACTAATCCTATCAATAGCTATATGTGGAAGAAGATACAGGTAATTATATATGAATTTACTCAAATTTTGTTATTAAATAGTTTTTATTCAAAAATTGAGTTAATTATTTTATTATATTGTTGTAGTGCCCTTTCCAAACGAATAACAATGATTGTGGGTATTACATCATGAAATTCTTGAAGTATGTAATTACTCACTATCAGCCTGTTGTTCCTCCAAAAGTAAGTCACTTTAGTTGCAATTCATATTGTGTTTTAAATGTAATTGAGTAGTGTATGATAATTAATTTTTAATGATTTTAATTTGTGTGCATGATTGTATATATGTACATAGTATTATGAAGAGCAACGTTGTGACAATTTGATTGACCATCAAGTGAATGAAATCATTGAGGAATGGTGTGAATATGTGCTCAGGAAATGCTCTAGCTAGCTACTATTTTTTATGGCCTATTGTTGTGTTGTTTATTTAACTAGAATTAGTTGTATTCTATTCACAATTGTTATAAATATATTTAGTAGTGATTTTGTTAATTAGTTATTTGTTTGTATCATTTTGGAGTTATTTGATTGTGGTTTTCTTTTCTTCATTTTGTTGTGGATATGAAAATTTGTGTTTAAAGTGTGTTGTCGATTGTGATTACAGGCATCTGAAGGAAAAATATGAAAAAATTGTTTTTTTTTTTTTTTTTTTTTTTTTTAAATGCTTCTTGCGGCGCTTCCTTAGAAAAGTGCCATAGGAAGCAAAAATTTATTTATTTATTTTTTAAAAAACTTCCTATAGCGCTTCCTTAAGAAAGCGCCACAAGAAGTGTACGTTTTTTTAAAATGCACACACACACACACACATGTTTTGGCAGTAGGAGCGGTGGCTTAAAAGCTATCTGACTTTTAAAAAAGCTCGGTAGGAAAAAAATCAGGTTATAGATAATGATTTGTGTTTGGATTGATTGTGGTAGAAGTGGCGGGGCCTACATCAAAAAGCGAGAGTCTTTTTTTGGAAAAAGCTAGATTCTGAGGCTTTTTCCTTAACCGACTTTTTGAGCTTTTTTTTACTTAAAGTTAAGCTAACGCTCCGGGCAATCCAAACGGGTTCCATTTTTCTTTTGATCACTGTGTGAGCGTTGGCTTTTAAGCTACTGCATTTTTTTGCCTTTAATGCTCATATTTAAGTGAATCCAAACAGGCCCACTGTAAAACGTCGCAGCTTCTTTTAGTGACGAAAGGATAGCCATAGTTACTTGTAAGAAGAAGTGCCACATTAACTTTTTTTTTTTTTTTTTTTTTGTAGTAATGGTAATACATTAGAACTGGCAGACATTAATCTACAAGAAATGGAAAAACAAAAAAAGATGCTTAATCATATATAGACCTGGAATCTGAGATATAGCCAGCCTATCGCCTATATATATTGTTCTTATGACTTTGTAGGATAAGGGAAAAGTTGTTTTGTGGGAAAGTAGCTTAGGTACCACCCTTTTCATAAATATAAGTTACTTGTAGAGAAGAAATTTGATTTAAAATATAAGTTATTTATAGGATAATTAATGATATTTTCTCAATTTTACCCTTATTTAATTTCTGTTGGAAAGAGAGAAAGAAGAGAGAGGTGTGTGTGAAAATCATTTGAAAAGTAAAGAGAGACAAAAAATTTAATAAGGCCGGGCAAATCTAGAAAATCTTATCAATTTAATGCAATACTTTGTGTGCGAGGGTACAAGTGACTTAACATAGAGTGGTGATTAATTAGTTTGGCTTAATTAACCCTTGTTGTCAATTAAATGTGATGGTTACTGAGTACGTTATTGTAGTTCGTTGGCGACAATTTAAAATTTCATTTTATTTCATGCCTACAAATATAGTTGAAAGGTAAATGACCTGAGAACAGAGGAAATTACCAGTTTATTGTTTAGATAATCATTGGGTAAATTAAATTAGTTTTAGTCTTCAAAATTCAGGAATAAACAAATTTAATCTTTGAAAATACGAAAAAATTCATTACATTTTATATATCTTTTTGGAATCTTTGAATTATTCACTGCACAAGATGACTAACATGCAAAAAAAACTATTTTTTTAATAAAATAATTTGTACTAATTTTTTAATAATAATACATTTTTATCTAATTTTGAGTGATTGAAATTAAAATAATTTAGGAGACCATTTTATTATTTTGATTAAAAAAAATACAAAACAACATTAATTATGTATGTATGGATAGAAACAGATTATATATCTGACTTTTAAAGAACACCCCAATAGTAAAACTCTTAAATATGCACCGCGAGATATAATATGCTACTCCCTCTCTGGTCCTAATTATAAGACCTAATTGACTTTTTTTTGGAAAGATTAAGGAAGATAATTAAATTACTTTAAAGTATTTTTTTTCCTTCAAACTAATTAGTTTAACTAATAAACTAATATATAATTTAAGGATACACAACATATAAAATGATTAAGTAACTTATTTAGCTTCCTTAATTTCTCCAAAGAAAGCCAACTAGATTTTATAATTAGGACCGGAGGTAGTATTAAGATCATGGTTCAAAGAAAAAACTTAGTTACTTAATTTGGAACAAAATCCAACAATACCCCAGACATAGTATTTATACTGTTTTTAATTTGTCTGAAAAAGGTGAAAAAGAAGAAGAAGTCATACATATTCTCATATCCATATGGAGGAATTTCGCTGGGTATAAATTATAAATGCAAAGAGATACTCAATCAAACAAGTTGATCACATGGCTTGTTTTTTGTTTCATGCTCGGTACACCTAATCAGATGGCCACGATCAGATCTCACCAAATATAACAACAAGGCAACATAGGAACCCTAGGATCTGTACCGCAATCTTTTATTGGTGGTGTAATTTTAATTAATTTAATTTTTGAGTGGGAAAATTAAAATTAAACAATATCGTCCCTACATTTGCTTCTCATGTGACCGACCACTTACCCTACTTGACCCTTTCATGGCTCCCACTATGTCCTTCTTCTTCTTCACTTTGTATATAAACCCACCCATTCCCTAGCTCCCCCCTCTATCTTAAGCTCAAATTAATATATATATTCTCATCATCCCCATAATATATATACACAGTAGAATCCTTTCGAAGTTTTCAAAATTAAAGACAAGTTTTTGAATTCGATTCCCTAAAATGGCTCTCGGACTCGAAATCACGGAGCTTAGGCTGGGTCTTCCAGGCCGCGGTGGGGATGATGATCAGAACAAGAGTCCTACTGAGATGACCAACAAGAAGAGGGTGTTCTCGGAGATTGGCCATGTTGATGGCGGCGGTGGCGAGGATGAGAATAGCTGCTCTGGCGACAGGAAGACGCCGGCAAAGAGCCTGGTTGTGGGGTGGCCACCGGTGGGGTCGTACCGGAGGAGGAATAGCATGAGTGAACCCAAAATTTACGTGAAGGTTAGTATGGATGGAGCTCCTTTCTTGAGAAAGGTTGATTTGGGTTTGCAAAAGGGCTACTCTGAGTTAGCTTCAGCCTTGGAGAAGCTCTTTGATTGCCATGGAATTGGTGAGTTATTAATTAAGTTCTTCTCTAATTACTTGTCTAGTTAATTAATCTACGACACACACACACACACACACACATATATATATGTATGTATATATATGGCTAACAAAATGACATGCAATTTTACAAGAATGTTGGGCAAATCTGGAGATCTATTACTTTTATATTATATATATATATGTGTGTGTGTGTGTGTGTGTTTCTTGTTTTAAAGACGTATAAATCTATGATATATTAGAGAGAAGATCATGTTTTGAACAAAAGATCTATGCGTTCAAAAGAGACGATAGGATCGGCTAAGAACATTACTGAAATAAGAAGACAGTGCTTGATTTGGTTAGGTTTGGTTAATTAGTGTTATAGGTGAGAGATAAAAAGGACAAACACAGTGGTAGAGGATAAAGTTAAAAGAATGCATGGAAACTTGAAGGGAAAAGTTAATGAGACAGATTAATTTAATAATAGTTAAATTATAATTAATTATATATTTGGTTGCAGGAGAGGCATTGAAGGGAGTGGACAATTCTGAAGTCGTTCCCATTTATGAGGACAGGGATGGTGACTGGATGCTTGTTGGAGATGTCCCTTGGGAGTAAGTCCTTTTGTCCCCCATCTAATTATTTATCTTTCTAACTATTACTAATTAATTATTATTAAACATTTGGATATTTATATATTTAATTACACAAACACACACAATTTACTTTACATGTATAAATTCTTTTACCATATATATCTATTGTATATTGAAATTTTTATTTCTAATTTTTTTCATTAGCTTGAAGTTTGCCATCATTATTAAGGCTTCTTAAAAATTATCAAAAAATCAAAACATTTTGATTTCTTTTTTGATTAATTTTTCTGATTGTGCAAGAATATATTTAGAGAGAGTAATTAATACAGAAAATATGATTGTACATGGAATGGAATTCACTTTTCTTCTTTAACACCCTATATTTGTTTTCTCTAAATTTCTCTCCAAATCCATAATTTTGTGCTAATTAATTATACATGACTCAATTAAGCTGGTTCAACGAAATATTCATGAGTCGTCCCTACAGGTTTTGAAGTTGGTACAAAATTGATGTACAAGTAAGTTAATTCAGCAGACATATCGTACAATAAGAATTTATCAATTAGGTTCAGGATAGCACTAATTAATAAGAAGCGAGTCAAGTTATGCGAGCTAGCTAGAGAGGAAAATTCTCTCGATAAATTTGGAAGGGAAGGGGAAAAAGTAATAATTTTCTGGGGAAGTCTGGAATTTTCATGAAGATTATTGGTTTGATGGGAGAATATAAAGTTTACGTGTTTGTGGCACCAATAATAATATGTTTTTTGGACCACATATTGCCGACATGCGTGAATATATCCCTCATTATAATGTTGGAGAGAACCTTGAAATGAGGAGGGGCAAAATCTTTTTCAATAATGGTTTCCCCTAAAAATAGGGTAAAAACCATTATTGTTATTAAATGCGTTTAATTAATAAATGATTAAATAAATTATATATATGCGCTTAAATTACTAATCATAAGGTGGTGTGTTTTTGCAGAATGTTTATTGAGTCATGCAAGAGGCTGAGGATCATGAAGAGATCGGAGGCAAAAGGGTTTGATCTGCAGCCAAAAGGGTCTTTGAAGGGCAAAAAGGAGTGATCGATAGACGACGAACGACGTACGAATATGGAGACTAATTATAAGTCAAAGCAGAAAATTAATTAGGCTTCTTTTAATCTAATATCGCTGTCTGCGTTTTAGTCAGTCCTCTTAATTAAAGTTGTCGTTTTTATATGTATGTCGATGTTTGAATCTCGGACTTCTGTTTATGTATAAGATATGAAGGACATAAAACCTGTGTAGATGAGGAAAAACTCATCGTTTAATCTTATTATGTATTCATGTTTTGCCTTAACTTCATGTATTACTTAATCTCCAGTGTGTGTGTGTGTGTTTACGTCACTGGAATTATTTCAATTCTGACATTTTCTTTCACGAGCCGACAATTTCATTTTTTTAAAAAAATTGGGATAAATAGTTTTTTTTTTTTTTTGGAAAAAGTATTCATCAGTATTTTTCACATTTTTCTCCTTGTTTAATTTCGTGAAATGATAAATTGACATCTTTTTGTTTCATATGAATTATAAATAATCATTTAATCTAATAAATAATTTTAGTTCATTTGTACTTAATTAAGACCACAGAATGAAGTTCCAATTTACTAAATGACTCTAGCTTAATAAACAGAAAAAAAAAAAAAAAAAAAAGATAGTTAATCAACATCATTTACATTGGGAGTTTCTTCCTGTGTAATTTATATATACATGCATCAGTTAATTCAGAACAACAGCAAAGTCAGTTAGCTAGTCAAAAAGTCAAGATGTTATTTCTTAAAGTAAATTAGAATTTAAATATTAACTAGCATGATTAATATAATAACAAAAGAGGGAGAAAAAGAATTTCCAGATCATGAACTGTGGATTTGTTCCTCCCATGAGGGACAGAATATATAATAAAGATCGTAAACATTGTGAATACCCAGAGAAAAAAAGCATAAACATTGAGCATTGTCTTTAACTCCGAGGTGCAGAATCTATCCGTATCAGAATATGTGTGTGTGTGTGTGTGTGAGAGAGAGAGAGAGAGAGAGAGTGTGTGTGTGTGTGTGTGTTGTGTGAGTGAGTGAGTGTGTGTAATTATTGTATAATTACGGGACCAACTAACCACTGTGTTTAATTAAATTATAATTGACACAATAATGCTCTTGCTTGCTCATGGATAGCATCGATTAGACAAACCCACTCAGATCGACATTATACGTTAAATAAGTTACTATTAAATAATATGATAATTGATATAATATAAGTTAAATTAAGTATGGTTGAATCAATTATATATGAGATTAATTATTTTTCTAATCTTATAACACATGCATACTCGATTGCGTTGTTATGAATGTTCTTGGGATCTAAATTATCCGCCGGCAATTTAGCTTTGAGTGGTTTAATGTTATTCATATTCTATAATATGACGCTAATCCAATGTTATCCTTTGAGTGGTTTAATGTTATATTCATATTCTATACGTCATTCTTATGCTAAAAAAAGTCTAAACTCCACAACGCGCATTATCATGTTAATAAGGAGTATTATTATGGGAAAAAGACCAAAAAAAAAAAAAAAAAAAACTTTGAAATTGCAAAATCTTGAATTAGGTTTATCACCAAAAGTTGATAAGGGAATGATGAAACTAGATAAGGAATTCATAACTCATTTTTTGAGAAACACTTGATTTAAAATTTTACAATTTCAAAGTTTTTTTTCCTTTCTTTTTCCCTATTATTATTGAGTAGCTGACATCCTACTTTGATAATATCCCCCTATAATTATTTTTTTCCCAACATATCCCCCTGTAATTATGGTTCTTAGGTTGATATAATTAGATAGCGTTACATAGGAATCAACAATTACTTGGTCCTTATTATGAGGCGCCAACTAATAATTTTCATAAATCAATAAAAATAGTTAAAGTCAATAAAGTTGTCTTATAATTTAAGTAACTTTAAATATTACCCCTACTAATTGCACTAAACTTTAATATTATTACTTTCAACCCACTATCTTTATTAATTATAGGCATACATAGAAAATAATAATAATTAATGTGCTTTGGAAACAAGCAAGTTTCTTATAAAAAAGATCAAATACAAATGTTAGTTGGTGTCTTATAATAAGAACTAGAGGGAGTATATTAATTTTTGGCCTAGGGATAGTTTTTTTTGATTTAATAATTTGTATCTAAGCTACTTTGTGCAGCTGGTCATATGTTATACCCCATTTGGTTCTTATATATAAAACCTATTTACTTAATTTGATTAGATTAAAAAGTTATTTAAATTAGTTAGGATGGCACGCTTTTTTTTTCTCCCAAAAACACCCTAATCATCCTTCTTAATTCCTTCCATTTCTCTCTTACCATATTGTTGTAAATTAGGATAAGTTTTAAGAATATTAGAAATAAGTCTTATCTTTATGACTAAAATCAATTCTTCAATTAAGTCATATGTTAAACACCTAGTACCATAACTATCAGATATGATGATGGAGTATAACTTTTGGCCTAATAAATGGTCATACATGATACAACAATTAGAATATAAATTAATTATAAGGAAGCATGATATTAGTTACTCCTCTAGCCCTCTTTTACAAAGCAGAGAGAGAATAGCCTTTTTAATAATATTTATAAGGTATATCATTGCATTTTTTTCAGAAGTTTACTCATTTACCCCTTATATTAAATGTTGGTGTATGTATTAAAATAAAGGCAAAGTATGCATGTTCAATCAGGACAAAGTTGAAAAGATAAATTTTAAGATAGAACTATTGAGTTTTAAGATTTTCTTTGATTTCAATAAAACATATTAGGAGTAACTTAGAAATAGGACCAAATGTGTAACTAAAAAATTTGAGCTTAGAGAAATGAGAATGCAGAGAATTATTTGCGTGGTTTGTATTTATGTTGAAAAGAGTAACCGAAATATCACTCAAAGTAAAGGAAGAAAAAGAAAGGGAAAATGCATTTAAGGGCCCTTTTTACAGAAAAAATCTTAAAAAATGCCCTAAGATTCTGAAAATTTCAGAAAAGACCTTTGGGCCTTTTCTGGAATTTTCAGAATCTACGTGAGTTGTTGATGTGGCTGATATAATTGTTAATCGGGGTTGATATTATTGTTAATGTGACTAATTTAGTTGTTAAAATATTATTGTTAACGGGTATTGATTTTGTTGTTAATGTAGCTAATTTAGTTGTTAAATTTTAATGAATTTATATCAAAAAAGGCCCGCCTTTTTTGAGATTTTCATAATCTTTGGGCTTTTTAGGGATTTTTTTTTCTATAAAAAGGACCCTCAAATGCATTTTCCCAAAAAGAAAAGTGCCAGCTCCCAAAAATTATTTAAAGCTTTTTCCCCCAAAAACATCCATGAGTGTACCTACTCTCCATTTCTCAATTGCATCAAAATGAGTAAAGTTCGAAACAGGTAAGCACAGCTAGTTGTAGCCTCTCAAAACAAGATAAAATGAATTAAAATCAATTGAAAGTGGATAATCATAGAGCCATAATATTCTTCAACGTAACATTGAGAATATATTGTCCTCCGGGACTTTTTGGCAAGACAAGGGACCATTGATCTTAGCATCTCTCCATACCTATATGTCTCAAATTAATTAGGTAGCTAGCTAGGAGCATGGGCTAGCTAATTAAAAATATTTAATGAATATGAAAAATGTTTAATTAGTTGCATTAAGATCAACACTGCACTGTAACACACAGAGGGCTTTATTTACTGGGGGTAAATGTGCAAATTTAACAAAGAAGTGTATGAATATCTAGCACAATTATGTTTTGTTGAGTGTAAAAATAGAGATAATTATTTTTAAGAGGCGCAAAAGTAGACATAATCATTCTAAAATATAGCAAATTTGGCACTCCCATTAACCAGAGATAATGTCCATCCCTTTAATTTTTTACATTATGGGTCTCACGGTTCTTCCAATTGGCATATGGTGTAAAATTATTTTGTTCTAAATATTCATGTCCACCTTTTTATCTCCCTTCCCTCTTGTTCCATCACCTCTGTCCTCCCTCATCATCGTTTCTCTTTAAACTCTCTTTTCTCATTTACTTTTTCTAGATAAATCCGGTAGGGGTTGTACACAAGAGCTCCGACAGATGGCTTAGAAGTAGGGCTGCTATAGGCAAGTGAAACACCCTTAGGATTCAAGGGCAGGTACTAATGGAGAGCTAGCAGGTACTGCAGTTAGAAATATCTAATGTGATCTGATTAAAATTCGTTTTTCTCCTCTTTGTTTTGCTCGAAATATCTAGCTAGAAGGGAGGTCGATTGGAGCCTCGGAGGTGAGGGAAGACAAAAGGGAGGAGAGAGAAAAAGGTAGGTATAAATCTCTAGAACAAAATAATATTTAAATAAAAATAATAAAACTTAAGTAAATTTAAAAGCTAACAGTTCAACTTACACATCATATTTTAGTTAAATTTAGTGATATGATATGTTTTTATTGGTCAAAGCATAAATGATGCGGTTAACAAGAAGAAATGTGGGACCCACAACACAAACAATGGATAGACATTAGCTTTGGTTAATAGCAGTACTAAATTTACTACCTCTTAAAATGATTATGTCTACTTTTGCATCTCTTCAAATGATAATGTCTACTTTTGCACCCAATAAAACATAATTGTGCTAAGTGCTCATAATTAATGAAAGATTTCATTATTAAATTTGCACCTTTACCCATATATAGATAACATAAATACTCCATCAGTCCCTTTTATAAGGCATGTTCAACTAACTCACACAAACTAAAAAATGACGGTTAGCTCATTAAATATATCTTAAATTAATAAAATCTTTCAACCTAACCCATATTAATGAGACTTTGAAGAAAAAGAAAAATATGATGAGCTAACCACTTTTAAACATTAATTACGGAGAAAAATTGGGAAAAAGAATCCTTCTAAAAGGCATCCTATAATCAGGACCAACGGGAATACCATCTTGATAAATAAAAGAAAAATCTTAAAATTTGATAGTTTGCATTTTTCTACATCATCAATAATACTACATATCATTAACCAACTTTGAACACCAGATATGATTATCAATAAATTTTTGTTACATAATACAATAACAAATAATCCCTTTAAATGCTAACGTATAATATAGACTTGTGCATTTTGAAAACTAACATGACCTAGAATAAATATTATACAGCCATAATTAAGAAATTTAATTATCTGAGAATTCCATTAGCACTACAAAAAATACTGAATTTCTGAAAAAATTTACCATGGAATTCAAGTTTCCTAGAATAAATATTATACAGCCATAATTAAGAAATTTAAGAATTTACAAAAAATACTGAATGAAAAAATTTACCATGGAATTCAGAGTTGCCAATAGAATTTGTCATGGATTTGTGACGGAAACGGATTTCAGATGGAATTTTTGACGGAATCCATTCCATCACTAATAGGACCGTGACAAATCAATTTTCAACATGACTCTATCGCATATATATGTATGTATATAGATATATATGTGTGTATATAATCTTATTACATATAATCAATCATTTATAAATATTTATATATTATAAATTTTTAGTTATTAATTAATGTTAAATAAAAATAAAATTCAATTTCAGAAATTGGACTGAAATATTTATAATTTATATACGTATTATATTATATATTTTTATTTTATTTTATATGTAATGTATTATTAAGAAATTTCATATAGTATATCATAATTTTAACACTAGTTATGGAAAAATAATTTTTAAATAGCTGAATGGCTATTAATATCATAATTTTAATTTTTATAATAAATATATTATTCTAAAAAGTAAATTTATGGAATATCACCTTTGGATAGGTGATTAAGCACGATTTGGCTTGAGTTCAATGACTCAGGCTCGAGCCAATTTGATAGCAAAAATGACATATAGATATGACCCAATTTTGAGCGAGATAAAACTACTTTAGCTTGGATCATATGACTTAATATGTTTACAATAATTAGTTATCATCAAAACTTACTTAGAGAATCAACAAATTTATCTAAATACTAATAATTTTTAAATTTTTTCAACAGAATTAGCCACGGAATTATTCTGTAGCCAAATTACTCACAGAATAGTTCCTTGGCTAATTATGTGCCATGGAATTTTGCGATGGAATAATTCGGTGGCAAAAGAATTCCGTTAGAAAAATTTCTGTGGCAAATTTTGTTGGAAATTCAGTATTTTTTTTTTTTTTTATAGTGGGCATACCACTGATCCTATTTATATGTTCCTTTTAACTAAATCACATATACCAAGAAGAGGTAGTTATCCGAATGATTATACGGTAAATTTTTAACTTTATCCTCATTTATGAATGAATATTTTTCAACTCTTTTTCTTCTCTCTCTGTTTTTATTGATACAATTAATATGGGCAAAATTGTTACAATTTCATTTATTACCTTAAAGAAGACTTATAAATAAGACCAATTTTTTTGGTAAAAAAGGACTTATAAAAAAGACCAGAATAGTAATTTAGAAAATAAAGAGATTAATTAGACATGAAAATAACACGCAAACTAAGTAATAATGATGTTACGTGCACTATAATAATTTGGGGACACAAAAATAGAATACGAGGAAAGGGTCCACAGTTCCATGATGGATTGCCTCCCATTGAATAGTGGTGGTGGTAGCTCTTATCTCTTCCTTTTGCTCTTTTTTAAATTTTTTTACTTTGAGTTTCTTTAAACTTCAAAAGGTTATAAGAGATGATTCTTGCAAGTTGGAAAGCAGCTTCTTTCTTTCTTTCTTTCTTGATGATAATACACTTTTTCTCCACTTAGTCCTTCTTTATTTTCTTTATTTTCTTGTTTTTTTAATAATTATTTTCCACTGATTGCTAAATGATAAAATACCCACTTGGTATCTTCTGCCTGAAATGGGGTGTAGTGTTATCGAATTAAGACATAGTGTTTCATTATTTTCACTGGATCCAAAAGGATACGATGTTTCAGTGTTTGTATGTATTTCGTTATCTGTGGGATTGGTTTCAATTAATTTTATTTTTCTTTTTCAGACGCTCAAAACCTATATAATTGCTTTTTGCAGCAGACGTACGTCATGGGAAATTCATGCTGAATTGTTCGAAATGTTTATGTGAAGTGATTTGTCATTGTGGAAATTTCAATGACTTTTGTACAAATTAATGGTTGGTTATATATATCAAGCTTTATTTTTTTTTTCCATTACGCTTTTTCAGCACCTCGATGAATTCTATATATACTTTTTGAAAGGATATAAAGTACTAATTAAGTCTTCTCTTTCGTATTAAAAAAAATAGATACTTAGCTTTATATGGTTAAGGTGCTTGTTTTCAATCAAATCAAATTTTTTATTCCTTTACTGATTAATTAAGAATATTAGATTATTTAAACTAAATTATTATTTATAAATCTAAACCAAATATTGAATCAGGGAAAAATCAGGATTCGGACTACATAAGGAATTATTAAGATCTTTAAAAAAAGCTTTAATCCCTATTATTGGATAAATCGTTGGTAATCATACACATTATATAAGTGATTTGAGATTATAGAAGACCATAATATCTTCTTTTGACTATATAATAACTAGTTGATACATAAAGTGTAGATTTAAATAAAATTAGCAATGAATAACTTGTTTTGTGTATCCCGAACAAAATATTATCATGATGTCTCTTAAACAAACTTAAACCACAAGTCAAAGCACTAAAAATTAATACGAAAACATTCCAGAAAACAGAAAATAATATCATATCACGAAGGAATTAAGTCATTAACTAACTAATATTTCAATTTGAAACTTAATGAGAAAATTGGTGAAAAATCCATATCTAAAAATTATTAATCAGAAGGAATTGAATTCAAATACCAATATTTTATGTGTATTCAATAATTTAGAATACAAATTTCTTTTGTATATTAAAATATATTAGGTTCTTATAGTCAATATAATTTTTAAGCAGCGACTTTTTATCAATTTTTTTAAAATAAAAAGCCACCTTATATATTTAGAATAAAAATTTTATGGGAAAAAAAAATTCGAAAACTAAACTTTATGACATTGGATAGAATCATAGAATTGAAAATTCAATTCCCTCAACTGCCAGTGCAATTAATTATGCTAGTATATTTTATGGCTAACCGGGGACGCGGAGCATAAATTTCAAATTTCTTTTGTTGACTAATAAAAAATATTAAAGATATTTGGGTGAAGGTGCAAAAATACACGTATCTTTTTACCCGAGGAGCCAACACACGCATGCTTTTTCGGTCAAAAAATACGCGTGGTTATAAAAAAGGTGCAAAAGTTACAAGCACTGTTAAAATCTAACTTAACGGTGTTAATTTTGAGGTGGGGCCCACACTATTTTCATAAAAATACTAAAATGCCCCTAAATTTTAAAGAAAAAAACGCAAAATAATATAACAACCCAGAAAAATCAATCTCCCACCATCTATAGTTAATCTGGAAATATAACAATCTTAACACTTGAATCAATAACCAACATGCTAAGGTCAAATCACCAACATGCCGCAAAATTGCAAAAACTTGGATGTGAGGGGCCAAACAAAGTCGTGAAGTAGAAGCAATGGTGGGTGTCGAAGGTTCACGCGCGGTATCATCTCTTCCAATGTCTCCAGCTCGCTTCATCCGCCATTAAATTAAACTGGAAGATGCATACAGAAGCACAAAAGTGGGCGTCGGAGGTGAAATCGAAGGTGGGTCAGAGGTGAAATCGGAGGTGGGTCAAAGCAGAAATCCTCAGATCTACACTTTCGACGGCATCTTCATCCTCTTTCACCTCTGACCCACCTTTGATTTCACCTTCGACAGCGAGGACGGCCACCATCTTCCTCACTAGTGCAATCTCACTGGTTTTCCTCAAGATTGTTTGAAATGGTTCACTTTATTTCTAATGAAACTTACCCTATCAGATCGGGTCGCCTCCTCTTTTCTCACTGCGTTTTGAACTTGGCAACTTTGTCGCTGATGGCAATGTCCAACAGCAATAGCCCCTTCGACTTCTCTTTCCTTCGCCACCTTCTCCCTCTGAAAGTTGAAGAACACGAATCTCACCTCATCTGCACAATTTTTGGTTTTGGAATTTGGGTTCATTATTTTTTTTTTGGTTTGTTTTTCAATGTGGACATTTGGTTTCTCTGGAGATGGCTGCAATTTTTAGGTATTTTGGTTTAATGTTAGTTTCTTTGTGCTGTAAATGGAATTTTTTTGTGCTGCAAATTTCAGTTTGTGTGTTTTGTTCTTAGCTTGGGGGCTTCTTTGTTCATGCTTTACGCTGGAGAAGTAGAGGTGTGGTTGTCTGTCAAAGAAGCAGAGGTGTGGAGGGTATTTTAGAGGGCATTTTGGTATTTTCATAAAAATAGTGTGGGCCCCACCCAAAATTAACACCATTAAGTTAAATTTTAACTGTGCTGTGACTTTTGACCTCTTTTATAACCGTGTGTATTTTTGCACTCAAAAAAGCGTGGTGTTGGGCGGCTCACCGAGGATAAAAGACATGTGTATTTTTTGCGACCTTTACCCAAGATATTTTAAGAAAAATACAATATTAAATAAAAAACAGGCGTTAAAACCGGAACGTGGCGGTCGTTGAAAGGGGAGTCAGTCCGTGTAACGTACAAAGCGACATGGTCACATGGGGTACGTAGGGTCCACACCTGAAACTTTGAGTTGTTTCGTAGCACATGAGTTTCGCGTAAAGTTGACCTGTACTTCGAAAATTGAAACATGTAGGCCCCACATGTTCTACCTCTTCCCCCTTCCTCGCAATTCTCTATTCTCTAAACTTTATCTTTAAGTTTTAGTGGGATAAGCCTGTTCCTTTTAGAAAAAAATAATGTCATCTTGTTAAATTAATTATTGATAAAAACGTTCAAATATTTTGGATTTTTTTAAAAAATAAAAATAAAAATATCATTAAGGAATTTTCATCTTGCCAACCATGCATGAAGGAATTTTTAATTATACACTACTCTCTCCATTTTCTTATACAAAATAAATAACTAATCCATTTAAATATATAGATATAGAAAAAATTGATTAGAATCTATAAAAATACTGTAGATGTAAATTATTTTTGGAAATACCCTTATTTGATATATACACTTTATTAACTTCAATATCTTTCATGAGAAAATTGTGAGTTCACTTTGATTACAACTCTTTTTTTTTTTTTTTTTTTTTTTTAATGAGGATATGAAAACATTTTAATAAATGTATCGGCCATTTTTTTTAATAGACTGTAAGAAAAATTCCAAAATTATCATAGAAAAAGAACAATGAATGAAATACAATCAAAATATTTTTCTATTTTTTTCAGTTTCAAAAGATGACATACAATGTTTAACTTAAGTAAATGCCATTCCATTTTTATTTCAACAATGCGTTCGGGCTTTCTAGCTGCTAGCATCATATTTAACTTTGAAAATTAATTTAAACATGATGTATATAAAAGCACTATATATTGACTATTAGTTGAAAGAATATGAATTACTCTCTTTAATCCCTAATATAAGGTCATATTAACTAATTTGAAGAATCTATACAAAATAAATACTATGAATATTTATATGTAATATGTAGAAATTTTTTGACACATTTTTTTCAAAAATAATCCTATCATTTAAATAATAGAATTTAATGTGTAGAAATAATAAATAGGAAAATAATTTAACACGAGAGAGATTAGAGAATATATATATATAGCATACATATAAATTTGTCTTGTACCATTTGGTCAAAAATACCGACTAATAGACCAATTACTGCCCAAGGAAGTTGACGTTGTCTTTTAAAAAGATCGAAGGCAACAAAACACAAAATTAAAAATTAAAAAAAAAAATTAAAAAACTGATGTGCACGTCCATGCCCAAAAAGATTATGTTGTAGACGTGGAGCATTCTGGTTCGTCCACCTGATCACCACTTGAACCGACCGAAGCCGGAATTTGCTATTGCAATTTGCAAGAGCTGAAAATTTCGTACACGCTTCCGTCATTTAGCGTCACATACATGGACGAATCGTAGCCGCTCTTTTCCAAACACGTGTCAACTTCTAAGTGGTGAACCAAACTGGCCGCCCATACACGACTCTTTAGTCTTTAACCCCTAAATATATATCACACAATTTGTTAAACCCACAGGACACATTGTAGCATTTCCCCGACAAAGAAAAAAAGCGCACTCGCCCATCAATTTTGAACCTTGACAAGACTGAACCACGCACGGTGGTCATCGTCGTCGTTCGTTGAACCGAAAAAATGTCGCCGGAGAGTACTGGCACCGCTCGATCCGCCCAGTCCGACGTCACAGAGTTAAACCTGAAGGAGACGGAGCTCACCCTCGGCCTTCCCGGCACCAATAATATCACTACTAGCTCTAAACGTGCCTTCTCGGAAACCACCGTCTTCAGCCCAACGTCGTCTGCAACTAGTACCCCAGCACCTAAGTAAGAGCCTATTATTTGATTTTATAATTGTGTCTTCTGTGGATTATACATACATATTTTTTTCCCAGAGGTTATACTTACATATATACATGTATATAGACATCCTTTTTAGTGTGTCTGGGCAGGTTTTGATTAGGTGGTGGTGGTTGAGCTATTATATTTCATATTGATATTTGATATATTCTCGATATTATATATCTTAGAAGTATAAACCTGAGAATATCTCAATAGTGATGGTTTGTATGATGTTCAGGGCACAGGCGGTGGGGTGGCCGCCGGTGAGGGCAAGCCGGAAGAACGCGATGAGGGGCTGCAAGTACGTGAAGGTGGCTGTGGACGGAGCTCCATATCTGAGGAAGGTAGATCTTGAGAAGTATGAGAGCTATGATCAGCTGCTTGGGGGTTTAGAGGCCATGTTTAGTTCCTTGACAATTCGTAAGTATATACTGCGTTGTATGGTACTCATCACTTCAGAGAATTTAGCGATGATAAGGGTGATTTTGTAATTTCGGTGTCTGCCATGGTTTCAGGCAATCATTTGAATGAGAGGACGAAGATGATGGACCTGGGGAATGGGGCAGAGTACATGCCCACGTATGAGGACAAAGACGGTGACTGGATGCTCGTGGGAGATGTACCTTGGAAGTGAGTTCTCTATTTTACCCTTCAAAAAATCTTAATATTCCAATACTGTTCAACCAACCAATTATAAATGTTTGTGTGTTTTTTTCTTTTTCAGAATGTTTGTTGAATCCTGCAAAAGAATCAGATTGCTAAAGTCAGAGGCCAATGGCTTAGGTCAGATTTTTATTTCTCCTCACACCCTCCTTGAATCTTTTTTGTTCTTCAATAATTTATTTATTTACTTCTTTGATTATATGAATATATGTACCGATGAGTAAGCTATATACTGTGGAATTAATGCAGAAATTCGAAGAACAGAGTTGAAGTTGAAGGAGAAAACGTGTGGTAATTAATGAAGAACTAGCTTGGGGTTTTGGAGAGTGGTTGTACAGAGGCTTTTGCTTTTGATGGGGGCAGCGAGAGAGAGAGTTTTAATAAGTGAGAAGGTGTCTGATCTGTAATTTATTTAGCGGGAAGCCTTCTGCAAGTTTTGTAGTGGTTCATTACTTGTTAGACAAGTTATGTAGTTGGACCAGCTTATACCAAGTTTATGACATCACATTAATATGTATCAATATACTATACTCCGTTGGTCCTAATAAATAACTAGTAAGTATATTTAGTTATTTTTATAAGACAATTACATGTTTTCAAAAAGCATTAATTTTTTTTTTTTTCATATACGCCCCTAATTAATAAGGTACGTAGTGGGTGAGGGTAATAATTAATATGATATTAGATCGAGTTTAGTGCAATTAGTAGGGGTAATATTGAAAATTATTTCAATTTTAGGATAACTTTATTGACTTTAACTATTTTTATTATTTGTGAAAAATGTTAGTTAGTGTCTTATAATGAAAATCAAAGGAAATTGATTGATTTCTTTTTCTCAGAATATAGTCGTAGCATACCACTATATCATCACAGTTAAGACTTGCTCGATTTATTCGCATGAGGCAAATAAGTGTGTGTAATAGTGAAAATGTTGTGATAATGTAGTCTTAAAAGTGACAATGAGATGATTAATTACCAAAATAAATTAAATAAATGTATGTAATGTATATAAAATAAACGTTGTAATCATCTTTCTCAATTTGTTCACATATTTTTCTCAATAATTATTCTAAAGGGAGCATCAATAGTGGTAAATTAGGAAAACAAAATTAATAAATATGAAAACGTTATTACATTTAAGACCAAATTTCACTCTCAAAATATATCTTATATTGAGACCGGACGAGTAGAATGAAAAGAATCGTCAGGGTTATGATAATATGCTTATATTTTCACCGGAAAAAATATATGCATGTGAAGCCTATATATCTAATCACATTTTTTAATTGTATGGATCCCATATCTATTTATTTTAACAAAGAATCGTTACTTATGCTTACTTTCTCGTAATGTTGTCAAAATCGTAAATGGAGCAATATACCCAAGAGGGGGGTGAATTGGGTATTTTAAAAACTTTTCGAAAGTACTGTTTTGACTAAGTAAAAACAGATTATAACGAAGGAGGAAGGGAAGGAAAGCTTGCACAAGAGAAATTATTATCCGGTTGGTCTTATCCTTGACCTACATCCAAAGTCAAAGTCACACTTGGGATTTTCAATCCATTATACTCATGGCCCGATTACAAACTCGTACTCAAAGAGTAGTTCTCTTCTAGAACTCACTCCCCCTTACAAGTTGCAATCAATACACCCAACCACCAAGTCCCCCGACTTGTGGTTATCTCAATCAATAAATGATTTAGATAGAACTCTCTGGAGAAGCGAGATAAGATGAACACGTGAAGTGCAAGTATCGATTGATACAATACGGATGAAATTTGAACACAATAAATGACAATCAATGAATTTTCGCTCTCGGTAGTTGTATCGCTTGAGAAGAAGTTAATGAACTCTATTTATAGGTAGAGAACATTAAATGACCGTTGTATGATGAATCCAACCGTTGTAGGTGATTAGCATTAAGTACGGTCATCTTCTCTCTAAACTCCAACTAATCCAGGTGTTAATTTGATCGATGAGATTCTCTCGAGAATTTGCCCGTTGGAGATTACTTTGCTTGTTGTAGTAAGCATTCTTTAACGTTCGAAGGCGTCTCGGATGAATTAGCGAGAGTAGATAGATTTGCAGAGGTGCATTAAATGCACCGAGCACCTTTATGCTTTTTGCTTTGATCTTCATTAATCTTCATCTTGTGCTAAGCGAAATTCACTCAATAAACTTGTTAAACATATACGGGAACATGAGTGAATGATTTATGAAAGCAATAGGATCAAACAAGAGTGATTTGCAAATTCGTATAATTTAAAAAATTGGTTTCGCCGTTGTAAGCTGCAGTATGTTCATGCAAACTTCGAGTATGACACTTGTTCACAAGTGTCCAAACTGCAGATATCAATTGGATACTCGAGTTTGCACCTTTCGAGGCAAACCATCGTGACTTGTTTTGAAAGACAAAACCTATACTCGAGTTTGCCTATGCAACTGCGAGTATTGGTTTAACTTGAAAAATCCATTTGCTCTGCGTAAGTCCAATACTCGAGTTTGGCTACGCAAGCTACGATATCGACTTAACTTGAAAAATCCATTTGCTCTCTGTAAGTCAATACTCGAGTTTGGCTACGCAAAGCGCGATATTGACTTAACTTGAAAAATCCTTTTGCTCTCTGTAAGTCAATACTCGAGTTTGGCTATGCAAATGCCGCGGTATTGATTTAACTTGAAAAACTTTAGCTCTGGAAGTTCAATACTCGAGTTTGGCTATGCAAACTGCGGTATTGACTTAGCTTGAAAAATCCTTTAGCTCTCGGAAGTTCAATACTCGAGTTTGACTATGCAACTGCGGTATTGACTTAGCTTGAAAAACTTGGTTGCTTTCGGATGACCCATACTCGAGTTTGGCCAAGCAAATGCATGATTGACATTCAATACTCGAGTTTGCAAACCTATCTGCGGTTTGCAACTATCGAATGTTTTTAAACAACTTTGCAAACTTCAAAACATGTTTTACATTTGTTGTTAATCATCAAAACATATTGAGAACTAACAAAATCGAGTTTCTACGTAGAATGGAAGGGGTGGTAAAAACGTAAATCTCATAAACGACACGAAATGTTTTATATATATATATATATATATATATGTATATATAAAGGGTTAAATGCCTAATTTGCCACAGAAGTATTAATAAGGGGGCATTCAGCACTCAGAGAAGTTTTTTTGGTACCAAATTGACCCCGGAAGTTTACAAAAGGGAGCAAATATACCCTGGAAGTTTTTTTCAGGAGCAAATTTGCCCCGAAAGTTTTTTTAGGAGCAAATTTGCCCTATAAGTTTACAAAGAGTGCAACGATCCAACGATCAAGATCAACCGATCGGCAAGATCATTATGTTTGTAAACTCCCGGGTCTTTGAGTGCCCCCTTATCAATACTTCCATGGCAAATTTGGTATTTAACCCTAGAAAAAAAAATCATAAATCACTACTCAAAATTCAACGAACAACTTCATATTTAATAGATATAAGTCATATAACTATATAAAACATAAAAAAACTTGCATTTATAACTATGGAAATATGTTAAAAACTATATATAACTATCCAGTCTCCACTCTTCAGTAATCCCAGGTCTAAGATACATGATGGAAATAGGGTTTTCAACTTTTCATCCTTTTTTTTGTGAAAGCAAAAACAGTAAAAACGTAAGTTTTTCTAGTTTTTAAGTGTTTGAGTGGAGTTTCTATCAGTTTCTTCTCATGACAGTTTTTACTTGCGTTCAGCACGTATGACCCTAGTAAAAATGTAAGGGTTAATATGAAAATTTGCCAATGAACTATTACCTGAGAGCATCTGGCACAAAAAACAATTGAAGGGAGCAAATTGGCCACCGAACTATTAAAAAGTGAAAAAAAAACAATTTTGAGCAGTTCGCAAAACGAACTATTACCCCGTCCGATCTTGGTGTCTCTGTCTTCCATTGGATCATCACGGTGTCTCGACGCGTCGGCGTCTCCAAAGCTTCCATTTGTTGTTGGGTGTTCCACTCACCCTCTTAAACTTATCGTCCACAGCTTTCGACCGGCAAGCACCTTGTACCCTGGTTGTGTCCCTCCGATGCCACAAGCAGCAACCGCCGCTGCCACAACGCCTGCTCGCATGGGTCCCATCTCTGTTGGTGTTTGCCTTATCCAACGAGAAGGCTTAACCGCTCTTTTCTCCAACGTCTCTGCCATCGTCCTACGCTAGTGCCTCATATTTTAACGTAGTAGTGATAGTTTTTTTTTTAATAATTATTTGGTATTTTTTTTATAACTTTTTAATAGTTCGTTGGCCAATTTGGTTCCTTCAATTGTTTTTTGTGCTAGACGGTTTTTGAGTAATAGTTTGTTGATAAATCTGCACCTTAACCCAAAATGTAAAAACGTAAGTTATGGTTTATTAGCCCATAAGAATTTCTATAGTTTAATTTCTATATTTTCATAAGAATTTGTTTGATTGTAACGACTAATGCATATACTTTTAATAGTTATGGTTTATTAGCCCATATACTTAAACTCAAATCAAGTCAATGATTTATCATTACAAAGATTAAAACTAAAATTCAGTCAAACAATTAAAAAAAAATGAATAGTTTCATATTCTTCCTCATGTTGTGTAGTGGAATAATCTTCGAGTCAAAGAGACGCAAAGGGGCAAGGAAGTATTGCTGTAAAAAACTAATGTAAAAACATAAAAAATTAAAAGCTAAAAATTATGAAAATTATATATACTTAAAATTTGTACATTTATATGTGTTAAGTATTAACTATATGTATCACTAATATATATATAGACACACACATATGTGTGTGTATTTATTTATTTATGTTGTTTTGGATTGACGGTCGACAGTTTACAAATTTTTCCTACACATGAAGTTAACTCGTATTCTCACACTAACCTCGGCTCACTTGGAGCTTGAACCCGCAACCTCTTTCAAAGGGGTGTCTAGTGCCACTAAGCCAATAGATTTTTGGCAGTTTTTTTTTTTTAAAAAAATATTTGTAGGATTTTTTTTTTTAACATATAAATCAAACCGCGACAAAACTACGATAAGAAAAATTGCCATTGTTAAAAAATGATCATTATTCGTATCAAAAAAAAAAAAAAAGATCATTATTGTAACAATTATTCATTGACGTCATTAGTTTTCTTAATTTTTTCATTAATATACATAAGTGTCATTGTTTATTAATGAAATATTTTCTTTTAAATTTTGTTGATACATTGTTATGTTTAATTCCATTATTTTATATTAGGTGATTATATGCTGTGCTTCTTGTCCTTAATTACAAAAAAAGCATAGGCTTTGCTGAGTTCTAAGTTTTTGCTAGGTACAGATATATTCATATTTAAGACAATTCTATTACACGAAACACAGAGTTCTAAGTTTTTTTTTTTTTTTTGTTTTTTGGGTATATAGAAAACGAAAACAGAATGCAAACTACAAAACGAATGCAATGTGGGGCAGCAAAATAAGAGAGTAAACGAAAGCGAATTGACCCATTAGATCTAGCATATCTTCAACCTTGCCAAGGCAAATGGGCCCATTTCAGCCCAAGTTCGTCCAACCCACTAATGTTGGCGGATTCAAGCCATAAAACACGGTGTGTTGTATTAAAAACAACAGAGGATTCTTATAAAAAAAAAAAAAAAAAAAAAACAACAGAGGATCATGGTGCAAAAATACACGTCTAATTTCTTTCAAAGTGCGCCAATACCAAATACTTTTTTGTGGGAAAAAAATGACTATAAGTCATAAGATTTCAAAATAGGTTCAAAAGTACCCATTGACCGTTAATTTAACGTTTTTTAAGCACTAAAAGTGATGATGTGGATGTTGGAGAGACAAGCGGAAGATAAGCTGTTGACTGACCAAGGAATTAAAGTGAAAATCAAGTTTGCCTTAAAAAAATTATATATTATAATATAACGTAGTAATTTAATATATTTTATAATAAATCTTAAACTTCAAAGCACATCGTTAGCTTCGGCCTTACCTTCTTAGGCAACAAGACTTTCACCATCTTAGCCTCTCCCCTCTTGACTCATGGCTTGTCTTCATCAGATCTCACACTCAGTAGCTGAAAACCTGTCATCTTTGTCAAGTCTTATTGTCTCTGCCTCTTCCCACTCGACTTTCGATCTTGGCTCATCATCCTTCAAACTTCTTCATGCTTACTGGTCGACGATGGAGCCATGCCTCTGATGCACACAAGAACGCGATAACGTTTGGGCTTTTGAAATTTTTATCTTCTTCTCCTTCACCCAAATGTCTAAACTCTAAAGCCTTGGTTTTGGATTCTCCGAGAATCTTTTTTCTCATTTTTTCTTAGTATCTGATCTTTACCCTCGTTTTTATTTATTTATTTATTTTTTTTTTAAAAGATGGTCAGATTTAATATTTTATAAAACTATTATTTTGAACATGAATAAATAAACCTAAACTATTAAATCATGATCTACACAATTTATACATGTAATACAAACAAAATTAATTTATAAAAGACTATCATGATTGTTTTAGAAAATATTACATTTGAATCGTCCATTTTTTCATCTAAGGGTAGAAATGAAATTCTGAGAAGAAAAATAGAAAAGAGATTCTGAGGAAATCTACTCCCCTAATGCCTTCTCCTTTCCCTTTCATGACACTACTATTTTTTTGTGATTGCTTTTCTTGATTTTTTTCCCCTTTTTCATTTTTAATCAAAGCGATGAAATCAAAGTCTACCATTACTTCATCATTTATTTTTCATTTTAATTGTGAATGAAATTAAAGTCATTACTTCAGCATTTAATTACCCTTTTAAATTAAAATTCTGCGATAAAGCATTCTAATAATATTTGAGTCTTAAGAGATGATTAATTATTAAGACAAATATTACATATATAATGAAGTATTTCAATGCTGTAACATTAGCTTTAAATTTCTATGCATATTTTTGTGTGTATAAAAACCCTTATATACCAATTTAGTCAATATATTAGACACATGTGTTTGTATTAATTTGAATGTTAATAACATTTTAAATGATTTGTAACAAATACATAAATGAAGAGATATTAGACAATATGATTTTAAATTATTTGTAATGTTATGAACATTAATTGGGATATAGGTTTATTTGACAGGAGAATCTAAAAAATATATATCAAAAAAGAAATTTATTAGGGCATTATTTGAGATATTGATGCACCAATAATTTATGGGGTTTAAACTTCTCATATTACATGAGAAGAAGAAGATTCCTACACACACATGAAATAGGGACACACACACACACACACACACACATATATATATATATAATGCTAATTATATCTATGTGTGGGTCCCACTATTTTATGTGTGTGTGACATTAGTAAACACTTCTCTTACAATATAAGAAGTGTTTTTCCCATAATTTATATTGTTTAAGGATTCAAATATAACTTATAAACCAGAACCAACTCATTTCTTAATGAACCGGGATTTACAATATTTCAAGGATATAGTTAAGATTGATTGATAATTGAAGATTCTATGCTAATAACTAATAGAAAAGATATTTTTAAAAAATAGAAATATTGAAAAATTTATGTTGGTTAGGATAATCACCTACATAAAAAAGTAGGTTTAAGGTTATTAAATCAATTTTTACTTCATCACTAGATCTCTCATCTCTCTCTTTGACTCTTCTCTCTTCCTCCATTGTCGACCTCTCTTCCTCCTTTCACCATTTCTTCAGTATTAAATATTAGAAGATCGTCTCACATCAATTACTTAAACATTGAAATGAATGCATATGAAAACTAAGATAGTTCTTATCAATTGATGACTTAACTCGTTTTGAAAAAAAAAAAAAAAAAAAAAAAAAGAAAAGAAAAGAAAAGAAAGAACAACCACAGCCTATAAAAATATTTAAAAGTAAAAATTCAACATGGTTTCAAAAGTAATTTCAACTAATGGGGCACACACAAGCAAGAAGAATAAGAAAAAAAAAAAGAAAAAAAGAAAAAAATAGAATAAGAATAATATTAGATATTAATATAGACCAAATTAATGGATTTGTTGAACATTCAATTGAAGGTATATAAAAGTTAAGGTAGGTCTTATCAATTCACCTTACTCATTTTGATATAAAAAGGCAGTCACAACCTGAACCAATATTTAAAAATTTAACATATTTCAGGGCTAAACGCTTGCTGGTGATGTTTATTGATCTAAGTTTGAAAAAAAAAAAAAAAAAAAAAAAAAAAAAAAAAAAGAAAAAGAAAAAGGAGAGAGACAAATTTTTGATTTCGCCAACAACAATGCGAGAGCTAGACCTAAAATGGTTCTATGAATTTTTTAACACTCTTCGACTTTTTCTCTCATCTATTGAGTCTCTCTTCTTCTCTTTCCACTATTTCTTTAGGCCTAAACTCTTTAGACTTTGGTTTAAAATGAAGATAACACGCAGAGCTTTGATTTCACACACAAACAAGGTAATAGGTGGATCTAAAATGGTTATAGTTTTTTTGGAAAAGATTATGATATAAGGCCCATTTGTTATAAAAAGATTTGGGGAAGGAAAAGAAAAGGAAAAGAATGGAAAAAAAAAAAAAGGAAGATTTAAAAGATGAGGGAAGATGGTTTGAATTGTTTGATAGGAAGAAAATGAAAAGGTGGTAGTTGGTAAAGAATTGAGAAATGTCTATTTTACCCTCAAAAGAAATTAATTAAAAATAAAAAAGAAAAATATTTTTTTTTGCTAAAATGTATTTTAAAAAATATATTCTTGTTAAGTTCGAACTTCGTGAAAAAAAAATTTGAACTTTCCCGCCAAATTTGAACTTTCCCGTCAAGTTTAAACTTCCGTTAAGTTTGAATTTCGGGGTAAATGCCAAAAAACACTTCCACGAAGATTGCAGCTTTCTTCCATTTTTTCGATGGAAAACATCTTCCCTCAAATAAGGGAAGATAAATACTCATTGGAAGATGCGATTTGACTTTTGCCTACCAAACATCCAAAATCCATGGGAAGATTGAGATCTTCCATTTCATCTCTAATCTTCTTTCTACCAAACGGATCCTAAGTTGTTGAATTGATGAGACATCATAAAATTAAGTCACAAGTATACTGAATTTTGGAGCGACATTTTTTAATTTCCTCACAACGACTACTTATTAACGTTGAAGGTATTTTATTTTGACCAGCAAACCTTCTCTCTCTGGTTTTTTGTTTGTTGAAAATAACCAAGGCCCTTAAAAATAATTTCATAAAATCTATGAATAAGTTCAATTTTGTCCCACAAGTTCTTGATCAATATATGAAAATGTTAAAAATGGAGGGCAGTCACCTTAACTATTAGAAAACTAAAATTGATTATTAATATTTTCAACAGCCTAGAGCGATATTGTTCCTTTATTAAAACTTCTGGATGGACATTAATTATAAAAAAAAAATTTGACTAAAATTTGATGTTAACCCTCAATTTTATTTTATTGTTTTGGGTACGTAACCCTTAATTGTATTACTCAGTCCCTATTTGTAATTCCTTCTCTCTCTCTCTTCTTTTTTTTTTTGGGCCAGATAAGGCTCTCTTTTCACCGGTTGTTACAAAAATAGGTATCCTATGTGACAGCCACGTATGCAACCTGCTCACCGCATTGGCGGCAGCTCAATGGAGTATAATCAGTCTATGCTATGTGATATTAAACTTGTAACTTTTGAAATTCTTTTAAGAATTTGTGAAAAACTTATTCGAATTTGTGAAACTCTTATAAGATCTGCTGAATTTTGATTTTTGTAAAATTCTTATAAGAAATTGTTAAAACCGCGATGCTCTTAATTTTAAATCTAGAGAGACGATTCTGTTATTTCTTTTTAATTTTGAAAAGCATGGTATATTATGAATATTTGAAATACTATTTTGTCTTTTAATATTTTTAAAGGATTTTCCCAATTAAAAATCACAAAAAGAAATAAATAATTAAGCAAATGATTGTTTGACGGGCCCCATAAGGCAGTAACCTGGCCCTCTTATTATAACCAAAAACGTGTTTTCTTCCCTCATTAAAGGTCTTGTCCCCTTCTTCTGTTACTTTGTGATCGTTTTGTTCGATCCTATTATATCCTATAGTATAATACAGTGCAATGCAATGATAATACAATGCAATATTAATTATAAGATTGGTGTTTGATTTGATTTTTAAGCAATGTGCAATAGGTTATTATTTAAACAATCATTTGAAATTAATATATAACATAAAGTCTATTTCACCCTTAATATAATCTTTGTAGGAAAAATAGTTAATAGTCATCGCATTGCCTCATCATAATTGTCTCACTATCTCACTGAGGATCATCTAACGGTGATGGTTGTGGTTGAAGACATAATATTAGGTAAGAGGAGAGTGAATTGAGTGAATTCAAAAACTTTCACGATTAAGACCCCGAACACAATAACAAAGGAAAGGATAGAGAAGAAATGAACATAGAGGATTTATATTGGTTTGGTTAAATTCTTGACCTTCATCTAGTCTCTAGATACTATGGGTTTTCACTAGCACTTTCAAATAATTACGCACTCTGTAACTTCGGGTAATCCCTCTCTATGATTCACTCCCCTTTACAAGTTGTAATCAATACACACACAATCAAGATCCCTCTACCTTGAGATTCTTACAAAAATAATGATCAGCTAATAACTCTCTTATAGAGTAGATAAAAATTACTGAAGTATAAAAAATTCAAAGATATTACAAAGTATTGAATGAAATAGTAATTGACAATAACTTTGTTTGAGCGTAAATGTTTCGGTAGGTGATTCGTATTGAATGCTTCAGCTTATATTTGGTGGTTGCAATTAATGACCGTTGAGAAGCCTCAGTGAATCCGTTGTGAGTATTAAATATAGTCGTTAGACCGTTGAAGCTCGTTTGTTACTCAACATTAATCTTGCAAAGTTGTCTTCGTAATTGTGTCTCTTAGACATTCCTTCATTCCTTTTGTTTTTCCCGTTGAGTTACAGCAATTAATGTTGAATGAGAATAGCATAAAAGTCTTTCTGATTGCTCAGAGAATGATTGCCTTGTTGATGCTTGGTTTTATATGACTATATTAAATGCTTTTGTCGTAATTAATGCTTTTTAAGATTTTGAAGTTAATAACTTGCATAATATTCTAAAACTCATTAATGTAATGATTAAATATAGTTAGGAACAATAATGAGTGATGATAAAAATTAATGAAATTACAATCAATGATTTTAACTTTACGAATACGATGATTTAATGAAACATAGAAGCTCACTCAAGTTATTATCAATTGACTCTAGTTGGTTCTTACAACACTTGAATGAAGATATTTTCTTCTAAAACTAAAACTTGTTTGAAAAATAGAAGTTTAAACCAATTTCAAAGCATAACTCGAGTTTGGAAATAGTGACTTGAGTTGATGTCAAGTAAAATATTCTCAACTTGAGTTTGTGAAGATTTGTTTGCAAATTGAAAACTACGAGCTATGTTAAAAAAATGTTGAACTAATAACACTCAAGTCTTAAAAACATGATTCTAACAAGTAACTCGAGTGCACAAAGTTATAACTCGATTTTTTTTTAAAATTTGTTCTAAAATAAAGATTGAGAAATACATTGAAGATGAATTTGAACAAACGACACTCAAGTGTAGAAATGTTAACTCTAACAATTAACTCGAGTTTTGGGCAAACAAAAAGAAAAAAAAACAATTAACTCGAGTGAATAAAATTAGCTCGAGTTAAAGACTTTAATTCTTGAAAAGACAACTGAGCACGGGAGTTAAGGTTTGAAAAGATATGTTTAAGCCCTTACCAAGTCAACTCGTGTCTTGTGTTAGGAACTTGAGTTGATACCTTTGATTGAAAAGTTACACACATGCTTTCCCTCAAGTCATAGACAATTAACTTGAGTTAGTCAAAACTAAAAGCTGCTTTAAGTAAGATTTTAAAGCACTAACTTGAGTTTTTGAACCATAATTCGAGTGTGTCTATTGCAAACACATTAAAACATTCTCTAATTAAGATTTGATTGAAATAAAAGGTATTCACTTAAGTGCCATTAAACATACACTTAAGTGACTTGAATCATCAAGTCTATATTCTTTATAATTTTTTGTTACCATCAAAACATAGAGAACTAATAGTGGTGGTGGAGGACGATAATGGTGGTGCGGCGGTGGCGATAGTAAGTGGTGACAGTGACAACAGTAGAGGAGAAGGTAGTGGCGACGATGACAAAAGGTGGTGGCGACAACATTGGAGAAGGAGGAGGTGGTGGTGGTGGAAATGATGGTGGAGGAGGTCATGGCAGTGGCAATAGCAATGGAGGAAGAGGTAGTGGCAGCGACAATGGCAATAGTGGAGGTGGTGGCAACGGGTTCGGCTACGGTCCTCTGCCTTTTTTACTTTAAATTTATACCGCATGCGGTAAATTATTAAAAAAAGGGTCGGATCTTCATCGACGGCCCGGATAAGGAAGAAGGATGGGAAAAGAAGAGGATGGGAGCCGTGGTGGCAACAGGGTTTGGTTGTGGCAATGGTGGAGGAGGAGGAGATAGTGGTAGCAACAGCGATAGTATCAATGGCAAGGGGTGGCGGATGAGTAGGTAGTGGTAGCGGTGGCGGGTGGAGGAGGAGGAGGAGGTAGTGGTGGGGGTGGTTGTGATGTGATGTAGAAAGTGAAATGAGACAAGTTAAATAAAGACACTTGAAACTAAAGGGTAAATTGGATTTTTTTTTTTTTTTTTTTTTTTTTTTAACCATGCAATAAGATGGTAATGAGTATCCATAAGGGGAGGTATGAATGAGGATTAATTACCAATTTTTTTGGTAATAATCATCATGGTAAAACTTATTACCATGATAAAGAGCAACTTCCTTATTATAATGATAAAGAGAAACTTAATACTCTTCTCTTGGTGATACAATTATGATTATCATTGTAAGCATGCAGTGGGGTTGAACCAAACAGACTCTTCAGTTTTACATCAAATTTTTTTTTTTGAAAAAGAATATATTACCTCCAATTGTTAATATTACACACAGTTAATATTTTAGAGAGATTAATGAAGTTAAATAAACTATTTTAAAGTATTGATTTTTATCGTTGTTCTACTAAACTAATTTGTTTGGTTTATAAACTAATAATCTACTGATACATAACATATGCCATGATCAAGTATTTTTCTTAATTTCCTTAATCTCTCAAAAAAAAAAAAAAAGTCAACTAGATCTTATACTAAAAATCGAATGGAGTACTTTTTTTATTCTAATTTTATATATACTCCTCCGATTTAACATCTAAATTACAAATAATTAAATTGTGCGAATCGATAGGCTAGTTAAAATTGATTAAATTAAAGATAATAAATGTGCGTGTAAGGAATATATTCTTTTCACCAAAATACACTTATTTATCGAGGGTACCGTACTAGTGAAAGTAAGAATGAGTCAAAAAAATGAGTAAATTAAGACTATAGACAACATGTTTTAGAGACATCTGTTGTTGGCGCTAAGATTTAAATTAAGACTATAAACATGTTTTAGAGACATCTGTTGTTGGCGCTAAGATTCAATACTTTAGTTTGATTCCCTAGTATCTTTTTAGTCGTTTGGCCCTAACACGGTTAGTTGTAAATTATAATTATTTTTTTGTATAAATTATTGAATCTTATCATCAAATCATGCGAACAGCACTTATCAGATTAGTAAGTTAATATCATTCTTATCAAAAAAGTAAGTTAATATCATTCCCTATTTTGCTGGCCCAAAAATAGCATGATTTTTGAGGGACCCAATAATAAAGCTATCTTATCATCTACCAGCAGGAAATCATAAATGAAAGGACGACCATGAACCCTAATATTTTCCCCCACATTATTGTTAAATCACAGCACCAATATTCCCCACCGCTCCCTCTCCTTTCTTCTATATATAACTGTTGTTTTATTTCATATTAACATAACCTTCTTCTTCTTCAGCTTCTTCACTACTCTCTGGTAAAGTATCTCATTCCCTTTAATTCTACCCACCCTCTTTTGAATTTTGTTCATTAATTTGTACTCATTTTTATTCTGTGAACCTTCGAGAACGAACTTACTACTTTTATATAGCATTGTTTACAAGGATCCGGTTTTTCTGCTAAGCAAAGTGCTTACCAGAGAACGCTAAGTTCACCCTGGCTGTTACCTTCTTTCCCCTCTGCTCTCTCATTCTAACTTCATCAAGAGCTAGGATGAAGTTAGCCTAGAAGAATGCATGCCTTTTCACTCGACCCAGTTTCCCTACTAATTAGCACTTTGCTTAGAAGGCAAACCAGATCCCTTTTACTCAGTTAATACTCCCATGATCTCTCTTGTACAATTGTTATACTTTTCAATCTTGTACAATTGTTATACTTTTCAAACATATTTCTCTCACAAGCTGAGTTTTAATTAGTACATTTTCTTCACAGTTTGTGTCGCTTTGGTTTTTAGTTTGAAGAGATGATATATTGAGTTTGACATGCTTGTATTTGCAGGTAAAATTCTGATTCAACGATGAACGGCACAACCACCACCACCATTAACAATGCTGAAGCTGAACCCTTCAAGATCTTCATAGGATACGACTCACGCGAAGATATAGCCTACAAGGTATGCCGCTACTCCATCCTCAAACGCGCCTCCATCCCCGTGCACATCACGCCCCTCAGGCTCTCCGATCTGAAACAACAAGGCCTATACTGGCGCGAGCGAGGCAAGCTCGAAAGCACCGAGTTCTCGTTCACTCGCTTCTTGACCCCGCACTTAGCCGATTTCCGTGGCTGGGCTCTCTTCATCGACTGTGACTTTCTCTTCCTCTCCGACATCAAACAACTCGTCGACCTCATAGACGACAAGTACGCCATAATGTGCGTCCACCACGACTATACCCCGACGACGGCCACGAAGATGGACGGCGTCGTCCAGACAGCGTATCCGAGGAAGAATTGGTCGTCCATGGTTTTGTACAACTGTGGGCATCCGAAGAACAAGGATTTGAGCCCGGAAGTGGTGAATAGCCAAACAGGATCTTATCTTCACAGGTTTCAGTGGCTTGAGGATGATGAAATTGGGAGTGTACCTTTTGTGTGGAACTTTCTGGTGGGACATAATAAGGTTGATGAATGTGATTTGAAGAATAGTTACCCTAAAGCTGTCCATTACACACTTGGTGGTCCTTGGTTTGATGATTATAAGGATTGTGAGTTTGGGGACTTGTGGGTGAAGGAGATGCAAGAGTACAACAAGACTGTTGTATGTGTTGATTAATTAGATAGCTAGTTAGATAGTTTGAAACAGCTTAATTATGGGGTTTAATTTGCCAAATCTGTTATTTTGGAGATTTGGATCTATCACTGTCTGCCTGTGTTTTGTGTTTGTGGTTGAGGAGAGATTATGATTATGCTTAAATAATGTTATTCTGTCCTGTACATGTACCCGTACCTGTGGAACCGATTGTACTTTCCAGAAATAATAAAATAACGTGCGTGTTTCTCATGTTTACAAAATTTGGAGCAAGCTACGCATGGGTTGGGTAGTTGAAGAATTGGACAATCAAGGAGGCGAGTTCTAGCTATGCATAAGATTGTCACAACGCTAGGAGAGGCGATGCATCTCGTACTCGGATAAAGCACAAAATTTGGACTAATTCCTTTGTAGTTAATGCTCTACCCTAACCAAATGACTTAGGCACAACAAAGTTATCTAAAAGGGCAGTGTGTGTTTAGTCAAGTGCCCTGCCTTTAACTTGTGAGTGAGTCCAACTCTTATATAAAATTAGGTAACCGTACCAAATTTTTTTTTTTTTTTTGGAGGGAGTTGTATAATTCATTTTTACCCCATTAATAGAGGCTGACACAAAAATAGACCGCTGAGAAAGCTACATATCATTAACCCTAAATAAGGCTGAAATATACGTTAGACAAGGATTTTACATGGATTTTTTCCCCATATAATTGAATAATACACATATATGAATATGTATGTATGTATAAATATAGTTAAAAACTCAACTAATTTTGCACACAAAAAGAAAGTTCTAAGTATTACTCCATTTGATCCTTAATATAAGATATATTTGAAAAGTTGGTTTTGGTTCTAAATAAAAGACAAAGTTTACATATTTGTTAATCTGTTCCTAATATATCTCTATTGATGCTTCCTCAATAATAATTTGGGAGAAGAAGGAATCAGGGAATTAAAGAAAATGACTAGGGTGTTTTAGAAAATACATGTTATATGTAATATCCTAAGTTTTGGGCCCAAGACAATTTGAGATTTAGCTTGTGACAGCAGATGATCAGACCGGTATGGGATGTGGTAAAGTGGAAAAAGGAAAGATTAAGGAATATATGGAATTTTCATTAAATTCATGGCAAATGATATTTGTTTTAATACGATTGGCTATGCTAAAGATTAAATTTTGGATTCTAGAAGGGCCATATTATTGCACTTAAAAGAGGTGGCATGAGAAGATAATAGAAAGCTCAAGAAGAAATACACATGGCAAAATTAAGGGGATTATTAACAAAATATCTCTTGACTTTAACCATGCTTATGTCATGGATGATGTCATCATAAATTGACAAATGAAAATAAATTCAAAAGAGAAATCAAGATTTCTCTTAAAAAAGGAAGAAAAACCTAGAGAATTCAAAGAGATAATTACAAGGGTAAAATGGTAAAATTGCAAGGAGATATTTTAATGTCAGGACCTCTATATAAAGAGAGCTCCACCCCCCCCCCCCAAAAAAAATTTGGTAACATGAAAGGAGCCACACACACACATATAGAAAGGAAGAAGAGAGTAGTGAGGTTGAGAGATAAGCAAGAAGAAGGAATACGGGGAGGATTGAATCAAAGTAAGGAAGTTATGAAATTTATCCTACTTCTTCCAAATTCATGTAGTTATACTTGAGGTCTTAGTTAATACCCTTGTGTGATATTATTGAAGCCCTAGTCATCCTTGCAAAGGAGATCAAGAAGGGGTTGTGAAAGAAGAAAGGACTTAGAACAAGTAAGTCATCTCCTAATCTCTTGTAATTTTGAAAGGGTTTTGACCAATAGTAGGAACATGATGATATGATCTTTTTTGGTAATTTAAACGGTTTTAAAGTGTTTAAAATGGAATTTTGTATAAGAGTATAGAGTATAATTTTGAAAGTATCAAGGTTAAGATATAAGGAACCATAGATTGAGACGCTGAAAAAACTAGTAGGGATATTTTCATAAATTGGGAATGATTTACGTGTGTTTAGCCTTGGAAAATATTTTTAGTCAAAAATAGAGATGTTAAGGTCATGTATATTTTTGGAACACCCAGTTGGATTTTTCTACAATTAGTTATGAATTTTTGAAGTTGGATCAGATTTTTGGAATTTTCGGACCCTATGCGAAAATGAAGGATTAATGGTCAATGAAGGGATCCTCATTAATAAAAAGAATGAATGAGTTTCAAATGGTGAAATAATTTTTCATACAAATTATAAAGTTACATATTTTTAGAGAGAAGTTATATTGATAATGACACCATCTATATTGTATTACTTTAGGTCTATCATTTCTATTTAGTAGCTGGGAGTTTGCTATCCTACTGATCAGTTATTTGCATGTAAGTAACCCTAATCTCATATGCTTTGTATGACTATGTATGTATGCTTTACTATGGTTGTGTATGCATTTGTGTTATTGATTTCCAAGCTCTTTGGAACCGGAACCTGCTGTGTGCGACTAGGGCCTTACTGTGTGTTGTGCCGTGCAGTCTATGTTGTGTGGAAGACTGCTTGTTCCCGATTAGGCTTCATGCCTTACTGTGTGCGACTTACTGAATGCTTTATGATTTGTGCTTATGGTTTTCTTACATATTTTGTGTATGAGATTAACAGTTACTTTGGGATCCTTCGAGATTGCAGCCTCTGCTACTACCTGTATGTGTACAGTTTACTGGATGTAGCTCCCAGGCGAATGTTAGTAGATGGAGGTTTTGGACTTGTTCCAGAACATTCAGAAGAATTGTTATAGAAATTTTATGTAGTTATAATTTTGTAACCAAGATTTGTAATTTATCATTAGTATACTATGCCTAAACTATCTTGCCACTGCGCTACGCTATAATGCTTTGATGTATGATGATATTAAGTAATATTTTTAAGAAATAGAGAAGTATCACACTACCCATTGTTCGTCTCGCAAGTGCACGAGTCTTGCAAATAATAAAGTGATAAGTAAAGTATCGTTCCCACGAGGATTTGTATAACAAATTGGTCAAGTAAGAGGCTTATTGAATTTCATCAAGTTGAGCTAAAACAAAGTTTTGATGTGGAATGAGAATTTTTAAAGACTATTTCTAAAACTAAAAATTGACAAAGGTAAATGATTCTTTGACTTCAAGGATAATGGAGACTGGGATTCTTCTTTCCCTTTTTGCATTTAATAAAACTTGATTAATTTCTTCTCTAGTAGCATTTCAAAACATATATGTGTTAGTCTAAGGTTCAAAAATACTTGACACGCTCTTTCAAGTCAAAATCAAGTTTCTCTTCTCATTAAGATGCACAATCTCTTGCTACAGTTAATGAGAATCAATCTTTAAACAACATCCCTAATGTGACAATGCAAGATTAGTAAATATATCTCTATTTTACCACCAAACCATCCATTTATCAAGTAAACTTCAAGACAAACATGATTTCAATCAAGTTCTACACCTAGATTAGCTCTCTCAAGTCAAACATAAGTGAATAAATAATCTAAATGGAGGCCAATCACTTAGAGGTATTAAGCCAAGGTTGGAATTAACACACACACACACACATATATATATCTCTACCAAAAGAGAGGAAAATCCAAGTATTAATCCATACAAAAGGGTCAAAAGAACCCTAGAATGAAAGATTTAGCTACTCATGTCCAAATACAAAGAGATTCTAAACAAAGGTATTGAATTGAATTACATGAAGAATCTAAGTAGAAAAGAGGAGAAAAAAAGGAAGAACCAAGGTGAAAGCCCTAAAATCTCCCTTAGGTTGAGCACTCAAGCCTCTAAGGTTATCCAAATCTCTCTCCCAAGCTCTTCCCTTTAGTGCTCCAATGTTTCCTTGTGCAGAGAATGTGTTTTTCGGCCCTTCTTTTTAGGTTAAGTAGGGTTTGTTTTGCTTCTGAAATCAAAATGCACAACTGTACTATCACGACTGGCTATGGCCAGTTGGTCAACTTGATGTGGCCAATTTACACAGAGAGCTATTTTCTTGACTTGCTACAGCAAGTTTGTCAACTTGTCACGGCCAATTACACAAGTTCCTTTTAACTTTGCACTGTTTCACCTCCTTTATTTCTTTCCTTGTTTCTTGATTCTTATAGAACTTCAAAACTTGTCTCTATACTCCTACAAAAGAGAGAGGAATTATCAATTCTCAATTGAATTACAAACTCTATAGGGTATAACATGAATTTCTTTGATTTTTGCTTGATACTTTGATATACACATTTTCTCCCACACACTTCATTTCCTATGCATATTTTAAATCCAAGAATAGGTAAAAAGAGAAAGAAAATGTGCTGGAATGTTGTCACCTGCCACCCAAAAGGGCGAGGTCGGTAGGGATATAACATCATATTAATTAACTCAACTAACTTTTTTAATCAAACGAAATTAGATAAATATATCTTATATTAAGGATCAAAGGAGTATTGAGTAATAATAATAAAAATATATTAAGCATAAAGAACTTTCTTAATTTTTTCTAAACATAACAAGCATGTTTAGAGGCTAAGTCAAGGAGAGGTTGTCATTTTAAAATTAAATAAACTTGATCATGGTGTCATATTTTATATTATTTTTAATACTATTAATAATTTATAAAAATATAATTTGTTATAAATGATATATTTTATACTGATTTCTTCTGCCTTTTATCTAGAACATATTGTACTTGTTATATCTGTGTGTGTATACCAGTATATCTCATAAATTCTTATTTTCGCTTTTCTTAGTATGACAAACAATTTAGGTAAATTGGACAAATAGCCACTGAAGTTCAACTAAAAGATATTTAAAAAGATTACTAACGTCAATACAATAGGTTTTAATCGATAAGGTCGATTTAAAAAGAAGAAGAAGAAATGAGAAACAACAAAACTATGGTTTCATAAGCCCTTTTCCGTAGTTGAGACAAAATTTCTTTTATAAACTTTTCTCATAAATTGTAAAAGCTAGTCCAAACATGCACTTAGATTTCTTGCTTTTTTTAAACATATTTTCTTTATTTAAATTTTAAAACTATACTTATTTTTTTAGGACTAGAGGTAGTAATTAATAAAAGGCTTTATAAGAGATGATTCGAGATTATACCCTATATTACAATCCTTCATTAAATTTTGAAGGAATTATCAAGGCATCAGCCGACACACTCCTTCAATATGTGAGAATTAGGTAAAGTGCACTTATATAAATGATGAGAGTGGTAACATAAATACTTGCTTCCAAAATATATATATATATTTATATATATATATATATATATATATATATATATATTGTGATATTTGTTGGAGGGGCTGGATCTCTAAAGAGTATAAGAAAAAGAAATGAAGAAGAAAGTAATGCACAATATCTTCAAGGCGATGACAAACTTTTCTTTGAGCTTAATTTACCCTCACCTATTCCTATATAATATGGTGCAATTTGGATGGACGGGTGAATTTTCTGTATGATACAATGAAGACTCTTAAATATGGCTTGCCTTCTAACACTCAAGCCAAGACAACAATGACAAAACAAAGGGATAATTTGAATTTATCTTTGTATGCATTCAAGGATAAAGGCAATGTGTTTGATCTCTTGTTTTTGTGTGATTTCTAATGTGACACAGTGGACTAATGGCATCGGCTATTTATAGGCCATGAAGAGATGCCTTAAAGTGGTGATTCTTAAAGCAACACATTTTCAATTAAAAGTCATAACAATTTGTTAGATTCATGAATCTTATTTGTTGACTCATGAACAATTATATGAAGAATTATATCTTTATATTATATAAATCAACATAACATTTTACCAAAGACAGGAGGGAGTACTTTTTTTTTAACCAAATTTTATACTCCTCCGATCTTACATATAAATTACAAACAATTAAATTGTCTGAATCAATAGGTTGGTTAAAATTGATTAAAATAAAGATAATAAATGTGCGTGTAAGGAATATATTCTTTTTTACCGAAATACACTTATTGATAGAGAGGACCGTACACGTGAAAGTGAGAATGAGTGAAAAAAGAAAGACTATAGACAATATGCTTTAGAGACATCTGTCGTTGGCGCTAAGATTTAATATTTTAGTTTGATTCCCTAGTATCTTTTTAGTCTTTTGGCCCTAACACGGTTGGTTGTAAATTATAATTATTTTTGTATAAAAAAAAATTTAAATTATTGAATCTTATTATCAAATCATGCGAACAGCACTTATCAGATTAATAAGTTAATATCATTCCCTATTTTGCTGGCCCAAAAATAGCATGATTTTTGTGGGACCCGACAATAAAGCTACCTTATCATCTACCAGCAGGAAATCATAAATTAAAGGACGACCATGAACCCTAATAATTTCCCCCACATTATTGTTAAATCACAGCACCAATATTCCCCACCGCCCCCTCTCCCTTCTTCAATACATAACTGTTGTTTTCATTTCATATTAACATAACCTTCTTCTTCTTCAGCTTCTTCACCACTCTCTGGTAAAGTATCTCATTCCCTTTAATTCTACCCACCCTCTTTTGAATTTTGTTCTTTAATTTGTACTTATTTTTATTCTGTGAACCTTTGAGAACAAACTTCCTTTGATATATGCATTGTTTACAAGGATCCGGTTTTTCTGTTTAGAACGCTAAGATCACCCTGGCTGTTACCTTCTTTCCCCTCTCTCTGCTCTCTCATTCTAACTTCATCAAGAGCTAGGATGAAGTTAGCCCTCCATGCTAAGCACTTTGCTTCGAAGGGACACCGGGTCCTTTTTATAATTACTGCACGTTGAAGGATATTGTTTGCTTCCACCACGCACATAATTGTTTAAAATGCAACTGGTCACACTAGTGCAAACTGCAATACAAGACAGTCCATATAACAGCACATTTTCACTATTGCATATGGGGTTGTAGTAGAAATAACATGCAGTAGCATTTAAAAAAAAACGTAATTTTGTGTCTGGACGCCGTAATTAATTACATTTGGCAGAAGAATGCATGGCTTTTTCTCTCGACCCAGTTTCCCTACTGATTAGCACTTTGCTTAGAAGGCAAACCAGATCCCTTTTACTCAGTTAATACTCCCATGATCTCTCTTTTACAATTTTTATACTTTTCAATCTTGTACAATTGTTATACATTTCAAACATATTTCTCTCACAAGCTGAGTTTTAATTAGTATATTTTCTTCACCAGTTTGTGTCGTTTTGGTTTTTAGTTTGAAGTGATGATATATTGAGTTTGACATGCTTGTATTTGCAGGTAGAATTCTGATTCAAAAATGAACGGCACAACCACCACCACCATTAACAATGCTGAAGCTGAACCCTTCAAGATCTTCATAGGATACGACTCACGCGAAGATATAGCCTACGAGGTATGCCGCTACTCCATCCTCAAACGCGCCTCCATCCCCGTGCACATCACGCCCCTCAGGCTCTCCGATCTGAAACAACAAGGCCTATACTGGCGCGAGCGAGGCAAACTCAAAAGAACCGAGTTCTCGTTCACTCGCTTCTTGATCCCCCACTTAGCCAATTTCCATGGCTGGGCTCTCTTCATCGACTGTGACTTTCTCTTCCTCTCCGACGTCAAACAACTCGTCGACCTCATCGACGACAAGTACGCTATCATGTGCGTCCACCACGACTACACCCCGACGACGGCCACGAAGATGGACGGCGTGGTCCAGACGGCGTATCCGAGGAAGAATTGGTCATCCATGGTTTTGTACAACTGTGGGCAACCGAAGAACAAGGATTTGAGCCCGGAAGTGGTGAATAGCCAAACAGGATCTTATCTTCACAGGTTTCAGTGGCTTGAGGATGATGAAATTGGGAGTGTACCTTTTGTGTGGAACTTTCTGGTGGGACATAATAAGGTTGATGAATGTAATTTGAAGAATAGTTACCTTAAAGCTGTGCATTACACACTTGGTGGTCCTTGGTTTGATGACTATAACGTGCTGTTTCTCATGTTTACAAAATTTGGAGCAAGTTTCGCATGGGTCGGTAGTTGAAAAATTGGACAATCTCACTGAAGGAAGCGAGTTCTAGCTATTCCTAATATTGTTACAACACTGGGAGAGGCATCTCATACTCGGATAAGGCACGAAATTTGGACCTAATTCCTTTGTAGTTAATGCTCTACCCTAACCAAATGACTGAGGCACACCAAAGTTATGTAAAAGGGCAGTGTGTGTTTAGTCAGGTGCCCTACCCTTAACTTGTGAGTGAGTCCAGCTCTTACCTAAAATTTGGTAACCGTACCAAAGATTTTTTTTTTTTTTTTGGAGGGAGTTGTATAAGTCATTATTACCCCATTAATAGAGGCTGACACAAAAATAGACCGCTGAGAAAACTACATATCATTAACCCTAAATAAGGCTGAAATATACATTAGACAAGGATTTTCCATGGATTTATTTTTTTCATATAATGGAATAATACACATATATGAATATGTATGTATATAATTAAAGAATGTAGTTAAAAACTCAACTAATTTTGCACACAAAAAGTAAGTTCTAAATATTACTCCATCCAGTCCTTAATATAAGACATATTTAAAACGTTGATTTCGGTTCTAAATAAAAGACATAGTTTACATATTTGTTAATCTTTTCTTAATATATACCTATTGATGCTTCATCAATAATAATCAGGGAGAAGAAGGAATGAGGGAATTAAAGAAAATGACTAGGGTGTTTTAAAAAATACATGTCATATGTAATGTCCTGAGTTTTAGGCCTAGCAATTTGAGATTTAGCTTGTGACGGGCAGATGACCCAGGCTTGGCTCAGGGGATGTGGTAAAGTGGAAAAAGGGAAAATTAAGGAATATATGGAATTTTCATTAAATTCATGGAAAATGATATTTGTTTTAATAGGACTGGCTAAACTAAAGATTAAATTTTGGATTCTAGAAGGGCCATTATTGCACCTAAAAGAGGTGGCATGAGAAGATAATGGAAAGCTCAAGAAGAAACACACATGGCAAAATTAAGAGGATTATTAACAAAATATCTCTTGACTTTGAACATGCTTATGTCATGGATGATGTCATCATAAATTGACAAATGAAAATAAATTCAAAAGAGAAATCAAGATTTCTCTAGAAAAAGGAAGAAAAACCTAGAGAATTCAAAGAGATAATTACAAGGGTAAAATAGTAAAATTGCAATGAGATATTTTATTGCACGACCTCTATATAAAGAGAGCTCCCCCCCCCGGTTCATTTGGTAACATGAAGGAGCCACACACACACATATAGAAAGGAAGAAGAGAGTAGTGAGCTTGAGAGATAAGCAAGAAGAAGGAGTACATGGAGGATTGAATCAAGGTAAGGAAGTTATGAAATTTATTCTACTTCTTTCAAATTCATGTAGTTATACTTGAGGTCTTAGTTAATACCCTTGTATGATATTATTGAAGCCCTAGTCATCCTTGCAAAGGAGATCAAGAAGGGGTTGTGAAAGAAGAAAGGACTTAGAACAAGTAAGTCATCTCCCTAATCTCTTGTGATTTTGAAAGGGGTTTTGGCCAATAGTAGGAACATGATGATATGATCTTATTTTGGTAATTTAAACGGTTTTAAAGTGTTTAAAATGGAATTTTGTATAAGAAAGAGTATAGAGTATAATTTTGAAAGTATCAAGTTTAAGATATAAGGAAGCACAAATTGAGAAAAGCTGAAAAAACCAGCAGGGGTATTTTCGTAAACTGGGAATGATTTACATATGCTCAGCCTTGGCAAGTCTTTTTAGTAAAAAATATACATGTCAAGGGTCATGTATATTTTTGGAACACCCCAGTCATATTTTTCTACAATTAGTTATGAATTTTTGAAGTTGGGTCAGATTTCTGGAATTTTCCAGACCCTATGCGAAAATGAAGGATTAATGGTCAATGAAGGGATCCTCATTAATAAAAAGAATTAATGAGTTTCAAATGGTGAAAGAACCCTTCATACAAATTATAAAGTTACATATTTTTAGAGAGAAGTTATATTGATAATGACACCATCTATATTGTATTACTTTATGTCTATCATTCCTATTTAGTAGCTGGGAGTTTGTTATCCTATTGATCAGTTATTTACATGTAAGTAACCCTAATCTCATATGCTTTGTATGACTTTGTATGTATGTTTTACCATAGTTGTGTATGCATTTGGTGTTATTGATTTCCAAGCGCTTTGGAACCGAAACCCGCTGTGTGCAACGGCCTTGCTGTGTGCTGTGCCTTGCAGTCTATATTGTGTGCTATTAAGATTGCTTGTTCCGGACTAGGCTTCTTGCCTCCCTTGTGCAACTTACTGAATGCTCTATGCTTTGTGCTTATGGTTTTCTTATATACTTTGAATATACTTTGTGTATGAGATTAATGGTTATTCTGGGATCCTTCGGAATTGTAGCCTCTGCTACTACCTGTATGTGTACAGTTTACTGGATATAGCTCCCAGGCGAATGTTAGCAGATGGAGGAGTTGGATCGGTTCCAGAACATTCGGAAGAATTGTTATAGAAATTTTATATAATTATAATTTTGTAATCAAGATTTGTAATTTATCGTTAATATACTACGCCCAAACTATCTTGCTATTGTGCTACGCTATAATGCTCTGATGTATGATGGTTTTAAGTAGGATTTTTAAGAAATAGAGAAGTATCACACTATCCGCCACTCCAAAGGGCGAGGCTGGTAGGGGTATAACATCATATTAAATAATTCAATTATCTTTTTTTAATATAATCAAATTAGGTAAATATGTTTTATATTAAGGATCAAAGGAGTATTGACTAGTAGTAATAATAATAATATATTAAGCATAAAGAACTTTTTAAATTTTTTCTAAACATAACAAGCATATTTAGAGGCTAAGTCAAGGAGAGGTTGTCATTTAAAAATTAAATAAACTTCATGGTCTCATATTTTATATTATTTTTAATACTATTAATAATTTATTATAATATAATTTGTTATAAATGATATATGTTATACTGATTTCTTCTCCCTTTTGTCTAGAACATATTGTACTTGTTATATCTGTGTGTGTATATCAGTATATCCCATAAATTCTTATTTGCGCTTTTCTTAGTATGACAAACAATTTAGGTATATTGGACAAATACACACTGAAGTTCAACTAAAAGATATTTAAAAAGATTACTAACGTCAATACAATAGGTTCTAATTAATCGATAAGGTCGATTTAAAAAGAAGAAGAAATGGGAAACAATAAAACTATGGTTTTAGAAGTGCTTTTCCGCAAGTTGAGATAAAAATTCTTTTACAAACTTTTCTCATAAATTGTAAAAGCTATTTTACAAAAGCTAGTCCAAACATGCACTTAGATTTCTTGTTTTTTTTAAACATATTTTCTTTATTTAAATTTTATAACTATACTTATTATTTTTAGGGCTAGAGGTAGTAATTAATAAAAGGCTTGACAAGAGATGATTCGAGATTATACCCTATATTACAATCCTTCATTAAATTTTGAAGAAATTATCAAGGCATAAGCCGAGGCGCTCCTTCAATATGTGAAAATTAGGTAAACTGCACTTATATAAATGATGAGGGTGGTAACATAAATACTTGCTTCCAAATATATATATATATATATATATATAGTGATATTTGTTGGAGGGGCTGGATCTCTAAAGAGTATAAGAAAAAGAAATGAAGAAGAAAGTAATGCACAATATCTTCAAGGCGATTGCAAGCTTTTCCTTAAGCTTAATTTACCCTCACCTATTCCTATATAATATGGTGCAATTTGGATGGATAGGTGAATTTTCTGTATGATACAATGAAGACTCTTAAGTATGGCTTGCCTTCTAACACTCAAGCCAAGACAACAATGGCAAAACAAAGGGATAATTTGAATTTATCTTTGTATGCATTCAAGGATAAAGGCAATGTGTTTGATCTCTTGTTTTTGTGTGATTTCTAATGTGACACAGTGGACTAATGGCATCGGCTATTTATAGGCTATGAAGAGATGCCTTAAAGTGGTGATTCTTAAAGCAACACATTTTCAATTAAAAGTCATAACAATTTGTTAGATTCATGAATCTTATTTATTGATTCATGAACAATTATATGAAGAATTATATCTTTATATTATATAAAGTTTTCTCATAAACACAACATAACATTTTACCAAAGATGGGAGGGAGTACTTTTTTTGATCAAATTTTATACTCCTCCGATCTTACATATAAATTACAAACAATTAAATTGTGTGAATCAATAGGTTGGTTAAAATTGATTAAAATAAAGATAATAAATGTTCGTGTGAGGAATATATTCTTTTTTTTACCAAAATACAATTATTTATAGAGAGGACCGTACACTTGAAAGTGAGAATGAGTGAAAAAAGAGATTTAGAGACATCTGTAGTCGGTGCTAAGATTTAATATTTTAGTTTGATTCCCCAGCATCTTTTTAGTCTTTTGGCCCTAATACGATTAGTTGTAAATGCTATTTTTTTTTTTTTTTTTGTATAAAAACCTTAATATCTAAATTATTGAATCTAAATATCAAATCATGCGAACAGCACTTATGGATCGGGTTAATAAGTTAATATCATTCCCTATTTTGCTGGCCCCAAAATATAGCATGATTTTTGAGGGACCCAATAATAAAGCTAACTTTTCATGTACCAGCAGGAAATCATAAATTAAAGAACGACCATGAGCCCTAATAATTTCCCGGCCGACACTATTATTGAATCACAGTACCATTCCCCACCGCTCCCTCTCCTTTCTTCTATATATAACTATTGTTTTCATTTCATATTAACATAACCTTCTTCTTCTTCAGCTTCTTCAATTCACTACTCTCTGGTAAAGTATCCCATTCCCTTTAATTCTACCCACCCTCTTTTGAATTTTGTTCATTAATTTGTACTCATTTTTATTCTGTGAATCTTCGAGAATAAACTTACTTTGATATAAGCATTGTTTACAAGGATCCGGTTTTTCTGCTAAGCAAAGTGCTTACCAGAGAACGCTAAGTTCACCCTGGCGGTTACCTTCTTTCCCCTCTCTCTGCTCTCTCATTCTAACTTCATCAAGAGCTAGGATGAAGTTAACGCTCCATGCTAAGCACTTTGCTTCGAAGGGAAACCGGGTCCTGTTTAAAATGCAACTGCAAACTGCAAAATGAGCACATTTTCACTATTGCATACGGGGTTGTAGTAGAAATAACATGCAGTAGCATTAAAAAAAAAAAAAGAAAGAAAGAAAGAAGTAATTTTGTATCTGGACGCCGTAATTAATTACATTTGGCAGAAGAATGCATGGCTTTTCACTCGACCCAGTTTCCCTACTAATTAGCACTTTGCTTAATTAGAAGGCAAACTAGATCCCTTTTACTCAGTTAATACTCCCATGATCTCTCTTGTACAATTGTAATACTTTTCAATCTTGTACAATTGTTATACTTTTCAATCTTGTACAATTGTTATACATTTCAAACATATTTCTCTCACAAGCTGTGTTTTAATTAGTACATTTTCTTCACCAGTTTATGTCGTTTTGGCTTTTAGTTTGAAGAGATGATATATTGAGTTTGACATGCTTGTATTTGCAGGTAAAATTCTGATTCAACAATGAACGGCACAACCACCAACACCATTAACAATGCTGAAGCTGAACCCTTCAATATCTTCATAGGATACGACTCACGCGAAGATATAGCCTACGAGGTATGCCGCTACTCCATCCTCAAACGCGCCTCGATCCCCGTGCACATCACGCCCCTCAGGCTCTCCGATCTGAAACAACAAGGCCTATACTGGCGCGAGCGAGGCAAACTCGAAAGCACCGAGTTCTCGTTCACTCGCTTCTTGACCCCACACTTAGCCAATTTCCATGGCTGGGCTCTCTTCATCGACTGTGACTTTCTCTTCCTCTCCGACATCAAACAACTCGTCGACCTCATAGACGACAATTACGCCATCATGTGCGTCCACCACGACTACACCCCAACGACGGCCACGAAGATGGACGGCGTCGTCCAGACGGCATATCCGAGGAAGAATTGGTCGTCCATGGTTTTGTACAACTGTGGGCATCCGAAGAACAAGGCTTTGAGCCCGGAAGTGGTGAATAGCCAAACAGGGTCATATCTTCACAGGTTTCAGTGGCTTGAGGATGATGAAATTGGGAGTGTACCTTTTGTGTGGAACTTTCTTGTGGGACATAATAAGGTTGATGAATGTGATTTGAAGAATAGTTACCCTAAAGCTGTCCATTACACACTTGGTGGTCCTTGGTTTGAAGATTATAAGGATTGTGAGTTTGGGGACTCGTGGGTGACGGAGATGCAAGAGTACAGCAAGACTGTTGTATGTGTTGATTAATTAGATAGTTAGATAGTTTGAAACAGCTTAATTATGGGGTTTAATTTGCAAAATCTGTTATTTTGGAAATTTGGATCTATCACTGTCTGCCTGTGTTTTGTGTTTGTGGTTGAGGAGAGATTATGATTATGTTTAAATAAAGCTAGTCTGTCCTGTACCTGTACCCGTGGAACCGATTGTACTTTCCATAAATAATAAAATAAAGTGCGTGTTTCTCATGTTTAATTACCAAATTTGGAGCAAGTTACGCATGGTTCGGTAGTTGAAGAATTAGACACACTAAAGGAAGCGAGTTCTAGATATTCCTAAGATTGCCACAACGCTAAGAGAGGCATCTCATACTTGGATAAAGCATGAAATTTGTACCTAATTCCTTTTTAGTTAATGCTCTACCACAACCAAATGACTTAGGCACACCAAAGTTGCCTAAAGGGCAGTGTGTGTTTAGTCAGGTGCCCTGCGTCCCACCTTTAATTTGTGAGTGAGTCCAACCCCTGTCTAAAATTTGTTAACCGTACCAAAGAATTTTTTTTTTTTTGGAGCAAGTTGTATAATTCATTTTTACCCCATTAATAGAGGCTGACACAAAAATAGACCGCAGAGAAAACTACATATCATTAAGGCTAAAATATATATTAGACAAGGATTTTCCTTGGACTTTATATATATATATATATATAATGGAATAGTATACATATATGTATATGTGTGTATGTATATAAAGAATGTAGTTAAAACTCACCTAATTTTGCACACAAAAAGTAAGTTCTAAATATTACTCTCATTGGTTCTTAATATAAGACATATTTGATGAGTTAATCTTAGTCCTAAATAAAAGACATAGTTTACATATTTGTTAATTTTTTTTTCTAATATACCCCTATTCATGTTTCCTCAATAATAATCAAGGAGGAGAAGGAATGAGGGAATTAAAGAAGATGACTATGATATTTTAGAAAACACATGTCATGTTAACAAACTCAACTCAACTCAAATTAAATTAGGTAAATATGTCTTATATTAAGGATAAGAGGAGTATTGAGTAGTAGTAGTAGTAGTAGTAGTAATAATAATAATAATATATTAAGCATGAAGAACTTTCTTAATTTTTTCTAAATATAACAAGCATGTGTAGAGGCTAAGGCGGGGAGAGATTGTCATTATATTTTAAAATTAAATAAACTTGATCCTGGTCTCATATTTTATAGTATTTTTAATACGTACTACTCATAATTTATAATAATAATCGAGACAAGAACGAGAATCTCAATATCACAACATAAATAAGAGGCAGAGGGAAAATGAAATAGAATCTTAGGCCTGTTTGGTTTAGGGAAAATGAGAGGAGGGAAAGGGAAAATTAGATTTTCCCGCCGCCACCTGTTATTTGGTTCGCCACTTCGATTGGAAAATATTTTCCCACCTGCAGGGTTCCCACCAATAACCAAAGGAAAAATAAGATTTTCTCATTTTCCATGGGAAAATCTTGAGAAAGTACTGGTTTGCCTCAATTGGCACTTAAAAAAAAAAACTGTTGATTCGTAGCCGTTAAAATAAACCATTACAAATATGAGAATTTGTAGTGATTTATACTAAAACCTCTACAAATTTGCAACAGCAAAACTCATGCCAAGTGGCGTCTTGATCGATGAACAACATTTCTAACAGTTGTAAAAAATAACTGCTATGAAATATGACGTCAAATTTGTGACGGTTATTTTATAGCGGTTTATTTACAAAAATCACCACAAATATGGTGCCAGCATGACGCCTTATGACGCGCATATATATATATATATATATATACACACATGTGTGTGTGTATACATAGATACACACACACATATGTATATATGTATACATCTATATATGTGTGTGCATGTACTCGCTCGCTCATACATATATGTACATATATATGTATGTGTGTGTGTGTGTATATGTGTGTATGTATGTGTGTCTATATATATATATATATATATCTGTATGTGTGTATCTATATATGTATATATATACACGGACCATATTGCCGTCGCATGACTCGCCACTAGTTCATCACATAGAAAATTAGTATTTAAATGATTCCCGCATAAACACGTGAAAATTTAAAAATTCTTGTGTGTGTGTATATGGACCATGTTGCCGTCGCATGACTCGCCACTACTTCATCACATAGAAAATTAGTATTTAAATGATTCCCGCATAAACACGTGAAAATTTAAAACTTCTTATGTGTGTGTGTACATGGACCATGTTGCCGTACGCATGACTCGCCCCTAGTTCATCACATAGAAAATTAGTACGTATGATTCCCGCATAAACACGTGAAAATATTAACATTCTTATGTGTGTATAGGGACGGACCCAGAAAATTATATAAGGGGGCATTATTGGTAGGGGGATTTGGGGATTCGAGGCAAAGCGCTCCCAATTTTATTTTTAAAGAAAGTTTTAAATACATTAAAAAACAAAGGAATATAAACAAGAAAAGAAAAGAATATAAAAAAAATATTCATGAAATCAAATGAACACGGATGATGTAATAAGAGAGGCAATTATTTTACAAACCTATCATTTAGAAAAATAAGGCTAAGTGCTATTAGAAATGCAGTTACATAAATTACAATAAAGGATGGGCACTCAATAAGTTTAAGTACATATATTTTAGTAATAAAAGTATATTACAATAAAAATAATTACAATGTCATTATTCTAGGCTTTATTTTTTAGAATTTTATCATAATTGTCTTATTATCAATGCTATCAAATCTTTTTCAATATAAGGCAGTAAAAAATCATTCAACCATTCATCTCTATCGATTATGAAGTGTAGTCTTGATGTATTAAGGGTGGGTATTTAATTTAACGGTGGGCAATCATTTACATATGTATTTATTTATTTATTTTTTTTAAAAAAAGAAAATATCAAATTCAAGGGGGCACTTACCCCCTTGTATATAACGTGGGTCCGCCCATGTGTGTATATATATATGGACCATTTTGCGTCGCTTGACTCGCCACTAGTACCTCACATAGAAAATTAGTATGTATGATTCACGCGTAAACACGTGAAAATTTTAAAGTTCTTAAAACAGGACAGGCTAGCCCCCCTGTACATCAATTGATATTTTCTAAAAACGAAATAAAAAAGGGTTTAGATATAAATTTAACAACAATGTTTTGTTAAAAAAAAAAGTCTGACAATTAAATTTTGTTGGATGCAAAATTACACATAAGCAATTGAAAATGGAGTAAAAATAACAAAACCGTTAACTTATACACTATGTCCGTTACTTTATGCTTGTGGGGCTCATGGAGTGAGATGAAATGTTCCCTCCTTTGTCCACGTCACTCACCCACTCTCACCGTCATTGTCACCTTCCTCAATACTTACATTAAGTTTTTTATATCCATTACATTAAGTTCTTTAATCACATATGACTATTTATCCTATTTTTTTATATAAGTTTTTTGTTAAATGATAATAATTAAAAAATAGAACACATTGTTACATGTGATTGGAAAATCTGATGAAATAGATATAAGGAGCTTGACCTAAGTATTTTGCTTTTTTATAAGTTATGGATAATTTATGTATTATTAATTATCATATTAATTTGTCAAATTTGTAATTATATTAAGATATAATGTGTACTTAAGGATTGGGATTATAACGGTCTAAAAAAAATAAAAAGTATGAAATCCTAAAAGAATATACATTAATAAGGGCGAAGAACTTTGTGATAAACTCATTATTAGCTTAGTAAATAAACAAAAATAAATATAGATAAATAACCCAAATTTGTGATAAATATTCGAAACAACAAATCAACAAATAAATAAAAATACGTTCCAACTTAATGATTTTAATTTTTAATAGATTTATCATTTAAAAATCCAAAAAAAGTTTTGATGGATTAAAAATGATAAAAAAAAAAAAAAATGTGTTTTTTTGTTAATTTAATTATTTAGAATTAGTTTTTTACTTTAATATTCAAATTAGTTTGAATTATTTCAAATAAATCTTGATTATTTCACGAATTAATGGGAAAATTTTAGGATGTGGGGAGAGGATATAGGAGGTTTGGGTAAGAGTAATTTAGTACTCCATCCGATCCTAATTATAAGAGTTAGTTGACTTTTTTGGAGAGATTAAGGAAGCTAATTAATTTACTTTAGAGTATTTTTATTTTTATTTTTTTCTTCAAACTAATTAGTTTAACTAATAAACTAATATATAATATAAAGATATACAACATATGAAATGATTAAGTAACTTATTTAACTTCCATAATCTCTCCAAAGAAAGTCAATTAACTCTTATAATTAGGACCGGAGGTAGTATTTCTTATGTGCAAGCACGACATCGCCTGTCCCTTCTCGCTTCGTAGAGAAATTTTTAAGAGAGAAAATATTTTATTACACAATTGGTTTTATTGAAATAATGATTCTTTTTTTATCCCCTCTATGATCTTCTTATGCTTCTCTTCCAATCTTAATATTCTTCACAAATATCTCGTTCTCTGCCCATTAGTAGCAGCCCAGATTTGTTCTCCTTCTATGCTCAACGATTCAATTGAAAAAATGACACTACTCAAAGTACCGATGAAGAATATTCAATCTAAGACCCAAAAACACAACCTCACGAATGTAACTCTATCCAAGCAAAAGCAATAGGGCTCACAACTTGGTACTTGTCATTGCTCCACACAATGCTTCCAAACCAAGACCTGATCGGACTATCAACACCCTTCTCTGATATAAAAGTCACGCCTTTCCCTTACATTTTTAAATACCAGCTTCATGATTTTCACCGTTATTCCAAACAAGGATGACAGTCCATCATGAGCACGTACTAGACGGATCTGGTTTCCTTGCACTGGTCAAATGTTGGGGGTGCTTCGCGATGAATATGGCTACGTGAGATAAGGGGGCAAGTTAGTATTATTACATTTATATTTCAGTTTTTCGTCCTTTTAAGTAGTAATAATTTTTAAAGTCCTCCTCAATAAATATTTTTCTATATAGATAATTCCCTCTAATTTTCCCAAAACACAAAGCTTTAAGAATTAAGATAATTTTCCAAATAATGTATCGTTAATATGTTATGATCACACAATGAAAATAATGAAGAAGATAGAACTTCTGTTTAATATTGATATTGCTCACTAGTAATCACTTCTGGAATTACATATATGATCCTAATACAGAAGGGACACGAGAAATACAGTAGGAAATAATAGAGGAATGAGAATAACAGAAATGGGAGGAGTCACAGAAAGAAAGAGAAAGAGAGAAACAGATTTCCCAGATACAATTTCACACCTCCTCTTCACAACGTTTGTCTTATTTATAACTACTCAGCATGCATTATCTGAACTTCCAAGGCCTTTATATTCATTCGTTTGTTTCTCCTTATGGGCCTTTGCCCATTATCTAATGATGTAGTTATTGGACCCATTATAGTAGAGCCCATCCCATCTTCCTTCATTACATAATATCTCTCCCCTCCCATCCGTTGAGTCAAATTAAACATATCCTAAAATTTCAACTTGCGTTTTGAAATTGAAATGCTATATGTTACGCCTTATTTTTAAGAATGCTCTTTTTTTATTAAATGAAAATATCAAAATGATATTAAAACGATAATAATAATATAGTTATAAAACAGATTCTAATAAGAAACAAATGCAAAGAAAAGCTATAACAACAGGAGAGAGTTTTGATAGATGAATCCTATGTTGAGAGTAATAACAAAAAGATTAAGCAATTTCAGAAAGCCTTGTGTAACTATGTTGCTTGATCTTATAGGAGAGTATTTTTAAAGATACTTAGAACATATTAAACCAAACAAATCATAGCAGTCTGGCTTTCTTTACAGGTGAAAATTGGAGCAGTTTGATTATTACACTTCTAATTTGAAAATATTTAAATCAAGCCTAACCAAAGTACAGTGACCATACCTGCCCATATATACATACAAACTCTAAGAAAACACCAATGCATCGTTCAATTTGGACATGCAATTAATGAATATAATAGAGGGGGCAATACGAGATGAGATTGATAGCACAGGCATAAAAAGCCCACTTGCCGAAAATAAAACAATCAATCTCATTAAATTTATAATTCAAATTATAAATATCAGAAAAATAAAATGCTAAATTAATATCCAAATATCCAAAACTAAACCAAATCAAACAATTGTCATAAACCCTGATTAATTATTGTCCAAATGCAAATAAGCTAGACAAACCAAAATTAGATGGTGAAAAGCATAAATATAAATGATAACTATAATGGGTGCCGAGGCATTTCATGCCTTTTTCCTAGACTTCCAAATTTTTGGCAGTTGACACAAGTTTTACATAAATTATAGGTATCCTTAAACAAATGTAGGCCAATAAACCCCTGCCTCTAATAGCTTTTTAGCAATTTTTCTCGCACTGAAATGCCCTCCACAGGCTAGAGAATGATAGAAATTCAAAAGAGACTCAATTTCATCATCAGAAATGCATCTCCTAACATTCCAATTAAATTTACCTTTCTGCAACAGACTCAATATAATAAACCTTTACTATCTGCAACAAATATTAAATCAAAATTATATACTCAGTATAGGCATTATGTATTTGTGGGAAAAAGCATAAACAACAGTATAACAAAATAAATATAAATGACCCTTATGTGTGAAACATACAACCAGTTAGGACGACTTAGGAGTACAAATAATAACCTAAATATTAGTTGGAAGAGGGGAATTTTTATACTTCATTAGAACATGTGAACCAGTGTTAAAAGCATATTCACTAGTTACCGTAGAGAATGGAATGCTAAAAATACTAGCTGTTATCCTTAAAAGAATTCAAAAATAGATATTGATTGTTCTTCCATCAGTTTACGACATTTACTGTTTTAAATGTTTTCAACTATTATTAGATTTGTCCATAGAAAAATGATCAACAATCGTCTAGATATCTTATACTTATTATCATGTTAATGTAATTTATAAATAATTAAAAAAATTCAAATAAATACTAGCTAAATGAAAATGAACAAATATAATAATTAAAATTGTTAAAACATAAATGAAATGAAAACAAATAATACGAGCACTTAAACTGGCCAGGTCTTAACGGGCTCAGAACTAAAAAGCCGCTTACCATGAAATATTATACAATTTTAAGCTCAACACTCAATTTATCCGACCTTAAACAGGGTAAATTGACAAGCTCAGCTTGTTTTGCCTCCTCTATTAATGAATTGGACACATTCGTACCATAAACAATTATTTAAGTTTTAGCAACTGGATTGGATTATGAGCATGCTCCAATTTTATCTTCTTCCTTCCTCCTTAAATATAGGTCTTAATTTTCACTTTCCTTTTATTCTTAAAGATAAGTGGAATATAGATTTCTAGATATTACTCTTATCCTTTTTAAAAGAAAGTCCAGTTTGGAAAACAAAATGGGTCCTTATTATTAGTCCACCTAGAAAATAATTAATGATAGTGCTACAATTTTACCCTTATTAAATGGGATGAAAAATGAGTTGATTCATGTTATAAAGAAAGAAATATGAGAGGGAAAGTTGAGAATACCATTCATAAATGAGGGTAAAATTAGTTCATTTGGGATATATTTAATGAATTAAATAAATTTTCTTTGGTATGTGACAAACCCCTACTTTGTTGATATATTTTTATACTTTAATTGGAATTTTTTATAATTATTGAGCTTAAAATACATTTCTTGTGATAAATTAAAATTAAGAGTAAATACATTAAACTAGGACTAACAAGGGTAAAATTGTCATAAAAATTGTAATTACTCTTAATCATTGATTTTTTTTAAGAATATTTGATGTCGGTTTAATTATTTTTAATTTTATGTGCTTGAAAAATTGGATTAAAACTGAAAATGACAGTTTGAGTTGAATTTTAGAAATAACAGTTTAGTCCCACAAATTTAAACAATGACAGTTTGGTCCCTTACTCAAATCTCGTGTTTTGATAGCAAGAGATTAGGTCAGAATTGGTGAGACCTTCTTCTTCGAATTGATGTGTAGAATCGCTGCGAGCGGAGTCAGGGAACCTGGAGACCATTTTTCTTCCTTCCTTCCATTGTCTTCTTCACCACGTATTACCACCATCGTCGCTGGCGACTTTCACAACCCCTCCGTCATTACATCCATCTCCGATGGCCTTCATTTCTCGAACATTGATGAGGGCCTTTTTTCTTTAGCCTTAGGGTCCACAACCAAAAATTACCAAGGATTGCATATAGGCAAACCAAGGATCGTTCTCTCTTCTCGAGGAGCCTTTTATTGAGTCCTAGATGATCTAAATGCCATTAAAATGCAATTAAAACAAGGGGGAAATAGGTTTTGGCTTTTCAAATTAATAAAGTAAGAGAAATGCAATTTAATTAAATACTAAACAATTATTTTTTTGGTATTTTCTTTATAAAATGGAATGGAGTATGAAATGTATAATGAATTAATGCTCTTGGAAATGGAATAGTGACTATCATAGTTCAATTAAATATAGGAGTAAATTTTCACCAAGTCTAGATGAAAAACCCCAAGATACCACTTGAGTCCAATATTCCCAATTAATAGTAGCTCCTACTACCGTAGCTAACTACTATTTCTTGAGATATTGTTTAAAACCACTTAGTGTGTGATTAGGATTAAATTAATGCAACTTGCTTCCTCTTGACAAGAATGCGATACCACGCCACTCAATTAATCCAATTCAATTATACTATCTAACAATACCATGTAGAAAGCACAATTTCATTGAATCAATAAGGAAATACAAATTTATAAATCCAACAAACAACAAAATTCAATGCAATCACATAGGTTCAATCCACAAAGTTATCCAACTGGGTAAACTAAGTCTCAACACTACAAAACAATAATCCTAAAACTAGGAAATTAAAATGTAATTAGAGAAAATAAATTGGACAAATAAACTCCCCTGATTTTGAGCTCTGAAACTCAAGCCACTTAATCCATCTCAAAAAGCAAAGGAATCAATCACGCATAGAATTGGAGAACCCCACACAAGCATATCAAATCTGGAAGTGGAAATTGACAGGTTTAATAGAGGAAAACCGTGGTTCTTAAGAGAAATAGAACAAGACTGATATGGAATGGTGGAAGGACGAAGATGATCGGATAACGTGAAGAGAAGGAAGGAATAAAGCTTGCTGGTGAAAAGCGGAGAAAATAGTGGCGGGCTGAGGATGGAAGATCAATAATAGAGGGGGAGAAGAACCACGGTGGAGTGAGAGAAATGGTGAATGAATGCTGACGGTGGAGGTGTGACTAGTGCTCGTCGTTGGTGATGGAGGTCGAGGTGGGTTGCTCGCCATTGGTGAGAGGAAAGAAGAAGAAGGTCCGAAGGTGTGTCGTCATCGGCATGAGGGAGTAGTCGATGATGGATGAACGGTGGTTGCCTGCGACGATGGGGCGATGGCGTTTGTCGGCGCGACGACGGAGTGAGGGCGGAGGAAGGTTGAAGGCATGAAGATGCTAGGTCTAGGGTCCGATGCTCGCGCGCTGGTGTTCTCGAATATTTGATCCGTCGGGGCTCCACCCCTCGGCTCGCGAGGTTTCGCTAGGTCGGAAGTATCCCTGGTCAAAACGCGAGTTTTGACCGAGACCTAAGTGCAAAGTGTGAAAGTTACGCGGGGACTTAAATAATGTTTTTGGGGTAGAACCGAATATACAAATTATTAGGGCCCTTTTCTGTGATTGCTTTCTGGCTCCTTTTCCTTCATGGATTTGTAATTTCGAGGAATTCTTGGGCCGTTTTCTTGTAATTTTCCCCAATCCTCAAAACATTAATTCTGACTCTCAAAAATCTCCATTTTCTTCAATTTTTCTCTTAACACCTACAACGCAAAATTAAATACAATGTAGCATCAAAAGTCCAAGAAATCATTTGCATGAATAATTAACCATTTATGACCATTTTACCCCTAATTTCACTTAATTCAATACAAATGTCCCTAACTCAAATTAGTGCCTAATCATGCAATAATGTTCCAGAAAATGCATTAAAAACCCCAATTTAATTATGTAAAATCATATAAAAATATGGTTTGATCATAGACATAGCAGAGCGCCAAGAAAGAGACCACTGTCGACCTTCTTTCTTCGACCACCGCAGAGAGCTTCCAGGAATTAGAGGGAGGCTTGAGCTCGAAAATTGCAGAAAACCAGATAGTAACGCAAAGAAGCAAATCGGAGAGCTCAGTTTCAACCACACCTCACCTCCATTACCTCCATCCTGCAGCCTACCACTTTCACCGCCGTCTCCATCTTCAGTGCCATTGGAAACCATAGCGCCACCATCACTCCTTCTCTGGACTTCCACAATCTTCGCCGTGGCTCCTTTGTCTTTGGATTCATTATCAACCACCAACCTCATTTTCATTGTCGATCTGTCTTCTTAATGGTTCTTCAATGCTGGAATTTTGAAAGTGTTTGGTGAAGCTGTGATGACAAATCGCAGTGGCTAAATCCCTCTTCTTCTATAGCAATGAGTTAATTCTTGAGTTTGGAGCTTTATAGGGGAGTGTTTTATTATCTAACTTCTATATTTAATCTTTTGTATTAGTTAAATTCTAGGTTTAGAATTTAATTAATATATTGGATTGGAGTTTTGTATTGGGGTTCCATGTTTTTCTTGAGATTAGATGTGTATTTGGTTTTAACTTTATGCATTTGACACTTTGAACTTAATTGGTAGTAATTTCTTGTGTATTGACTTAGTTAAGCTTATTGTCGGAGTTGCTATGAATATATTATGTTTGTAATTCAAGGATTCTTGGTTACTTGTATCTTGCATATTGTTAATTACATTAGATGGAGTTTTGAATTTGGTTTCAGTTAGAGGAATTAAATCTTGCCCGGTGTATAAGATTGAATTAATCTAACTCAAGTAAGTTCAAAGGGTCTTTTGGGCACTTTTGTCAAACTAGCACACTCCCATTGTGTTTTTAAGCAAGGATTGATAAAATTCAATGTTCTAGGAGGTTTCCGTCATATTTCAAAACCAATTTCCATTTCACTCTACTTTTATTCTAAAAAATTTTTTTTTAAAAACATCTTAGTTTTATGGGTTAAGGAGCAATTTGGCCAACAAACTATTGGCTCAAAAGCGTCCAACACAATTAACTTTTAAGTTGATCAAAAATACCAATAAACTCTTAAAAATGTGTACCTAGCACAATAAACTTTAAAAATGTGATCAGCACAATGCCGTTAGAAAAAGATAACATCCGTTATTAAGGTGCAAATTGGCCAGTGAACTTTTACTCCAGGAGCACCTAACACAAAATTTTTTTACTCGGAGCGCCCAAAGACACAAAGATTCTAAATTTCACTAAATTAAATAAATTTTTTTCTCAATTGTCATTATTTAAAACTACTTGAATAGTTATCTATAGACAAAGATTACTCATTTACTAAAATAAACAAAACTTTTCATTAAAAACATAATTATATGATTTAAATAAAACTCAAGGTGTTTTGTAATTTATTATATATGTTAAACAAAAAAATTATATGATTTATTTTTATTTTAGGAGAAATTTATTTGATTTAATTAATTCATTTAATGTTAATAAAATTTAAAAAATATATTATATCCTGAAAAAAATGAAATGAGTTTAATTTTATTTTTAGAAAAAGAACTTAATGAATATTAACGTCGATATTTAATAATATAAATCTGGCAACTTGATGATTTATTTGTTAATTAAATGATCTATTTATTATATGAATATGTTGAAAAAAAAAAAAAGAAGATAACTGAAGAGGTTTAATTAAGGATAATTTAATAATGGGTTAAGGAGCAATTTAACCAACGAACTTTTAATTTTTTTAGGTTATCTTTTTTTTTTTCAACAAGTCTCATATTCATATAATCAATAGATCATTTAATTAACAAATATATCATCAAGTTGCGGATTTATATTATTAAGTATCAACATTGATATCCATTAAGCTCTTTTTATAAAAATAAAAATTAAACGCATTTCATTTCTTTTCGGATATAATAGATTTTTTAGATTTTTTAAATTTTATTAACATTAAATGAATTTTTTAACTCACATAAATTTCTTCTAAAATAAAAATAAATCATATAATTGTTTTTTTTAACATATATAATAAATTATAAAATACCTTGAGTTTTATTTAAATCATATAATTATGTTTTTAATGAAAATTTTTGTTTATTTTAGCAAATGAGTAATTTTTGTTCCATAGATATCTATACAAGTAGTTTTGAATAATGACAATTGATAAACAAAATTATTTAATTTTGTGAAATTTAGAATTTTGTGCTGAGCGCTCCTGATTAAAAGTTTTTTGTGCTGGGCTCTCCTAGAGTAAAAGTTCATTGGCCAATTTGTACCTTAGATAATGACGTTATCTTTTTCTAACGTCGATTGCACATTTTTAAAAGTTTATTGTCTTTGGTGCACATTTTTAAAAGTTTATTGGTATTTTTGGTCCACTTAAAAGTTAATTATGCTAGACGTTCCTGAGTCAATAGTTTGTTGGCCAAATCGTTCCTTAAACCTAGTTTTATTACAATCTAGTTGATATTGTTTAAACAACCAAATATTTTTTTTATGCCAATCATCACATTTAGTTGCTAGATAATTAATAAAAGGCTTCTCAACAAACAATCTAAGATTACACCCTATATTGCAGTCATTGGTTAAATTTTGAAGAAGTTATCATGGCATAAGCTGACACGCTCCTTCAGTATTTGAGAATTAGGTAAACTACACTTATATAAATGACAAGAGTGGTAAGATAAATACTTGATTCCAAAAAAATATTGTGATATTTGTTGGAGTGGCTAGATCTTTGAAGAGTATAAAAAGAGATGAAGAAGAAAGTACTACACAATATTTTTAAGGCGTGAGCAACACTTTTCTTTAGGCTTAATTCGCTCTCACCTATTCTTATATAATATGATGCAATTTGGATTGACGAACGAATTTCCTTTAGGATACAATGAAGACTCTTGAGTATGGGTTGCCCTTCTAATACTCAAACCAAGACAACAATGACTTTAACAAAGTGATAATTTGAATTTATCTTTATGTGCACTCAAGGATATAGACAATGTGTTTGATTTCTTGTTATTGTGTGATTTCTAATGTGACAGAATGGACTGATGGGGCTGGTTATTTATATGCCTTGAAGTGGTGCCTCTTGAAGCAACACATCTTCAATTAAAAGTCATAACAACTTGTTAGATTCATGAATCTCATTTGTTGATTCATGAACAATTATATGAAGAGTTATACCTTTATATTATGGAAAGTTTTCTCATAAACACAACACAACATTTTACCAAGTGGTGGTTGTCATATCTTTGGTTATAACCTTTCACATGTGTCTTTAGGAATTAAGGGCACATAACGTTGATGAGTTTGTGTTATAATTCCTTACACAACTCCTCATATAAATCTCTTAATTTATGAGAATAGGAGTTTAAAAAAACACATTCCTTCGTTTTAAAATATTCCAACAATATTAAATAGAGGATAAAATTGAAAAGAAAATAAGCTTTTTCATAATACTACATTGATTTTAGTACCTCCTTAATTTACGTGTCTTTCAATATCCACACTCACATTTAGAGGGATTACATACTTCTGCCCTGGTTTTTCTCAAAATGCATGAATCGCATGGGGTTAGTGTGTGGATTATGGGGTTTAATTTGCAAAATATGTTATTTTGGAAATTTGGATCTATGGTTGAGGAGAGATTGTGATTATGTTTAAATAAAGTTATTCTGTCCTGTTTTTCCTCTACCCATTGTTGTCAAACTCGCAAGTTAACTCTTCGATTATACCCTTTTTATGTTTTTAGCTTACAAAAACGAAGTGAGTCACGATAAATTCGTGCCGAGTTGTAAACTCAATTAAAATCACAAGTTTATATACCGAATTTCTTTGTTTTTACGTTTCTAACTTATAAAACCGTGTTAAGTTAACTTTTTTGAGTTGATCATACCCACAACTTTATATATAAATTTTATACAAATTTCTTTGTTAAATATGATAAATGATGAATGTTGATGGATTAATTTCAATTATTTGGATTTAAAATATATTTAAATCAAATTGTTGTCATTTTTATATTTTAATTATTTAATTATACACTTGTAATACCTATTTAATGATAAAAGTGAACTCTTATAAGTTTACGATTCGAGTTTACGTCACTGTCACAAGTTTGCTCAAACTCGCGAGTTTAACAACCTTGCCTATACCTGTGGAACCAATTGTACTTTCCATAAATAATTAAATAACGTGTGTGTTTCTCATGTTTACAAAATTTGGAGCGTGTTACGCATGAGTCCACATTATGTGGACATAAGATATGTGCTCATACCTCTATTAGAGGTATGAGCATTTTTTTAATATATTTTATTTATTTATATTTAAATTATATGTTGCTTTCTGAGATATATTTTTTTGGCACCCAGTATCTCAAATTAATTAGTTTCCATGATACTGGTGTTACAGACAAATGTAGAACTAGAAACTAATTAATTTAAGATACTGGGTGCAAAAAAAATCTTAAAAAAAGTATATAATTTAAATCTAAATAACTACAATATAAAAAAAAAAAAAAAAAAGCTCATACCTCTATAAGAAGCACATATCTTATGTGCACATAATGTGAATTCATTACGAATGGGTTCAGTAGTAGAAGAATTGGACAATCTCACTAAAAGAAGCGAGTTCTAGCTATTCCTAAGATTCTCACAACACATCTCATACTCCGATAAAGCACGAAATTTGGACCTAATTCCTTTGTAGTTAATGCTCTACCCTAACCAAATGACTTAGGCACACCAAGGTTATCTAAAAGGGCAGTGTGTGTTTAGTCAGGTGTCCTGCCCTTAACTTGTGAGTGAGTCCAACTCTTGCCTAAAATTTGGTAACCATCCAAATATATATATATATATTTTTTTTGGAGGGAGTTGTATAATTCTTTTTTTACCCCATTAATAGTGGCCGACACAACAATAGACCACCGAGAAAACTACATATCATTAACCGTAAATAAGGCTGAAATACATTAGACAAGGATTTTCCATGGATTTTTTTTCCCATATAATGGAATAATACACATATATGAATATGTATGTATGTATATAAAGAATGTAGTTAAAAACTCAACTGATTTTGCTCACAAAAAGTAAGCTCTAAATATCACTCCCTCCAGTCCTTAATATAAGACATTTAAAAAGTTGATTTTGGTTCTAAATAAAAGATATAGTTTATATTTGTTAATATTTTCCTAATATATCCCTATTGATGTTTCCTCAGTAATAATCATGAAGGAGAAGGAATAAGGGAATTAAGGAAAATAACTAGGGTATTTTAGAAAATACATGTCATCTTAACTAACCCAACTAACTTTTTTAATTTAATCAAATTAGGTAAATATGTCTTATATTAAGGATCAAAGGAGTGTTGAGTAATAATATAAAAAATATATTAAGCATAAAGAACTTTCTTAATTTTTTCTAAATATAACAAGCATGTTTAGAGGCTAAGTCAAGGAGAGGTTCTCATTTTAAAATTAAATTAAACTTGATCATGGTCTCATATTTTATATTATTTTTAATACCATCAATAATTTATAAGAATATAATTTGTTATAATAAATGATATATTTTATACTGATTTCTTATGCCTTTTGTCTAGAGCATATTGTACTTGTTATATCTATGTGTGTATGTCAGTGTATCTCATAAATTCTTATTTGCACTTTTCTTAGTATGACAAACAATTTAGGTAAATTGGACAAACACACACTGAAGTTCAACTAAAAGATATTTAAAAAGATTACTCATTACTAGAAAATGCCAAATCGCAAATTTTAGTAAATTTGTGAGGGAAATAATTTTCCCTCGCAAAAAGGTCAATTTTGCGAGGGAAAAATAGTTCCGTCGCAAAATATGACCATTTTGCGAGGGAAAACTAGTTCCCTCGCAAAATGGCCATTTTTGCGAGGGAAATATAGTTCCCTCGCAAAATATTTGGGAATTTCCGACGGAAAATTTTTCCCTCACAAATATTTGTATATTTGAGAGGGAACTTTTCCCTCGCAAATCCAGAATGTTTGCGAGGAACAATTTTTCCGTAGCAAAAAAGCTTGATTTTGCGAGGGAAATTTTATTCCCCCATAAAAAGTCTCTTCTTAACCCTAACCCCGCGAGTTTTGTCTGGTACGCCTCGATCTGCTGAGCAACAATTGCGGGGAGTGCTTGACGTCGCAGCTAGGGCAAGTAAGGAGGAAGTGAGAAGTGGCCGGAACAATCACGGGGAAGAGGAGGAACATCGACCCTGAAATCAACGCCATCCAAAAGCTCGATTGATCGACGCACATCCACCTAAGGTAGGTTCGGAAGCTATGAAGCTCATCATAGGCGTGAGAGACGGAGCGTTGGTGCTTGGAACTAATGGCTCGAGACTTTATCAGAGGCTCGCCATCGAAAACTTCTTGCAACAGACCTCCATCTACACCCTTAGAGCCTATCCTCGAGTGAGATTTGCTATCTCATGCATCTTCAATTCCCTTGTCCGCCCAACCAAGTAGGCTTTTTCTAACATTCCTGCTTCCTCTCACTGTAAATTCCTGTGGCTTTTCGGACTAATCATTGATTTTAATGATCGGACGACCTTCTTGACCCCTCTCCCTCCCGTGCATGCAGGTCTGTCACATCCCTCTGATGTTTCACCGCTCTCCCCACCATCGTCACTACCGCTGCCGTTGTGAGCAGGAAATGATTAAACCCTGTAATTAATTACTTCACTCCCATCTCACTATTGATTTACAGATTTCCCCCCTTTTTAAATCTTTCTTCCTAAATTTTGCTTAAATGTTAAGCAAGAGCTCGTAATTTTATCATGTTGGTAATCAATCTGGGTTTGTTCTTCATTCAAAAAAGGAAACTGTAGAATAGCCACATCCATAGATTTGCAAAATAGAAAGAGGAAGGGAGAATGAGAGATTTGTTGTTACGCATGCTACGTGTCGGTTAGAGGAAAGTGGTGGTGATGAATCATCAACATCTTCTATATATCTCTTTATTGTGTTTCTGGTACTGATGGCTAATATGGGACTGGAATCTATATGGTTTAATTTTTGTCCTTTGATACATAAATACTTTATGATTTTAGGATCGTTCCCTAAGTAATTAAGAAATTGCCTAGAATCTATATGGTTTAACTCTAGGTATCAAGATTTTCTTTTTTAGGTTTTAATATTGCCATTGCCTATGACAGAGAATTATCAAATAGGTTCTTTACCAAGAATGCTATCACTTTTTCATCCAAGTCATGTTCTATGTCCAATTTGCAGTGTTTTAATTTTTTATTGATTACATTTGAGCATATTCGTATTTTGGAATCAGAAATTGGAGACTGAAAGAAATGACTGAAAGAGGGAATGGACTGCAATTTGCTATTATGGAATGGAAAAGTAATTTTTTTACTGACTCTAGGTTCTCTTTTTCTGAATAAAAACTTGACTAATGTCAAGAGCAATGTTCTGGAGACAAGTAGTCTCAATCACTATAAATTAATATGTGATTGAATTGATCAATATAAATAAGCGGTCAAAAACTTGAGTAATAGGTTCTCTTTCCTTATGCATAGATTCAACAATGGCTTTTTTCTTCTTAGTGTTACTTATAAACACTACTACAAAATACCTAAAAAACGACCTAAATAAGACCCAATTAACGTCCCTTTTCAGAGGGACGTCTAGGAGGGTGTCGTTGTTTTCATTATATTTGGCGACCTAAATTTTATTCAGGTCGCCTCTTATAAGGCGTCCGAATTAAACTTTCAAGGTCGCCTCTTATTAGTTTTTTTAAAAAAAAAAATTGCTTGCTGTATGTTTGGCCAATTTGCTGCAAAACTAAAATATACAATCAGAAGTCATAGATTTCAGCCATACAAGCCCAGACATTGCTCAAAATATAGTTCAAGTCAAGTTAATAATATCCATAGCTAGCAAACCTAGCACAGCAACTCTATACACATATATTCAATTAACATTTTTTTCTCTAAATTTCAACATTGAGTTTGAGCTACTTTAATCAACCCAATGACTTGCCTATTCACATTGACAATCACCCTAACAAGTAATGACTTGCCTATTCACATTGACAATCACCCTAACAAGTAATGACTTACCTATTCACATTGACAATCACCCTAATATTCACATTAACAAGTAATTCATTCCCAAGCACAAGGCCCTTTAGATTGAATTTTTCATCCAAGTCCAACTTATAATCAAAATAAAATAACACTCTATGCCTGGTATATCTCAGATGCAGCATGCATATTCCATGAGGAAATAACTGAGCCATGTTGTATTCACTTCTAAAACACAAATAGGGACTAAACTCAGTGACATAGAAGTTGAACAACACACAAAATAAGGGCCTCTGTGTATCTCCCTTCCAGCAATAGTTGCATAGGAACCAAGTGCATAATTTGTTCTGTCACCCCACCTGATTATGATGTTATGAGATAGTACAAAACTCGAGAAGAATGCCACATGCCACTGCTCCTAAAAGATGAAGTTGACAAAATTGATTATACATCTTTAGAGCGAAACAAGCCCAGAGACAAATTGCTCAAAATGAAAACATTCATAAACTAATTAGGCCAATTAAATAGCCCAACATGACCCCAATGCGAACCAACTAAGGAACGTCATCAATCCAAAAAAGCAAAGAAATGTCCACTACAACATAAATGCCACCATCACAATTCCAGAAGAATCTCATGCAATGTAAATGTCACATCATAGTTCCAGAAGAATCTCAAGAAGCATTCGTCTATCAATGCACTTTGCTGCTCTACGTTGAGAGCGAAAGAGAGAGACGAGGAAGGGGGGAGAGAGAGAGAGACACAACCATTTTGCTGCTTTGCGTTATGCATCGAAAAACAGGGGAGTCCGATTTCAGTTGAGAACGCATAATGCAAGCGGGAGGTTGAAGTTGAGAACACAGTTTTCATGTATTTCATTGTTGTTTAATTCCCCAAGCAGATTTTTAACATGTTGCCTGTTCAACTATCCAAACTTTTGAACATGTCTAGACAAGAAAGCTTTTTGCGAAGGGAGCACGATCATGCGAAGCTTAAAGAGCCCGGCAAATTAAATGAAAGGTATCATTGAATTGCAAGAGAATGAGAACAAAACCTTTAGTTCCTGGCATATTTACTTTCAAGGCCAAACATGAAAAGAGAAAAATGACCAAAAAAACGATCAATTTGGAAATCGGGAAGTATTTTCGAACACAATCTTATAAACTATGGGGGCAAATGAACACAGAGAAGATGGGGAAAGCAAATAAAGGAGGAAAATAAGCATTAGCAGCAAAATTCAACAGTTAATTTATTTATTCAACAAAAAGACACAGAAATATCACTTTTAAAAAACACACTTTGATGTTCATAAAGAATCAAGAAAATGCATATTATATGGAACCGTTTACAGCTGCTTTCACCCTCAAGAAGTGATGATTCTAGTTTTAGAACAGAATAAAATAGCTGATAATGGGTAATTTCAAAATGAAAACTTTGAATAGACACAAGTACACACAAAAGAAAAGAAGTTTACAAGCAAATACAGATGACGGAAAAATACATTCAAAGCATATAAATTTATGTAGGATGAACAAGCCAGTGCAGAGTAAGAAAAATCAGGTGGTATGACAAGTGAAAACACCCATTCTAAGTGATCATCGGAATGATTCATTAATCAAAAGAAGACGAAGAATTAAGAAGAAAAGGTGATAACTTTACCATTGTAGACAAGGGACTAAGAGCTCGTTAAGCTTCAATGGCGATGGCGGAGGAAAACGGAGGAACGATGAAGATGGTTTTTGTTTCCAATCAACAACTGCGCCTCTTGTTTTATAGTTGATAAACCCTAATTTAATATATTTTATCCCACCTTATTCATTTATTTTGGGGACTATTTTAGGCTAATTTGGATGTATTAGATAATATTTGGATTGTTAGCCAATTTTAGGAAATAATATAAATCTAAATTAATTATGAGATTATTGTGCTTAATTTATTAATATCCTAATTGTTATCTTGTGATTAAATAATATTTCTTAAGATATGATATATTACAATTTTATCATATTAGAGGATCCTATGGTACAGAATTTTTCAAGGAAGCTAAAAGGAATCCAATGGTGGAATTTTATTGGGCTTCTTATATTTTAATAGGCCCAAGTTGGTACCCAAAACTCTCTCTTCCACCCCTTTAATTAACCTAGCTGCCCCTACTATGAGGATACGCTCTCATTGAGAGCCGAAACATTCACACAGCCGCAAATACGCATAGGATCAGTTTTGATCTTCACATACACACGGACCCACGAGTTGGAGATTTGGCATTGTTCAACTATTGCTATTTCTCCAGTGGTTTCCTTTCTTCACGTATTTGTGGACCCATGTTCCTTCAATCACCACTTTTCATCTATCATTCATCAGAGGCCATGGCCTGCTTGAAGTGTGAAGGAGATAACAAACTCATGGCAGCTTAAGCAATTGGAGATAACTTGGGAGGAGCATGGAGGAAGCTAGAGCCTAGGACTTACACTTGAAGATCATAAGGGGGTGTCTTTCTTTTTATCTTTTTAATTCAAACTTGAGGTTATTTAGTTTTAAAGGATTTCGAGTTGTATTAATTGAGAACAATTTAGTTTTAGATTGTAAACTTATTTCTTTTGGGTTAAACTGATAATTTGAAGTTTTTATGCTTATTTTTGGATTCTTGTTTGCAACCTTTGGATTGTTGATTAAATTAGTAATTGAGTTTTCGTTATTAATTTAATTGTTAATTTGGTTTATCATCTTAATTGTTTAATTGGGTTGATAAATTATCTAGTTGTTTAATTAGATAATTGTAAACAAGATTTTCAAGATTATTTTGTGATTGGTTTTTAATGGGTTTGATTAGCCACGCTTATTTCATTATGAGTTTTCTAATGGAATATGTGTTATTGAGCTAGAGGGTTTCCCATGTTCAATTGGGTAATTAAATTCATTAATCTCCTTTTGGTTTAATTAATTGATTTGGGCTAAGAAAGTTAAATCCATGCAATTCCTAAGTTGTCCCCTTTATCATCATAATTGAATTAAATCTTTGTTAATTTAATTTTAATATTCTCTCATAACAAAAACCCCTCAAATTTGCATCCATTCTCATATAGGTTTTTATCTTGCATTTAGTTAGTTTAGTTTCATTTTATTGCATTTTTCATCACCTAAATTCAACCTAAAGAAAAACCCACAGATTGCTCCTTGGGAGAATGACCTAGGTTGACCCTATATTGCATAATTAATTAGGACCTAGATTAATTGACTGCTTTAGCGGCAAAAGTAAGCGCATCAATAGTGTGCGATGCTTTTCTACCGAAACAGCAAGCTTTTGATTCATGTAGCCTCAATAAGAAGAGGATTTCTGTACATATGAGATGCTATTGACTAAAATCTTCGCCAATGAAAATCCACTATTATTTTGAGAAATTATACCTTGATCAGTGTACAATCATGGCAACTAGCATTATCCATAGAGACCCTGCAAAGCACAAACAGAGCTTACCATCAACAAGTTACTTCTATTTGGGTTTTCAAAATTCCCAATATAAACCTATAGTCCTCATCAAGGTAGACTATGAGAGTAATGAACGAAGAAGAGGCACTTAACCTGTTAGTTCTCTAAGTGTTTTGATGATAACTGACAATTGTAAACAAGATTGGATGTTGTTGGATCTTGTTGATTTCAATCCAAAACACTCTTACAGCGCCAAACTCGAGCCTGGATTGTCAAACCCGAGGTTTGCCACTAACTGAGGGCTAAACTTACAAATTGGGAATTTGAACTTGAACCAGAGGTTTGCTTTTGAGAATCTTTTTAAAACCTTCTCATATTTTGTGCAAACTCGAGCTTACACTTGGAAACCTCCGGTTTGCGAGAGGGCGAAAGCATTCTGATCTTAAAACACTTTTAAGCTCAAACCTATTAATTTTAAACCTCAGGTTTGCACCTCCAGAGAAAAACTTCATTGGTTTACATAACCTGTAAACTCTAACCTGTTATGACAAACTCGAGTTTACCTCTAGCGAGAAGGATTTTTTTCAAAATCATGAGATATTCACCAAGTCTATACTGTTTCATTCAGAGTATAGGTTTTTTTTTCAAATTTGAAAAGTCTCAAGAGTTTACAAAACATGTAAGTTTACACTTGACCGAAAGCTTTCAAGGATTTTTAATCAAAGTAAACTCGAGCCTAATTTCATAAACCTCCAGTTTACTTCAGGCCGAGAGCATTCAAAGTTTTCTGAGTAAAACAAACTCGAGTTCAAGCTTGTGAACTCAAGTTCAAACCTTGAGAGAGCAATGAACCTTTCAACTTAAAACAACTCTAGAGTTTGCTTTGAAAACCTCGGTTTGTCCTTTGAAAACTAAAACTAAGTTTTGGTCAAACTGGAGCCTGTCTACTAATAGACTCGAGTTTGTGTTTTGCACAAAGTTTTTCAAAGACTCAAAATCGTGACTTCCTCTCTGGAAGGAGGAAACTCGAGTTCACTAATTCCAAACTCAAGTTTAAAACAACCCGAGAGCAAAGAAGTGTTTAATGTCTTGAAAACCTCAGGTGTTGTTTTGCAAACCTCTAGTTTAGAAGTTTTGGACTTGAAACGCTTCTACATGTTGAAGCTTCAAACTCGAGTCTACAGGAACTGAACTCGAGTTCGTGACGCTGATCCAGAAATTCAAATCTGACAAATTTGGAAAACATTCTTGTTTGATCTTAATACTCTGCAATATTATTCTGAGATATTCTCAGCTATGTTTAATGACTTTATTAGTGAATTTCATATGGTTTAAAGAATGTTTATTGAAGGATAAAGAGAAAAGCAAAAGGCAGTTCAGTACATTAAATGCTATGCCCAGAAAGTTGCATACTTTTGGGTAATCCATCTGGACATGATTGCAAAGCATTAATGAATGATTTCTACAACTAGCAAATGCTTCTCCAACAGATTAATTCAGAGGAAGTCAACTCTGAACACTTGGACAGCTGGATTAAGTATAGATTAGAGAGAGAAGAAGACTAAAGGTACTCCTAACCACTGCAGATCATCTCCAACGGTCTAATTAACAATGCAACGGTCATTTAATGGTATCTGACTATAAATAGAGTTGCATTCAAGTCTTCTCAATAACCACAACAGCAGAAAACAAAAATTCATTCAAGTCTTGCATTTATTCCTTCAGTTTTCTATTGTGTACTATCTTTTGATACATAAGCTTCAGTGTTTAACATTATCTACTCTGTGTGAGAGTTTTCTACCTGTAAATCATTTATTGTAAAGAACCACAAGTCAGGGGACTTGGTGGTTGGGTTCATTGATTACAACTTGTAAAGGGGAGTGAGTTCTAGTGAAGAGAACTACTCTTGAGTGCAGAGTGTGTAATCAAGTGTTATAGTGAAAATCCCAGAGAGTCTGGGGACTGGATGTAGGTCAAGTTGTTAGGACCGAACCAGTATAAATCTCTGTGCCCAGCTGCTCTTCTCTTTGCTCTGTTCATCTCTGTTTTTATTTCTTGAAAACAAAATCATCTTAGAAAACTTTTAGAATACCCAATTCACCCCCTTAGGTATTTAGCTCCACTTACATTTGGTATCAGAGCGAGGTCTTCTCAAAAGAGCTTAAAATCTCGAGAAGGATCAATATGGAAGGTATCTTACTTGATGGAGCTTCTATCAACCGGCCACCTGGTTTCAATGGAGAGCACTACTCATTCTGAAAAGCAAAGTTCAAAGTTTTTGTGAATGCTACAGAGTATGGGCTATGGAGAGTATTCGAAAGAGGAGACTATATGCCCACAATTCTTGAAGATGGTGTGAGAGTTTTGAAGCTAGAAGAAGATTATGATGACAATGACAGAAGAAATGTCACACTTAATAGCAAAGCTGATCTTCTACTTCAAAGTGCTCTGAGTCAACAAGAATACTTTCGTGTTTGCACTCTACCATCTCGCAAAGCATATGTGGGATGCTCGGAGATAGTTCATGAGGGAACTACGGAGTCAAGCAAAATTGGGTCAATACTCTTATGACCGAATATGATCTTATGCGCATGAATCCTGGTGAATCTATTGGCGAATTTCAGTTGAGATTCACTCATCTGATTAATCAACTTGCTGCCTTGGGAAAAGAGTATGATCAATCAGTTCAAGTAAGGAAAATCCTGAACATCCTCAACAAAGAATGGGAAGCAAAGGTCACTGCCATTGAGGAAGCTAAAGGAGATTCAATGGCATCGGTGGATGCTTTCTTTGGTAGTCTTTCTGAGTATGAAGCCAAGCTCAAGTTCAAGAAAGGACTTGATGAAGTTCACGACAAGAATAAGGGAATTGCCCTCAAGACTGCTAGAGAAGCAAGGGAGTCAGATGATGAAGATGAGAACGAAGACGAAGATGAGGAAATAGGCATGTCGGTCCGAAGATTCAAGAAATTCTACAAGAAGGACCAAAGTTTCAAGAAAGTACACAAGGGAAGCTCCAACTATGAGGCAAAGAAGTCAATCATCTGCTACGAGTGTCAAAAGCCTGGCCACATCAAGTCTGAATGCCCCCATCTGAACAACAAAGACAAAGAAAAGAAGAAGTTCAGCAAATACAAGAAGAGAGCTTATGTCTCGGGCATCGGGGTGATAGTTCATCTGATGAAGATGATGAGGATGAGGAAGAAAAAGCAAATATATGCTTAGTTGCTGAAGAAGAATAAGAGCAACATGCCAACAATGATGAGGTATATAACTCAAAACCATCTTATGATGAGTTGTTTTCTTTGAATATCTTGTTGTGCAATCTGAATTTGAAAAACTTGCTGACAAATATTTGAATTTGAAAAGGAAGAATACATCTCTTGAATTGCAAGCTAAAAAACTTTCCTCTCCTGAAATTCTTGTTTGCGAAAACTGTCCTGATCTGGAGAAAAAAAACTCACATCTTACTAAGGCACTTGAGAAGTTCACAAGAGGAATTGAAATGCTCAATGTCATTTTGAAACAACAAAGGTTTATAAATGACAGATCAGGAATTGGTTATAAACCAAACTTTGACAAAAAGAAAGGAAAGAAGAAGTGTGGTGAAAAATCTTATATGAACTATTTCACAAAATCTGTTCATACTTCAAACCCCTTTGCTCACTGTAGTTATTGCAATAGAAAGGGTCATGCTACTTCTTCTTGTTTTCATAAGAAGGAAAGAAAGGTTAAACCCTCAGGAAATTATCAATGGGTGCCAAAGGGATCTTACAAGATTCCTAAGACATAAACTAACCCCAAAGGACCCAAGAAAAGATGGGTACCTAAGACCTGATTTATTGTGTCTTGCAGGTTTGTCTAAGAGCATTAAAACCCAACAAATGGTACATTGACAGTGGATGCTCTAGACACATGACGGGAGATCAATCCAAATTTATCTCAATCTGGAAAGATTGCTGGGATTGGTGAAATTGGCAACAATGAAGGACCACTCATCAAAGATGTCTACCTTGTGGAAGGACTTTGCCACAATCTTCTCAGTGTGAGTCAAAGCACCGATAAGGGTAATTTAGTTATCTTTGATTCTGAGGAATGCTTGATTGTGAAAAAACATTTTCTTCCTTTAGAAAACTTAAAACCAAATGCTTTATTTAGAGCACCTAGAGATGACAATTGTTACACTCTTAACCTCTCTAGCAATGCTTCAGTTTCGAGAAAAATGTTTTGTGAGTAATTTGAATGAGAGAAATTTGCATTTCGTGGCACAAGTGATAATTGAATATTTCATACACTACTTTTTGTCTCTTGATTTATAATTTAGGACTCTTTAGCTAATAAATAATGGCTTTTATACTTATTTGGGTTTTGGGCCTTTTATTATATTTTAGCCATTATTTAATAATAAATTCCAGTTTTACATTGCTTCACCATTTTTACCATAACTCTTGAACCAGACATCAGATTTGTCTCATTTTTGTCTCATATTTCAGATGATTTAGAGAGCTACAATTGTTATGAAGACATGAAGAGCAAATTCGCACAAGAGGGCAGTCGATTTTGGAGCCGAAGTCATATGTATTTTTGGGATCGAATTTTGTAATTAAAGCCCATTTTATTTTATTTTCCATTTTGGGCCTGAATTGTGGATTGGAGCCCCATTTCGTTTTTCCGTTTTAGGTTAAGTGAGGCAGCAGCCACAAACACATTCCCATTCACGTTTTTAGATTTCAGTGGATCAAGATAGTAGTTTTCAAATTCTCGCAATGTTCTTTGTGTTCTTCATCTGTTTTTCATCTTTCTTAATTATGTTCGGCTAAATTTCGAGATTAACCCAACGATGAGGATTCCATCCACTATCCAGAGGATTCATGCTTAATCGGTAACCTGTTGGTTATGATTAGTTTTGATGATGTCTTATATAGATGTCATTAAGAGCAAAAAGATTGTATATCATACTTATCTTGTATATTGACTAACTACAATATATTTGATGTAGATTAGTCCAAAATGAATTATGGAGATTAATCAAGATGAGAGATTGAAGAAGGAAGAACTTGCTCTATAGAATGAGAAAATCATCATACAAGTTCCTAGATTGATTCTAGAAGTCCCCACGATGATATGGAAGTTGGAACGGCTCAAATCGGAGTGAAAATAAGCAATTTCAATGAGCTAACTCGAGCCAGCAATTTACCTCGAGTTAGAACATCTAGCTACGATGTTTTGGGCATCTAGGATGTTTACCTCGAGTCACACAACTCACCACCTCGAGTCAGGGTGATTTTTGAGTGATTTTCGCATCCGGAACAACTTAACTCAAGGCAACCAACTTACTACCTCGAGTCGGGGCCTACCTCGAGTCGAATTTCTTCTACCTCGAGTTAAAGTGCATTTTCAGCAACTCCGGTGCACTCTGTTCCACGTTTAGCTCGGGCGACCTTTGGTAATTTGATGATATCTCTCAAACCAGGTATCGGATTGATACGAAACCAGTGGCATATGAAACTAGACATCCAACACGTCATTTTGATATATAATATAAGTCAAAATTATCTCAGATAAGAGAGATATGAGTTTTACAAGTTGACACAAACATCACCGTCACAGTCAGAACCAAGCTTCAATGTTTTGAATGTATCTCACAAACTACAAATCCAATTGAGCTAAAATCAGTTCCAATGGAAAGCTGACACACAGAAATTTCCATCAAGAGTTTAATCAACCAAAAATAATCTCAGACCAGGGAGATATGGTCCTCGAAAGTTGACACACGTGATTCTAGAAACAATTCAGCATAGCCTCGGGTTTTCGCCTATATCACACTTTGAGAAGAGTTAATACCTCGAGTTAGAAGGTGTACCTCGAGTTTTTAGAGCAGACAGAAAGATTGAACAATGGAGAAAGGTTTTTACCTCGAGTCAGAAGCTCCACCTCGAGTCAAATGGCCTTCCCGAGAGTTTGAACAATGGAGAGCAGTTTTTAACTCGAGTCAGAAGTGTTGCCTCGAGTCGATAATGTAGAAATCAATTTCAACGATGGATTAACTCGAGTCAAGTTTCCCCAACCTCAAGTCTCCATATTGTCACCTCGAGTCATGATCCCCAGTCTCAAGTCTAGGTCTTCTGATTTCATCACCAAATACTTCTTCAACTCGAGTCGGCCATAATATTGCCTCCAGTCACGTTCGCCTCGAGTCATGGTCTCTGCACCTCGAGTCTATGCCCTTTGAAATTCAAAACAATATTCATTCTTCACCTCAAGTCTCCACATATCTCACCTCGAGTCAGTCCTACCTCGAGTTGGGACGAAGCATAACTCGAGTCTCGTGTTCCGATTTAAACGAAGTCTTCTATATTCATCGAAAACTCGAGTCGCGGTTTGGTGCCTCCACTAGTGGAAAAAAGGCTTTTAAGACCGGACAAAGGGGGTCGTAAGACCGAATATGCGACCGGTCTTGTTCCGGTATTAAAAGTCTACCATTTAAGACCGGACTCGAACCGGTCTTAAAGAAACTCTTTTAAGATAGGACATTTAAAAACTTAGGTCTTAAAAAGTTGTACTAAATGAAGCCGAAATAATTTTTGTTCGGTCCTAAAGCTCGACTTTTAAGACCGGTCAAATAATAGGCCGCTCTTAAAAGATCGTAATTATAAGACCGGACAAGACACATACGGTCTTAAAAGACCGACTTTCAAGAGTGGATGATAAATACATCCGGCCTTAAAGATTTTTATTTAAGACCGGGACTTTAAATATACCGGTCTTAAAAGACCAACTTTTAAGACCGGGTTTAATATCAAAACTCAAAAGTGTCCTCGACCTTTAAGACCGGTCATATAATTACATCCGGTCTTAACAAGTGAACATTTAAAACCGGCTTATTATTTCCGGTCTAAATTTTCCCGAATTTTTCCCTATTCGTTCTTCCCGATTATATATATATATATATACATAAATCCACCACCCAATAAAGACATAAAAGTCGATATTTTAAGCTACAAACTATGAACAATTATTTGAATAAATTGAATTGGAAAAAGAATACAAATATTATTCACCATGAGCTATTTGGCCCCTTAATTAATGATTACTATGACTACAACACCTAAATTAATTCATACAATAAGATAACTTACTTACAAATACAATAAGTTACAAGTACAACATACATGCGCCCAAAATAATATTCACCATGCCTTCATCCGATTCCCCACCCAACAACGTAACATCCTCTTATATAACATGCCCATTTGGATCGGATCCCGCCACAAAAATAAAACAAGAACAAAATTCATAGTCGGTGACATTAACTATGAACATAGATAGAAGGAATATAATATATATAGTTAAAGCCTAAATTAAAGTCTTCAAAGAAATCTGCATATGAATATTACCTTATGAATTGACTCTTTTATAAAGTGATATCTTCCCATATCCCTTCTTGATGATCACTTCTTATGCCGGGTTCATTATCCGCTTCATCTTCTTCGTTCATGTAGGTAGACCCCTTGAAAAAGGAGTACTCTCGGGAATACCATAATTTGAATTCATTTCCTCATCAATATCAATGACCCTCTTTCCTTGGAGAGCTACGAGACCACATTTTATTTTCTTGATCGGTGATATAGAACACTTGTTTTGCCCCGGTCTCGCCATAATAAAAGGTTCATCTCCAAAACTTCTACCATTAACATCGACTAATGTAAATCCTAGCCGATCGATCCGAACACCATTATTGACATTAACCCACTTGCATTTGAAAATGGGAAATCTAATTTTCACATAGTCCACCTCCCAAATCTCTTCAATAACCCCATAATATGGCATGACCGCCAATAAAGGGCTCTTGTCTTTTGAACCGGAGAAGTGCATAGATTCAGCCTCTAACATAACACCACGTTCGGATCGTGCTCGTATCATCTAGGGACTTCGTGTAAAATGTATAACCATTGATCACATACGAATTCCAACTTATGACATCAACCTCAGGACCACCCTTAACCATTTGATTGTATCAAAAACACATTCCTCTCCTCGACCTTTTGTTTGAACCGGTTGCAAAAGTTCTTTATGCTCCCTAATCAACCTTTGTTCGGTCATTCGATGATTTTCTTTCCTTATAATTTGCTTTATGTGCAGCTATGCTGGCTTGAACTTCATCGACGTTATTCAAGATGTACAAGTGGACTAGTGACAATTCATCAGGATCCACACTCTTTACGGAAGCCCCTTGTCTACCCCCATCAGCATGCTGACGTTTTGGAAGCCCAATATGTCTTACTTTGGCCAAATAATCTTGACAAAATTCCATGGCTTCTTCGAAACATATTTCGAACAATCGATGCTTCGTCGGTATGCGTTCTTCACGTACCCTTTTAGGAATTTCATAGATCTTTCAATTGGGTACATCCACCGTAAATGGATAGGGCCGCACATCTTTATCTCCCTCACTAGATGAACAATTAGATGAACCATGATGTCAAAAAATGTAGGAACAAAAAGCTTCTCAAGGTGGCACAAGATAAGATATCCTTCATTCTCCAATTCATCCAACTTTTCAATCTCAAAAACTTTACGACAAAGCGCATCGAAGAAGACACAAAGTCTAGTCAAACGACCCGAAGATCATATTCGGCGATGCCTCGAATAGCTATGGGAGTAGTTGTTGCATCAAGACATGACAATCATGAGACTTTTGGCCTACTAATTTCAAGTCCTTCATCGATACAAGCCTCTTAAAATTTGAAGAATACCCCGTGGGAACTTTTGTGCCATGTAAACACTCACAAAACTTCGTTTCTCATCCTTAGACAAAGTATGAGAAGCCGGGGACAATAAGTTCTCTTCCCATCTGGCCTTGGATGTAACTCTTCGCGTATTCCCATTGCTATCGATCCAATCTTGCCTTCACACCATCCTTGGAACTACCTTGTATGTTGAGAAGCGTGCCGACAATACTATCACATACGTTTTTCTCCACATGCATGACATCAATACTCGTGTCTCACATCAAGATTGCGCCAATATGGAAGATCGAAGAATACAGATCTCTTTTTCCATATATTTGTTTCTTTTCTACACTTTGCGGTCTTACCGAATACGACATTGATATTTTTCACCTTTTCATAAACTTGCTCCCTAGTCAATGCCACCGAGCATCTTCATACTCTTGGCCACCAAAAAGGCTTTCTTCAATCGACGATATGGGTGGCCCCGTCTAAGAAATCTCCTATGTCCAAGATAAACCGTCTTTCTTCCATGTTGAAGTTGATGGTAGCGTGTGCCTTCTTCACAAACCGGACATGCTTTATGGCCTTTTACACTATACCCGACAAGTTCCCATATCTTTGGGAAGTCGTTTATAGTACAAAATATCATGGCTCGCATTTTAAACACCTCCTTCTTGAAAGAGTCAAAAACATCAACACCTTCGCCTACAACTCCTTCAAGTCTTCGATCAAGGGTGAAGGTAAACATCAATGTCATTTCCTGGTTGTTTCGGTCCCGAAATCAACATAGACACTGCATGATGTACTTTCGTTTCATGCATAACATTGGAGATAAGTTGTAAATAATCGTTAGTACAGGCCATGAACTATGTATGCTGCTAAGGCTTCCATATGGATTCATGCCATCCGTGCTAAGGGCAAGCCTAAGGTTCCTAGGTTCTTCGCCGAAGTTCGAAAATAATTGATCGATTTTCTTCCATTGAGAAGAATCGGCCGGATGTCGAAGCTTTCCATCGAAATCCTCTCATCTCGCATGCCACCTCAAATTTTTTGCATCATTTTCATTCGCAAACAACCGCTTGAACCTTGGTATGATTGGAAGATACCACAACACTTTTGCCGGCCCCTTATTTGACTTGTACCTTGGGGTTTCACATTTCGGACAACTCGCTCCTCTTCAAACTCTTTTCTATACAACACGCAATCATTCGGGCATGCATGGATCTTTTTGTACTCCATCCCGGTGGACAAAGTATTTTCTTAGCATCATAGTATCGATGCGGCAACACATTATCATCCGAAGCATGTCCTTAAAAGCCTCAAGCATTTCTGAAAAACTCTTGTCGCTCCATCCATGACGTGCCTTCAAGCTTACCAATTTCAATACAAAGCATTCAACAATTGGTATTTTTTACACCCACGGTATAGAGGGTCTCGCATCACCGCACATATTACCATATGCATGTGATTGATGAAAAGCCTCTTCTCCTACATCACGGATAATGTCTTCTATGTGATCATCCATATCCGTGTCATTATCATCAAAGGCCACTTCCCTATGTTGAGACCCACTTGGTATTTTTTCACCATGCCATACCCATACTTTGTATAAGTCTTACAAATTCCTTCACAAATTAAATGTGTGTGTATAACTTCAGACTTAGTCACCTCTCATTCAAACATTTTACACAAGGGCAATAAAACTTCCCACCCTCAGCATGGGCATTTTGTTTAGCAAATTTTATAAAGTCCCTCACCCTATTCTGATATTCAACACTCGTCCGTTTAGCATTTATCCAACTGTGATCCATAGTAGAATTCCTATATATATAGACGGAAAGATTTAACATACATATATATGCTCAAATGTCGGTTATGTCTTTTTTTTTTCCTTTTTTTCGGATAAACTTGCTCATTAAATGCAGAACGAAGAATAACTTTTGGTCATAAATGTATCGCAGAGAATCCAAGAACCAAAATAAATGCATGACGAGGAAATTAAATGCATCGCGTGAAGGTCTTGTGGACTCACTTCGTTGTATCATATAAATTCAAATGCGTTTGCTTAGTCTTTCTTCTCCCGCCACGAACGTTGATGTTGCGTACGGAAAGAGTACCCTAAAAACATTTATTGGTCAGTTGGGTAGGTCTAAAATGCAATTATAATCTTCAAAATACAATATCCATTAACAACACGTAAAAACCCACAAGAACATTTGATCGATTTCGCTCAAGGGGAAAAACCCAGAACGATGAGCAGGAAAATCATAAAGTTATATAACCGAAACACCTCTTACGGCTTGGTCTATAGACGTTTAGCTAAGGAACCGAGAAAGTGATTGTCGAGAGGTACAACGCGAACCATCGACGAAGTGGCGACAGTAACCCGAGTTACACTTTAGGCGCGACAAGAGAAGTTCGGAGAGGGAAATTTAATATTCCGCGACGGTAGCGAGACATGTTTTATATTTGGGATTTTATTAAGACCGGACTTTTATAATCCTCCGGACCTAAATTGAGACAATTAAACCGGTTCATTAAAAGAACACGGTTCTATATATACAACTTTTTAAGACCGCCGTTTTATAATACTCCGGTCCTAAAATTCTTTTTTGATTTCGAAAAAGGATTTGGCGTAAAGAATCGAATGAATAAAAATTAAAGGAAAACTGGAGTTTCTTTAATTACATATATTACTTGCATATGCACGTACACAAGAAAAAATACAAAACAAAAACAAGCGAGAAAATTATCAAAAACAAGAATCGACTAAACATCTCCTAAAGCTTATTATCCTCAAAGCCTTGGCGATTTCGGCGTGAACAGCATTAATTTCCACGGAGATCGGCAAGTTTCGTCTTACTCGAATAAGCCACAATGCTTCATTAGAGGAAAGAGGAGAGGGGTCGATAGTAGTCGCGGTGGGGCCAAGAGGTTGGAGAGGGGGGAGCGGGAACCTCTTCATCATCCGAAGAAATAACAATGGGTCCAATGACCCGAGACTCTTCGTCACAATAGGACGGACTCTCGATGGAAGAGGCGCACCGTATAACGATCGACGGAAGGCACGAGCATCACGACTAAGAGCACCCCTACGGCGGTTCTCTTGTATCTAACCATGGTTTGAGCGGTTGGGGCGAGAGGTATGAGGAGTTAATTAATAGAGGCGGAGAGCTGTTCTCGAGATAGCCACGTACGTAGTTTGGAGTTACGAGGTAGTGAGGAATTAATAAGGAGTTATAGGTACGCGGTATAAAATTCCATTATTTAATATTTTTGCAATTCATTTTATTTTAAGACCGACCTTTTATCATTAACCGGTACTTATAGGTATGCGGTATAAAATTCTATTTTTTAATTTTTTAAGACCGATCTTTTATAGTAAGTCCGGTCCTAAAAGTCTTACCTTTAAGACCGACCTTTTATCATTTACCCGTACTTACACATTGTTCAAATGAATGATGCGAGAGTCTCTTCGGCTTCCCGGATAAACTTCCCAACTAGGCGTCTCCTCGTATTCCGATGAACAATGCGTCTCCTCGTTAAAGCTTCCGGCGTTTCACATTGTTCGGGATGGGTTCTCTATTTAAACCCGTTGTTACCGTACTTTCTTCACATTCTTCTCCCCGTGTCCTCCGTTTCATCCTCCTCCTCTTCAACCTCGGCCCCCACCGTAATGGCTGCTCCCCCTGTGTCCTCCGTTTCCTCCTCCTCCTCTTCAACCTCAGCCCACTCCGCCACCGCCTCCTCCAAATCCGACCGTAGCGGTTGGTGCGATCCATCAAGTGGCCGCGTCGATCAAATCGATCGACGTTTGGGCTAATTGGTTCAGCTTGCTCATACCATGAACAACAAGGCGAACATGGTACTCCACGCCAATGACGTGAACTACGATCCCCGAAGACGACTCCGACAACTCCGACAACTCCGACGCCCCCTCCCTTTCCGACTACGAGAGGGATTAGTTTTTTTTTTTTGCTTTTTTATTTTTTTTTTTTTTTTTTTTTTGTGATCGCGCCCTATAGGGCGGCGTAAAAAAATTAGTAAATAAAATATTTTTAATTTTTGTTCTCGTGCGAGTTTAGCCCATTATCGAACCGGAAAGCAATAAACAAGGCAACTATGAAGGACGGATAATGGCGAGACTAAAAAACCTAAAATAAAAGAACGAAGACTTTAGTTAGTAAATCGACGGTCCTAAAAACACTTTGTCATTTTTGTCGGGTTTGGTTTCCATATCCGATTGCCTCTTGTCCTTTTCATTATCGTCTTTCTTTTTCCGACAAAAAGGAAACAAACAAAACATTGTCCTCGTGTAAATCCAACAACAGAAATTCACAAAATACAGTTAAGAACATACGTAAAAAAAGGAGCTTTTACCTTATTTGGATAAGAACAAAAAAAGTGACTATTCGTCTCAAGGTTGGACCTTCGTTGTCGTCGGTTTTACCGCCCCATGTTAGAAACAAAGTGTCCTTTTCATTATCTTCCTTCTTTTTCCGACAAAAAGACAAAAGACAAAATAAAAGGGACACCGATAATGCCGCTTTACACATGGAGAGGTAACAACGATGATAATGAAGGACCTAGCTTGAGCAGATCGCGTAACCTCGGTTGTCTTCAAATTTATCCATTTAATTTGTCTGAAAAGATGTATTTAAAATTGACTTTTAAGATCGCATAAATAAAAACGTACGGTCTAAAAAAAAAAAGTTAGGCGGGCGACTTTTAAGACCGACCTTCTATAATACGTCCGGACCTAAAAGTTCATGAAGTTTTTAAGTTTTTAGGAGCGGACACTAGAGAAATATACGGTCCTAAAATTCTCATACTTTAAGACCGAAGATTTTGTGGACCTTTAAGACCGGACATCTTGTTAATGAACGGTCCTAAAAGTCTTAGATTTCAAACACTAAATTAAATAGCTATATCCACCATCCAATAATACATTAAGAAACCCAAAATGGACACAAGAAAATTGTTGAAAAATTAACTACATTTATGTATTGAATTTTACATTGCCTATGTATATTTACAAATGAATTGTTCAAAAAAATAAACAAATTTACGAGAAGATCGATTATTGTTGCTACAGATTATACTTACAAATGAATTTAGGACATTAATTATTGTCCTTTTGTGACTCTAAGATCAGACCATACGCGATATTCACAAAACACATTGCGTATGTGCTCCAGTTCATCATCGAAAGGGAGTTTTGCATTGAAACATCCGTAACATCAAAGACAAAGAATGAATTAACTTGCGTGCATATTTCATTTGTAACAAGATTTCTAAACTGAATTAACTTGCATAATATGTAACATCAAATACATTTACCTTTGGTTAATTTAGTATCCCCGCCTTGTAATATCATACATGTGTTTCATGACGACGGCCACATAAGTTGGACGCCGGTGGTTGCCGACGGGTCTAAAAAGAACAAGAAATATATATAAGAGCATATATATAGCTCGGTGACCAAGTTCACAAGGCAAAGGTGTGCTACAAATTAAATATTGTACCAACCTCCGGTTTGTACCATATGGGGTCTTTGTCGAGTAGCACGCCTTTTCTTTTCTAGTCTTTGGAAGGTCCTCATGGCACTATCATCAAAATCACAAATTTATCAATGATTCACTTAAAATTCACGCCAGAGATGTCGACAAGGGAATCAAAATGACATGCTTACTCGTTGATGGTCCGCACCAACGTAGCCAATGGCTCGGTGTGAGTGGAGCATAAGAAGATAACTTTATGCTCGTCCATGCACATGACGACCAACCCGTGGCGGCTGAAAATTCACATCAAGTAAACTATACTCGGTGATATATATATGTAGCAGAATTAGTGAATTGCGGACAAGATTTTTGATATGTACTGTGGAAGAATGGCAAAAAGTACAACTTTCGATCACCGAGCACAACCTCTTTGATATGTACTCTGTCTCTCGCTCCATGGTTGTTTGACTTGAATAGACGGGGCACAAGAATCCAAAATCGTTGATCCTGCACCTTTGAACCAATTCATGATGCAAGAACCTACCATAATGACATCGATCAGGGAAATATATATATGTATGTATGTCTAAACGATGCATTTAAATGATGTACTCATAGACAGATTTAAGATACTTACTTCATAAAAAGTTGAACAACCGCATCGTAAGCTCGTCGAGGAAGCGTGCAGGGACTCAACATCAACGGTGTCAACTTGAACGGGCATAGGATGAGGGACACCTACTACTTCATCGACAGGCCACGATTTATCCTTAAAATATCCACTTTTCATTAGATCGGATATTTTTCCCTGGCAGCAGCCAACTTAGCAGTAGGGGATAGAGCTTAAGGAGGGGATGGAGCGGACGAGGGGATGGAACTTGAGGAGGAGGGGTTGAAGCTTCGGGAGCGGTAGAGACATGTACAAGCTTCACGGCCAAGGGATGAAGGTTCCCTTGACATCACTCACAAGCTTGACTCATCGGTTTGGAGAGGAGCGTGCATCAATGATCACCTTTTCAACCGACACTCGACTTCATCATCGGGCATTTGTTGGTGGTGTACGGTTGATCCCAAGTTGTGAGCGGTCCCTTTTGCAACCAATAATCGTCCATCATGATGATCGGGATCCTCCACATAAAGGTCACAAGGTTGCTCGACTCTCCATCAATGCGGCTCCCTCTAGTGCTCGCGCACGTTGCGAGTGAGTGTGTGAAGGAACACCGGTCTCTCGGACGATTGCTCAAAAGCGGCCTCACCGACTCGGTTCCTCCTTCATCCGGCTCATCTCGGATTGAAACATTACGGTCATTGAAGCTTTATTATCTTGACCGGCGTGTCGGGTCCATCTCCTCCGGGTAACCATACTTTGTCTATGGCGTTTGGATGTACCAAAGACTTGCTTTATGCCTACCCGTCCTCCAATCCCCCTTACACGCCCGGGTGATCCGGTTTTCCGTCGCAACGGTCGAACATCATTCCTCCGTCCGACACAAAAGATCCCTCCCCGCTTCTTTGTTTTTAAGATCTTCTGTAAGATACGGATAACGAGAAGCTTAGTAATGAAACATGTTTAGTAACTAAAAAATAACAATAACGATACTTACAATTCTTTCGGCAACTAGACGAGTTTGTTCACTCGTGTAGGCGCCGCTTGGCTTTTTGCCGAATATGCAACCACAACTCCTCGCGACGTATTGGAGATGGAGGAGCATGTATCACGAAGGATTGGATTACGCTTCATCATCCAATCTCTTCCGCAGCCGCCATCAAATCTTTTTCGGCCTTTTGATATCCGTCGCGAGAAGCCCTATGAGGGCAATCATTCTTTCTACCTATCTCTGTGCTTGTTCCCTTCTTTTCGTGAATCGGGATAGAAAACATCTATTAATTATGAATTCCAACCATGCATGTCGTAACGAGTAAATTAGAGAACTTCGCTTCATATGAACGTCAATCAAACGGTAGTCAAATTCTTCACTTCATCAAGTTTCAACATTTTATTTAAGGAAGATGTAGAATTGTAGAAGAAATTGGAGCTATGTTTTGTAGTGCTAGCTAGATAGATAGGCTAAGAAACAAAAGAGAATTATGCTTACGAGAATAATACAAACTTGATCCTTTTTAAGGCATCCGATTAGGATCGGCAGAGTCCCATTAGATAGTAACAATTGGGTATATAAAGTTTCCCCCTTTTAAGACTATTCGATCATTTCCTCCTTTGCATAAGACAAACCATTACACAATTAATACCTTCTCATCGTAATTTACCTTTTCGGGGTTGACATATCGGACTTGCATAGACAAAGGCTTACAGAATAATACAAACTTGATCCTTTTTAAGGCATCGATTGGGATCAGCAGTCCCATTAGATAGTAACAATTGGGTATATAAAGTTTCCCCCTTTTAAGACTATTCATTTCCTCCTTTGCAAGACAAACCATTACACAATTAATACCTTCTCATCGTAATTTACCTTTTCGGGTTGACATATCGAGACTTGCATAGACAAAGGCGGGAAATGTATACTTCTATTCACACACCGAACTATTATATAACTAACAGGATTAGATGAACACAATAACATTCACATATCCGCACGGGTTAATAAGCAAACAAAAGGGAAAACAAAACTAAATATATACTCACTTCGAGCTTCAGAGTGGTCCGCGAGAAGAACAAATTGTCGCCAAATTCGTTCATCAATAAATGTGTAAACTTCCCAAGGATGTTTGGCGGGCGGAACATCGAGAGAAAATATACGTGTTAGCGAGAAAGGTCTTAAACTTCCTCCACCGATCAAGACAATAAGACAATGTCTTGTCTTTCAACTTCGACTTGATCGGGGACAAGTGTATGTAACCGGATAGTCTCCCAAATAGGATCCTTTACATTCTTATAGTCCACACTTTTCCACTCATCTATCAAGATGCTAACCCTTGCCGCGTGCTAGGCAGTGCCCGACAAAACTATTATATTTGCTTTTATTAGGACCGACGGGTTCCAACCTTGCATCAAACTGAATCTCGAGCTTTGACCCGGAAGTCCGACTTAGGGTCACTTCCATCATTCGTGTGCCTTTTCTACCACGGCGTGCGGGGCGATTACGAGCCTCATTGTGAGATGAAGAGGGTTCGTTCTCACTCACACCGATCCACACCGAGGCGGCGTTGCGGAACATGAATAGATTCGTTTTCACCGTCCATTTTCGAGATAGGAAGAGAGGAATGCGAGCAAATGAGAGAGTAACGGGGCTGATGGTACGTGGGCGAGGAAGAGAGGTAATGCAACGGGAAGGGTTTCGGAACGCGAACGAGGTTCTCCACGAGTAACAAAAGCTTTCGCGCGAAGAAATGTATAACTTGCTTGGATTTTTAAGGACCGGATGAAAAAGAGACGGTCTTAATATTTACATTAATCTCGGTCATATTAAACGTCCGATCTTAAAAGTTTAACCTTTAAGACCGTTCCTTTTAAAACGCCGGTCTTAATATTAATGAACTTTTTCGTACCGCAAGTATCATATGTCCAGTCTTGAAAGAAAACTTTTAAGACCATCTTGTTGGTAAGTTCGGTCTTAAAACTTTAGACTTTTTATATTTAAATTTTTCCTTATTATGTTTTACCGCGAGAAAATATAAGTACGGCTATATGAGATATATTTAGAAAGTAATTGAAATTTCAGTTCAATTTTTAAGACCGGTGGTATTTTAGTCGGTCTCGATAATGATTTTAAGAGCGGTGAAAAATTGGTCGGTGCAAGAAGTTCTTTATATTTACGGAACTGCCACGGTCATTCCTTTAAGACCGGAGTTTCCATTGTCCGCTCTAAATGAGGCGGTCTTAAAGCCTTTTTTTGCACTAGTGCTCGAGTCAAAAAGAGCTCTCTAAACAGCCTTTTGAATTCAATTAATCGATCACCTCGAGTCGCAATATGTATGCCTCGAGTCAAGAAGCTGAGATTGTTGAGATTCACCGTATCCGAAATGTTGGGCTCTTATCAAGAGAATCCGGATTAATTCCAAATGATCTTGTAAACATTATACAACATTTATTGTAAGAATATTGATCATAATGTTGAGTGATTTTCAGATAAATCAGCAACGGTTAGATCTTCAATCAGGGAACTTTGAGGAACAGAGACAAGCAAAATCAAGACATTAAATCCAATTGAGGCGAGATTAGCGCGAATGGTTAAATGCTACCAACGGTCAAAATCAAACGTACGAATTCAAATCCTACCAACGGCTATTTCTCCATCTATTATAAATTCACGAAGAAGAGAGTTCATCTACAAGAACCAAAGCACATACACGAGACAAAGAATACAAAGTGTTCAATCTCTATTTTGTATATATCTTTAGATATCATTGAGCTTCGTGTTCATTATCTATTTACTCTGTGAGAGAGTCTTATCATTTGTATTACAATTCATTCAAATCTCAAGATAGAGGTATCTTGAGTGTGGGTGTACAACTACAACTTGTAAGGGGAGTGAGTCGAGAGTAAAAGGATCATCCTTCGTTTACAAAGTGTGTAATTGTGTCGAGTTATTTGGTTACAACTTGTAAAGAGGGTAAGTCCTAGTGAGAGGATTACTTGAGAGTTACGAGTTTGTAATCAAGGATTGAGATAGTGAAATCCCAGTGTTTAAGCATGATTTGGACGTAGGTCAAGAATTGGACCGAACCAGTATAACCTCTTGTGTTCTTTGCTCTCTCTCTATCTCTCTGTTTTAAGTGTTCTTGAGCAATTAGCGAAAGAATTTTCATAATCACCTATTCACCCCCTCTAGGTGATATTCCACCTTCATAACCGTCTAACTCATTTCGCATTCTTTAATCGGATTCGATTTTGGATTTGGATTGGGTTTTTGATTAAAACCCGGATCGACATTTCCCAAGGACGTAGTTCGGACTAGGTTAAAGTATCACTTTGTGCGATCGTACGCAGGTGCGCCTGATTCGAACAAATTCGAACGATTGTTCGGTTGAGGGAATTTCTCGGACAAATGCGAGAGATTTTGGTTTGTCGAGTCGATCACGAGTTGGTTATAAATCTGTTTTCGTCCAAGGAAGGGAAGTGGTGGAATCCGAATCCTGGGTTAATCCTTTAATCCTCTATTTTTTTGTTTAATCTGTGTTATTTCGTTTTGTTTCTGCATATTTCTGTTTTCAATCTCTTCTGAATCAAAAACCCCCAATTTTTTGCATTTGTTTTATTCTTGTTCAAATTAAACATTTGTGAATTCGTTGGGAAATGACCCAGGTTACATTATACTACAAATCCTTTTCTAATCTCTGTCAAAATATGAAGCAATTAGCTCATGTCAACATGTCTCAACTTGATAAATTACTCAAAAAGGATTTGGTAATTGGTATTCCTAAACTGAATTTCAAAAATGATTTGATTTGTGATGCATGTCAAAAAGGGAAACAAACCAAATCTTCTTTTAAACCAAAAATTGAGATTTCAACTAATAGACCACTACAATTACTACATATGGATCTAGTGGGTCCAAGAAGGATGAGGAGCCTTGGTGGTAATCTATACACATTGGTCATTGTTGATGATTTCTCAAGATTTTGTTGGACCATATTTTTATCATCAAAAGACGAAACATTTGATCAATTTGTTGTGTTTGCCAAAAAGGTCCAGAATGAGAAAGGTGTGTCTATTTCGGGTATAAGAACGATCACGGTGGAGAATTTGAGAACCATGCATTTGAAGAATTTGTCATACTCATGGAATAGATCACAACTTCTCTGCACCTAGAACTCCACAAGAATGGAGTTGTTGAAAGAAAGAATCGTGTCTTAACCGAGATGGTCAGAGCAATGTTAAATGAGAATCAAACCTCTCAAGTCTTCTGGGCTGATGCAATGAGCACCGCATGCTATATTTCAAATTGTGCATACCTCCCAGGAAGAAGATGAACAAGACACCGTATGATTTGTACAAAGGAAGGAAACCAAATCTTGCCCATCTCGCATGTCTTTGGATGTAAGTGCTTTGTGCACAATAATGGTAAGGAAAATTTGGGTAAGTTTGATTCCAAAGCGATATATGCATATTTCTTGGATATTCCAATAGAAGTAAAGCCTATAGAGTTTTCAACACTAGAACTCGAGTTGTTGAAGAATCTATTCATGTTGTGTTTAGTGAAAATAAGTCTGATAAACCTTTGCATGATGAAGAAGAAAATGTTTTCAAGAACCAATTCTTTTCAAGAACTACTCCTTCTTCCACTGAAAATTCAGAAAATATTTTTGAGGTTGATCCCCAAAATCCTATTGAAAATCTAGATCAGTCTCAGCCTAGAGCTTGGAAATTTATAAGAAATCATCCTTTAGACCAAGTTATAGGTGATTTGAATCAAGGAGTAAGAACTAGAAATAGCACCTTAAATGAAGTTAGATTTTCTGCATTCATTTCTCATATAGAACCCTCTAAAATAGATGAAGCCCTCTCAGACAATGATTGGGTGATAGCTATGCAAGAGGAGTTACATCAATTTGACCGAAATCAAGTTTAGGACTTAGTGCCTAGACCCAAAGACCATCCGGTTATTGGGACAAAATGGGTATTTAAGAACAAACGAGATGAGTCTGCAATTATTGTCCGAAATAAAGCAAGATTGGTTGCAAAAGGATATAACCAAGAAGAAGGTATAGACTATGAAGAAACTTATGCTCCAGTAGCAAGATTGGAAGCTATAAGAGTTCTTCTAGCCTTTGCATGTGTCAAGGGTTTCAAACTATTTCAAATGGATGTTAAAAGTGTATTTTTAAATGGTTTTATACAAGAGGAGGTTTATGTTGAACAACCTCCTGGTTTTGAAAATGAACATTATCCTAATCATGTTTATCGTCTTAAAAAAGGCCTTATATGGTCTCAAGCAAGCTCCAAGAGCTTGGTATGAGAGATTAAGTCAATTTCTTCTTGATCAAGGGTTATCAGAGGCAAAGCTGACACAACATTATTCATTAAAAGAAATAAGTTGAATGAAATTTTGATTGTGCAAATTTATGTTGATGACATAATCTTTGGTGCTACTAATGATGCTCTGTGTGAGGAATTTGCAAAGATTATGCAGGGAGAATTTGAGATGTCTCTGATGGGAGAACTCAACTATTTTCTTAGGCTGCAAATCAAACAGAGGAAAGATGGAATCTTCATCTCCCAAACAAAGTATCTCAATGATCTGTGAAGAAGTTTAGGATGGACAATTGCAATGGAGCTGACACTCCAATGAGTACAACCATATCATTGGATGCTGATGAAAAGGGCAAAGACTTTAACATCACCAAGTATAGAGGAATGATTGGATCACTGCTCTATTTGACCGCAAGTCGGCCAGACATCCAATTCAGTGTGGGGATGTGTGCAAGGTTCCAGTCTGCTCCAAAGGAGTCTCATGCTGAGCATGTGAAGAGAATCTTCGAGATACCTTGCGACACAAAGACACTTGGATTGTGGTTTCCCAAAGGTCAACGAGAACATTTGGTAGCTTATTGATTCAGACCATGCCGGCTACAAAAGCGATAGGAAGAGCACAAGTGGTCAATGTGAATTCTTTGGCAACTCACTTGTGTCTTAGTTTAGCAAGAAGCAAACTAGTGTGGCTGTATCTTCCACAGAAGCTGAATATGTAGCTGCCTCAAGTTGTTGCGCTCAAGTGCTATGGCTTAAGCAACAACTTGCTGACTTGGGAGTTAATCCGAAGGCGATTCCAATTTTGTGTGACAACACAAGCACAATAAGCTTGGCCAAGAATCCAGTTCAACATACTCTAACCAAGCATATTGATGTGAGACATCATTTTATAAGGGATCATGTTCAGAAACAAGATGTCAAAGTAATGTTCATCCCAACACATCTTCAACTTGCTTATATCTTCACAAAGCCATTAGCCAAGGAGCAGTTTACTTTCATAAGGAGAGAATTGGGAATGGTAAATTCCAATGAATTGTAAGTTTTTCTCACTCACTTTAATGTTAGTTATGGTTTTGATAATTATAAGCTTACTGACTTAAGCATCGGAGTATCTAGATATGTTTTATGCAGGATACCTATTTCTGAAGTTTACTAAAAAGGGGAGAAAACTCGAGCCTACCATTTATGAACTCGAGCTCGAGAAAGGCAGAGAAGAAATGAGGATCTCGATTATACATGAACTCGAGCCCATAAGTGAGCAACCTCGAGTTCATTTTAGTCAAAGAGGAATCCTGAACTCAACAACATAATGAAACTCGAGCCTAAAACTAGCAACCTCGAGCTCGCGGGATACGGAGAGCAACCAAGTTCTAAGAATGACACGAACTCGAGCTTGTAAATATTAAACTCGAGTTCATTGATGAATTTTAAGAGTTCACATATACACTCTTGAAGTCCAGGTTAGTACAAGTTTATGCGAACTCGAGCCTATGCTTGTAAACTCGAGCTTGTCGTGGGCTTTATATTCTGAAAACTTGAATTTCCCTCTTCATTTCTCTCCTCTCTCGATCCTAACCCTAAAATTTCCCAAAATCCTCTCGTCCTCTTCGACCCATCTCTCGTGAAAATGGCCTCTAAAACCACTGCCTCTGCAAACACTCAAGATTCCAACTGAGGAAACACGCAATCCACCTCTCAGCCTTAACGTGAACGCTCAGTAAGGCTGAAAACACGTTCTACCCGCCTTCGCTATGGCATTGATAAATCAATTAAAGGAGTTCAAGGGGAAATTCCAGATGGCGAGCTGTCCAGACCAAAAGGGGTTTCAATCCGTGAAGAACGAACAAAGAAGCGCCATGATCCGAACAAGTTTCGAGGCAAAGGGAAAAGAAAAGTCACGAGCCCCCGAGTCCTTGAGTGAAACTACAACCCCAAAAGAAGTCCACATGGCATTCTGTTCCTACCACTGGACAAGCTAGCTCTCGACATCCACAGAAGCAAGAACAATCGGGTCCTCAGGTATCTTCAGAAAATCCTGCTATTGTAGAAATTTACAATCATTCTAGAATGCCTAGAGGTTTTTCAGAAGAACCTTGCCGTATGTCTATTGAAGAGGGTACAAAATTTAAAGAGAAATTTGATGATAAATCCTTCTGTCCCATTGTCTATGTTGATCTGGTCAAACTGAAAGAGGACTGTAGCTTAGACCTTTACCCCTGGCTCAAACAATTTGAACCTCTAATTTCAATTCAAGTCCCATATAGTCCAAAGTGGTGAAAGTTTTCTATTTTCGTATGCAATACGACAATTTGGATCGAGATGGAAACTTAGTAGAAGAAAGGATCACAACGAAAGTTAGGGGACAAAAGATTACCATATCCCCATCCTATTTAAACTCCCTTCTGCAAATTGCGAATCCCCCATCTCCCGGAGATTACAGATATGATCCACAGACGATCTATGGGCTGCTATGACCCAATGAACCTGTTCCCGAGGGCCTAAATAATCTGAATTTCACACCTGCATCGATGCCCCCTCAAAACCGTGCAATTTGGTACATCTACACCAGGAATCTTCTACAGAAAGGTGGGAACTTCACACATTTTGCAAATAAGGATTTTCCCATCTTTGCTTCAATTCTTGATCAAAAGCCACACAATGTGGGGCACTGGCTTTTTCAAGAAATGTCCAAGTTTGCCTTCACTTCAAGAAAATCGTCTCAGGTTCCCTTCCCAAGCCTCATCTCTATCATTCTCTTTCATGAGAAAATTTGGTACTTGGCTGCCAATGATCCACCAGTTAAACCTCAAGAATTTGGCAGACACATTCTGAATCTAATGGGGATAAATCCTGAAGAACGATATGATCAATCCAAAGCACCCCCTAGATCAAGACCAGCAAGATTAAGAGGCACATACTCTCGTGTATAGGAAGCCCAAAGTGCTCCACCTCCTCCTATGCCCTCTGATTTTAATGCCAAGGTCAAAGAAATTGTAGACAAGGCAATGTCTGATCTCACTGAGCGAGTAGAAGCAGAAGTTGGGAAGTTAGTGTCTAAGATCAATCAGGGTCATAGAAACCTGGTAGATACACAAGTGGGATTCAAAATTGAGCAGGAAGGCCTAAAGAATCAGCTTGGCGATCATTCAACGAGCATTTCAACTCTCCTGGTCCTATGATGAGCTTGAGTGACAAAATGGACAGAATATTGCATAATCAGTCCATAGCTGCCTCTAGTTCTGGTATTGGTACTTCTTCTCCTGCAACAACCTCAGCTGGCCCTAGCACTACTCTACCTGCCACAGTCTCTGAACCTTCCACAGCCACCACCTCCCTTGACCCTAAACCTCAGCCCTCTACCACTCAGCCAAATATCCCAACTGATTCACCTTTGTTTGCTAATGACAAAGGGGGAGAAGAGTGAAGAGGGACATTTTATTTTAAACTTTGTCTTGCTCATTTGAATATTTGCTTTTGAAACTCTTTTGCTTAGCTGTATAGTTTCTTTTGTATATCTGCTTCTGTGAATGTTTAAAGTATGATTTCTGCTGATGAATTCTGCTGCTAAACTCTGATACGCATTCAAGATATATGCAATTGTCTGAGATTTGTATGAGATTTTGCAGCTTATATAAATTACATTGTGCTTCTAATTGCTAAATTTAATCTTTGGCTGCAATCTTTCAATGTAAGAAATTATCAGTTGATTAATGCCTTGATAAATGCTAAAAAAAATTTCAAAGGCAAAATCTCAAAGTTTACAAATGTCTTGATCAAATTCGCTTTCTTAATGTTCAAATGATCAAATTCCATTTTGGAAAAGCAATTGATTATTTACAAGTGTTGTCATCATCAAAAAGGGGGAGAATGTTAGTTCTCTAAGTGTTTTGATGATAACTGACAATTGTAAACAAGATTGGATGTTGTTGGATCTTGTTGATTTCAATCCAAAACACTCTTACAGCGCCAAACTCGAGCCTGGATTGTCAAACCCGAGGTTTGCCACTAACCGAGCGCTAAACTTGCAAATTGGGAATTTGAACTTGAACCAGAGGTTTGCTTTTGAGAATCTTTTTAAAACCTTCTCATATTTTGTGCAAACTCGAGCTTAGACTTGGAAACCTCCGGTTTGCGAGAGGCCGAAAAGCATTCGATCTTAAAACACTTTTAAGCTCGAACCTATTAATTTTAAACCTCGGGTTTGCACCTCCGAGAGAAAAACTTCATTGGTTTACATAACTGTAAACTCGAGCTTTGTTATGACAAACTCGAGTTTACCTCTAGCAGGAAGGATTTTTTTCAAAATAATGAGATATTCACCAAGTCTATACTGTTTCATTCAGAGTATAGGTTTTTTTTTCAAATTTGAAAAGTCTCAAGAGTTTACAAAACATGTAAGTTTACACTTGACCGAAAGCTTTCAAGGATTTTTAATCAAAGTAAACTCGAGCCTAATTTCATAAACCTCCAGTTTACTTCAGGCCGAGAGCATTTTCAAAGTTTTCTGAGTAAAACAAACTCAAGTTTAAGCTTGTGAACTTGAGTTCAAACCTTACAGAGAGCAATGAACCTTTCAACTTAAAACAACTCTAGAGTTTGCTTTGAAAACCTCGGGTTTGTCCTTTGAAAACTAAAACTAAGTTTTGGTCAAAGCGGAGAACTGTCTACTAATAGACTCGAGTTTGTGTTTTGCACAAAGTTTTTCAAAGACTCAAAATCATGACTTCCTCTCTGGAAGGAGGAAACTCGAGTTCACTAATTCCAAAGTCGAGTTTAAAACAACCCGAGAGCAAAGAAGTGTTTAATGTCTTGAAAACCTCAGGTGTTGTTTTGCAAACCTCCAGTTTAGAAGTTTTGAACTTGAAACGCTTCTACATGTTGAAGCTTCAAACTCGAGTCTGCGAGAACTGAACTAGAGTTCTGACGGCCGATCCGAAATTCAAATCGACGAATTTGGAAAACATTCTTGTTTGATCTTAATACTCTGCAATATTATTCTCGGATATTCTCGCTATGTTTAATGACTTTATTAGTGAATTTCATATGGTTTAAAGAATGTTTATTGAAGGATAAAGTGAAAAGCAAAAAGCGTTCAAGTACATTAAATGCTATGCCCAAAAAGTTGCATACTTTTGGGTAATCCATCTCGCACACGGTTGCAAAGCATTATTGAATGATTTCTACAACTAGCAACTGCTTCTCCAATGGATTAATTCAGAGGAAGTCAACTCGAACACTTGGATATTTGGATTAAGTAGAGATTAGAGAGAAGAAGACCAAAGCTACTCCTAACCATCGAGATCATCTCCAACAGTCTAATTAACAATGCAACGGTCATTTAATGGTATCTAACTATAAATCGAGTTGCATTCAAGTCTTCTCAATAACCAACAATGAGAAAACAAAAATTCATTCAAGTCTTGCATTTATTCCTTCGGTTTTCTATTGTGTACTATCTTTTGATACATAAGCTTCAGTGTTTAATATTATCTACTCTGTGTGAGAGTTTTCCACTTGTAAATCATTTATTGTAAAGAACCACAAGTCAGGGGACTTGGTGGTTGGGTTCATTGATTACAACTTGTAAGGGGGAGTAAGTTCTAGTGAAGAGAACTACTCTTGAGTGCAGAGTGTGTAATCAAGTGTTATAGTGAAAATCCCAGAAAGTCTGGGGACTGGATGTAGGTCAAGTTGTTAGGACCGAACCAATATAAATCTCGTGTCCACTGCTCTTCTCTTTGCTCTGTTCATCTCTATTTTTATTTCTTGAAAACAGAATCATCTTAGAAAATTTTTAGAATACCCAATTCACCCCCCTCTTGGGTATTTAGCTCCACTTACATAACCAGCAAAAGAAAATGCTTACCGCCGGCGACGATCGACTAAGAGAGCACAAAGAGGAGAGAAGAGGAGGGTGCCGGACCGTCGGACTGTCGGTGGTGAGAGTAACGACCAAACACAAATAGACAGAGCAAGGGAGGGTTGTTCAGCGTGAATGACAGAGCAAGGGAGGGGACTAAGTGTGAATGTGAGAATTCCCCGCAAAGATCTCACGGATTAGCGGAACAAAGTGGAAATGAATAGAATAGGGTTTTTGACATTAAAAGGTCACGAAAGGCTACCCGAATGAAAATCAGTCGCCAATGTAAAAAAAAAAAAAAAAACCACACGGCGCCAAAGAAATATGTTTTAGACCCAAAAAAATTCCATGGCGCCAAAATTTATTCCAATTTGGGCGACCTAAATTAAATTCGAGGTCACCTAAATTCAAAAATAGGCGACTTGAATTGAATTCAGTCACCTAAATTCAAAAATCCAACAAAAATCCCATGGCGCCAAACAACAAAAAATTCTCAATGGCTATTAGGTGCCCTCAAACAAATTTAGGACGACAAAATCCAATTTTATAAGTCCTAAACAATAATTAGAGGGCGAAGGCTCATTTTCCTTCGATATATTTACAAGATTGCCACTACCTTCATTTTTTACTTCCTATTTTTAAATAAGGACATTTTTTAGGGTAGTGATATCCAATATTTGTAGTAGTGAAAGGTGGGTAAGAAAACTATTGTAGCTGCTATTACTCTTTTTAGTTAAATAACTCTTTGATGTTGCAGGTTATTGATCTCAAACTTCCTATCACAGTTAAACTCTCTGTAGTTGACACGGATCCAGGACTTAAGGGTGACATTGCCCTAGGTGATAGAGAGCCATTGTCTTGTTATCTTGTTGCTTAGTGACTTTTTGGGACTTCATTTCTTCGGTTTATATATTCTTTGGTTTCTCAAAGTTTAAATCTCTGCTTTCTTAATTTATTTACTTGTGGAAAATGGTGCGTTCCATGGTTCAAATGTGTGTTTAACGCAAATAAATTTCCAGAGTTCAAATCCACCGTTCACTTTAGTTGTATTGGATCACAGTGATTCTGGAAGGGAAGGATGTACTGTGACCACCCTTACCATAAATGTATAACCAAATAATTGGCAAAGTGCCATTAGAGTTCTTGTTCAAGAGGTTTGTTTCTTGTCTGCTCCTTTTTGCCCTTTATCAATTTTCTTTTTGCTTCTTGTTCCTATTCTTCTTTGTAATACCTTTGTTTATACATTGTAGTTACCATTTTTTACATTTGATCTGTACAAATGTAAATCTTTGAAGGTAAGATACTCAATTTTTCGTGTTAAGTGTCCTTTTAGTATGTCTCGTGTCACTAATCATTGTTGTTGGACAAGTTTTAGTAATCCCTTTCAGAAATTACACTTTAGCTAGAATGGGTAGGCATCACATGATTTATTCTTAAATTGCTTTTAGTAATACAAGCTGGACTCTCTATTTTTGAGTTTTGACTTGCTTAAGGTGATCAGATCAGTTACGTGATCAATAATTACACTTAGATCTATGATGATTTAATAGTTAGAGATTGGTGCTAATGACAGGCACTAGCGTTTCAAACAGCAGACAGCTTCCTTATATTATATTTATGTTTTCTATACATGGTCTCTTTGCAAGGATACAAATTTAGGAAGTAATTATTACCTCCTAGTCCCTGGCTTGTCGCAATCTCCTCTTGTCAATTTTATCTAGGTTGAGGATTTTGCTTAGAAAAAATCCAAGTGTAAGTAGGATTAAGTTTTGGGTAATAATGATTGCCTCTGATTCTCCAACTTGAATCCTACGGCTGACTAACAGAACACTAACAACCTATCAGAATAATGGTTGAATACTCTTATTATAATTTGTAATATTTTGTTTTTGCTATGTAAATTTTCATGATTGTTACAATTTATTTTTATGATATACAAATTTTTTTATCTTCTAATTTTAATATTTTTTTATGTAATTATTTTATTTTTTCTGATTTTTATTTTTTTAAAAAAAATAAATTTTAATTTTGCGAGGGAAAAGTGTTTTCCCACGCAAAATCCAAGATTTTGCGAGGGAAGAATGTTCCCTCGCAAATTCTAAATTTGCGAGGAAAGGAGCATTTTGCGATGGAAAATTGGTTTGCGAGGCCATTTTTTGCGACGGAACTTTTTCCATTGCAAATTCCGCCACAAATCAGTTTTGAGACGGAAAATGGCTTTTTTGCGAGGGAATTTTTCCGCTGCAAAAAAAAGCTTTTTTTTTGTAGTGACTAACGTCAATACGGTAGGTTTTAATCAATAAGGTCGACTTAAAAAGAAGAAGAAGAAATGGAAAACAATAAAATTATGGTTTCGAAGCCCTTTTCCATAAGCCGAGACAAAATTTTTCTCACATATTTATCTCATAAGTTGTAAAAGCTATTCTCCAAAAGCTAGTCCAAACAATATGCACCAAGATTTCTTGCTTTTTTTAAAAAAAAAACATATTTTCTTTATTTAAATTTGGGATAAGGGTCTTAAATGCCATGGAAGTTTTCACTCGGGAGCACCTTTGGTAAGACGGAAGTTTTTTTGGACCAAAAATGCCACGGAAGTTCACAAAACGTAGCAATTTTGCCCTTAGTTAATTTTGACCGTTAAGTTTAATCGAGTGCACACGTGGCATGCCACTTCATCAATCAAATTAGTTAAGTATCATTTTTGCCCCGGAAGTTTTCATTGACAAGCAATTTTGCCCCGGAAGTTTTCACTAAGGAGCAATTTTGCCCTTGAAGTTTACAAAACGTAGCAATTTTGCTCTTGTCCCCCAATATTATATTTGACTATTAAATCAGTTAAAGACTACACATGTCATACCTTAAAAAGGTCAAACTTGGAGTCAAAGAAGGAGATCCTTGAGATGTTGATCTCAAGGCGGCCAGAATTTGTGAAGTCGAATTGGTCAAAGGGACTGAAAGATCTGTCGCAAAACCCAGAGGAAACATCACTTATGATCTAAATAAATGATCAGTCTATACAAACGTAAATATTATCACTATTTATTTGTTTTCCTGAACCAATTTTTGGAACAATTCATTTCTCGTTTTGCGTTTCATTTGCTTAGGTCATAAGTGATGCTTTCTGGGTTTTGTGACAGACTTTTCAGTCCCTTTGACCAGTTCGGCTTCACAAATTCTGGCCGTCTTGAGCTCAACATCTCAAGGATCTCCTTCTTTGACTCCAAGTTCAACCTTTTTAAGGCATGACATGTGTGGTCTTTGACTGATTTAATAGTCAAATTTAATAGTAGGGGACAGAAGGGCCAAATTGCTTCGTTTTGTAAACTTCCAAGGCAAAATTGCTCCTCATTGAAAACTTCCGGGGTAAAAGTGATACTTTTGATTGATAAGGTGGCATGCCACGTGTGCACTCAGTTAAACTTAACGGTCAAACTTAACGGAGGGGCAAAATTGCTACGTTTTGTGAACTTCCATGGCATTTTTTGTCCAAAAAAAACTTTCATCTTACCAGTGCTCCTGAACGAAAACTTCCATGGCATTTAAGACCCTTATTCCTTTAAATTTTATAACTATACTTGTTATTTTTAGGACTGGAGGTAGTAATGAATAAAAGGCTTTACAAGAGATTATTTGAGATTACACCCTATATTGCAATCCTTGATTAAATTTTGAAGAAATTATCAAGGATAAGCCGATGCACTCCTTCAGTATGTGAGAATTAGGTAAACTGCACTTATATAAATTACGAGACTGGTAACATAAATACTTGCTTCCCAAAAAAAGAATTGTGATATTTGTTGGAGGGGCTGGATCTCTAAAGAGTATGAGAAAACAAAATGAAGAAGAAAGTAGTGCAAAATATCTTCAATAGGTGTTGGCAAACTTTTCTTTAAGCTTAATTTACCCTCACCTATTCCTAAATAAAATGGTGCAATTTGGATGGATGGGTGAATTTCCTGTATGATATAATGAAGACTCTTAAGTATGGATTACTCTTCTAACACTCAAGCTAAGAAAACAATGGCTTTTACAAAGTAATAATTTTAATTTATCTTTGTGTGTACTCAAGGATAAAGGCAATGTGTTTGATCTCTTGTTAATTATTGTGTGATTTCTAATGTGACAAAATGGGCTAATGGCGTTGGCTATTCACAGACCATGAAGTGATACCTTGAAGTGGTGCCTCTTGAAGCAACACATCTTCAATTAAAAGTCATAACAATTTGTTAGATTCATAAATCTCATTCATTGATTCATGAATAATTATATGAAGAGTTATAACTTTATATTATGTAAAGTTTTCTCATAAACACAATACAACATGTTACCAAGTGATAGCTTTCTCTGATTATAACCTTTCACCATGTGTCTTTAAGAATTAAAGGGACATAACCTTAAAAAGTTTGTGTTGTAATTCGTTACACAACTCTTTATATAAATCACTTAATTTTGATGGGAACATGACTTTAAAAAAGCATATTTTTTGGTTTAAAAATATTCCAACAATATTAAATGGAGAATAAAATTGAAAAGAAAATCAGCTTTCTCATAATACTACATTGATTTTAGTACCTCTTTAGTTTACGTGTCTTTCAATATCCGGATCCACTTTCTCTGCTCGTCCTTTGGACGAGTAGGGGAGCTCGTCTGTATGTCAGATCTGGATCTAGACGACTCGAGATCTAATTTTTTTTTTTTTTTTTTCTTCATGAAAAAATGTTAGTTCAAAGATTAACTTTATTTTAGGTTCTCTATCCATTAAAATTATTTTTTATTAAAAATAAAAAATAAAAAAAATAAGATCGGATCGTTAGATCCAGATCCGAGGGTGGACGAGCTCCTCTGCTCCTCCAAAGGACGAGCAGGTAAAGTGGATCCTCAATATCCGGACTCATATTTAGAGGGAGTACAAACACTTCTGGCCTGGTGTTTCTCGAAATGCATGAAACGCATGGAATATGGAAAATATAACACTTTCAAACCAAACCGAATTCGAAGGGAAAAAACTAAGGTTATGAAATCCAGACCGATCACTAAACCGGTTAGAATATTGGGTAAAGAGTTAGTGGGTCAGACCGGAGTCAAATCGGTGCCAAACCAATGAAAAATGGAAGATTTTATGGTTATTAGTATGAAATTCTAAAGAAAATTTTAAAAAAAAAAGTCAACTTTTTACCCCAAAAAAAAAAAAGGTGAACCAGTTTGACTGGACCGGTTTAGTGATCGGTTCGCCGGTTTCCGGTCTAATCTGAGAACACAGGGAAAAACAAAACCGAATTGAATGAAATAAATTGGCAAAGGGTTGGGGTTAGTGTGTGGTTGAGTGATATTAATGAATGGGACATATTCCCACCAGTCAGACCCAATATAGGTTGGATATGCGTGTTTGTGTTAGGTTGCATGGGGCACATCCATGTGTGCTTGAGCTGGACTGTCTCTTCGTGGGCAAAGCGATATAATACTACTTCTCCTCTTAATATGATGAGAGCCATGACTTTTTTTTAATAGATTAAGAAAGTTAATGATAAATTACTTAATTATAACTTACGTTGTGTATTATTAGATTATACACCATTTTATAAGTTAAACAAAGTAGTTTGAAGAAAAATTATAAATATAAATAATAAATTTATTTGTATTTTTAAATCTCTAAAAAAGTCAATTGACTTTCATATTAAGAACCGGTACATGGAGTATACCCTTCTAAATCTATTAATAAAATAGTGGGTGAAGATGTTGTAATTATATTTCGACATGAATAATATACAATTTTACCTTTCATTTATTATTATTATTATGTAAGCTTTATATCCTTGGGGTGGAGTGTATATGAAATATGGGTAGAGGTGGAAGGTTATTACCCTCCTCCATAGTACGAGGGATTTGGAAGGGAGGGGAAAGAAAAATCTTGTGAGTTGGATTAAAGAAAATTGGAGAAGATATTAAAAATTTCTAATAAAAAAATATGTATGATACTAAAAGAGGAAGGAAAATTAATTAACAACTTTTACTCTACTTCTCTCATTTTTTTTTCAAAATCCAACTAAAAATCTTTTTCCTTCCACTCACTTTCCCTCCCCTCCCCTGGCTTCATACCAAACAAGCCCTATTTGTGAGGTCCTATTTTTTGAGGAGGTCAATCTCTTTTGTTTGAGTATTAAATGCATTTTTATCAATGCATGTTACCCTAATTCATTTTTCCAATACTTCTCTTACATCATTTTTCTCACTATTATACTCTCTTTCTCTCTCTCATTTACTTACTTAAGGACAAAAAAATATATATAGTTCTTTTACATATTTAATACTTTTAGCTAATTTGACCCGTTTTGTTGTTGAAAAACACAATTATCCGTTAGGGAGACCTTATAAACACGTAGAAAGTGATATATGAAGAGGACCAGCGGATAAGTATATGGGCCATTCTCGTGACCACAGTTGGGACAACTTATATCCACTCATTTCTAACCACTAACATAAATGAATTACTCTACTCGATTTGTTTTTCAAGTATAAATAAATATGGATATGATGTGTCCTGAGAATTGCTGTGAAGTGCTAGTAGCTGAAGAAGAAGAAGAAAAATGGAGGGAGAAGCACCAGGAAGGCAGGAAATGTCGTACGCTGATCACATTCAAAGGCGTCGTGAAGAGAAAGGCTGTCTCTATGCTTGGTCTGATCTCTCTACACTTCACTATATATATATATATTACGTTGATTTAATTAATTAATTAGTCCATTCAATATAATTATATTTGTAGTTTAAAAACAATCTGATGAGCAAGTTTAATTTTTTTGGACTGATATGTGCAGTTTCTTCGCACTGTGCTGCTGCTTTTGCTGCTATGAGAGTTGCGAGTGCTGCTTGGAAACCGTCTGTTGTTGCTGCGGATAAAACTTATATGCTCCTTTATATATATATATATATATATATATATATATATATATATGTAAGTATGTATGTATGTTCTTAATTATTACCTTTTTCTAGATGTTCATCTTCAGGTGAAATATGTGAGGGATTTATGCTTCATAGTGTAAAAGTTCATTCAATTTTATAGCAGCTGGATGATCTCTTATTCTTGTTGTAATTGATTACCTCATGTGCGTATCTTAATTACCTATTTGTGTGTTTTTAGGGGTTTTTGGCGAACGTGTCGTTTCATATTTGTGTTACGGATCATAAAAGAGTAATAGCAAATTCAATGGTTTAGTTATATCAAAAAAAATTCAATGGTTTAATAATATATCAGATTAATGAATATTGTAGCTTTAAGAACTGATATTTCTCATGAGATTGGGATTAACAATATATTATATGTTTGGCATCTTATTAATTTATGCGAGGTTTCCCTCAAGGCGTCAGAAAATAGTGGCGTTCTCGTCGGATCAAACAGGCATTCGGGTCGGGTGGAGTCCAAGTACTCATGTAGTAGTTGTTAATCCTGTGGCAACACAAACGACGTGCCGTTTAATGCCTTCCACCCGTGGGATAAATATTAGGCCTATGGACATGCTGGCCCCATAAGGTTGTATCATTTATGTTTGGACCCAAAAAAGTCTCTCTCTCTCTCTCTCTCTCTCTTTTCTCAAGAGAAAATAAGAAAAAGTCCCTATTCACACTTTGGAGTCGGGGAATATCTATTTAGGCCGGTATCTATATATATTTTCTACAAGAAAAATTTTGGAAAAGATATTGGGCTCACCTACGATCTAAGAGTAGGGCGAAGTCTCTTTTTCTCTTAGGTGATATTAATATTAGATAGAGCGAGCCGTTTATTACCCTTAAGCGTTTACTTAGGCACCGAGAAACTAGATGTCTCTCCCAATATCTTGACCAATCTACGATTGAATCCCCCTCCCTTTAAAGAGAATATCCAACCTTTTTACCAATCAACCCAAGGCAAGGGGTTTTAGGCCATTATAGTTTTTTTTTTTTTTTTTTTTTTTTTTTTTTTTTTTTTTTTTATATGACAATTTTAGGAAAGAGGTTGGGTTCAACCACGATCCTAGGGCAGGGCGAAATTTCCCTTCCTCCCAGGTCATACCGATATTTGAGCGGCGGCCGTCTATTACCTTCAGCGTTTACACCAGCACTAGGATGGGTGAGGATCTCGTCAACCATTAACCGTGATCGAACCCTCCATTTGGTAAGAGATCGACCTTCTTACTGCAGGTTGGAAAACAACGAGGGCTTTAGGCCACTATAGTTAATAGTTATCTCTCTACTTTTAGTTCAATTTAATTAAAATGGGCCTATTTTATTTGGATTATATTTTCTTTCACAACTGGGCTTTATGCAATCTGGCCTTTTTTTTTCTGGCCTTTTCACGTTGTCACAATGCCGAAATATTCTGGGCCTATGATAAGTAGGCCAGTATAGTTATCTCTCTACTTTGAGTTCAATTTAATTAAAATGGGCCTATTTTATTTGGATTATATTTTCTTTCACAACTGGGCTTTATGCAGTCTGGCCTTTTCATGTCGTCACAATGCCGAGATAGTCTGGGCCTATGATAAGTAATCCGATCATATATTTGGGCCTAGTTTCTTTATTAGCCCTCCGAGATATCTTTGGGCTAGTTTTGGTTTTAATATTTTGGAATTTGAGTCGTTGTCAGTTCGGGTCAATGCCTCTCTAGGCCTCCTTAAGTTTATTATTTTAACGGGCCAATTTTATTTGGGTTTAATTTTTTATAACTGGGCTTAGTGTGATCAGGCCTGTTCAAGTTGTCATTTGGGGAAATATTCTGGGTCAGTGATAAGTAGGCCGAACGTGTTTTATGGGCCTCATTGGATAACTGAGCCTCCGATAATAATTTTGACGTAGATTTGGTTTTAATGTTTTGGTATTTGGGTTGTGATCTATCTGGGCCCCTTGAATTCCAATTTTGTGTTATTCGTTTTGGGCGATTATTTATGGTGACCAAATGAAGTATACTGGGCCTGTGAAAAGTAGGCGGATCATATTTCTGGGCTTATTTTGTTAATATTTTGATTCTATTTTTGTTGTATTGGTCCTTCTTGAGTTGGTTTTTTTATCCAAACTGGGCTTCGTTAATTCTGGGCCAGTCGCATTGACTAAAAAATAGAAGTAAGCTGGGCTAATAAATAAGCAGATCACTTGTTTGGGCCTACGTGGTTAATTTGATCTTTCAAAATGTCGAGATTCATGTTTGATCGTTTAGGTTTGTTTTTTTTTTATGGTCTGGCCCTCTAAAATTTCTTTGTTTATGTTTGAACCAAATAACTCGTTTTTTTTTTTTTAATTTAAAAGAGAGTTCGTTCAAGTGCGGCATTAAAAATCCAACTATCTCTCAAGTAAAAAACCTGCTAGTTTTCCTTCTTCATTGGAGGAGGATGATCTGCTTAATAGGAGTTCTAAGAAGATCAAGAATGGAGATGTTTTAATCAATTAGAAGACTGGCCTCAACTCGGTGGTAATCTGAAAAAACAATGGGAGGCTGGCCCTTCCTTTGCTGAGAAGTTACAAGGCATAAATGTAAGGACAAGAAAGCATCCCGTATAGAGGAGGTTAATGATCTTTCGGATGACCCCATTTCAGATTCTGAGAATGAGGATTCAGAACCCCTTTGCAAAATTACTGAAGACCCACATAGGAACTTCCCCTCTTTCTCTTTCTCAGAAAAGATGAAGAAAAGACTCTACAAAGCTTGGAATAAAGCTCTCATAGTGAAACTGCTTGGCAAAGAAATTGGATATAAGCTGCTTCTTTCCATCCTTCAAAAGCTTTGGGCAAAAAAAGGTGTTATCACCCTGATCAACATTGGGAATGGTTTCTTTGTTGTCAAATTCTCTAACAAAGAGGACTGTTCTAATGCTCTAACAGGCAGGCCGTGGATGATCTTTGACCACTACCTAACAATGAGGCCATGGGAACCCCTCTTTCACCCTTGGAGAGCAAAGGTTGACAAAGTGGCAGTCTGGGTGAGGATGCCAAAGATTTGTCTGGAATACTATAATAAGGAGGCTCTTAAGTGGATTGGAGACAGAGTAGGTGATATTATCAAGATAGATTTTAATACTTCCTGCCATCTTAGAGGCCACTATGCCAGAATTTGTGTGCTTGTAGATTTGAGTAAACAACTCATGGCTGGTTTCTCCCTTGATGGGCAAGATTATTACGTGGAATATGAGGGTTTTCACTGTCTGTGCACGAATTGTAGCATCTATGGCCATAAATCAGAAGAGTGCAAAACAGGGGAAGCAAAAAAGAAATCAGAATTAAAAGAGGGGGAAAATATCGTGGACGGCGGTGTTGGAGATTCAGCTATGGTGGATGCTAAATCTTATGAACAGGATGTTTGGAAAATCGTTCTCAAACCCAAACGGCAGAAGTGTACCGGAAAAGGGATACAAGGCGATGCTCTCCGGCAGGCTAACGGTGGTAACAGTGGTTCACGTTTCGAGGTCTTGGCCGACAACTTGGTGGGAGAATCAACACGGCAGGAGCAGGAAGGTACTGAGGCAGCCGTTGCGCAGCTAGACGTGGTCATCCAAGATAATACACAGATTGTTCCCAGTGTACGAAAAACTAGAGAAAAAATGGGGAAAAATAAGACAAAAAAGCAATCTAAGCATAAAGTTATGCCCAGATCATCCGAAATCGTGTCAGACACCAAAGAAGAGCAAAGAAGCGACAAGCGATCCAGAGAGTCAACGCAGTCGAGTGATTTGATCGAAGGAGCGAGCTTACGAGGATTTTCGAATGAGGGCGTCACGGTTGTGCAGGCAGTGAACACGACGTATCATCAGGGCAAGGAAATGGCGATCTCAATTTTGGGGGAAGAGAGAGAAGCCAAATCATCTACGGAGTCCCTATTGGAAGTGGGTGAGGAGCTCTTCAAGTCTAAACCTCATGACCCAAGAGAGTGTGGGCCTCATAATGGGCCCTCAGGAAAATTTTGGGCTGGACCTGAAGCAAATGAAAAGGAGTGTGACATGGTGGACCAATCTCCCTTGAGCCCCCAAATGGCTTTGGACGTTGACACTGAGATGGTTCCAGAGACTGGGCCAGAGCGTATGGGTAATTTTGTTGGATCTCCCAACAAATATTTGATTTAATTGAAACGTTTTTTGTCTCTAATTGTGTTAGAATTTCTTTTGTCTTTATTTTTAGAAAAAGTAATTTTGTCTTTAATTGTTTAGATGTTTAATATTATTTTTTGGAATGTTAGAGGAGCTTGTGGCAGGAGCATGTTTCGGAATATTAAGCTTATGTGTTCCAAATATAGTCTTGCTATGATTCTTCTTGCTGAAACAAAATGTGAATCCGATGGACGTCTTGATTAATCGAGGAATTTGGGTTTCGATGAGCTGGTCTCGGTTCCCAGTGTAGGACGGTCTGGAGGTATTGCTGCAGCCTGGAAGTCCAATTTCCTGAATGTTTCTGTTCTCTGTTCCCATCGACAGTACCTATATCTCAATTGCAATGGGGGAGGAATTTCACCGTTTGTTCTGACGGGTGTGTATGCTCTGCCTGAAGCCAACCATAAGCTTATGCTTTGGGAGGATCTGAGGGGCCTGGCTTCTTCGATGGTGGAACCTTGGATTGTGATGGGGGATTTCAATGACATTTCTGCTGCGTCTGAAAGGACAGGAGGTAGTGGTGTTAATGAAGCAAGGTATAACCTGTTCAACAATCATTTGCGGCAGTGTAATCTGTCTGACTTAGGAGCGATTGGGCCGAAGTTTACATGGAGAGGACCTCGGCTGAGGGATGGAAGAAGATTGTTTGAACGATTAGATAGGGCAGTCGCCAACCAATCTTTTCTCGCCCAGCTTTACGATTGTATTGTTCGGGTGCTTCCTCGGTCCGTTTCTCGGACCATAATCTAATTTATCTGAAATGTGGGACCTCTTCTGCTTCTATGCTTCAGAACCGTCCTTTTAGATTTGAAGCAATGTGGATCCACCATGAAAATTATGGTGATTTCCTCTCGAAAGCTTGGAATGATCATAATGATCTTAACTACTCTCTGGATAATCTTAGACATCAGCTTGGCCCCTGGAATAGAGAAGTTTTTGGTATAGTGGAGCAGAAAAAGAGGAGAATTTTGAATAGGCTTGATGGTATCCAGAAAGCTAATGGGTACCCCTACTCAAATTTTTTAATTAATCTTGAATGTGAACTTCAAGATGAGCTTGAGGATCTTTTGAAATTGGAAGAGGTTAAATGGTTTCAAAAGTCTAGGAGTGATTGGATTTCGAAGGGTGATAGAAATACTAAGTTCTACCATTTAAAGTCCAAAATGCGCAACAGGAGAAATCGTATTATTGCTCTTAAGGATGATCAAGGAAATTGGGTGGAAGAGGAGGATGATCTGAAATCTCTTGTGGTTGGGCACTTTAAATCTATGTATTGCTCTAATCCGCCTGAGATATCTAATATTGTTTCTAGATCCCGGTTCCCTTATATTGATGATTATTTGCTAGCTAATCTTTCCACGGTTCCTTCGGATGAAGAGATTAGAGTCGCCTTGTTTTCCATGGGGAGTTATAAGGCGCCTGGGATTGATGGGCTTCCCCCTATCTTTTATAAATCTAATTGGAATATTGTGGGACCGTCCCTCTGTGAGTTTGTAAAGAAAGCTTTTAATGGGGAGGTATCTCTTTCTGAAGCAAATAGGACTCTTATCTCGCTTATTCCCAAGAGGGATAATGTGGAATTGGTCTCTCATTTTAAGCCTATTTCCCTTTGCACGATGCATTACAAATGTATCACTAAGGTGATAGCTAATAGATTGAGGGGGATTATAAATAAAGTGGTGTCTCCTTTTCAAGCGAGTTTTATACAAGGAAGATGCATTCAGGATAATATCATTGTCGGACAAGAGATTCTTCACATTATGGGGAAGAATAGGAGTAGAAAAGGGCTTATGGCTATCAAGATTGATATGGAAAAAGCCTATGACAGAATTAGTTGGGTTTTCTTGAAGAATGTTCTGTTGGAGGTTGGCTTTGATGATAAATTTGTTGATATTGTTATTAACTGTGTATCCTCAACTTCTTTTAATGTGTTGTGGAATGGATCCCAGATTGAATTTTTTAGACCTGTAAGGGGTATCCGGCAAGGGGATCCCCTCTCCCCTTTGTTATTTGTATTATGCATGGATAAATTGTCTCATTTGATTTGTGAAGCTGTTCAGGATGGCCGCTGGAAAGCCGTGTATGTGTCTGCAGGGGGTCCCAATGTCTCTCATCTTATGTTTGCGGATGATATTCTCCTTTTTGGTGAGGCTTCGGAGGCTCAAGCATCCTGTATGATGAAATGCGTTCATGAGTTTATGAAAAGGGGTCTGGGGGAAAAGTTAGCAACAGCAAATCCTCGATTTTCTTTTCTCCTAAGGTTCCTATTCATACTAAGCTTCGTATTAAGGAGATTACCCAGATGAATATTTCTAGTGAGATTGGCAGGTATTTGGGCTTTCCCTTATCCCGAAACAGGTATTCTAAGGCTAAATTTTAGTATATTGTTGACAGGGTTAAGGCTGAATTGAGTGTGTGGAAAGTGAATAGTCTCTCCATGGCTGGTAGAGTTACTCTAGCAAAGTCTGTCATTAGCTCTATTCCCTTGTATCCTATGCTTGTGGCCAAGTTGCCTCAACAAATTTATCAGGAAGTGGAGAGACTTCAAAGGAACTTCATATGGGGCCATGATGAGTCTAATAGAGGTTTTCATGCAGTTGGATGGGATTTTATTACAAGATCTAAGGAGTATGGAGGTTTGGGGTTTAGGAGGCTGGCATCGATTAACCAAGCTTGTGGGGCGAAGTTGGCTTGGAAGCTGGTTGTGGTGAGAAGGGCCTTTGGGCTGATATCCTTTTTCATCAGTACATGATTAGGGAGGAGGATTCTCTTCTTTCTTGTAGGCTAGGAGATTCTAGAATCTGGAAATTTATATGTGAACAAGGAGACCTGATCTCTAAAGGGTCTAAATGGAAAATCCGAAATGGCCTTGGGGTTAATTTTTTCCATGACTGTTGGATTGGTGACGGTGTATACCTCCATGATTTCTGTCTCCAAGATCTTACTGAGGAAGAGGGGAGTTCGGTGGTGGCGGATTGGACTATTGGGGGCATGTGGGATATAAATAGAATCTCCACGATTGTTAATTAACCCTGCAGGTATTAATAGAATTACAGCTGTTTTACCGCCCAGAGCTGAAGCTAGCTTTGACTGTCTGGTGTGGGGTGCCTCGGGCGACGGTAGGTTCTCCATTAGGAGTGCCTACTTCCTTATTGAACCCGACCCACCTTTGCTTAAAGATAAATTGTTCAAGATTATTTGGAGGTGGGGTGGAGCTGAGAGAATCGAGTCTTTATGTGGAAAGTTGCTTTGAACAAGCTTCCGACCAATGTCTGGAGAAACTCGTGGTCTCAGTCTTCGGCTCTCTGTGGTTTTTGTAATTCTGAACCGGAGGATGTGCTTCATATTTTGCGTGACTGTGAGTATGCCAAGGGTATTTGGACTGCTTCCATTAAGCGGAGGTATGCTTCCTCCTTCTTTTCCTTGAATCTTAGGGATTGGTTGTTTTTTAATCTTAACAATCAGGTTGGCTGGATATGGGAGGAGTGCGGGATTTGTTCTTTGGGGTTGTTATATGGAAGCTATGGGATTGGAGAAACCAATGTGTTTTTGATGGTAATTTCAGTAAGCCATGTACTCCCTTGTCTGTTCTTTCGGCTCTTTGGCCCCGATTTGTTCTAAATGGCCCGAGGAAGGAGCTTTCTGGTTTGGTGAGGGATCACCCTATTCGCTGTTGGGAGAAAGCCCCTCTTGGTTGGATTAAGTTGAATATAGATGGAGCTATGGCTCAATTATCAGCTGCTGCAGGATGTGGGGGAGTTTTACGTGACTGTTCAGGGAGCTGGATTATGGGTTTTTGCAGGTCGCTGGGTGTTTGTTCTGCGAGCTCTGCTGAGGAATGGGCTGTGGTTAATGGCCTCCAAGTAGCTTGGGATCTTGGCTTTAAGAAACTCATTCTGGAATCTGATGCTAGTGAAGTTATTAATATTATTTTAGATAGCTCATGTACCTCCTGTAGTAGTCTTGTTTTGAGGGCTAGGGAGTTGATTAGTTTCAATTGGCGGGTGGATGTCATGATTATTCCTAGGGATTTTAAGAGAGTAGCTGATGCCTTGGCAAAGAAAGGTCTTTCTTGCTCTTCTATCCTTGATGAGTGTCCCAATTTCCTTAGGAACTTGGTTGATAGTGAGTGTTTGGGATTTGTTTCCCCTACATGTGTAATTTTATGTTGGTAATGTAGGCTTTACGCCTCCTTCTTTAGCAACAAAAAAAAAAAAAAAAAACTCGTTTTTTTATTATGTTTGTTCAACTATAGTCTTTGAAATTGTGTTTTGACCCAAAACTTTACAAAGTTTTTTTTTTTTAACCAACATGATTTTAGAAAGTTAATTTTAATCCTTCGGTCTTTCAAAATTTTGTTTCGATCCTATACTTGTTCAAAAATTCAATATTGTGCCCTACTATTTTAAATCCGTATTTTAAGCCATAAATATTTCGAATCAAATGAATTTGTCCGATTGATGATGTTGGAGTGGTTGGCAATGATATTCTTGATGAATCATTAATCTTGCATATGTGAGTTTTGATTTTGGTCATATGCAATTTGTTATCTTTTTGTTCTGGGTTCACATTTGGTATCCCATGATAGCCCTTATGTCACAAAAGGTTTAGACTAATTTGAATTCAAGTATTACAGAAGCTCATAATCTAGGCAACCCTCCGAAGCCAACAACTCCATATACAACCCCAGAATTTAATTATGGGCATTGCTTAAAGGATTTAGCGCCTCATCTCACCAAACCAACTAGACATTAATTGGTATGCAATTTTTTGTCTTGATCAAACTAAGATGAAATCGTTTTCTACAATAGTCATTTATTTATGGTTTGAAATATCAACTATAAAATTACATTTTGATAAATAAAAAAAAACAAATATCAACTATAAAAGATAAATTGGCGAAGAAATTGATATTCTCTTATTATTTAAACTTCCAAAATTTCCCTAATCCCTAATGGTTAATTGTCATTACATTATTAGTGAGCATAATGAAAATATATTTGCATTTTTAGTTAGATGTTGCAATGTCAATCTCACTCAAATGTAGTACGTATATCTTTTAGTCCTTTAAGTTTATATGAAGTATACTTTTAGTTTCTTAACTTCATAAAATATACTTTTAGTCCAATAATTCTAACACCATTAATTTTGCTAACTAAAAATGCAAACTTAATGGATAATGGTGTAAACTTAAATGATACTTTGTATAATTAAATGTTATTAAGCTTAAATTTAAAATATGGGTAAATTGAATAATAAATAAAATTTGTTATTAATCATCAACTTGAGTTCTTCGTCGGCGTTTTCCATTACCAACATTAACTTAGCGTTAAATTTTAGGACTAAAAGTATGCTTTATAAAATTAATGGACCAAAAGTATGTCTTATATAAAATTTAAAGGACTAAAAATATACTTTAGCCCTCAAATGTATTATATTTCTTACATTCAATAAAATATAAAATTTATAACAAGTTATTATTCACATATTATAAACAACAGAACTCATGTATCATAATCATTTTTTTTTTTTTTTTTTCATAATTCACAATATTTACCACTTGTTTGAATTAACATAGGCAAATGTGACTTTTACTTTAATTTATTTGATTTTACAAACTGAAGTTGAGGTAAAAGTTAATTAGTATAATGATGTGATATAAGTTTAAATAAAATTTCAAAAGGTTTAATTATTAAAAAAATAATTAATAAAAAATATGAACAAAAGTCAAAAGCCAAAAACCATAAGTTAGAAAAAATTACTGCAATATTAACGTAAGATTTGGATAAAAAGTCAATTAACCCTAGAACCATGCCAAACATGATGTTTTCATCCAACTTGAGTCTCAATTGATTTTCATATCTAGAATATAAATCTGTTTGGAATGAAGTTAAACTTTTGAGACTACGAAATCAAGTAACTAACTTTATATTTAAGACCAACTTATTAGAGACTTTATGTTCCATGCTGGTAATGATTTTATATTAAGGGTTAAAGTGAGAAAAATACTCATGAGTTTTTACTCAAATTACATCCAGCATTATATGATTTTTGACGGAGTAAAAATAACCATAAATTTTGAAAACCAGAGCAAAAATATAAGAACTGTTAAAGTTGACTACTGTTAATTTCTATGGTTGGGCCCACGTTATTGTTGTGAAGATTCCAAAATACCCCTGATAAAGAAAACACTCACCCTCTCCCTCCTAGATGCTCAAGTTGCCGAAACATTTCCTTAGAATGCTAGTACCTAGAAATCTTTCAACTTCTAAAATTCATGACTTACATAATTAATAAGCAAACCCACTTGGATTTGATATGGAGAAAAACAAAACCCAAATTAAAAATGAAGCTCTAAGACTAAGGTGGGTATGAAATTGAACAGATTGAATTGAAGGAATCACAAATCAATCTCAAAACAAGATTTTTAAAAATATGGAAAAAGGCTCATATCAAACTTATAACAAGGCTGGTTACAAGCCACAAATTGAAGGCAAAAATCAGGGCATGGAGAGCCCATCATGCAAACCAAAACTAGCAAAGCTTTCAATTAACAAAGCAAAAATCGCAAACAAAAAACAAATCAGCAAACCAAAAACTATTGGCTCGTTGGTATCTAGAAATCATGACCTTTATCTATGATAAGCTTCAGTCGAACTAGAGGATAAGAAGGAGTAGATGAAAAGAGATCCAGGTTTGTTGTAGACCCAGTCACAAATCAACAAGCCGCTGTCAACGGTGAAGACCCAGTCACGATGATGGTTCATTGCGCATCTTCTATTGAAGTAATGGTGACCTCCATTCTCACTATGGTATTTGAATACCGGTTGAAACCCTCAACCTCTTCACCTCTAAATCTTGCCTCCACAGCCATGTCACTGAAAATTGATATACTCTCATCCACTGATCAGTGAAGACAAGTAAGAAGTCAAGTCTTCGCTGGTGGAGAATGTCGCCACCGTCACCAGCATAGAAAATGGTGTGGCTGCTCTCTTGTTCTTCTTGGCTAATCGATGAACAAGGGTTGAGAGGGAAGAGGGTTTTTGTGTGTGAAATTAGTGGCATTTTGGTAACTTTCTTTACAATATCCGGGGCCCACAACCAAAAAGTAATTATGTTATTTTAATGCTTTTGGTATTTTTACACATTTTTTAAAAGTTTATGGATATTTTTACATTTTAAAAAAGTATATGGTATTGAATGCGCTTTGACTAAAAACTTATGAGTATTTTTACACCTTTACCCTTATATTAATTAATACTAAGGTGGATTAGAAATTAAATTATTGGAAAAAGTATTGTCAATTGCTAGTTTTAGCTAATTATTTTCTTGGGAAAAAAATACAACTTGAATTTTAAAATATCAAAAAAGTAATTTCCTAGTAAAATGAAGGGTTAAGTACCAAATTTGCCTCAAAAGTATCTCGCCGAGGAGCAATTTTGCCCTGGAAGTTTTTCTTGGAGTAATGTTGCCCGGAAGTTTTTTTTTTGGAGCAATGTTGCCCCTCCAATCAACGGTCAACTAACGATCAACGGTCAGCGGTTAGTTGGCCGGATTGTGAGGGGCAAAATTGCTCCAAAAAAAACTTTCGGGCAAAATTACTCCCAAAAAAAACTTCCTTAGGGGCAAAATTGCTACTTAGCCTAAAAAGATGTTAGAAAGCGTTATTTATTTTTTATTTTTGGGATACAGGTAGCCACTTTAATAAATAGTTTCATGTTCAACTAGGTTGTCCTTGCACTACAAAATGAATTTTTATATTAGGTATCGATAGTATTAAATGTTTTTAAAAAAATGTACGGTGACTCAAACTTTTCATACCTTAAAGATATAGTAATGTTTTGGCAAAAATAAAAAAGTAATTTACCATGAATTTTATAGTATGGGTAAATTTAATATATTGATTTTATATTATATACAATATAAATTACAATTCGGCCTTACTTTATCTTGAAAATATATTAGCCGATAAACCAATAAATCGTAATTCATGGTAAATTACTTTTTTATTTTTGCTAAAACATTACTATATTTTTAAGGTATGAAAAGTTTGAGTTAAGCCCTACATTTTTTCAAAAACATTTAATACGATCGATACCTAATATAAAATTCATTTTGTAGTGTAAGGACAACCTAGTTGAACAAGAAACTATTTATTAAAGTGGCTACCTGTATCCAAAAAATAAAAAAAATAACATTTTTAACATTTTTTTGGGTTAAGTAGCAATTTTGCCCCGGAAGTTTTTTTTGTGAGCAATTTTTGCCCTTAGAAAGTTTTTTCTTTAGGAGCAATTTTGCCCCTCCGTTAATAACACTAACGGTCAAGCGGTTAGTTATTGACATTTGCGTCAGTTATTTGTTGATAGAGGGGCAAAATTGCTCAAAAAAAAAAATATATGGGGCAACATTGCTCTAATAAAACTTTAAGGGCAAAATTGCTTCCCTGCGAGATACTTTTGGGCAAATTTGGTACTTAATCCTAAAATGAATTATCAATTGTTATATAAGTAATAAGACCGATTTAAGATTTTAAAATTCCAGTGATAAATGTTTTTAAATTAATTTACAGAAAACTCATGAAAGAGTAAGATAATTGGAGCCATGTTTATGAAAAAAGAGACAGGCCTCTGGCTCTAGCGCGGCTTTGTCAATCCCCACTCAGGCGAAGTCTCATCCAAGAGAAACACAGCGCAACGGTTTTCTTAGTGATCCGTCAATATCCAAAAGTGTGAAGGACTGTTTTGTCATTTTCTTTCCCAGCCTGAGAGTTCGAGCTCGCTCACTCACCCACTCACTACTCACTGGTCACAGCTGCTTCAAAGCCAAGGGAACTTCAATAGAGAGAAAGTGGATACTTTCGGGTGCTTCGTCTCCATTCAAGAACTCACATTTTCTCTCAGCTCTGATTATCGTCTCTTTTTGGAATCCCCAGAAGATTTTTTGAGAGGAAATGAGTAGCAATTCGTTGGTGGGCCTGCAAGACCACCTCAAATTGGCGAGGGAATACGCTCTTGAAGGCCTCTATGACACCTCCATAATCTTCTTCGACGGTGCAATTGCCCAGATCAACAAGTACATTTTCCTTTATTCCTCTCTTCACCCTGTAATTTTTCTAGGGTTTTGTTTATTTTACCTTACGTTTTACTGTTTCTAGCCCGCAATGTGTTTCACTTGATTGGGTTTCAACATTTGGTATGATGTTATTACAGACATTTGAACTCTGTAGATGACCCTTTATTGCGTACAAAATGGATTAATGTAAAGAAAGCTCTTTCTGAGGAAACAGAAGTAGTGAAGCAACTAGAGGCAGAGAGAAAGGCATTCAAAGAAGCCCCTAGTGGTAGTGGAAGACGTCCTTCTTCGCCTCCCATATCAGTTAAATCATCGTCATCATCTTCATTTTTGTTTCAACCATTAGATGAGTATCCTACTTCTTCATCAAGTGCATCTATGGATGACCCTGATGTATGGAGGCCACCTAATAGAGATGCCCCAAGTAGAAGACCCGCAAGGTCTGCTCAAATGGCCACTAGGAAGTCATCACAAGATGGGGCTTGGGCTCGAGGTGCTACTTCAAGAACAGGCACAACTAGCCGTGGTGCCAAAGCTGGTGCTACAAGTAAAGTTAATTCAGGAGCCAGGGCATCGGCTTCTGGGAAGAAAGGTGCTGGTTCTGCTTCTGGAAAGTCGAGCAAGGGAGATTCAGTTGTGAGTTATAACATCTTTAGGCAATCTAGTGGCCCTTTATTTTTGTTTATCATTTATATTTTGACATAATTGTGCTTGTTGTAATGAGTGTAATGTGTTACACCATTGGTTGGAGAAGCTATTTCTGGTAACTACTATTTGATCAATATAGTCAACCAAAATATCAGCAATTTGGATGATAGTGTAATATAGGTTTAAGTAGCAAATAAGTACATGTTCCTTGGCTCAATTTAGCCCCAGAAGTTTAAAAATGTAGCAATGTTATATTTTTCCGTTAAAAAGTTAATGGTCAATGTTACTTTTTAACGTTCAACATTAGTTTTTTAACGGAAAAGGGCAAGATTGCTACGTTTTTAGACTTTCGGGGTTACATTGGGCCAAAAAAAACTTTCAGGGTAAAATTATTACTGGGCGTGTACTTCCGGGTTAGATTTGCTACTTAACCCTATAATATAATATGTTCCTCCTTGATAAATAACTGTACATGCTGTGTATAGTTAGAGGGGCTGATTTTCATCAGTGTCACATTCAAGAAAGGTTGACCCAGATTGTGGTTAATATGTCTTGAAGTTGGGCTTTTGTTTATTAATATATGTGGATGGAATCTCTGGGATCCATAGATAAAGTTATTTTCCTCTATGTTTTTCAATTTCAATATGTAGACTTTTAGAGTTCATAGGAGATTGGTGTCTAGTTTGCCATCCATTGGATAGCATCTCTGATCATCAGACTTTACTTCCCAGGGTCTTCTAGCTGCAAAGCCGAAAATTGCCCTGTTTTGCTGCTTCTAGAAATATACAACTTCCCTTTCCTGTTTTCTACTCCTTTGCTCTCACAATTTTGTATGTTAATGTATAGAATGGTGATGCTGAAGATGGTAAGTCAAAGAAAGGACAATATGAGGGTCCTGATCCTGACTTGGCTGCAATGCTTGAAAGGGATGTTTTAGAAAGCACTCCTGGTGTGAGATGGGATGACGTTGCAGGGCTGAGTGAAGCCAAAAGGCTTCTTGAAGAAGCTGTTGTGCTTCCCTTATGGATGCCTGAATATTTCCAGGTAATCCCAATTTATGAATATTTTTCATCCTCATAAAACTTGCTTGCTTAGTCTTTCAGATCCAGTTCCAATGGATTATTGAGATTTAGACCCTAGTTTGGCATCTGGTAAATTATGCTTAAATCCAACATTTTTGTATCCTTGTGATTCATGCTTGCATCTGAATTGATCACAGAATAAATTTATGCACATGAATAACTCTTTTCAAATCAAGCTCTTAAGATTTGGTGAAATTTTAATGATGAATCTCCATGTTATACGTCCCATCTGTCAAGCAAGCTTTTATCTCATCCATGCGAAGCTATTTATCTCACCCTGCGAAATATGTCTATGCAGATAGAGTTTATTGGTCTTTTGAAATTTATTATGTCTGTGCTTGCAGGGCATTAGAAGACCATGGAAAGGTGTTCTCATGTTTGGTCCTCCAGGAACTGGGAAGACACTGTTAGCCAAAGCAGTTGCTACTGAATGTGGCACCACATTCTTCAATGTTTCTTCTGCCACTTTAGCTTCAAAGTGGCGTGGAGAGAGTGAGCGTATGGTGCGATGTTTGTTTGATCTTGCAAGAGCATATGCTCCAAGCACAATTTTCATTGATGAGATTGATTCTTTGTGTAATGCTAGGGGGTATGTATTTCTTGTTCTTTCAGACATCCATTATGTATATATAAGAGTTCAGTACATTGATATATATTTTCCCAACTTATTATTTTATCTGTCTTGTTTGTATGGCGCATCAATTTTTTGTTTTGTTTTGTTATCTGATTCATAAACTTGCTTAACCATGATTGCTCCTTGGCCTCACTGTTTGATTGATCACTAATCCATTGAATTCCTCTTCTAATTATTGGACTTGGCAGAATTTTTAAGTGACATGATTTCAATTTTTCAGGGCATCTGGTGAACATGAATCATCGAGAAGGGTGAAATCTGAACTCCTAGTTCAGGTTGATGGGGTAAGCAATAGTTCAACGAATGAAGATGGTAGCAGGAAAATAGTAATGGTTTTGGCAGCCACCAACTTCCCTTGGGACATAGATGAGGCACTAAGGTCTTTAACATTTTCTTTTGTTCACATTCATTCTTGTCAGTGATATAATATGTCTAAGCATATGAGATTTCGTCGTTGTGATGTGCTAGTTAAGTCTAGCTTAACCAAAATTTGATGTCAATGTGATGCAGGAGAAGGCTGGAAAAACGTATTTACATTCCCCTTCCTAATTTTGAGAGCCGTAAAGAGCTGATCCGGATTAATTTGAAGACTGTAGAGGTACCTCAAGGGGTTATATACTAGCTTTCAGGCTATATAGAATCTGAACATCTGACCCACATTTTCATGTACTTGTGCGAAAGCTTCAATTAATTTCTTCTGTGCATAATGTTTCTTTGGTTGAAGGAAGCTCAAGTATTTTGTCTTGAACTATAGTTTTACCAATTAGATCAGACATTATAGACTTGTAGTGGACAGTCATGTTTTGGCTTGTGGATATCTTCTACTATCCTAGAACCAAAATTATAAAGTCTAATTGTGATTGTCTTTCATCAGGTGGCTACTGACGTGAATATAGATGAGGTGGCTCGGCGGACAGAGGGCTACAGTGGGGATGATCTGACAAATGTCTGCCGTGATGCTTCCTTGAATGGCATGAGGCGCAAGATAGCGGGAAAGACTCGGGATGAGATAAAGAACATGCCCAAGGATGAGATTTCAAAGGACCCTGTTGCCATGTGTGATTTCGAAGAAGCTTTGGCAAAGGTCCAACGAAGTGTTTCACAGGCTGACATTGAGCGCCATGAGAAATGGTTTGCTGAGTTTGGATCAGCATAATGAAGTACTCTAATACTGTGTCTCTGACACACAATCAATGGCAATGTTGTTATTTTTTATTATTATTATTAATTTTTGTACTAATCCAATTGCTGTGGGGGGTTTTCCAGTTTTGTTAATGAATGCTTCATTTGTTCTATGAGAGTTCTCGCTTGTAATCTTGAACTTCAAGTTCTGGAAGGGGCTTCCATTTGTTAATTTGTATCTTAAACGACTCATGTAATGTAATCCAACACAATTGTGCCATTTCTTGCATGGATGCTCACAGTTACCGTAGAAAGTGATTTTCAGAACATGATGAGAATGACAACTAATTGCTTGTTTTGAATGGCCATTGGATCCTTTAAAAGTATTTTTTCGATCGTGATTTATAATATACGAGGTAAGTATGTGAAATGAATTTTGTTTCAACTTACGTGAACATGTTTATGATAAATAGTTCTAAACAAGCACTAAATATTGAATCAATGAAGATGGGAAGTAACAATCTCATGCACAAACATGTCTATTATATACCCTATTTTTGTTGTTGGGGGGGGGGTGTTTAAAACTCATCTTGATATGTGATTTGACTTGTTTTTCTCCCATGAATTGCATCATACAGAATTAATTCATGCCTTGACGGGCACTATTGGTCAAGGTGCTAGTAGTTATGTGTGCTAGAAATTTAAATTTTCACAATGTGAGTGATCACAAAATTCATAATAAATTTATTTGGTCAAATGGAGGAACACGTTGTAATATTAAATTTGTGTCCCAAGAGTTATAGACAGGACGGCTAGTGAGGTGGCATTTCACAGACAATACATGAATATTTTGGATAAGACTGTCAATAACAGAGACTAATCTTTTTTAGGGTACTCTTTGTCAAGAATAGAGACTAATCTCTTTCAGGATAATAGAGACTAATCTCTTTCAGGATATTCTTCGGAGACTAATCTCTTTTAGGGTATTGAGGGCAAAGGCCAAAGGCTAAACTCCTCCCAACTATGTTGTTCTATACACAAGTGCTAACATTTGGAAACCTCAACTAGTTTCTTAAGTAATGAGAATCCCACCACTAGGGCTGAGCATGAAACCCATAACCCATGAGCCCGCCTAAAACCCATTGTAATTGGGCCATATTGAGCATGCCCAAAAAGACTTTGTAATGGGTTGGATTAGAACCCCCCATTTAAGATTTAAATGGGCGGGCTACTGCACACTTACGGGCTACCCATACCCGCCCACTTAGTGTAATTTTTTTTTTTTTTTTTTTTTTATTAACTACCAATCCCATTTTGCATTCCCTAAATCCTTTACTATTTGAGTATTTAGCCACCTCTAATCCATAATCATAATGGCTATCAACTCTCAATTTTGTTGACTTTCTCTCTCTATGGCTCTGTTTATTTGAACTTGTAAGTTGCTATTGACTCTACATGTAATGTAGAGAAGATTTTAAAAGTGGATGAATATCTTTAAACTGAATTAGTTGGCTTTCGTGATAAATTTTTTTTGATGTTTTAGCATGGTGGAAAGTGAATGCTTCCAAGTATCAAGTTTTAAATCTGTTGTCATGTGAGTTTTTGAGTATACTAGTATCTACAGTATCTTCAAAATTAGCTTTTAGTACTGGGTCAGATACTAGATTCTTTTAAGTGAATCTAAAGATGATGAAGACTGAAGCATGCAGATTTAATGGAAGTATACCATTTTTTTTAATCTATGAACTTGTAAAGTTGTGGTTGTAATGTTTTAATTTAAAAGTTGGAGTTTGAACATCAAGATTCTGTAATGATGGTACTTGTCTAAATTTATGTCATTTTGTGTGAATTGTGATTATTGAACTTTGAAGATTCAGATTTTAGAAATTGAAATGATGAATTTGGATGGATGCTTAATGCTTATGTATGTTTTTTTTTCAAAAAAAAGTAAACAAGTCAAATGTAAATGGGTAACCCAAAACCCGGTTAGTCCGCCCATTTATGTGCTAACCCATATACACGGATTTAAATGGGTTGAGGTACGGGTATGGGCCAACCCATACCCATTTAAAGTTAAATGAGCGGGCTATGGGTTTGACCTCGAGTTGCCCAACTCGCCCATTGCTTTGCCCTACCCACCACCCACATCAATGAAATTAGACACATTTTACGGTAAGTTATATTATAAACAATAAGATGCACTAGTAGATGGAAAAAATTGTACTAACAAAACTAACTCAAGCAGATTACGTATACAATTTTTTGGCAATGGATAAAGTAAGTTTGTAGGGGCTGACTCGTTTTAAACGTAATTCAATAAGTGATGCGTGTTTTGTAGGATCAATTTGTACATTCTTCATATAATTTTGAGAAAATTCAGAGAACTCTCTGTTTTGTTGTTTATTATTCAATAGAAAGCATTATAATATATAGGCTTAAGAGTGAGCCATTAGAGGAGAGAATCATGCAATTATATTAAATGATAATTACCCTAATCATATCAATACAAATTAGGAGTAATAAAGAGTCAATCAATTAGAGAGATTCATGAGATATTGATTTTGATTTTTAACACTAGTCCCCTCAAGTTGAAGAGTATACACCAATCATTCCCAACATACATCAAAACCCTTCAAATTTAGCTATGTCGGATGGTTTTGTCATTGCGTCCGCAATCTGATTTGCAGATCGTATGTAGGACAGGTTCATGATGCTTACTTCAACCTTCTTTTTAATAAAGTGTCTGTCTATCTCAACATATTTTGTATGATCATGATAAACAGGATTCCTTGTCATTTCAATGCTAGCCTTGTTTTCACACTAGAGTTGTGTGGGTCCCTCGTATGAAATTCCCAACTCTATTAATACCTTGATAACCCATAGCCTTCACATACTCTTTTGTTAAAAGCTCTCGCTATGCTTTTGCAATGCTTCAAAACCATGGTTTGTTTCTTGCTTCTCCATGTAACCAAATTTCCCCATACATATTCGCCATATCATGAAGTTGACCTCCTATTCTCCCTATTTCTTGCATGGTCTACATCAATGTAGATTTATGTTTTTGGCAATTCTTTTCTTAAAGAAGATTCCTCTTCTAGGATTAAGCTTCAGATAGCTCAGAATTTTGTATATAGCCTCCATGTGCTCTTCATGTGATTGATGCATGAACTGACTTACTATTCCAACTACTTAGCTGATATCTAGAAGCACATGGGTTAAGTATATTATCTTCCTTACAAGTCTTATACACCATCTGGTTTGTTCTCTAGGTGATAACCTTTTTCCATTGGTGTTCCTTTGGGTTGTGCCCCTAACATTCTTGTTTAATGTAACAAATCTAGGGTATACTTCCGCTGAGATACGTCTATGCTCTTGTTGGTTCTTCTTAAGACAATAGAATCTTCATTGTTCTATGTAACAACTATGTCATCAACATAGACAATCATGATAGTGACTCTCATTATCATGCATGATAAACATCGTGTCATTTGCTTGTCCCTGTGTATACTCAAGTTTCTTTACTATCTTGGTGAACCATTTGAACCATGCCTTTGGAGATTGTTTTAACGCATATAAAGACTTGTTGAGTTTGTAGACAAAGACGTCTGGAGCTAGAACTCTATTAGGACCTCCATATAGACCTCTTCTTCTAAGTCACCATTCAGGAATGCATTCTTAACGTTCAGTTGATGCAGTGACCAATCAAAGTTAGCTACAATTGACAACAATACTTGGATTGTATTGAATTTAGCTACCGGGTGAAAAGTCTCTTGGGTATCAATTCCATAAGTCTGAATATACCCTTTTGCAACCAGTGTTGCCTTGTACTTGTTCATACTTCCATCAGAATTGAACTTCGTGGTGAATATCCACTTGCATCTTGTTGGTTTCTTTCCTGCAAGAAGAGATGTTATTTCCCATGTTTTATTTTTCTCAAGTGTCCTTAACTCTTCTTCTACAACTTGCTTCCAATTTGGATCAGCCATACTTGTTGGAAAGTATTTGAGATTTGAATCTGTGCATTATTTACAACAAAGCTCTCTATCTTTGTAGACAAATTACCATATGGAAAAAACCGTTGAATTGGATGCTGAGTCTAAGATCTTACCCCTTTTATAAGGGCAGTAAGCCAACCCATCTCTTGAAGATCTAATCCCAAGTCAGAGTCATGGCCGTTCCTTCGAGTAGAAGAGACATTTCTATCATTATCTTCTTCCTCAGATTGTTGCCTATACTCTCCTTTTGATCCACCTTCTATATCCATCCCATAAATGATTTCAACCTGTGTTTCTAGTTCATTAAGTTGAGGTGAGACAAGTTTTGGTTGGTGTGATGATGGTAAGATCCGAAGATTGATGGCAAGGTATCTCTTTGGAAGAATGGGTGATTTAGTATAAAAGGCATTCTTCTCATAGAATACGGTATCTTTAAAGACAAACATTTTCTTTGAGGAAGGACAATAACACCTATACACTTTTTGGGCGGATGAGTATTCAAGAAATATACACTTTCAGGCTTGAGCATCAAATTTGCTTCCATCATGTGTATGGACAAAAACAACACATCCAAACACTTTTTGAGGTAATATAAGAGGACAATTTGGAAAGGTTTTCGGATAGGAGTGGCATAATTGAGGACTTTGGAGGGCATTCGGTTGATGATATAGGTAGTAGTTAGGACTGCATCACCCCAGAAGATTGTAGGCACATTTCATTCCATTAATAAAGTTCTAGTTACCTCCAATAAGTGGTGGTTTTTGCGCTTCGCAACCCCATTTTGCTGAGGTATGTAAGGACATGAGGTTTGGTGATGAATTCCTTGTTGATCAAGAAACTCCTTAAAGGAGCTACTCAAGTATTCCCTAGCATTATCGCTCCGTAGGACCTTAATGGAAGTTTGAAATTTATTTTTCACAAAGGTATAGAAACTTTGGAAAACCTTGGTTACCTCAAATTTTTCTTTCATCAAGTGATTCTGATGTGATCATCTATGAAAGTGACAAACCATTTGCCGTTTGTTAGGGTTTTTTTTTCCTTGCAGGACCCTGAGTCACTATGGATGAGTTGGAAAGGAGTAGAGGGTGTGTAGGGCTATTTTTGGTAGGAGGATTGTGTTTATTTAGCAAATTGACAAGTGTCACAATGAAAAGAAATGAAATTTTTACTGAATAAAATTGGAAACACATGTTTCTTATAATCAAAACTAGGATGGCTTGAACGGCGATAATGCCATAAAATAAATCTTTATTTTGAGAACTTGAGCTAACTAGTGCCTTCCATGCATTTCAAGTATTCTTTATTTTACAACTATGATCTTTCCAGGTAGAAAAGTCTATCGTACTCTCTAGAAGTGCCAATCATCTTTCTCGAGTTTAAATCCTTAAAAAGACACAAATCATCATCAAAGATCACTCAACATATTCGCCCTTTAGTTAATTAGCTCACAAATATTAGATTACAAGTGTAGGCACAAATAGAACATTGTTGACTCTAAGATAATTAGATAGTATGACTGTGCCAATTCCTTCAACTATGGTGAACATGCCATTAGCAAGTTTGACTTTAAGGTTTTAAGACACAATTTAAGAGTTTTAAACAACGTTTGATTACCAGTCATGCGAGTGTAGCTCATGAGTCAACAATCATGTATCTTCACTAGTCCGTACAACATTGAGGACTATAATATAATTACCTGATTGTACTAGATTGACACTAAACATAAGTTTGACTTATTCTGTTTGTCAAATATCTTGCGAAGCACCTACAATTGCTCCTAGCTTAGGGAATCAACATCCTTAACTTTACGCTTAGTTGTAGTGAAAGGGCTTTGTTGAAAGTGTTGTTTTCCAGTTGATGGCTTGCCATGCAGTTTCCAACATTCTTCTCTGGTTTCGCCCTTCTTGTTGCAATAATTGCACCATTTACGATTTCTCCATTCATTTGGTGGTCGTTTCATTGCAAGAGCTAAACCCTCAATGTGACTTGGGCTGCTTCGATTTAAGAGTTTTTTGCTTTCTTCAAATTGCACATGGTTGATGACATCAAACAAATGTGTTAAGGGTTTTAACCCCATAATTCTGCCCCTTATCTCCTCAAGAGAATTGTTAAGTCCAAGGAGAAAACCGTGAATTCTTCCTTCTTCCACTCTCTTCCTATACAATTGAGCATTCACGATGGTCTTCCATGGGTGCACCTTAAACAAGTCTTGTTGTTGTTAGAGTTTCAACAAAGCATTGTAATAATCAGCCATCAACATATTACCTTGTCTTAAATCTAGGAGTTGCCGCTTCAAATGGATTCAAATGGATTGAAGAGCGGTAGGTTCTTCTAGCAACAAGAGAAAAGTAGTTTCTTCTAGCAACATCCAATCAATATTTCGTTTACTTATGTTTTCCCATATGAATCTCTTGTCTCCGGCTATTGGTGATCCCATTTTGCTAGAACATAGTATTTTACTAATATCCGAAATTATCATGAAAGAAGAGATAATAACTATAACCAAGTCATAACTTCTAATTATTATGATGCAATTGGAGAATCCATGGTTATTGTCAAAACTTTGGTCATCGGGGGCTGGTTGAGAAGTTGCTTCATTAATATATTTCTCATTTTTCTTGCACGAATGTATCTCAACATGGTCTATGATAACTGGAGATAGTTTCTTCCATTAAACTTATGGTTAATAACCACAATTTGACTTTATGAGAATTTTGGTGCCATCTCTATAGCATTATTGTAGTAATGGTAGAAGATGAAGAAGAAGAGCTCTGAGTTTAAGAACTTGTACCAAACATAAGGGCTGTTGGAATTGCTTATGATCTCTTTAAATTTCTAGGAACATAACCAAAGAAAGGAGGGAAATCAAATGGATCCATCTTTTGGTTGAAAAAGGTGGCGGCACATGACTTCACACCCTAGGAAAGGAGAGGCGCGTGAGTTTCATGTGAGTCCCATAACGTTGCTGGATGTCAAGAATGCGCCGATTGGCGGCCTCCAGACCCTCTTGGGGTGGCGGTGTACTCCCACTCACCTTTCTCTAAGAACCCTAGAACCGTTCTGACCTCTCTCTCTTGCTCACTGTGTTTCGCACCCTCACTATTTCTCTCTCTTTCTTTTAAGTTCAGACCGACCCAATGCTCTGATGCCATGAGAAAATTCAAAGAACTCTTTGTTTTGTTGTTTATTATTTAGTAGAATGCATTACAATATATAGGCTTAAGAGTGAGCCATTAGAGGAGAGAATCATGCAATTACATTAAGTGATAATTACCTTAATTAGATCACTACAAATTAAGAGTTATAAAAAGTCAATCACTAAGAGAGATTTATGGGATATTGATTATGATTTCCAACAAATTTTGATTTTGTCGAGAGCATCAATCTCTAATTTAAAATTGTAAAGACGCAGACTCTCCTAGCTATATTACATAGAGCCAAAAGAGAGAGTCAACTACTCCCCCTCCTCTTGTTATAAGCTTGTAAATGACTATGTCTCAAAATATAAGCTTCATTTTACAAACATATTGATTGAAGTTGTAAAAGGCCTCATCCCCATAAGTAGGAGAAAACAAGTTCAAATTCCGGGAAAGTGGTTATTGGGAGAGATGATAAGCTTTTGTTTTCTAACCCTCGAGGGGACAAACCTTGATCTAATAAAAAAACAAGCTTCAGGACATAGTTAGAAACATAATACATATTTATTGTTTTTTTTAACTAATTTTAATTGTTTTCTTTATTAATGCAAATAAGTCATTTAAAGATTATAATAAGGGACGGAGGAGTACTATTTATGATTAGTCTGTAGCTTTATATTGATATATCTTTGGCAGCTTTGATCAAGTTTTCATTACCTTATTCCTTTCTTTAAAAGTTCCTGTCGCGTTACTATTCTAAATAAATAAAATTCCAATTTTTCCATGTGGTCATAAATTATTAGCTTAGTGTGAGTTAATGACAGCCAAGAAAATATATAATGTACGAGTAAATAATTTAGAAATTTTCAAAAAAAAAAAAAAAAAAAAAAAAAGAGGAAGAAAAAAAGTAAATTAAATTATTTAAAAAGAATAAAAGAACGATATAATCTATTTTAAAATAAAGAGAGCGTATTATAACTTGAGTATAGTTAAAACAAAACACAAATGTACATAAGCCTAAAACGTTGGTTATTTTATATTGTCTACGAAAAGATTTACCACAATCTTATCCATAGAATAGCTTTACTAGTGTTATTCTCATCCATTTAATTTTATTATTTTTAGAATGTAAGACCTCTAATAATTGTACTCTATAATATATCTCAGTGAAAGTAATTAATGAGAAAGATGAGTACATGCATTTATGGTGACTTTAATTAAAAAGCGTGCAAGTGAATATAATGGACAGTGAAGATTACATAGATTTGGTTTATTTTCTCTGAAACTGCATTCATGTGTCACGTTCTTATAGTTTGTTTAATTAAAGGGTCATAAATTAAAGGTGGGAGTACAATGATTGAAAATATTGAATGGTGATTATAATTGATATAATTAATAGGTACAGTACAGGGCAGCGTGTGAAATTAATTGTAATCGTAATGATGATGTAATGTACCTGTCATAATCAATTCATCTTAATTGTTTTTTCAGCCAGCAATCAATTTATCTTAATTAAACCTAAAATAATAGAACAAGTAAATAATTCAATTTAAGTATTTAATCAAATATACATGACTTTAACGTTTAAATTTAATGTATTTAACATTTTAAAAACAAATGTGTATGTAATGTAACTATTGAGCTGTGCAAATCTGACTACAGTGAATAGCTCTTTGTCCTTTTCATTGTGATAGACACCGAAATTGGTTCCCTCATTTATGTCTGGATTTGCAAGTATATTTTAGAAGAAATTATGTCACGTTGACTTGCAAAAACATTTATACTTGTAATGGTTATTGTTGAAAATTAATTTTCTATATTTGAATCGGAAAATTTAGTAGTAAGAATTTCAAAATTGAATTATCTATTTTTTCCCCTTATCTTACTGTGAACAAACACTCAATATTGTGTTGCTTCTAATTAATGGTTAAATAGGTGATTTTTCTTAAAATAGAAACCAACACAATTAATTCCTTAGAAAGTTTGTGTGTCATTGTTCGAGGAAAATAGGTTTCTCTCTATGCGGTGCAGAGTTGTTTTCAATGGGTATGGTGGGTATGAGGTGGTAGAGGGTGACGATATACATTCTATTTTTATTGACATCAAACACTGCACATGTAGGGCATGGAATTTGACTGGTATACCATGCCCGCATACTTTATGTGCACTTTACCATGCCAATATGGATCCGGCCTCACTAATATCTAGGTACTTCCGTAAAGACACTTACTTGGCTAGTTATAGAACGAAATTTCCACTTGTGAGGGGTAAGAAATTCTGGTGTATTGAAAAGTTCCAGCCATTGGAATTTGGAACCACCTCCAATTTACAAATTCCCAGGAAGACCTCGGGTGAGGAGGAGTCGAACTGAAGAGAATGAAAGGAGAAACAAGAGTTGCAAGGGGCAACATTCTTCTCAAGATGGTGGTGGAGAGATGTCTGATATGCCTCCTGCAGTACCACAAAAACTGAGTGAGAGAGGGTCCAGTTTGAGATGAACAATTTGTAATAAGGAGGGTCACAACAAGGTCACTTGTCCAGATGTCTGTATTGTAAAATTTATTTGCTACTTGTTTGCTTCATTATGGTTTTGGTTACAAAGAATTCATCCTTATTATTGTCATCTGTTTTTTCAAAAAGAAAAGTCAACCAGCACAACTGTTAGGAAAAAAAGACCAAGACAAAGTGAGAACCAAGCTTTCCACACAAGAATATCAGATCAATACAAGACCTCGTGGAGGCAGAGCATTTTATAAGCGAAGAACTGAAAGTAGGATGGGAGTGAGGATCAATGAAGACAGTGGAAGGACTGTTTATAATGTATGTTTTAACTCAGTCCATTTTAGTGTTTTACTGTTTCGACTTGCTGTGGTTTTTTTGTTTCTTTAGCCTTGCTTAAACTCTCAAGTCATAATTAGTGAGGGGATGACTGAGGATTGCACGGAACACGATGCAGATGTTGAGACTCGCTTCCCCATTCCTAATGAGCTTGAAATGAGAAGGAACACCATCTCTCAAACTGCAAACGAAGAGGGTTCGCGAAGAATCCAAATATCATGGAACAACACCTCCAAGTCCTTCTCAGCTGCCAATCTCTCTTCCAAGTCTTATGTGGAAAGGACAGCCAACCATCACAACATCAATGCTTCTAGCAAACAAGGCCCCCAACCTTATTGCTTTTACCAGCTGAAGTAAGGCCAAAACAAGGAGAGGAAGATGATGAATTTATGGTGTTAACTTGAGGAAAAGGACAATTTATGTGACATGTTTTGTAAACTTTTATTTTAGGACCAATGACAGGTTATGTGCCATGTTTTGCACAATTTGGAGACTTTCAGGCCATATTTTGTAAACTTGTATCATTTGATACTTGGTTAATGGCAAGCTTGTTCGAATTGTTCCAGGTTAAGTGCCATGTATTTATTTTGATGTCCCAAGTTTCTGCCCAAATTGCGTCGCTGTCAAGCTTCTTTTAATACCTACACTGGTCATAAAGTTCTTGAACATTTATCTTGGAGTTAAGGTACAGATTGACCAACCAAGTGTTATGTTAGGAGCACCAGGTACAAAAATATTTTGAAAATATCAAAAATACCAATGAACAATTGAAAGTTCTGATGAAAATAGTACAATCCCCATTTTGGTTTATTCGCTGAAGTTTTAATTTCTTCATTGGTATTTTTGCTCCCTTTTAATTGTTCATCGGTATTTTTAATGTTCCTAACGTAATACTTGGTTGGCTAATCTACACTTTAGCCCTGTACTTACAAACGTAAACAATTTCCCCATAGAACGTATGAGTGTTAAGCATTATAATATGCCAACTCTAGATATATACTTATACTTCCATCAAACTTATCCTTCAACAATCATCCACGAAACACAATTCCCCCATAAAATTACATACTATCACATGTCATTCAAGTCATGCATTCCTCAACAAGTCATACAATCCCAAAATAAATACATACTAATCAAGTCATACATTGAACTCTTACTTTCAGCATCATTCTCATATCAATAAAGACTAACTACATTTAATTTGCTCTGAACTAACTGCTTATATGGTTAACAAAGATGAAGACCCAAGTGGCCAACAATGCACCCATCGCAACCTTCAACCTCTTTTCATTCTTCTTCATCTCAGTAGCAATGGCACCACTCTCAGTTTCCACTTCTATGTCATCATCTTCCCCTCTCCTCTGTCTCACTTTTTCCTCTTACAGCCTGTCAATGTGACCAAGTAACTCATTTGTAACCTCCATCGGCCTCTCTCCGATTTCATCATCATGCCACACAAAATACCTACAGCCCCCTCCATGTAAATTCAAAGCAAAATCACATAAACAACCACAAAAACACAATTTATCTTATGGAAAAGAAGAAAAAACTGTACCTGGCGATGATTACGGTAGCCAAAGAACCTCCTCCCTGGGTTAAGCTGTGTCCACGATGTCTGAAGCGGAGCCATCGCACCGCAATTGCAAATCCGAGCAGGACCATCAATTTCGTTCTCTCGACTACGCCCTCTAAGAAACGCAACCCTCCGCCTTCCCCCGCTCGCCGTTGATACTATCGGCTCACCCATGTTCTCTCTTCTCGACCCAACCCTCGACAAGGTTTAATCTGGAGTGTTGCTCCATTTTAATCCTACCAGGAGCCTTTCAACTTGTGAGGGACTTAAAGTGAAATTGATGACCTGTAATAGTCGACCAACATGGCTAATTTTACCTGCCAAAAAATTCCACCGTGGTTGATATCCGTTCTCATTCCAGCTGACTGTGCCCGTTTGGAAACCTTACAAAATCTAGGTTTTGTGCAAGTTAAGGTAAGTACGCGAGAGAAATTTTGTCTCGGCTTACTCAAAACCTAGATTTTCTAGGTTTCCAAACGGTACCATCTTAATTGCCCCTTTTTTATAATTCCGAGGAAAATAGGTCCTCTCTAAAACTTCCAGACACCCCGTACTTAATTGCCAAAACTTTCGGGGCATTTTTGGCTCTAATCCCTATATTTAAAGTTTTGAAATTTTATTTCTTTTTTAATGTTAAATTTAATTTTTGATCAACAAAGGATAATTAAAAAATAACCTTTATTTTATATTTTATATCTATTAAAGTTAATAACATAGAAATAAAACATTAATTTATTTATTTATAAAATTAAATATACAAATTAGTATTTTTCTGGATGCATATTATCATATTATGCTCTTAATTTTTTTCCCCAGAGTCAAGTATAGTAATGACAGGGAAAAAAGTTATTTTTGTTTTCTTTAATTAGTTATGCATGTGTTTTCGTCCCAAAAAACAATTAGTTATGCATGGATTTTAATTGAAGACCATACTTATCATGTTCGCTATATTCATTATGTCACATTATTCAATCATACATAACCATAACCATGTGTTGTATTTTTTCATGTGGGTTTATATTTTTGATTTGATAAAAATTTTCCCCTTTCGAGGATTAGAGTATCAAGAATGTTCTTGGATGGATAGTTTAAAGGAGATTAATAATATAGCACAGTGGACCGTATGTAAATACTAGGTTAATTTGTTTGACCTGAATTAATAATTAGTTCCGGGAAATTAATGGGACGTACCGAGGCGTAGCGCACGGCCTTGGACTTACGTGGTTAGCCCCCGTTCGTGGGTAAGTCGTTTGGTCTTCTTTCCGTAGCGCCATCATTGCCGCTTTACACCTAGCTTGCCCTTATTGGAAAGAGTCTCGGTAGTCGCGCCCTCCAAGTGCCGATTTGCGTGCACATTTAATGCTCCTACGTCATTCGTGCATTTCCCATAGTGTCCGGGTCCAAAGACCGAACTGCCCTCGGCGAGCGTTCCCTATCCTTTTCCTTATATGAAGTATTTGTTTCGTGTTTGCCTATTTCATTCTTTCCCGCTACGACTTTGCTGTGAACTTGCTCTAAGTTTCCTCTGCCAAAACTCCACTGTTCTCCATTCTATCGTTCGAGTCTCCTCCTTCTTACTCACACAGGTATTTTCCGTCCTTCTCTTTACTCTTTTACGGCGTTTCGTACCGTTTATATATCCTTTGGTCTCTTATCTACATTTCCCACTCCTTTTTCTTCTCGGTTCTCTCGAGTATCTATTTGAGACCATTTTCTGGGTTTTGCCTGCTTTTGACACATACGCGTCTGTGCTTGCCTCTCTTTTAACATAAGGCCTTTAGTTCTTAGGTTCTAGTTCCTTTCTGATGGATAGAAATAGGCGTTTTCCTAAACCCAGATCAATGCTAACCCCGAGGAAGAGGAGTTTCTTCGTACTCGCTACCGTGAGCTTCTTATTGGGTTCTCGAACCGAGCTTCGGAAGCGGAGAGGTCACCCCTTTACTCCGAGGCGGGATTGGTCACTCGGGACGAGTCGGGCCCCAACCCGTACCGCAGAGCTCTCTTTCCTTCTCCCGTCCGAGCTTCCGAACACAACATTCCTATCTTATCGCACAAGCCGGGGTTGGCTCCTTTGCCGGCTCCATGTCTCCGGCCTTATTGGCCCAACCGCCCAACGTTTGTGAGGATCCACCCTCTGCGAGCTCGGACCCTTATCCCGATGATTATCTCGACTCCTGCTGGGACTGCTTGGCTGAGGGTTCATTCCACATTGCGCACGGCGAAGACTCCAGAGCTTCCTCAGTTCTTGGTTCTTGCCGGCATCGGTAACCTTCGGGCCTCTCTTCTGGCGTACCCTTTCGTCCGAGTCCGCCGTCTATTTTGCCTTCTAACATTCTTTTATCAGGTATTTCCAACTCTCCTAATTTCATTTTATGTTGCATATAGGTTAATGGCTCCAAAATCTCTGCCCTCCAAGAAAAGGACTGAGGCTGAGGAATCGGACTCTTCTAGTCTACCCAAGGCTCTGTGTCGTAGGTATCCCTGGGTGTCCCATGAGGTCTTGAAGATCCGGTCCTTGATGTCGGATACGGATATTGCCCGTTTGGATCTACCCGCCATGGAGGGTGCGTCTTACGCCGCGGGAGGCCGATGAGCCTATTTGTGCGGAACGGAAATAGGCGTCCCAATTTCTTTTACTTTTTACCGGGATTACCTTACTCGGGTCGGTGTTTGCTTTCCTTTCACCCATTTCCGGATCGGCCGGCCTGCACACGAGACTTGCCCGTCCCAACTTCATCCGAACGGGTGGGCTTATCTTGTTGCGTTTGAGCAACCGTGTCGCTCTCCTACCCGGTTCGGTTCCCTCGCTCGACCAACCTTTTCTTCTATTACTTGCCCCTTTACCCCCGGCTCTCCTAAAGAAAGTGACAAGCTAAAGGGGTTGGTATCTCTCGCGTTAATCCCCGGAAGCTCATGAAGCCCTTCTCCGATTCGTTTAAACGGTTCAAGAGTGCGTTCTTCAAGGTTGTCGCCGTGCCTGGTAAGCCGACCTTGTTTTTAAAGGGGGTTGAGGCTGCCGACATGGAGTGGCGTTTCCCTCTATATTGGATGGAGAGTCACCATAAAGCTACTCCCTCCTCCTTCCAAATTTCCAAAGATGAGCTCCTACCAGAGATGGCCCCTCATGTCCCTAGGTTGGACGCCTACGTGGAGAAGTATGGCGTCCAGAGTGCCACCTTTTTCATTTCCGGGGAGGGATCTAGGCCAATCCCCTTTATTTGTAGGAGTCCCTCCTTTGCCGTGCTATTTGTTTTTTGGTCATATTTGTAGATTGTTGGAGTAATTTGTGTTTATTCTTGACTTCCCTTTACCTGTTTGTTTCAGCTCAAGACATGAAGGCCCTACCAGGTTACTTGAAGAAAGTGAATCCGGCCGCGACATCACTGAGTGGTCGGGCTCGAAAACGGGCCGTCCCTGCCAAAAATACTGCGCCCGAGGCTAACGCCTCTGTAGTGACAAAGAAGACTAAGGTCTTGGGTGGCGGAGAGTCGGCTCCATCCATCCCCCTCCGGCCATCTCGGAAGTTGTTTTACGGTACTTGAAGGGGAAGCGGTCGTTGTCTCCAACGGTGAAACTGTATCTACGGTTGTCGCGACTACTCCTTCGGCATCGGTTCTCCCGGCACCTTTGCCCACTCCGCCTCCTCCGCCTCCTTCAACCGGGCCCTCTCGTCCTTCCTCCGTGCTTCCTCGTAGCTTCATATGGGACAAGGGGGTGACCAATGAACTGGATGTCGCGTTCCTACCCCCCGAGAATTTATGGAGAGCCGGGCCTTGTCCCCGCCTAGCGCTGAGGAGGTGTATGCAGCGCAACGATATTTATGCAAATCTGTTGGGTTCTTTGCAAGCTTATGTTCTTGTGAGGGAGAAGTATGCTCGGCGGATGAGAGAATAAAACGCCCGAGAGCGTCTCAGGAAGAGGTGGCGGCCCAGCGAAAAACTCTAGAGGAGGTCGTGTCCATGAAAAAGGCCTTGGCCGCGTCTGAGGCCAAGCTGCACATTTTGGAGGAGGAGCTGGATGCCGCCCGGATCGAGCGAGATGCTTCTAAGGCCACGGTCGTGAAGATGGAGGAAGATCTTCTATAGGCGCGGGAAGGGGCGGAGAAGTCAGCCTCCGAGTGTGCCCGGGCCCAGAAAGCGCTGGGCGAGAGTATTGAAGTGGTGAAAGCCCTTCAGAAGCAACGTGATCTGTTGTTCTAAGGTTACACGAGGAGGCCCTCGCCGTAGCAGACGGGCGCGCTTGGAGTCCGATGAGCTCTTAAAGCGGCATCGCCACCGATTGCTTTGACAATGCCCGGAGCAAATCCAGTTCTTGAATCCGACGACGAAGCTTAACTTGGACGGCTATGATTTTCGTGCCTTTGTTGAGGACGGAGTCTTAGTTCCGTATCAATCTCCTTCCGCCAATGCGTCCGATCCGAAGAAGAGGGAGGAGAGTCGAACGCGGAGAGCGAGGCGACCAAGGGCTTTCATGAGGCCGGCCCGTTTAGTTAAGTTTGACTTCGGTCCTTGGTGGGCGTCTGTGCCCCTTTATTTTGAAGATTTCCGGCCTTTGTGCCGTTCTGTAACTATTTGTTATGACTATGGATGAATTATTTATTCGCCCTTCTGCCATTTTTTTTTAAATTCCATATTTGAAATTTATTGACTGTAGTAGATATGAGTCGTTTACTCGACCAACACTAATGTGTGGGAGGATGGGGTAGGGTTGTATGTTTTAACCTCTTGGGGTGTTAACTTAATTGCACTACCTCGTTCCGGCTTGACTAGTCGGAAAAGTTGATAGGAACCGAATTAAGGGCGAGGCAGTCACATGTCGACCGAGGTGTCTATTACCTCAAACCGACATTTTGACTTGATCGGGGTCGGAATGATGACGCTTTCTTAAATCGGAGCGAGCGTTGACGCGTCAATTTCGTGAAGGCCACTTATGGCATTTTCGCCGAGCTCTTAGCAATGCACGTCGAGTACAACGGCTAGGTGTCATACATCTAGATGTTTTTATGTTAATGACCGGGTGTAAGTACCTCGGTGTCGGGTTTTGGACCGGGGCTTAATGGCCTCGGTTTCATGCTTAAGCAAGTAATTGTGCACATTGACGCATTTCCTTGAAGGATTCCTTCATTAAATAAAGCAGCTCTAAAGAGCGTACAAATGGTCATGAATTATTCAGATGCAAAATAAAGAACAATTGGAAAACAATTGGAAGAAACATATGGGAAAGTGAGAAATAACCGAACAGTAGCCTTGGTGTCTACGGGGCCGAGCCTTGACCTAGCTGTAATAGATCTTTAGCTTATCGGCGTTCCATGTCCTTTTAACGCTTCCTTGCCGGGGTTTCGAGAACATATGCCCCAAAGATCGAGTTTTTCTTTAACACGATATGGACCTTCCTAATTTGCCCGACCTTTGCGTCTCGGGAATTCTTGTTTCCTATGTCGGCCCGCCGAAGTACCAAGTTACCTCGGTTGAAGGATCGTGGTCGAACCTTTCGATTATATTTTGCCGCGAGTAGCTGCTTGGCGGCAAGTTCCGGCAATGGGGCATTACTCGGATCTCATCAATTAGGTCCAGTCTGTCTTTAGGGTGTCATCATTTGACGAGGTCCTTCGTGTCCGCTTTGATCTTCCTCCATGATGGTCATCTCGATTTCCACCAGGATCATTGCTTCACATCCATAGGTCGGAATGGGGTTTCGAGTGGAGGACCGTACACTCGTCCCGTAGCCCCATGGGGGACTTTGTGGAGCTGTTCGGTCCCCGAGTCGGCCTTTAACATGCGTTTCTTTAATCCGTCAAGAATGATCTTATTAGCCGATTTCGGCCGGCCGTTAGATTGCGGATGTTCGACGGAGGAGAAGTGTTCTTGCCGGATGTCCAAGTTGGACATTAAGGCCTAGAATTTATGGTCCGTGAACTCGGGTTCCATTATCGATGACGACTTCAGCGGTATCCGAATCGAGCAAAGATGTTATGACGAACGAATCTCATAATTCGAGATGAGGTGATCGTCGTCAATGCCTCCGTTTCAATCCATTTGGTGAAGTAGTCTACGGTGACAATGAGCCATTTGTCAGTCCGGCTTGAACGGTCCAAGGATGTCCATTCCCCATTTATAGAAGGGGCCGGGGCCGGCATCCCTTTTAACTCCGTCGGTGGTGGCCATAAGATCCGGCGTGGAGCGGCAAGCTGTCGCACCGCTTGGTGGCTTCCATGGCGTCATGCTTCATGGTGGGCTAATAGTAGCCGGTGCGTAATGCCTTCCTTGCCAAAGCCTTGCCCCCCATGTGTTGGTCGTTGCATCCCTCATGTATCTCGGTCAAAACGTACCTTGCTTCGGACTCACCGAGGCATCGCATCATCGGGCAGTGCACTCCTTTCCTGTAGAGCTGATCATCGACCATAGTGTAGATGGCGGCTTCTCTAATCAGCTTCTTTGCTTCCGTGGAATCTGTTGGGATGATCCCCCTTTCCAGGTAATCTTCGATTGGCTTTCTCCAGTCCGTGGCGGACGAGATAGTCATGACGCATGTGGGCTCGGCCAAATTCTGTTGGATCACAATTCTATGACTCCCTGGACCTTTGGTACTTGCGAGTTTGGAGAGAATGTCGGCCCGAGCATTATCTTCTCTCGGGATATGAGAGACAATCACCTCTTCGAACTTCGTCATTACCTCTTTTGCTGTTTAAGTACTTAGCCAACGGGGGCCTTTTGCTTGATAGCGCCATCAACGTGCGGCGACGAGTTGTGAGTCGGTGAACACCTTAACTCGCCTCGCTCCCCTCTCTTTGCTTGAGACAATCCGGCTAAGAGGGCCTCGTACTCGGCAGTTATTGGAGGTCGGGAATTCCAATTTGGAGGGAATGCTCGTGCGACTCCCTCGGGGCTTTCAACAATGACTCCTGCTCCACTACCTTTTGGATTGGAAGATCCGTCAACAAATGCCTTCTAGAATTCCTCGCTAGCCATTACGGAGTCAATTCCCCGATGAAATCGGCCAATGCTTGTGATTTGATCACTGCTTAGGGCTTCAAAAGTGATGTCGAACTCGAGGCAGTTCAATTGCCCGGCTTGTCATTCGCTTCTTGCCGATCGGGTTTGTGCAAAATGCGGATTGGTGTCAACTGGTCCGGACTACTATCCGATGTCCCGGAAGTATGGCCGTAGCCAGTCTTGCCGTTGTTAGTAATGCGAACGCCATTTTTTCCGTATACGGTATCGGCTCGGCGTTTTGTAGTGCTTTGCTCACAAAGTAGATGGGTGTCCTGTCCGGCCTCGGTTTCTCTTACCAAGGCGGCGCTTACCGCTCATCTCCCATAGAGAGGTACAAGAACAAGGTCTCCCCTTGCTCCGCTTCTTTAATCTTTGGAGGGGTTGCCAAACATCTCTTAATTTCTTCAAAGGTTGTTTCACAATCTGAATTCCATCCTCCATGAGTCTCTTTCTTCAATAATTTAAAAAAGGTAACGCCTTCTCGGCGGATCTCGGTAAGAATCTTGTCGGGGCATTGAGCGACTTTGTTAATTCTTTGAACTTCCTTCTTAGAATTTGGGACTTGCATGTCTAGACGACCTTGCATTTGTCCGGGTTGGCCTCAATCCTCGATTCGTCAAAGATAAAACCTAGGAATTTCCCAATGAGGCACTCCAAGGCACATTTGGCGAGTTCAACTGATTCGGTAGCATCTTAATTTTTCAAACGTCGCTCAGGTCCGGATATGCTCCTCTGGTTGTTTTGACTTCACGATCATGTCGTCTATATAGACCTCCACATTTCGTCAATTTGGTCCTCAAAGACGCGGTTCATCATTCGGAGTACGTAGCTCGGCGTTCTTCAATCCAAAAGGCATGACGTTGTAGCAATAGTTAGCCTTATCGGTCATGAAGGCGGTCTTCTCTTGGTCCACTGGGTGCATGGCAATCGATTGTAGCGGAGTAAGCGTCCATAAAGGAAAGCAAGCGGTACCCGCCGAGTTATCAACCAGGTTGATCAATGCGGGCATAAGATAGGAGTCTTTTGGACATGCTTTATTCAGATTGGTGTAGTCGGTGCACACCACCCTCCATTTGCCGGTCGGTTTAAGACCATGACCACATTCGAGAGCCAAGTTGTGTATTGTACCTCTCCGATGAATCCGGCGGCAAGGAGCTCTTCAATGTGACTCTCAAGGGCTTTACGCACGTCGTCGAGATATTCCTCCTCTTCTCGGGCTCGGCTTCGACCCCAAAGCCATATGGCGAGTTTGTGGCCGACAAAAATGTAGGTCGATCCGGGTATTTCGGGCGGCGTCCGGGCGAAGACGTCCTGGTTTTGTCTTAAGAACTTGATCGGTCGCTTTTATATCGCGTCCATGTCTCCCGCCGACTTTAGTTGTCTTGGAGGGATCCGTCCAGGATTAATTCCTCCAGCTCCCCTTCCGCTACGGGCGTGGGTTTTGGTTCACGGAGGTCCAGGTTCTACCATATTAACCGATCACGGGGCCGCCTTCATTTTCGACATCGATCATAACTTCGTTGGTTCGGAGCGAGCGGGATGACGGTCCTTCCTCCTCGACTCGGAGAGTCTCGAAGTAACATTGCCGTGATACTTCCGGGGTCTCGGACACTTCAACCACCCGATTCTTATCATTGATCATTTTCAATTTCTGGTGCTTAGTGGACGCCATCATGTCCTAATTGTGTATAGTGGGTCGGCCCAATATAATATTGTAGGGAGAGCGGAAGTCGGCCACTACGAACCTTACACATTCTGACTTGAAAGCTTCCTTGGTTCCCAACGTTAATCTGAGGTCAATATATCCTTTTGGGAAGGAAAGCTCTCCATTAAACCCGATTAGGGTGGATTTTGCAACTTTAGGTCTTCAACATCGAGGTGCATCCTCGGTATGCGTCCGGCTTATGATGTCGGTCCGAACTCCCCGCATCCACGAAGATCCGTTTGACCGCAATTCACAACGATCCGGTGATGACCAATCCATCTTGGTGGTCGGGAATAACCTCCTTGAGCTCCTTGTAAAGTGACGACTAATGGGGGTGGTTTTGGTTTCGATGAGCTGCCTTTAAACTTTGGTACATCTTTTATCGCGCACCTCCCGCAGTATTTCTTGCAATCGCTTATAGTATCTCTACCTCCTCGAAACCGCCCCGTTTGATCCGTTCTTGTTTGGAGATCGGTCTGAAACCATCGGCAAGACGGTTTCCGTTCTTCTTAGGTTCTCGGCGTCGTAGGCGGACTCCTACTTCGGCGGCTACTATTACGCCCGCTTGTTTTGCCTTGAGTTTTGATGACGTATTGGCGCGTTTTCCCTTCTCTCACAAACTTTTCAATAGCATCGCTGAGTTCATAACATTCGTCGGTGGTATGACCGGAGCAGTTGTGGAAAGTGCAAAATTTTCCTCGATCTGTAGTGGATCGGTTTACGAGAGGCCTCGTCTTGGCCACCCTTTTCATCTCGGTGCAGGCTACCTCCTTTGTTAACGCGGAACATTCAAGGGTGTAGTTGCCGTATTTCGCCTTATTGTCTTGTCTCTCTTGTCGGAATTCGGCTCTTCTCTGCGTCTGCGGTATTCGGCTTGTGCTTGTCAGTCAGATCCCTTCTTTCGGGTGATGAATTCCTCGCCTTCTCAGGTTCATCTGCATTGGCAATTTCCATTTGCTTGACATCTAGGTACTTCTTTGCTTCGGTATAGAATTCAGTCAATGCATATACCGATTCTTGCGAGATGTCTAGCCGAGTGCGTGTCGTTGGGTCCCAGGCCGTTGACGAGGCAATGTACATGGACCTCTTCGGATAACGGCCTTTTGCATTGCCGTGTCTGCGAACCGATCCAGGTATACGCAGCGTCTCGCCTTTCTTTTGTTTTATCTTACTCAACGTGAATTGAGATTTTGGTTGTTTCTTCTTTGGTGGCAAAGTGCAATTCAAACTTACGCCCGAGGTCTTCAAAGTTCCGAATGGAATTATTGGGTAATGAACTCAACCATTTGTGGGCAGGTCATTAGTGTGGCCGAGAAGAGCCTTAAGATGACCGAGACCTTCTATTGACCTGAGCCACATCAACTTTTCAAATATCTCCAGGTGGTGACGTGGATCCTGGGTCCCATCGTACTTGGAAAGATCGGCTAGGTCAAAATTCCTCGGATAGGGGGCCGTGGCCGTTGCACGGGAGAATGGGGTCCCCCCTAAGCCAGCCAAGTACTTCATCTTATACTGCCGCGGGGACCCTCGAGTCGAGGCGTCGTGATTGCCTCTCGAAGCTCATCCGAGTCGATCACGGTCTCGGTTTTCATGGTCTTTATAACCGTCATGGCGGTCTTCTCGGCCTCGGTCTTCCGCATCCGGATCCGCAATTGTCTCTCGTGTTCCTTCGGGGGTGGTGGCGTTCTCGCTCCTTTCTTGCTTCCCCCTCATTCTGTCGCGGGGCCGATTCGCTACGGGCTGGTACGCGGACTACTGCTGTCCAGGTGTACAACCTCCTTTCCCTTACAAGGGCTTCTCTGAGTTCCGCGTTGAAACATGTTTACAAGCTTTTCTTCAATCATCAATTCCAGAGCATGAAAATCCTCTTGCCTTTGGAGGTGATCTAGTTTTTCCTTGTTTTCGAACCTCTGAAGCATAGACTCTTGTGTTCTCTTTAAAATGTAGACGTCGGTGTCTAGTACACGAGCGTCTGGGTAGGGCCGTTTGGGCTCGGACTCTTGGCGGCCCCTCTTGCAAAGGTATAATAAGGCCTGGTTAAGCTTGTAGCCTTTTTAAATGCTTACTTACAATGTAGGTTTAGGTACGAGCCTCATAAGGCCTCGGGTTAAGCTTGTAGCCTTTTTAAAGGCCTTTAAAAAGGTAAGTAGGCCTTTAAAATTGCTTCATATTGCAAAGCTTTGAAGGTCATAAGTAGGCTTCATGCATTTTGAGCCTTTCAAAATCTATATAAATATAAGAATGAAAAAATAAATATTTTGTTATTATATGATATAAATATAAATATAAAATATATATATATTGAATGTGTAAAGTTTTGGAAATTATAGTGGGCCCTACAAATGTTTTAAAAGTTTATACTGTAGCTTTAACAAAATAGGCCTGACCTATTTACACATATAGGCCTTTAAATAGGCCTTGACCTGGCCTTTTTATCAAACAAGCTAGGCCTGAATAGGCCCTAAACAGGTCAGGCTGTAGGTCGTCTGATAGGGGTCTGGCTTATTCCCATCCCTAGTTCTACTGTCATTTCTCCTCATTGCCACTGAAAACCTAGAACCTAGTGCCGTAGAGCTTCTTCATTAAACAAGAGCTTAGAGATCAAGTTTCAGAGGGCTTGGAGGCTATGAGAGGGTTTGAAGCTTCACCATCGTACAACCACCACTGTTGCTAGAGACAAAACCACCACCATTGGTCCATCTCTATTCTCACCAACTTGACAGACCTGACAACCGCCGCCTCCTCATCTTCCATTACAAATTCTGTGACTCCGGTCCCGTGAGTGTCTCTTCTGGCAAGAATCTTGATTCATGTGAGGCTTGAGCATTCCAGTGACTTTCTCTAGATTACAGATTACAGTGAGCTCCCTTTTATGGCTGGTTTGATTTCAAAGATTTTGTTGGATGCTTTAATGACTATGTGTAGCTAATTATATTGCTTATTGGTGATGATGATTTATGCTTGAGCTTGATGGACTAATAAGAGAGTTTTTCTGTCATTCTATTAGTCCAAAGTTATATATTTGAATTTCCTAATTTTAATATATGATTTTGGAACTATGATTGATGTTAATTATCTCTATTAGTTTGATATTTGTAGTTGAGATTAGATTATGCATAGTGAAAAAAATATTTATGTTTGAATTTTTGTGTGGTGACAATGAGATTATATTAATTAGGGTGTTTATTGCCTAGTTAATGTGGTTGATTTGTGTCTTTGAGGGATTATATTATTTTGATTTTAATTGCACATTAAGTGGTTTTAGACAATATCTCAAGAGGTAGTGGTTAACTATGTTTATAGGAGCTAATATTAATTGAGAATATTGGACTCAAGTGTTATCTTGAGGTTTTTATTAAGATTTGATGAATTTTAACTCCCATACTTTTTGAGCAAGGATAGTCATTTCTTCATTACCAAAAGCATTTATTATTCATATTTTCACTCTCAATTTAAACATTTCTTCTCTATTTTCTAAAAATACCAAAAAGTAGAAATAGCCTTATTTTCATGGATTTTAATTTAGAGAAAACTAATTTGAAAACCCTATTTCTAACCATGTTTTTAGTACTTGGTCCAATTTAGGGAATTCATAATTCCTTAATAAGAGAACAATCCCGAGTTATTTGCACTATATTACATTTTAATTCCTGGTAAATAGTGATTTGACGCCAAGACAACTAAGGTTATGTCAAATCAGTAGCCTTAATTTATATTGACAATTAATCCGAGTTTTGTGCGTAATAGGCTATTTAAATATATTGGGAGAAGATGAAAAGTTCCTATTTAAAAAATTTATTGCAGTGAGAAATACCTGAATTCGAGTATGTATACTTTCTCTGTATGAAATCATGTAGAGAGTGTGTGTGTATATATAGATATATATTTTATGTACAAAAACATATCAAGTTCTGCTACCCAGTAAAATTTCAAAACATAGTTTACACTGATTTTCCTAATGTATTTTCTCATAAAAACAATTAAGATAGCAAGCATGACTGATGACATTTTTGTTGATAAGTTTTAATATTATTTTACTTTCTACATCGGCTTATAACTTAACTGATAATCAGTGCAGAAAATTAAATTTATTACCATTGTCATACATATTGATAAATAAATATTAATATATATCGATTCTGCCAAGTTTTTCATTTCACTCTAAGATTCAAAGGAAAACAAACGCATTTGATAGCTATACGCAAAATTAGAAAATTTGTTGGCTCCCTTGTATTGATAGTGGTGAAGACCGAAGAGGATAATGGTTGATGTGGGTGTTGGAAACTGTAGATAATAAAGTAATAAAAGGATAAGAAATTAGTATAAATGGCCACAAAAAGCAGCACGAAGTGACACAACTGAGCCATTTTTGTCTTAATAATGTTCCACCTCTTATCTTTTTCCTCTTATATTATCTTATTATTATTATTATTATTAAGTCTTCCATATTGATGACCTCTTATTTCATTGGTTCTTATACTTCAAACAACATGGAAAAAGCCTAATTAAGGCAATCCCAATTAAATAAGTGCAAAACTATGCACTACACATCATTCCCATTTTGAATCCAAAAAAGGCCCCTACCTCGTCTTACCTTCTTTTTTATTCCTTCTAATTCCAAACTTCAATCATTACTACGTAGCCACACGAATAACGACAAAATTTCAAGTATGACCTTCACATATTTAGCTTTATTCTAATCATGTTTGGTAACTATGTTGGTTTAACGGTGTTTTAAGCAGTTTATCTGTGAATTTTGATTTAAGTAGCTTTCTCATCATCTGTTTTTCCGAACACTGGGGGGAACCCTAGAAAATAGGGAACTCAATATATTAATTTGATAAATGATTTTAAGACTTAAATTGGAAATGGATGATATACTGTAAGTTTGACTCAATTTCTAGGTGCTAAGTTAATTAATTAATTCGCTTATCACATAGAAATATGTTAAACTTAGGCCACTATGCAATGAAGTATTAATTCAGAAGACATTTGAAAATAAATTCTATTTTTAGTTGGGGCACACAAGTTTTGTTTTGTTATATGAAATGTTTAAAATACTATCTCAGGCCTTTCACATCTTGAATATCCTTTTGATATTAATTTATGAAAAGTGATTTCTATTACTCCATCCTATCATTATTATAAGACTCTTCTGTTTTATACTTAATACTACCCTCAGTGTTTAATATAAGACCAGTTGACTAATTTTGAGAGATTAAGGAATTTAACTAAGTTAATTTAAAGTATTTATATTTATTTTTTCAAATTAATTTTCCTAACTTATAAAAAAAATCTAATTATATACATAAATATTTTAGAGAAATAATGTATATGCCATAATTAAGTAATTTATTTAGATTCCTTAATTTTTCTAACTTACTCAGCTAGTTTTATATTAAGGACTGGAGATAGTATAAAATTTTACTTCCTTCGGTCTCATAGGTCTTTTTCAACATTTTCCACATTTTTTACTTGATTCAACATTTTTCACAGGAACCAAGGCAAATTAACTCTATTCCACAAATTACTATTTATAAGTCACATAAACACATAATTAAGTATATGAATGTACAATTTTATTCTTCATTTATTAGAATGTAGATGTTGGTCTCATGAAGTATAATGTATATTAAATAGGGGTAAAGTTAAAAAGCTGTTAAATTTTAAGGTAGAGTTAATGATATTTAAAGTTGGAAGTTTGATACAAAAAGATAAAACATATTGGAAGAAACTTATAAATAGGACTTATACAAGTTTCATTTTTTCTCATTCATTAAATACATATGCTCATATGGTTTTATTTATATGGTAGAGAGCAAATATCGTTTGGTTCTATTTATAAGTCACATCATTAACTTTTTCATATAATACACAACTTTACCCTTAATTTATTATTGCATAAACTTTGTACTTTTGGGATTGAGTATATATTAAATATGAATAAAATGGAAAGTTATTACGTTTAAAGATAGAGTTAATAAGGTTTAATGTTTTTCTTGATTATAGCGAAACATGTTGGAAGTTCCCTATAAATAAGACCTAAGTAGCACTACTCCCTTTGGTCCTTATTGTAAGCATTAACTAACAAGTTTTCTTGGTCCTTTTTATAAGGCAATTGTTTGTTTCCAAATAGCATTAAATATTTTTCCATAGTTGCCCATATTTAATAAGGTTACATAGTGGGAGAGAGTGATGATTAAAATGACATTAGAGTTTAGTGTAATTAGTAAGGGTAATATTGGAAAGTTATTTAGATTTTAGGACAAATTTAATGCTTTTAACTATGTTAATTGGTTTATAAGAGTTGTTAGTTGGTTCTTTATAATAAAATAAGAGGGAGTATTTGAAAAAAGCTTCATATATACTCTCCTACATCAACATTAAATAGGGGTACTCCTTCTAGTGCTTATTATAAGACATCAACTAAAATTGTTTTTAATTTTTTTTATAAGACACTTGCTTGTTTTCAAAGAGTATTAATTATTTTTTTCCGTGAATGCCCATATTTAATGGGGTAGTGAGAGAGAATAATAATTAATATGATATTAGAGTTTAGTGTAATTAGTAGGGATGATATTGGATATTACTTAAATTTTAGGATAAATTTTATGACTTCAACTATTTTTATTGTTGTGACTACATCCCTTCCCAACTTCTCAATCTCAACACCAACATCAACATTAAAAAAGGGGTGAAATTGTAAAAATCAATGTGATGCCTTGTAAAAAGGGATTTTTTTTTTTCAAGTGCCTTATAAATAGGAAGGGTCCAAAGTATTATTCTTTTTCTAAATATCCTTTATTTTGATATTATCTAACTAATTAAACAAACTATAAATAAGTAAATATCATGCTCCAAGCCTTTAACTAATTATAATGAACTTCACTGAGGGTATTTTTAAAATTTTAAAAATTTGAACTGAATTAATCTAGGTAGATATGTTTATAAAAGGGATTGTAGGGAAAATTTGTATTCCTTCCATTTGAAAATAGGGAAAATCCAATTAAAAGCCTTTTGAAATATGCAAATCTTGAATCAGGCTTTTAAATTGAACAAATTCTAAATGAGATCAGGTAGCTTAATTAAGGATTTTAAATTTGAGTGATTTTACCAATATGGCCCTGCTTATTATGCCTTCTATCTCAATCGCATCCTCCTCTTTCCCTCTCCTCCCCTTTCCTTCACGTTACAATCCGATCTCTGATTCAAAATTCACTAAGGAGTCAAATTCTTCATTAATCCTTCACCCTCCTCAGCTGTTGCCGTCGTGCTGGTTGATGCAGCCACCACACGCGGCTAAGGGCTTCAATCCCATTAAGCATCAATTATCATTGGAATCCACACGCCCCAAGAATCCTTCTTGCGAGCACGAAGACCAGACGCAGCCCCGTGGGCACTCGGCTGTTCTTCTTTCTCTTAGTTTCAAAAACCTCACCGCGATTCACAACACAAGATCCGTTGTCCCAGTTTTTCGCCGATGTTTGCTTTATGCCTTTGGCTGCTGTCAGATGTCCAAATACATATAGATTGTATTTGATTCTTCGGATTCATATCCTCCTTGAAAATTAGGTCAATGTTTAATATTGTTATATATTATAATAGAATTTAATTTCATAATATGAAACCAACCTCGATCATGTCTTGTTGATACATCCTATACTCAAAATTTCCTTCTTCAAGTCTAATGTTCTTTTAGTTAAATAGCTGGTAAATGTTGTGGGTGGTCTTTAATTGTGGGGAGACTATCAGGCCGAACAAATAATGAGATAAAGAACTATTGAAATTCTCATTAGAGCAAGAAGGTAAAGCAGATGAAGAAGCATTAAAATGGGAGGTCAACCAGAGAAGAGAAACAAGACGTAGCTTTAGAGCAGAAGATTCATGACTAAGCTGAGTATTCAAAGAAGAGATTTTCACTGAGGAAGCTGAGAACTCAGTCAAAACCCATTTTTGATGTGGATGGGTTCTTTGATTTTTCCGTAGAGGTCCCATTGAATCTGGAGATGGTTAGTCAGTTCCTTGAACTTGACGAAGCTAGACTCTTCTAACCATAAAAACCTTGTTGTGTATTAAGTCTTGCCATTCGGCGTTACTAAATGGTAGTATAATATAATTGTACGGGAAATTCACAAGTTTTCGTTGACCGTGCAACAAACTATCTTCAATTTTCCTTTTCTAGTAACTCAAGGGCATTGAGGTGAATTGACAAAATTTCTAAATCCTAATTTGGGTCATATGACCTAATTAATAATTTCTTAAGTTTAATAACCTAAATTATAATTTGGATAATTCAGATGTCTTTTAAAAGGATTTTCCCTAAAAATACTGTCGTGCTGCAATTTTGTTTTTGTTAAAAAAGGATTGACGCTTTCATTTCAATGAAGTATTGTTGTTGTACCATTTACCCTTGATGTATGAACATAATGATAGATGCAGTCTGAGGTACTTCACTTTTTTGTTTTTCACTTAGAGCTAATTCAATTATATAAGCATATTTTAGTCAAATATTATTATATTATTTAACAATTAAACTGCTTAATAGCTTCCTTAATATCTATTCATTATCTAGTGGTAAATATAGATGAGTTTTTTTTGGGTCCATTTATCAGAGCTATCTCCTTTAATTTTCTTCTATTTGCTTAAATTTCAATAATGGAGTCGGAGGACTGGATCATGGGGGACAAGGACCCTTTGCCTCCTTCAAATTTCTACCCAGCATAATCTTAAATGCTAGTTATTATTTTGTAATGGGGGACAAGGACCACTTGATTTTGATTAAACTTCATCATTTTATTATCCACTTATTATCTCAATACTAAATTCTCCACTAAATATTTTCTATTTATTATTATATAAAGATAATGTTTTAATTTATGCTATTTTGGCCACTTGATTGGTGATTAAAATTCATCGTTTTATTATCTAATCACAATTTCAATACTAATTATATTCTCCAAAAAATTAAATATGCTTTATTTAATATAGTATTAATTATACACAGAGAGAGAGAGAGAGAGAGAGAGAGAGAGAGAGAGAGAGAGTATATATATATATATATATATATATGAAGGCATAATTATGTGAATGTTTCACATTTTCCTTGATTTTCTTTGACGAAGGGTCATTGAAGTCAATATCATCATGCGTGACCGAAATTACCACAGCATAGACAAGTCAGTCCTTCATACATAACATTTTGCCTCAACTTATATAGTTAACGAAAAAAAAAAGATAGAATAATTCAAAGATTCAATTAATGTCATTGCTGTCACATTTATATATGCTATAGTACAACCTATTAAACAAAAATAAAGACCCACTGATTTATCATGAAAGATAAACAACTCAGGGTAGACCTATACATGTGTCTTCATGAAATTGGACAGTCCTATTGTTAACTCTTAAAAATTGATAATATTCCAACACATTTTCTTCTATTTTAACCATTTTTGGATCCAAATTGTGCATAGAAAGAGTTTATAGAAGAAAATGTACAAGTTGAAGTATCAAGCCAAAGTAAAGAAATACTTGCATATAAATCACATTACTTGTGCCTCATCAAAAGAAATGAAGAACTTATAAATTCTCTTTCTCTTGTAGGAGGATGTAGAGGATAGTACTTGAACTAGAAACGGGTCATTGAAGTCAAGGAGATGACAAAGAACCAACTATAGTGCAAATTAGTGTTTTTGGTCCTTATTATAAGGCACCAACTAAAAGTATTTTTGTTCCTTTTTATAAGGAATCTGCTTGTTTCCAAAGTGTATTAATTTTTTTTCTTCCATGAATAACTATATTTAACAAGGATAGTGATAGAGAGAGTAATAGGGGTTCTTTGTCATTAAATGACCCTATTAACTCTCTCTTTACATTTAATAGGGGTAAACTTGAAAAGTTTTATTAATTTAAGACATATTTTAAAACATATTTAATGATTTAACTATCATTCATTTGTATGTGAGAATTAGGAAAATGGATTTATAATAAGTATCAGAGTGTGTGTGTGTGTCTGTAATCATTTATAAGCTTTAGCTAGCAATTGCGGGCCAAATTGTAGTCATGTGGTGAATTGAGTGGTCGATAGTTATGTTCCTTGCTTGTCGATTTGTGGTTACCATTCAAGTGATGATTGGTCACTTATTTTAGCTATAGTGCGAGTTTCCAGGTCATGTACTTTTTTTAGAGACGTGTATTTTGGGATAGTGGCTAAATTTGGCCTCTTGTTACGTATATAGAGATAGTGATATGTCAACAAGCGTGAGTGTTCCCATCACCATTTTAATGGTTACAATATTTTGTACTATTAATAAAGTTTCAACAAAAATTGACTAGACATTGACCATCACTTAATCAAACCCTATGAGGTGTCCACAAGTTTCTTAGCTTCAATTGATTCTTACAAAAGAGATCTTTACAGTAATACAAACATGTTCCATGAAGAAATTAGGGGTTAGGAACTAGGGCTACGTATACCCTGATGGATGCATTCTCACGTTTCATTGATTGGTTGAATAATATTCTAATTAACAAGGAAACATTAATATAAGCCCTTATTATTCTCATGTATTTCTACATTTATTTATAATAATTTTTGATATATAGGGTTTTGACTGATTGTTGTACATAAATACATGAGGCCAATGGTGATTAGATTAAGTGAAAATAAGCTAATGCAACTTAAATAAGATCATGTGGGAAACAAACTACTAGTATATAAGAGATTCTTTAGAGGCTCAATTATATATGATAAGGATCTGAATTAGTCAATAGCATGATGAAACAAGACATTCTTGAAAATAAAAAGAAACAAAATTAGATTTTCCCTCTAGCTCTTAAATAAGACATTTGAGGAGTTGATCTTTTCTTAATTTACACTTATTGATGCTCCCTCGAACAATAATTAAGGAGAAGACAAAAAAAAAGGAAATTAAAGAAGTTGATTATGGTGTTTTATAAAATATATGTCACATTAACTGATTTCAGCAACTTTATTAATATAATTAAATTAGGTAAATATGTTTTATATTAAGAATGGAGGGAGTATTCTTTAAATACACTAAGAATTTTAAAATTCACAAGCGTTTTTATCAGCTTTTTGCTCTTTCGTAATGGGGTTTTCAAGAGTCTATATTTTCTCCCACAAACCACTCATGTATATATCACTAGTGTCACGTTACATTAATTTGACTACTCATGACTATATATATATATATATGGACAAGATAGATCCACCATTATTTATACCTTCTTGGAATATCATAGCTTCCACTGTACTTCATGAAAGATACCTATCTGTTTTTTCCAATTTTGTTCTTTGAATTTAGTGTGCCAACCTCCTCTCAACACCCACACACACAGAGTCTATATATCTATCTATTAGCCCAAGTTTCTAGCAACTTTTCTTGTGATAGAGATTTGTTACAATATTATATTAATCTCTCTCTCTCTCTCACACACACACACACACTTCATGGTGTCTACAAGCTACTTTGCTTTAATTGTTGTTAAGAAAGAGACTTAATGTACCGCATGTTCCATGAGAAGGTAATTTCAAATTACAGGAACTGGCTAGGGTTACGTATCCCTTGATTAATACTTGTGTATTGCTGTTCATTATCAGTGTCATTCTCATATTTTGTTGATTATGTTTGAATATTTAAATTAGGAAACATTAATAATTCCATATTCTTCTCATGTATTTAATTTCCATATCTATTTAAGGCTAGTCTTAGATACTGTTTTTGATTTATTACTATTTAATTCTCTAATCTCCATTAAAAAAAGTATAAGAGGTCCAGTGATTATATTTATGTATATATATAATGCAACTTGAATAAAATCTCGAGCTCAAATTTAGTGAAAAGAAAGCCTACAGTGAGGGATTTCCTCTATTTGGGGCTTAGTGTGGCTTAATAAAATTTATGTTAATATATGATATTACTACATATTTCGTGAAAATAAAAACAACATGCATACAATAGGAAAAAAATTGAAATTCACTAAAACGTGTTTCATCACTTTTTTGGGTAGCATTTTGCCTTTCGTAATGGGGCTTTGGTGGGTTTTCAACAAGAGTGCATATTTTTCCTCCCACGAATTAAACCACTCGTGTGTGTGTGTGTCTACCAATCCCTTTGGTCGCCTCCATTGGACATGTCCTGCAATATACAGAAATCAAGTGCGACACATGCCTTGAGTGTGTGTGTGTGGATATATTAATGAATACAAGTTTAATTGGATCTACGTGAATTCAACCAGCTGGGTGGAAATGATCCAAGAATGAGAAGAAAATCGATTTTCATGATAAAGGAAGGCATATTTCGCTTACTTATATTCCACTAGCAAATGAGGACAAAAAAACAGTTTATTTCGTGGCATCATGAAACGGTTTACTTTACAAAAAGCATTATTAATAAACACTTTCTCTCCTAAATATCTATAATTTGTATGGTAAAGGGAAATGCACATGCATTGTTGTCAAAGTCGCGGGTTGATTTTATGAATTTATCAGTTTTATGTTTTTAGCTTACAAAATCGAGTCAAAGTGTACTTAAACTTGTTCTAGCCATAAACTCAGTTAAACTCATGAGTTTACACATCGGGTTTATCATTTTTATATTTTTACCTTATAAAATTGTGTTAACCCACTCTTACACTCATGTTATTTTATTCATTTTAATCATATTTAGTGACTTATATAAACTTTATAGTAACTTCTTTATTGAATATAATAAATTATAAATTTTGATGGATTTAATTTCAGTTATTCATATTTAAAATACATTTAAATTAAACTATTGTCATTTTTATATTTTTAATATTTTATTATATACTTTTAACACCTCAAAATCCGAGTTTACATTTTTGTTACGAGTTTACTTAAACTCGTGAGTTTAACAACCTTGTGCACATGTACCTTGGTTAATAATCTCTCACACCAATTGTTGCATTTAATATTTATATTAAATATAAAAATCATATCTATATATTTGTATACATGTATATGATAATTAATTATTTAATCTATATCTATATCTATTCTTCACCTATATCTATGTCTATAATCTATAAATCTATGAAATTTGTATGATGCTGTTTAGCTTGGGAATAGTAATTTGGTTTATCTTCAATTTTGTGCATATAATAAAAAACGATGCTAGTTTATTAGATATATATCCTTTTATTAAATCATACATAATAATCTAAACATTTTGTCCATAACTTGCCGGCTTCATACCTAGACTTTTCTCTTGAAACAATTGTTTCCTTGCCTTAAATAATAGATGTGAGACATATATGTGAAAAATACCACACACATGCACACTTGCACTCCTCTAATCCTTAATATAATAACTATAGATTAAGAAAGTTATATAAATTACTTAATTAATTATAACCAATATGACATGATCTCTTTAAAATACCCCTATATAACATCATATTATATATTAATTTATTGTAAGTTAATTAAATTAGTTTGGAGAAAGTTGGCCAAATTTTTTGTTTTGTTATAATTATATATATTTGAAATAAAATGGATAGATGTCTTATATTTATGTTCAAGATAAACCATCGGAGGAGAGAGAGTGCGCACATATCATAGAAAAAAAAGGTTTGGATTTGATCATAAACGAGGGGTTTTTTTGGGGGGATAAATTTCAACACTAATGAGGTTGATTAAGTATTTTTGAGGTAACTTAGATGTTAATGAATGATGATATTTAAAAATTAAGTGAAATACATGTGTTGGCCTGTCAAGTGCCAACTGCCAACAATTAGCATCATCAATTTGCTTTAATGATCACTTAATGAGAGTACTTGTTTTGGGCAAACATCGATGAATTAGTACTCATTACCTTTTTGCTTTTAGAATATAGTAGTATTATTAATATTAATCAAGTGAATTATTATATTGTGAGCTTTTGTATGACGTATCTTTTGACTTTTGTCATGTTTATTAAATTACAAAAACTGGACGGTTGTTACTCAACTAAATTAATTAAATTTCAAAACGATATGATTGATCCTTTATGGGTACCGTTAAGATAAGTTAAAAAATGTAAAACTGATGAAATATATAGTTAGTGGAAAATAAATCTAGTAGCCATCAATCCTGAAGCAATATATATATATATATATATATATATATATATGGCCTCATAGGCTTATGACTAGAAAATGAAAAAGACGCAGCCAATAACGTAGAAACAGGAGGCATCTTCCTTTTATCGTGCTAAATTCATAATCAAAATCATTAGTTGCAACTAGAAAGTTAAACAAAGTGGGATCTCTTTAAATTTACATAGTAGTCTATATGACTTGAGACATTTTGGATTTATTCGACACTTCTTTTAACCCATTGAGCTATATATTTTCATGTTCATAAATATATACTTTATTGATTTCACGACCAACTTATATGGGATCTACAGATACTCTCTATATATACCTATTTGTTTTTGTGATAGATATTATTTAATATTAGTAGTCTACGTGTTAACCAATATCACGAGAATTGCTTATTATTTTTTTCTCGGAGATATGAGAATTGCTTATTATTAGTGGCTTATTTTATGTTCAGGTCGTGATTATGGGTAAATATATATTAACTTGTTTCAATTTAAACACTATGTTAATTAAAAAAAATAGAAGCTAGTACTTTATTATTGGGTTAACATTGAATTTTAACAACAAAGTTTTTTGCCATGAACCTCTTCCACAATTATACACTACTACAAAAAAACCTTTTTAATATTCGTTTTTAGGCCCTTTCTATGTCCCTTGAAAGAAGGAGGCTTGTGTGATCGACATAGTAAAAAGGGACATCGTAAGTCTGACTTACGTCATCATTTTTACAAAAGAGATGCCATAAGTCCACAAATTCCACAACCCTACTCCTCATGTGAATGTGGGCCCGTTCTTCTCGATGTCCATTGATGACTTTGCCGATGTTGATGTAGTAATCCTCTTCACCGTCTTGGCCATCTTCACAGTTAAGGGCGTAACTAGATGCATCATATTGGAACAAGCCCTGCTTTGTATATCCACTGGACCTCCCTTTATCGAAGTGGCGGATGAAGGTTTCCATATGGGTCCCGTGATAATCTCTGACCATTCTCGCAATTTCTTCCACCCAGGCTCTACCATTGATCCTTGCTATCAGGGCTTCGCATTCGCTCCCACCACATGGATCCAGTTGTTGACAGAGTCTGAGATGAATCGTACCCTAAGCATGACATCTTGAAACAACAACCCCTCCTGGCGAGCACCACATCGTCGATTCTGGCACCATCATATTCAATTAAAGTGGTTTTAGGTGGTCCTGTGTGTCACAGCCCCCTTCATTCACACGCCATACATGACGTCATATAGTGGAATAAAGCGCATAATACCGTTTGGGTGTAGAATACTTGTAGCAATAATAATACTACCTTGGCAATATGCCAAAAACAACTCCTTAGGATCATTAAAATTTACAGTCATCCAAAATAAAATTCCATTACTATCTGAAATCTCCCAACCAAACTAAATAATACAATACAATTATAATACAAATAATTACTCCAGATTCACCACCTGCTAGCCTTTATCTATGCTCCATGTCCACTGACTTGCCCCGAGAGCCTGTTCTCCACTATTGCCCCTTCCTAAACTTTTTGGCATGTCTAGGATTCCAGTTGAATCCTAGGGTAACAGGTAAATCTCATATTCAAAATATATTCAGTATATGTTAGTCTACCACAATTATGAAAACAAAAAACATAGCATTCAGGATTAACTCACAGATCACCACGCACAGTAACATGATCACATATGCCATAAAACGCAAGACCTTCAAGTTTTGGATCCACAGCTGGTAAAAACAGCAACAACTGGGCCTTGAACCCGGACAACTGAATGCAATAAACGCATGTACTAGACACAGATCATAATCATGGTACAAAACATGCATAAACAAATATACAAGGCATATGAGATTAAAGTTACTACCTGTTTGCTCAATAACAGAATAATGTTTAGGTTCTTTGTCGGGTCCTGGCACTTGTAAATTCCTATAATTAGAAAGAAGGTGGACAATATTCTATATTTCATATCCAAGCATGATAAAAAGCCTTCCATTATCATTTAGAAATCATCACAACCTTTAAAATAAAAGGCGGTATAACATTGACCATTATTTATGTCATTTTCGGACCTTGACCAAAATTGTTAGAATTTTCAACAAACTTTGCTATGTGACCCTTAGTATGTCTATTCGAGAGTGCCGGAATCCCGTCCATGTCCAAAATGTGGGAACAACCATTATGGTGCTAACTGTGACATGAGACAAGTATGCTTCCATTGTTAGAAGCCAGGCCACTATAGTCATGAGTGTCCTCAAAAGGTTACGAAGAGAAGGCCATAGAACCCAGACCGGGTTTTCACACTAACCAATGAAGAGGCTAGAAAATCTCCGGAAATGGTCTAAGGTACTATCTCTCTCAATGGGAATCTACTTTAGGCGTTGTATGATTCGGGTGCTAGTCATTCATTTATTTCATATAATTGTGCAAAACGTCTAGGAATGCATGCCTATAGATTACCCTATGACTTGATCGTAGCTACCCCACTTGGCGTGAAATCTTTAGCTTCTGATGTATGCTTAAATTGTATTGTGAGCATCGATAGGCAAGAGTCCACTGTAATCTTATCAGATTATCGCTATATGACATTGATGTCATTCTCGGTCTTAATTGGTTGATGGCAAACAATGCAATGATCGACTGCGGTAATAAGAAGATATTGTTTCCACACTCATGAAGAAGTGGCAAGAGTGAAGGTGAATATGTGTCTCAAATTATTGAAAATTCCTATTTAATATAAGTATTATATTTTGATGAGTAATTAGCAAAAATGAAGGTGAATATGTGTCTCAAATTATTGTAAATTGTTAATTATAATTTTAGGTAAAGTTCACTTTGAGTTGAATTAACAAAAGGCAAGATATAAGACTAAGATTAAGGATCATAAAATGTGGTATAATTAGCACCTAAATGATGATTATTTTATGACCAAAATGGGCATGAAATATTATGAAAACACTTAAAAAAGTTAAAGGGAATTAGCAAAATCTAATGGGCAATTAAGCTTACACTAATTAAAATAATTTGTATAATTCTTCAAATTAATCAAGAGACAAATTAAAAAGCATCAATTGAGGGATGTCTTATTTTAAAAATCAAGGGCCAATGGGAAGACAAAATTAAGCTTGTGTGAAACACTAATGACCATAATTAACTAATGAACCAATCATACTATGGAAATTATATTTAATGGCATATAAAACACTACATTAGGAATGCTAATTGGGGATTAAACATTGAGCCCCCAAAGTCAAGAAGAGGATGCATAGGCACATGAGGAGAGAGAGAGAGTTTATTATTTAATAATATTCATAAGAACACATGTGTTTTAACAAAAAGATCTTCAATAGTGTTAGGATTTTTCTAACAACAATGAAGGGCTAGGATTAAGTTTAATAAAGTAAGTTTGATCCAAGGGATAGGGATCAAAGTGATTGGGTGTGGAAATTTCTTGTGAGCTTGGAAATTTTGTTATAAATAAGGGCTCAACCCTCTTCATTTTTCACACCAAATCAAACTCCAAGTAGTTGATTTCTAAGAAGTGAGAGTGAGGGAGAGCCAAAGTCTTGGAGCAAGGAGGAGGAAGAAGAAGCAAGGATCTTTAAGGGTAAGTTCTCTAGTCTTCAGTTCTTTTTAGTTTTTATTCAAGTTGTAGTTTTAATCTAGAAAATTAGGAAATAAACTCCTATACTTGTTTTTAGGCCTCCTTGTATTGAAAAATGTCTAATGAGGTAAAAACATGTTAGGAAATAATTTTTGGAATTAATGGAACAAGATAGTGAAAGATAGGAAAATTTGGAGTTTGCCGGGCTATTAGAACCAGTTGTGTAGATAGCATTATTTTATGTACCAAATGAACTCATAAAATCATGCAATTTTACAGGAGTAAATTATACATGGAGGAATTTCTAAATATATATAATATGTATCAATTAGATTTCTGTAGAAGGAATAAAATTTTTGAAGTTTGGTAACGTTTTTGGAAGAAAATCTGAATAGTGATTGGAAAATATTAAAATGGTATTGATCCACATAATTGGAGTGCAAGAAGTTATTTTTACTAGAAATTAGACATGTCAAGGGTTGTGTAGAATTTTACAGCACCTCATTTCTAATTTTTTAGAATTAATTATGATGTTTCAAAGTTACCGAAAAATCTGGGCAGAAATGCTGAATTTGCATTTTTAAGGAAATGTGAGAGTATAATTGGAACAATAAATGCATGAAGGGTAAAAAGGTCAATAGTGGCTAAGATATCTCTTAAGATATTGTTTACAAAGGAAATAATGCAGTGATACAATTATAGGATATCCGGGAAAATCAGGAATCGTACCGAACAGACAAACGTACCACTAGCTCTACAGACTAAGGTACGGACGCGTACTGTAGCTCTAACTCTTATGTTGTCTTGTATGCTTATATGTGATAGATGATTCATAGGGTTATGGACAACACTAGGTCTTGGGTCATGTAACGTGGCTAAGACTCAATCTTAGGTCACTATTTATATACATTCAGCTTTGTGCGGGTTATAGTCATGATAACGCCGTAGGGATGTTTTCCTAGCGCTAAGGACACAAGGAGCTGTCGTGGCACTGGTTAGTGCAAACGTGGATAACATTACATGTGCGGTGTGCTATGTATTGTTGTAACCTTACATCTGTTGTGTGCTATGTATGGTTAATGCTGAAATGTAATGAATATCTGTCATATATATATATTGTTTATACTTGAGCATGAGGTTAACTGTTACCTGAGATTCAATGGTTTACTCTAGCTTCAGGATCTGGAGGATCGGGAGCCGGTGACAAGGGTAAGCAACACGCATGAGGACTCAGCCGAAGTTGTTATTTTGGGTTGTATTATGCTTAATTTTGAAATATTTGGATAATTGTACCTATAAGGTGCTAACTAGATACACCACAAAGGATTTAAGTTTATAGCCACTTATCAGTGTTCATCCCAACTCATACGCTCTAATGATCCACTCTGATGATATTCTTATATGTTGCTTATTAGTATTCATAATGGGTAGTATTGAATATGGGGTGTTACAGATTCCAACAACCACAACATCAAGAGCAAGTTCAAGAAGGCTAGAAATACCTCTTACTTGGCATGTGCTTCTTGTGTGTCTTGAAATCTCTTCCTCCTTGACTACCTTAGGGTTTCGGCCTTGCTCCCAAAATCACCATACAAGAGAGTTAATTAAGTCTAAGAGAGGTCATAAGAAGAGGAGTAGAAGAGATGAAGAACATAACTTTCAAACTTACCTCTTCCTCTTGATCTTTTCCTCTTCCTTTTCTTCTTTCTTTTCGGCTAGCTTCCTCTTGGTCTCTCTTTGGATGCTTCAATCGACTTTGTATGGATGAAGAAGAGTTTTAATGAATAATATCCAAGTCAGTTGGAGGATGGAGAGAATCATTAGACATTAATTTCTACTTATTTACAAGTATACCATCTAGTCACAATCTAACTACCTTTTTAGTTCCTTTAACTTCTCCTTCTTCATCTTGACCAAAATGTGCTCATGCTTGGGCTTCTTAAATTATCTTGAACATGTATCAATTTATTAGAATTCATTCTCTCTACTTGCCTCTTTCTATTGGCCAAAATATAGCAAGGAAATTGGGGATATTTGTGCTTGATTTTTCTTAACCAACCCCTTGTCCATTTGTCAAATGTCCACACTTCCTTCCCTTGTCCCTTGGTTGGCCAAAATTTATGGCCTTTTAATGAAGCATATGTGTCATCATTTTAATCTTTAATTTCCATGCTTAGGTGTCCCCTAATAACTCAACTTACTTCCCTATTAAGATAAGTGGCAAAATGAAATTAATTATGTTGACTTTCTTTTGTACCGTGTGTTTAAATGTCAAGATTTCATTTAATTTTCCTCTTTCTTTCCTTCTCTTGGATGACATGTAGGGCCCTCATGGAAGGCTTTTAATTCCTTTCTTATCTTAGAGACACATATGAATCTAATTTAATACAAAGTCAACCTTTTTACCGTAGCATGACAAGTGGTAAGAATCAAAGACAAAGGGAATTTAATTGCCTTGACTTTTATATTGACATGTGACATGTTCTTGCATCAAGTTTCATTTATCCCTTCTCATCTCCTTGTTGGCAAAATACATCATGCATATAGGGCTCAATATTTGCTTTTAGAACTTCTCATTTTCCTTTGTCATTCTTGCCTTATCTTATGTACACTTGGCATAAATCAAAGTCATACAATTGTAACCTATTTATTTCACAATAAATCCAAAAAATTAAAGTTTCAGGAAAATCGGGTATTCGGCTGACATTTATTGGTTAACACATCTTACAAGGAATTTTTAATAGAGCAAAAACTAGGATATTACACCATGGTCATGGTTAATCGGAATGAGAGGACTAAGCTATGAAGCAAATGATGTTTTCCTTCCCTCTCATCGTTGTCATTGCGTTAGATTCCTACGGGATTGTATGGGAAGCCAAATGGAGAAGAAGGTGAGTAGGATGAAGTGGAATTTATATATATAGGGGTAATGGAAAAACACCGAATGGAAATGGAACCTTTTGTGGGACATTGGGACACCTAAAGTTTAGCCATCTCAATTTTGAATTGGGGAGGTTGAAAGACCACTTTTGGCGTCCCAATTTTAAAAGGACGCCAAAAGTAGTGCACTTGGTGCCAAAAGCTCTACTTTTGGCGTCCCTGCTTTTGGCATCTTTTTTTCTAAATTGGGACTCCAAAAGTTCCCTTTTCTAATTAGGATGGTTTTGGTGTCTTTTTATTAAATGGACGCTCAATATTTCAAAATTCTTCTATAGAATTGCAAAAATGCCACCACCTTTATTTTTTACCTTTATTTTTGAAAAATGGACGCCTTTTGGGGACGCCATTCCCATTTCTTGTAGTAGCTAAATTTTGAAGGGTGTAAAAGTAAACACAAAATTTCAAAATGGTACAAGTTTAACAATTCCGTTAAGGCGGCTTAAACGTCTATTATAAAGTTGGAGGGAGAATAAGTGGGTCCTACGTAAAAAAAGAGATAGATGTTTAACCAATTTAACGGAGAATTGCTAAAATTGCTATGTTTTTAAAAAGGTTGTTTCTACTATTGTACCTTTCAATACTTGGGCTTCTTTATTAAGAAAAAAAAACTTAATTGTACTAAACGCTCGTACTAAAAGATTGTGTTGTTAGAATTACACCTTAACCCTTTATTATTTAAACATAATATAGTATTTTAATACATAGAGAGAAGAAGATAGTTAGGTCACCTTCTAAGAAGGGTTATTCATCTATATATTCAAAAGACCAAAACATTTTCTTTTTAACTAATCTTACGGTTAAATTTTGATTGGGTTTTGAATTTCAAACTTCCCATAAGGAATTTAAAAATTCTATAAAACTCTTCGGAAATATTTAAACTCCTGATTCCTGCTTACAGCAATCTTTGGGACCAATGTAAAGACGTCAAATTAGTATTGGCATGCTGGATTTAAATTTAATTACATTATTCAAACCACCGCAAAGTTTATATATATATATATATATATATATCTATGTGTGTGTATGTATGTATGTATTCTAGACATATTTGCTAGACATATTTTTCCTTACAATTTATGAAATTTGAAGAGAAAACGTAACTAATGGAAAAGGGTTGTCCAAACGACAAGAACCAACCTTATGTTCCCGTCCAAATTTTATACTGTCTTGCATGCTAGCTAATCTTAAGAGAATTTCATCAAATAAAAATGATTTTAAATTCGTACAAAAAATAATTAAATACATAATTCTATCATCTAATAAATTTCATTATCCAAATATTCTCATTCATAACACGACAAACCATTCTTCAGCAGGAATTGACTATACAGTCTACAAGGCCACGCAACACCCCAAACCTTTGAGGAAAAAAATCCCATTAAATTAATGATTTAGTTCTTAAAATATTATTCGTCTCTTTAATACACCAGAGAGCCATAATAGAAAAAATTGAAGGACCCTTTTTTATTCAGATCAAATGTTATCTTCAGATAATTGCTAGATAGAGAGGAGAGATTTCAAAAAAACGAGAAAAAACATTAAGATAAGAGAAAGATTTTAGAAGAACAAATTTAAAGGAGAGGAATGTTTCAAAGAATGAAATTATTAGGTTGATGACATAAAAGACACAAGACATTAGATGATAGAACAAGTTGTAAAAATTTTACCCCATCTAAAAGAAAAGTTATGGCTGAGTTACAATTCAACTACGGACTGTCCCAACCTCGCCATGTCTGAGCCACGTGAACTGCATGTGCATATAGATTAGAGTACTATGAAGGTTGATGTTTGGATGTTGGTTCTGTCTATGGAGATCCAAACCATATAATTCTCTTTTGAATTAAGTACATTACTTCAAAATTAATACACTCCATTCCCTTTTCTTAATACCAGGACACCGAAAAAATTCATGCAAAGAAGACAAAAAACTAAGACATGCCAGAGAGCAAAAACTATATGTCAAATGAAAGCTCCTCTATAAGTGAGAGGTCTTGAGTTCAATTATGTTTGTAACATTAGGCCATTAGTGACTGACCTCTAATCGAATAGGAAAAAAGAAATCAAAAGATCTATGTATCATATGGGAGAGCTACTAAGGATCTTGACATTATTATTGTTCTAGTAGCTAGATTGGTGAGCAAGCGTATGGTTGTGTCTCTAAATATATGACCAATGTGATTGTCTAGTTCTGCATGATAAGGTCTATGATTCTTTTTGTAGTACTCATAAGACGGTAATCCAGAGAGTGTGAAATGTGAATTTTTATGTTGGATGAGATCAATACAACAACAACAATAACAAGCCTTATCCCATTAGTTGGGTTCAGCTACATGAATCACACTACACTATGAAAAACTATTGTTTCGTAGTGGTCAATTTGTAGCGGTTACAAAAAATCGCTACACGGTTTTTATTTGAAGCCGTTACAAAAAATTGCTACAAACGTCTTATTTTGTAGCAGTTTTGGTAGAAACCGCTACATATTTGCAATGGGACCACTTGCGTCAAGACGCGTCCTGGTTAGGGAACCGCTACAAACTTTCACGCCAATCTGGCGCCAAATTTGTAACGGTTTTATGAAATGTAACTGCCGCAAAAGTGGCACTAGCTTGGAGTCATGTGACTCGAAGATTGTGGCAGCTTTTATAGGAAGAAACTGTAACAAAATTCGAAGAGTCTAAACATTTGTAGCTTTTATGCCTATAAACTGCTACAAAATGAAAAGAAATTGCAACTTTGTAGCGGGTTCATTGTAAACCGCTACATGTTTAAAACCTATATAAACAGTTCCCCACACAGATTATTTTTTGAAGAATTTGTAGCATAAGGCCAATCATTTGGTTTCAAAGTAGCTGCATGCCTATGAAAAATTGCAAATGATATATGTATCATGTTATCTAGCACCACATTTGTAATTTTTCATTTAGTGTAACTACTTTCAAACTAATGTTTAGCTTCATACTGCAAATTATTCATTCTAATAATGAAAACTTGTAGCAGTTATTGCAACAACCACTACAGAGATTCTAATAACGGTTGCCATAATAACCGTTGCATAGATTGCACGAATGCAAAGAGTCTTTTGCAATAATAGCAATTTATACAATCAACCGCTACGGAATGCAAATAGCTGGTAAACTTGTGGCAGTTTCCTACAAAAACCGCTATACATTTGAACCCTATATATAACCACCCATAACGGAAATTATATTCCATGAAGAATTAGCAGCAACAAACTAGACATTAGTTTAAAAGTAGCTACCCCTTGAAAATTTGCAAATAGGTTGTATTTGGTATCATAATTTTACCAAGCATTACATTTATATTTTATCGAGGGTGGCAATTTTGCTTTTCGAACAAATGTATGGTTTCTTCCTGTTGTTCCTCAAAGTCACAATAAATTTTTTAGCGGTTATAGGGTAAATCGCTACAGAATGCAAACAGTTTAACATTCGTAGTGATTTTGGCATAAACCGCTACAAAATGCAAAGAGTCTTCACATTTGTAGAGGTTTATTTTGACCGCTACAAAGTGTCACGGGGAATGAGGAATATTGTAGCAGTTAGTGTAGCTTAGACAAAACCGCTACAAAAGTTGAAGTGTTTAAAAGCAATAGTAACTCACGCACATTTCACTTGCACAACACACGTTTCTTTCTCACACGTTGTCTTACAATGTTTAACTTTAGTTTTTAATGAGTGATGGCTTTAGGGAAAGGTAAGGGAAAGGATGTGAGGCAAGGCAAAGTACCTTGACAAGGGGGCAGTAGTACTAGAAGGCAGCACAAGTGTAGAAATATCCTCATGCCATCGCGGCGGGGGACTCCGATCAAAAAATATTCCCACGGGGAGGTGGCCTCACGAGTAGAGAAGGCAACCTTACCGTTACACAATGAGGATGAGGAGGTTGAGATCACTTTGGATGACTTCCCTTACACAAGATGGAGCAATGGGAGGATGAGGAGATTGCCGAGGAGCAAGGGAACCCTTGACCATCATCTTCACGGTCGACTGGATTTGATGTACAAGTCAAAGGTAAAGCTTAATATTCTTTTAATAAATGTAATATTTAAATTCCATACGGTTTATTAAATGTGTAGTTAAATGTAATAAAAAATGTTGGGAATTGTTCGATAAGCAAGGGAACATCACCATGAGAAAGTTGGACGTGGCCGGTTTGGATACGATTAATGGGCCACGTGTCATAGTTCTGTGGAATGAGAAAACGGACCAATCGATTGAGAACAGCGGTCACCTCTTCAATCGCTAGTTGATCGAGTTTCACGAGAATTTGTTACAGTTTCCCATCCACTTTAAGACTTGGAAGCATGTTCCAACAGAGTCGACGAAAGAGAACAATATGGGAAGAAGTTGTTATGGTAATTAATTGCATTTAATTGTAGTATAGATGTATATAGTCATAATTTAGGGCTTTATAATTAAATAATTAATAATTCAATTATTATACATAAGAAGTTTGTGGTTTGTGAGAACAAGAAATGGTACACAATGATGAAGATACGAGACGGTTGGAGGAATCGGATGGGTCATCTCTTTGCATGATGGATAAGGATGGGACGATTCCTTTAGACAGTTGATCGTGAGCTCCCTTAAGGTATCCCACCGAATGATTGGGCAGTTTTGTCTAATTCGGGAGGAGTCCAAAGGGCCTAGTACATTTTTACTTAATTATATATTTTGTAATTATAATTACAAATTTTATAATTATCGGGCGATGGTTAAGGAGAAGGCTTAGGCAATTTGTGCGAGATGTTACCGTAAATGTTACTATGTAGCTTTAGGACCAGGTCGGAAGTTGGTAGGCTCAGAATAGGCATAGCTAAGATTTCATTATAAAGGTGTATAGTCGGATGTTTCTTGGTGAGGAGGTTCCACAGCCCCGGTTCCTCCGTGTTTACCATCGATCGGGCCTCTTTGCCTCCTTATGCTGATGATGACGATGGTGGTGTTACCTCTGGTTAACATGTTAATCCTTCCCCTACTGAGAGACGACTTGATGATCAGGCTCCAGATAGTTAGTTAGGTTTTTTTTTGGACATACATATCATGTCATTTGAAATGTTTGATATAGTTCATTGATGATATAAGTTGACATTTGATAATATATAGTAAATGTTTTTTCATTGATGATAAATGCTTTATATTAAAAACCTATTATATAAAATTTAGTATTGAAAATAGATAGTAAGTCATAGCATATTTTTAACTTTATTATTTCTTCCTTACCTTCAAATTTCTTAAATTAAATTACTCATATTAAATAAACAATTTGAACATTTTGTAATGGTTTACCTTATCTAACCTCTACAACAATGTAAACAATTGAAATTCAAAATATTTGATTTCACCAATTTTATAGTAGTTCTAGGACCAAACTGCTACAAAAATTTGAAATATCAATATTAACTTTACCGCCTAACAACGGTCACATGTTTGTAGTGGTTACAAGAGCAAACTACTCATAAATATAAAAATTTTGAAATTTGAAGCGAGTCTTCATTTTTGTAGTGATTGATGTAGCGGTTGTTTGTCAGATACAAAGTTTGTAGCGGTTAAGGTAATGGTTTTTAGACCACTACAAAGTGTAATGGTGCATTTAAACATCTGAACACATGTCATTAAGAGAACTAAACATTCTCTCTTCACCTAGCTTATATCCTAACTTTGTTTAATACATATGGATATATCATGGATCAAGTTGCTGCACAATTCTCCAACATATTTGGCTGGATTGAACACTTTCTTGGATTTTGCATTCTCTCATGCTAGTTGCAATGGGAAGATCGTTTGTCTGTGTTGTCGATGCAAGCTTAAGAAGTGGCATATAAGAGAAATTGCTAAGAAACATTTACTTGTGAAGCCTTTCTTAGAATAATATAAGTTCTGGGGAGTTCATGGTGAGAAACCTTGTATGAGGTATGGAGATATTGTTGGAAAATATGCCCTAGGGCCAAGTCATTGTTCTCCATTTAGTTATCATTTCATTCGCATGTTTATAGTGATAACTATATCCTTGGATATATCTTATAGATTATCCTAAATGTCCCTGATCGGTCATCTACACGGGAGTGAAGATGAAATAAGACTAGTATGACTTTGATGAGGTATGAAGATATGAATCAAAGTCATAGGCACTTGTAAGAGTACAAGGTGCCGGACCGACCCACTATGAGAAAGCTGCACGGATTTAGTCATAAGCTTATCTCATGTATAATCGCGTTACAACGCCCTTTGACTTGAGATCATCATGGATTCCTACATGATGAGTCGCTGGTCTTTGACCTAGTCAAAATTCACCTTTGAACGGGTGATGATAAAGGCATGGATCGGGATCACTAGTTTTCATGCAGAGGAATGTGAATGGTCAAGATGGAATTTGTCCCTCACATTTGTAGAGAGATAATACTGGGCCCCTCGATGATGAGTCTGAGAAATGTATGGTCATACTACGAAGGAAAGGAGTTTCCATTATTAGACTACTCGAGAACCGAGAAAGTAATGGTCAAGAACAGGAAGTTGACATTATCCATGCCTCATCCTTGACCAAACTATCGCGTAACAAAAGGGACGTGACATGGTTGTATCATAGGTAGTATCGTATCATCGATCCCCATATGAATTGGGTAGTCGCAATGTCTTGCTAGAGACCGCTCACGACTTGTGGGCTGGTACAGTATTGGCCCACTGCCAATCTCATATGGGCCTGCAGGGTCGCACACAAGAATAGCCCAACACGAGCAAAAGTGTCCAGATTCATTAAATCTTATATATGTCTAAGATTTAATGAATACTGTATTTAACCTAGGATGGATATATATATATGTGTGTGTGTGTGTGTATTTATATTAATTCGAAAATAATAATGATATTATTTATAGATAATAATATTATTATATATAGTATTTAATTTATTTGATAAATTAAATAACTATAATAAATTGAGATATTGTATCTCGATTTAATTTTCGAATAAAGATATAGTATCTCAAATTTAATTGAATTGAGATATAGTACCTCAAATTTAATTAAATAGAAAGATATTATATCTCGATTTAATTTATAAAGATAAATAAAATCAGTAGGCTTATAATTCGAATTAAATAAATATATTTGATTAGATTTGTTGGAATGATTTAATTAATGTATTGTTTTAATTCAGATTCGAATTCAAGATTAATTAGATTAATTTTGAATATTTTAGTACGGCTCATTAGGGTTTTAGAAACTCTATAAATAGATATTGATCTAGTCATATTGAGAGGACGGATGAATTAGAGATGCCGCAAGAAACCCTAGAGAGAAAAGGAGAGACGTGAGAATACTGAAGGCGCTAGCACGCTGTCATCTATGTTCAAGGCTATTCGTGTGGATATCGGTAGAGGGAGGTGATTCGCAAAGTCAGCTCTTGGTGATCGAGTAGGTAGCCCATGTGATCAAATTCAAAGAGACGCTCACCGGATTGCATAGGTATGGTTTCTATCGAACCTTGATTTAAATGCAGTTGAACGATCCTTGGATGAGATTCGTAAAAGATTTATAATTCTGCTGTGTGTACGGATCCCAACAGATATTCTTCCTCAAAGTTCACAAGTAGGAGCTCAAGTAGATGAAGATGATCCTGTTAATGATGCTGTTCATGATGCATTTGGTTTTCAAGACGACAACTTCACTGTAGAAGTTTAGGGTGTAGACCTTGTCTTCTTGAGGAATTATGTAGCTCATGAATTTTTCAGCCTCATGGATGAGGCATATAGTCCATTGAATCAAGGTTGTCGAAAATACTCCAAATTATCTTGTTTGATCAAATTGTGATATTAAGTGCTTGTGTGGGATCATTGATAAGAGAATGTTGATGTTGTTGGAATTACTATGAGAAGCATTCCCTAACGTGGATATTCCCATAACCTTTTATGAGGCCAAGAAGATTATTAACAGGTTAGGCTTGAACTACGAAAAAATTGATGCATGCTCTAACGGCTGTATGCTTTATTGGGGAGATGACGCTTGTAGGGAGACTTGAAAGCAATGTCATACTTCGAGGTTTAGAATAGTTCGGAAGGGGAAAAAGTAGAAGAAGAAACCATGAAAGATTCTTAGGAACTTTCCTTTAAAACCTTGCTTACAATGATTGTTTATGTCATTTAAGATAGCTGAGCATATGAGGTGGCATAAAGTTGAGAAGAATATAGATGTTAAACTAATATATCTATGGGATGCTGCAGCCGCAAAGCTTTCAACTCAGACTTTATAGATTTCACGGTGGACTCTAGAAATGTACACCTCGCTTTGTCAACAGAGTATTTTAATACAAGTTATTTTATTTGGCATGTTGTCTTGATCCCTTACAACTTGCCCCCTAGATGTATATGAAAAAAAGGTCATTCATTTTGTCTATGATAATTTTAAGCAAAAAGGCACCGAGAAATGACACCGATGTGTATCTACAACCACTTTTCAAGGAGTTGCTGGAATTGTAAAATGTCGGCATCGAGACGTATGATGTGCATGAGAAGACATTGTTCAACTTATGTGAAGCCTTGATATGGACGATAAGTAACTTTCTTGGTTTGAGAACATTATTCGAGTAGAATGTGCATACGAGGATAGCATGTCTAGCTTACAATTTTGACTCTGGCTCAGTGGGCCTTCCCCATTGTCAAAAGTGTTGCTTTATGAGTTATCGGAGGTTTCTCGATGACAAACACGAGTTTAGGTTGCAACGCAATCATTTCCATGGGCAATAGGAAAAAAGAGGACCTCCTAAGACTTTATCCAGTGCAGATATCTTAGAGCAGGTTCAGGATGTTGAATTCGAGTTTGGAAAATATGACGATGTAATAAGAGCAAGGAGGAAGACTGCCAGGTGTTCTACTTCTACCCCTCAATCATGGTGGAAGATAAGCATCTTCTTTACTCTTATGTATTGGAAAGATAATTTTTCCTGACACAGTCTTGATGTCATTCACATTGAAAAAAGTGTGTGCGATAATATGCTATACATGATGCTTAACGAACCAAGCATGTCAAAAGACCATCTTCAAGCGAGGAAAGATTTAAGGGCCTTAGGAGTTCATGAAGACGTGTGGTCAGATGAGCATGACAAATTTCAACTAGCAAAATTCACCATCACAAAACTAAACAAGGAAATCTTCTTGTGATGTTGAAGAAAATAAAAGTTCCAAATGGATATTCAAGCAACATTTCATGAGGTATTGACATGTAGGCCCGAAATGTTGATGGGCTAAAGAGTCATGAGTCACATGTTGTTATGCAACAGTGACTTCCACTGGCAATCAAATATATGCTGCCTCCCAATGTGTCGATTGTTTTGGTAGAGTTGTGTTCTTTCTTTCATAAGTCGTGTTCCAAGGTTTTGATCATTGAGGAGCTCGATCAGCTGTAACAGAATATCATTCTTACACTGTGTCATTTGGAGATTATCTTTCCTCTATCATTTTTCATGGTGATGGTTCACCTAATAGTTTACCTTGTTCATGAAACAAAGCTTGCTGGCCCAATGTAATACCGATATATGTATTCGATTGAGAGGTATTCATTTTATATATGCGCATCAAAATTACTCTTTAAATTTGCTAGTCACACATTTAAGCATTTATGGACAACTCTTCTTGTGCCAATTTTATAGGTTTCTTAGGAAATTGAAACTTCATGTAAGGAATAAGGCATGGCTAGAAGGTTGTATAACTAAAAGTTTATAGGGGATGTGGTCCTTTATTTTTGTTCAATGTACTTCAATGACATTGAGACGTCTTTCAACCGACCGCCTCGTGTAGACGATTGTCCTGAAGTTGAACCTTAGCCATCAACAAGAGAGTTGTTAATCCCTCATGTTGGTAAACCAGTTGGACGAAGTGAGAGATTTAAACTGACGACAACTGAGATGTTGCAAGCACATATACATGTCTTGATTAATTGTACTAAAGTTGAACTCTTCCTTCAGTAAGTATTGTACACTCATATGTTATGCTATATATTTCCTTACATTTTATACTTACATTTCATTGATGCCATCTCATGATCAATTGCAGGGAATTTAAAAGTCATGTGAAGCGTCAACTCAGTACACAAACATCCTCAGAAATTGACAAAAAGGTCTACAAAGAATTCCCATCATGGTTTGTGAGGAGAATATTAAACGACCATAACCCACACTCACTAGATTTTAAAACTCTCGCACTCAGCCCTCTTGACCATATGCAACCAGGTTTACGGCATATAACTCAATGGGTTCAAGTTTTGCATGGTTTCACAAGATCAAAGATTGCTAACCAAAAACTTGAGTAAGGTAACTTTGGGACAAGGAGTTATACGAGCAGTAGTGATGGGAACATGCATTTCGGAGACGTCCCATATTATGGAAAGCTTCTTGATGTCGTCAAAATAAATTGCCAAGGCCATTTCCACGTTATGCTTTTCAAGTTCTTGTGGGCAAACACGATAACTTCCCGAGGACTCACAACTAGCGACTTAGCCATCACATTAGTAAATTTCTCCAGGCCAATTCACAACGGTAAGTTTGAAGATTATGAGCCATATATTCTTGCCTTAGAGTCACAATAGGTTTATTATGTCAAGGACGAGAGGCATAAAGATTGGAATATTGTGATTCACATAAAACCTTGGGACATTTACGACATGGGCGATGGTGATAACCTTGCCTACGAGAGTGAGCCATTGCCCGTCAATTTCGAAGACATCCTCCTTGAAGGCGATCAGAATTTACCTCTCGTTTGGTCAATTTTTTTAAGTTACGCTTTATAATCAAATAATTTAAGTTTCGTTTGTGTTTAAACGTATTAAACTCAACTCTAACATTTTCTCCTCGTCCTCTTTGTGGTGGTGACGAAGATTGATTTTTTTTTTAAAAAAAAAATGCTTATCTTACTGTAATCTGTGTATGTTTTTTCAAAAAAAAAAAAAATCATTGTATTTTTGGTAGCGGTTCTAAACCGCTACAAAACAAACATAACCGCTACAAAATAAAATAGTGACCACTATAGATTCCGTCACAGTAACCGCTACAAAGATAAACTGTTATAGGTTTGCCGCAACACACACCGCTTCATTTCTTCCTTTCCAACTTTCTCTCTTTTAATTTTTTCTTTCAATGTTTTTCAAGAGGTTAAGTGCGAATCAAACTTATCAAATATGGTAAATATTTTTTTTTCTATGTGTTTATTTTTTTTCTATGTGATACTAACTATTTTTAATTTCAAGAATAACATTACCTCAACATTCCTTCTATAATCATCAACATTCATTTTATAATTAAATATCATCTAGTTGAAAACATAATAATTTATATTATCTACATTTTCTCAATTGTTATACCTATATAATATCCATAATTTAATATCATCTAACAGTTTTACTTTTTAAAATATTGAAATTCATCATATCAATTAACTAATACTAAAATGCCAAAGTAATAGGGGGAAAAAAACACTACCATGACTGATATTTTTTTGTTTAAAAAAATAATTTTATTTGTAATTTTCAAAAATTTTAGGCTATTTTTTAAATTTTAAAAATTGGCGGCACAAATTTCTAGCGTTTTATAACCGCTACAATTTCAATTAAGACTTTTTGGCGTCATTGACAATTTCATCCAATATTGTAGCGGTTTCTAAATGCTACAATTCTCCGCCACCAATTTTTAATTTGTTGTCGCCACTCACACTTTTCCCGCCTATTTTTAAACATTTGTTGATGTTGTTAACAACAATTTGTTAACCGCTACAACTATTTGCAATTTCTACAAAATGTCACCAAAATATGTTGTCCGGTTGTGATTTAGTAGCGGTGACTTGTAACCACTACAATTTCAATAACTGTTTTGTTACTTGAGTAGCCTATTGTTTTGACCACTAAAAAATTGTTTACCCCAGTTCTTTTTGTAGCGGTTTTTCTCACAGCTATGCATGTCGTTAATAGTAGTCAAAACCGCTACAAATACATAGTTTTCACCGCTACAAAAGGTAGTGCTATACCATTGATCTCTATCAACAATCAAGTTCTTAGATCACTTGTTTACCTAAAGGTATAGAGTTAACCAAATCCTTATATAGGTTATTAACCTATAGCCTTCGCCAAATCACAATGGACACTAATTAACTTGAGTAAACTTTTCAATATTCCAACAAAGGATCATTCGTCATGAATACTCTGTTCCACTTCCATATTTAGAAAGAATCCAAGATATTTGGTGAAGCCCTTTATTCAATTGCCTTGTTCATCTAGAATATAAAGCCACCACATGACAAAATATATACTTGTTTGATCAAAAGATCCATTGACATCATCAAGCTTAACCCAACCAGCTTGAAGAGGAATCCATCTAGAATCTTGAATTCTAGGTGTTCATTCTTGCATCTAAAAATTAAGGTCATCAATGGTTGTTTGCATATTAATGAAAGCAATGTCACCTTTAGGAGTATCATCATTTGAATATAAGATTTTACACACGTTTTTTTTCCTCTGAATGTTCCAACAAATGTGAATAAAGAGTCTCTGCCATGAAGTTCTTCTGGAACTTAATTGAGCTTCCAGCTTCATTCTTTACGTCCCATATGATCCAATATAATCCTACAAAGATATAAAGAAAATAAGATTGTGAAATATTAAGAATAAATTGCAAGTCTTTTATTGATAGATTAGTACATGCATGAGTGCCATAGTAAAGAGTATCATAATAACTACTGTATCTCCATAATAATATCAAAATATTCAAAAAAATATAATCATAATATTATAATTCAAATATTGTGATATGCTCGTAGATATATTTCCTTCACTCCCCCTCAAATTGGTGCATGAAGATTACAAATTCCCAACTTGTTGGAAATTCCTAAAATTTGTTAGCATTGAGTGCCTTTGTGAATATGTTAACAACTTGATGTGTAACATCCCAAATTTTGGGCCCTGAGAATTGAGAATAAGCCTAAATTAAGCAGACAACTAAGCCCAATTTGGGAAGAGCCCCAAGAATGTTGAGAGATAGGAAGCCTCTTGAGGACTAAGTAACTCGGCTATACGGGTTAGTGGACTTAGTATGTATAAGCCGTGGAATTAAAGTGCCGATGAAAAGGGGCATAGAGGACCTATATGGTATAAATCCGGTTCGAAAAGATGCCACCTAACTATGTCTTGAGGTATAGGACAATTACTTGGGCAAAAACATGCCGGTATAATTAAGTATACAACATTTTTAAGATAGTTGGGTATGCCCTGCGTTTTTGAGAAGACATCACTCTGTGGCATCATTTGTCAGGTCTAGGTATTTGTGTTGCAATCTTGAGTAAAACTGAGCAGGATCCCAAGAAAACACCGGTGAAGCAACTTTAATAAAGTAAGTCATGATGATCCATGGTGACACTTCTTTTGTGTTGGTTCAATAAGAATGTGACACATGTCTTTTAATCAAGATATACTTTTGTTGGTCTAATAAGAGCTTGACATGTGTCTTGTCATCATGAGAAGGCATAAATCCACATTTGTGTTGGTATAGTGGAAAGAAGACAAGTGGCGCATTTTGGGCCAAACACATAGTGAGTTGTGGACCAGACACACGATGCGTTCTAGGCCACACACATGGCGCATTCTGCACCACACCTGTGTTCTATATATAATCCTTTCCCCTCATTTGACTTTAGGGTATTCTTGGCCAAAGCATGGAAAAGAGAAGAGAAAAAGAGAAGAAAACGAAATAGAGAGACAAGGAGGAAGAAGAAGAAACACTGATTGAAGCTTAAGATTAAGGTAAGTTCAAAACTAGCTTCTATGGCTTGAAGTTTGAAGTTTTCATCTAGCTGATTTAAAAATGGTGTTGTGGTGTGATTTTGATGTTTTTAAGGGTTACATTGTGTTCAAAACGCAATTTTTCATGAGAATAAGTTAAGGTCATGATCTACGAACCTGAAAACCCTAAATCTTAAGAAAAGAAGCAAGCTGCAGATTCTGGAAATTCTGGGCAGCAGCTCTTGAAAAATGATTTTAAAAAATTAAATGAAGCCCGATGGCCATAAAATTTTATGTGCTTAAAGTAGAAAAGTAGGGCTTCATTTTGATATATGATTTGAAATTTTTTTGAGTCTCTTACTATGAGAAATTAATTTTTGAAACCGGCCTAGAGGAACTGGAATGTTTCTCTGTCCAGTGAGCAAAGTTTTGCTTTTGTGAAAAGATATTATGGCCTCTGAAAGTATTTTTAACATAAGATATACATAATAAGGGTTTGATGGCAGCTGGATTCACATCAATTGGAGTTTTCTAGAATTAATTAAAAATGTTTGAAGTTGAAGCATGATTTCTGGAATTTTGAGATCTTCATCAAATTTTCCAAAAATAAGAGAAGAGTTTACGTAAGCATTGAAAATAAGGTATATTTATTTTTTCTAGGGGAAAATCATATCCGGAGAAACTCTCAGATGCCAAGAAAGTTTATTAGTCTCTGAACAACTATCAGGTAGTAGTATCACATACTTTATGTTATTGTTGTATGTTTGTGTGCTATGATTGAGGAATGTGTAAAATTGTACGACCTAGTGGACTGTGTGTTCTTAGGTTGCTACCAAGCCTGAGATGCATTTGGGTTAGTTGGGTTTGAGGCCCGGCTACTGTGTTGTTCTAGTGCTGAGGACTTTCCGGGGCTTGCCTTGTTAGGCGGCTCGACGGTTGTATGGATTCTAGAGCTGGCCTGGTTCAGGCAGCTTGACAGCTTTTGATGATTCCGGGGCTTGCCTTGGTAAGGCAGCTTGACGGTATGTGAATGTGATTGTAATATTGAATGCATATATGATTGTGATTATGTTTTCTAGTTGTAGTCTGCATACATATATTGTATATATACTGTATTTGAGTTTAACAGTTACTCTCGGGTTCATTTTTGAACTCTAGACCGTTTTGTAGATACAGGTGAAAAACCCGAGTTGTTCAAAAGTTGGAAGGTAAGAGCATGAAGTGGAAGATTGAAGACATAGGGGATGCCCCATCTCATTCTGTATATTTATCTTTGGATGACGGTATAAGTTTATTTATTGTTCAATATTTTATTTTTGGATGACTATACCATTAACCCTACGGGGAACTATTTACTTTTGGATTTCACACCTTTACTAGTATATTGTAGTTGTACAAACCAATAATATGCTCTGTTGCGCACACTCTGATGAATATTAAAGGACTAATTAACATAGGAAAGATAATAAGTAAAAAGGAATCCCTTTACCCCCGCTCGAAAGGGCAAGGCCGGTAGAGGTGTAACATGATGCTTCATCTTGATCTTTAATGGAGATATGTCCTAAGATTGAACTCATTCATGGACAAAGTAGAAATCCATTCAACATGCTTAGTCCTCCCATTAAAGACCGGTTCTTAGTGATATGAATGGCAACTTGATTATCACAATATAGTGTGGAAGACGGCTAAGTCACCCCAAGATTACGAAGGAGCCATTGCAACTATACAACATCTTTAACCGTACTAGCAATTGCTTGGTATTTAGTTTTGATTGATGCAAGGGAAACCACATATTTCCTTTTGTTACACCATGAGATGAGAGACCTACCTAAGCTAATGAAATAACCAATTCAAGAATGAACGTCGAATCTCATGGCAGCATCCCCAATTTGCATCACAATACGCTTTCAAGTCGAGGGAGCTTGTACTCGTTAAAAAGACACCTTGTCTGATAGTAGACCTAAGGTACCAAAGGACACATTCTGCTACACTCATATAGAGGACCCGGGGATCAGCTACAAATTGATTGAGAACATTTTACTGCATATGTGATATCAACCCCATGACTGTAAGATATAGGAGCCTGCCAACCAGTCTTCGATAGCACCTTGGGTTTGGATGAGGATCACCCTCGATACTACTAAGACAACAATTATGCTCCATGGGAAACTTGTTGGGCCTACAGGCCGTCAAACATGTTTCCTTCAAGATATCTAAGACATATTTGCATTGGCTAAGAACCATTATTCCTTTGGGAGACTAAGCCACTTCAATGCCTAAGAAATATTTCAATGGTCCAAGATTCTTAATACTGAATTGATCACGAAGAAATTGCTTTATACTATTAATATGAGTGTCACTTGTATTCACAAGAATAACATCATCGACATAAATCAAGGTCATGATATAGGTGTTACCATAACAATAAGTAAATAGTGAGAAATCTGTCTGAGATTGCTTGAAACCCAAATTGATCAACAGGCTTGTGAACTTTTCATTCCAATTACGTCATGCTTTGTGCAGTCCATATAGGGCTTTGCGCAGCCTACAAACCCTTAATTCTCCCTCTTGAGCGAAGCCTTCATATATTTTCATGTATACCCCCTCATGAAGGTCACAATGGAGAAAATGCATTGTTGATGTCCAATTGATGAACTTTAAGTCCTCTTTTGACTGCAACAGACAACAACGTTTAAACTATAACAAGCTTTGCGACTGGGGCAAAGGTTTCACGAAAATCAATCCCTTTTCGCTGATTAAAGCTTCGCACCACCAATCTGACCTTGTGAGAATGTAACTCTCCGGTTACTTTAATTTTTTTTTTTTTTTTTTTTTTTTCATAAACCTATTTGTAGTCGATGAGATGTTTGCCCAGTGGTCAAGTGTCCAAGTCTCATTTGCTTCAAGTGCCTAAATTTCCTTTTGCATGGCTTTACATCAAAAAGCATGTTTGCACGCCTAACGAAGGGTCTTGGGCTCGTCGTCTGACTTGATAGCCAAAAGATAAGCCTTATGATAGATAGAAAATCTATGGTTCGCCAATTTTGAGGGCTTTGGCATACAAACCCGGAGTATGTGAAGATAAAAGTGAAAAGAATTGCAAACAAAAGGAAAACCATTTGGCTATTAATATACTCCATTTGTTGCTTCTTATAATCCCATGATACTCTTTAATATATAAAACATCTTGTACACTAAAACATTAATTTCCCCCTAATTACTCTTTACTTTGACATTTCTCAACCAACTAGACAGTCTCTTAACTAACTAAACAACCTTCTGTATTTAATGAGCTTGATTGTGATGAGCAATTTTTAAATTTTGATATAGCATTAAATTTTTACTGAATTTTTTAATTTATGTATCATTGTTAATAGGTCCTCATTGTAAGGATCATAAGAAATTAATATTCTCATTTGTCTATAGGCATTCATAGCAAAAAATGTAATACAATGGGAAGCTTATCTAACCTTATATATGGTGGTCATTTCTTATATTTGTGCAATAGACAATACTCACATTAATTAAAAGTTAAAAGTAGGTAATAAGATAAATTAAAACAAAACGGAGGCCGAGAAGAAAAAATATGAAAATTTATTTTACTTTATTATTGTAGCGTATACCACAATCCTGTTTGTCTTGATATCTTCTTTGACCATAAGCAGTAACACGTGACTCTTCCTTGTTATTATATACAAACATAACTAATTAACGACATCATTTACATAATTAATTGTCGTTTTCCGCTTTAATTGATTATTTTAGGAGGCCATTCGTGCACAAAAAGATGGGAACAACTCAAAAAGATAGATGAAGTATAAACAAAAAAAAATTGGAGCATCCTAAACCTCTTCATCTGATGAGGAAGAAGATAAAATGAGACTAAAATATATTCTTTAATTGAGGAAATTAGGTTTTCGTATCAAACAAAAAGAGGCATTAGTGTTACTAATGATGTATATAATGGGGACAACTCGCAAAAATGTTATTATACTAAAGGAGTGAGCCCACTTTGAGGTAATATGGGGCAGTGCAAGCACAAATCTAACCGCAAAATACCGAAAAGGCATTCAAAAAGGAAAATCAGAGATAAATCAATAATTTTCTTTTTTCCAAATGAAAATGACCATAGATACAAGGGGAAAAAAGCAAAAGGTGGGCAATAATACGCATGATTTCTTTTCCTCTGGAACTGATATTTTCTTCATTTATGATGTAAGAAATTAAATGATACTTGATATATTTATAATTTCATCCAATTTATAACTTATATGCAATAATTTAAGAATTTTTTTATTAAAATTAAAATTTTATGTATTTTTAATTTATTTCTTATTTTTGAAATTATAAATTTTTTTTATAAAAATTATATATAAAATTAATACTCTTAATATGTGTGGTTTATGAAAGCTAGAGATGATAGTATAACGAAAAGTTATAGATGATATCATAATATTACTACTGTAAATATTTGACAAAGCATCGGCAAAAATATAATGATTGAGACTATATCTAAAAATATTTAAATTATAAAGACTTAATTACAAATAATGATTAAATATTTGAAACTACAATTTTCCTTCTTTATTTATGGAGATCATCATACCAAATTATTTTGTGATGGGGTTTGTGTATTGCGGAATAAACATATATAATAATGAAATTTGGCAATGGGCATATATACCAATATATCTAGACTACCACATTGTTTATTATAAGATATGAATTGAGCAGTCGAAGTCATTTGATTCAACTGACATCAAATACCTTCTTAGGTTTTAGCTTAAGTAAGAAGTTGTGAGTTCATGCCCTCCGCATGTATGAAGATGGGGAGCGAGTTACTAGGTGAAGGAATAATAATAATAATAATAATAAAACAGAATAGAGATTACTTTTCAAACTCTATGCAAATCTACGACAAAAATATATCTTTGGTCAAGAAGAGGAAGATGAAAATCCCAAATGGGTAGTGTCAAGTAGTGAAAGCAAGTCTTTGAATTCTGATATGAATGAGTATTTTTCTACTGAACGACAAGACAAGGCCACATGTGGAGATGGGAGGGACCCCTATTCTCTCTCTCTATCTCTCTCGTGGAACCCTCTCTTTCACTTCTCTTTTGTTTTTTTGTTTTGAATTGTGAGGTGAAGATGCCTTTCCTTTCTTCCACTTATCACTTATTGTTGTTTGTGGAGGACACTATGGTCCTTTCCTTTCTCCAATTACATCTCCCTCAAAAGTCAAAATTTTCCTCAATATATTCATATGTTGTTTACAATTAATTTCTTCTATTTATTACATTCATTTTTTGTAATTAATTTTGTAATTTTTTAAATGAGGCCTTAAATTAAAAAACGGAGAAATTCATATTTAAAATTTTACTTCTTATATAGGACTCCAACTAATTGATAGTCTCGGACACCATTCTCCTTTTTACCATGCTCGAACACTATTCTCACAAAAACAAATAAAGTAATGAAAATAAAATAATTTTATTTGAAATATCATTAATAAAGATTTAGTTTCTTTTTTGCCAAAAAATAAGATTTTTTTTTCCCGGAATTGCTATGGAACAAACTTTTATCAATTTTCAAATAAAGATGCGCATCTTAGGCTTTTGATCTTCAAATTACGAGTGAATTAGTATTTGGGTATGAGGGAACTGATATTAAAATGCATATGAAGTATTTAAGATTACTATTATGAGCTTCATAGATATAACATCTTTATAATAAGATTAAGAAGGGGAAAAAAATAGCTTTATGGGTTATCAGTTAAGGCAGCCACTGACCTACCAGTCCTCCCTTTCCTTCACCAAGGCTTCAAATCACACAAGAATATAGAATAATTGAAAGGGTTTTCTAAAGCATTTAGAGTGATTTTGATGAAGTGAAATCTCATAGGATGCAATCTGCAAAAACGTGCAAGTGCGCAACATGACAAATGAAAAAAAGAAGATAAATTTGGCATCTCAATTAACATATCATTAATTGAAACTAGTCGACTTGAAAGATTTAAATCTTAGAAGTTGACAATTTTTTACAAATATATATGTTTTTTATTTCAAAAGTTGAGATAGGTAAATGCAAACCACTAAAAATAGTTTATTACACTTTTTCGTTTTGTTTCTAAATGTATGTATTCTATGTTTCACTTCACAAAAGGGAAAAACATTACAAAACCATGAAATAAAAGGAGAATGAATTTGGTTTTAGATATTGGTGTATCAAGGTGTATGTAAACATCATTAGCCAACATAAAATTTATCTAGCGGTGTAGTAAAGGTTCCATTAGATCATTTGGGTTTCGAATTCAAGCCCTAATGAGACACTTGTATTAGAAGGAATAGTCACAAACCCTAAAATTAGAATAATTGGATGCTCGAATATTTTGTAATAAAATCTAGAAAAGGTTCCGGATACTAGTGATATTATCAAAATATATATATATGTATATGTGTGTGTATACACATATGTACATATATCTACACACACATATATAAGAACATATACAAGTATATATGTATATATACATATATGTGTATATATATCTATGTGTATACACGCCAATATATACATATCTATGTTTGTATGTGTGCGCATCATTAAGTTTTGATGGGAAGAGAAATATTAAAGAAAAAAGACTAAAGAAAAAAACTCCCAAACTTCAACTATTTTTAAAAGTTTTACTTTGTAGAATTCTTTTCCCTTATTTTCCTCCCAAATTTTCCTCCATCTAAACAAAGTCTTTAGGAAAATTTTAAAAAACAAGGGAGAAGGACAAATCATGGACCTAATTACTAATTAGACAGTTTAAACTTCTATTTTTTACTACACAAAGTTTCATTTAATTTCTTTACAAATTTTCATAATTGAATTAAGAACCCAATTGGTATAATTAATTAATGTTTAATATTATGTAAATCATGTGTGAATTGTGATTAATTATCCAAGAAAAAGGTGTGAGAGAGTACAAGGGGCCGGTGGCATGGGCAAGGTTTTCACCATGTAGGCCATCATCTCTATATATACTCAGCAGGCACAATGTATATACACATCCCCTCTTTATCTTTCTTCCTAAGGTCCTATGTTTTGTTTGAAGTACTTGTTCCACTAGCCACTGTTTCCCACTCATTCATTATTTCCAAATACTCTCTCACGCTTATAAACTTAATCTTATTATCTTCTTCTTCAACCATGCCTTCCCTCTCTGACGCCTTTCAAAGCCACCCTGCGTTTCTTCACCAGAAGCACCCCGACCTCACTTCTCTCCAAGAACTTCCCGATTCCTACGCATGGTCCTCCTCCTCTGCTGCCACCACTGACAATTCCCTCCACCACCACCACGATGCCACGGCTGATCATCGGGTTCCTGTTGTTGATCTTGATGATCCTAATGCATCTTCTTTTATTGGAAGTGCATGCAAATCTTGGGGCGTCTTCCAGATCGTCAACCACGGCATCCCTTCCTCCCTTCTCCGCGACATTGAGCTCGCCGGCAAAGCCCTCTTCTCCCTGCAGCCTGCTCACAAGCTCCGTGCCGCTCGCTCCCCCGACGGCGTATCTGGCTACGGCCGCGCTCGCATCTCCTCCTTCTTTCCCAAACTCATGTGGTCCGAAGGATTTACTATTGTCGGATCTCCCGTCCACCATTTTCGCCAACTCTGGCCTGATGACTACACTAAATACTGGTAATAAAAAGGGGGAAAAAAACTAGTACTGTTACGCAGTAATATTAACACTATACTCACCCTCCCTCGAGCACGTGCTTCTCTCTGGTTATTTTACCGCTTAATCTCTATTTTTCCGGAAAAATTTTTGCTATTATTTTTGCGATGATGATGATACTATATCTGGCAACAACAACAACAAAAAAAAAAAAAAAAAAAGCCATTTTCTTATCCTAACGCATAATTAGCGAAGATTACAATGAGAGCTATATATGTGGACCCACCCACGAGATAAAAAAAATAAAAAAATCTAACACAATCTTGTACTGTTCACGACTCTATTGATTCATAGATCTCGTTTCTATAATTATTCAACGATGTTATTCTGATGTTTTTGTCTGTTTGTCCAGTGACATTGTGGAGCGATATGAAGAAGCAATGCAAAAACTCGCGGGAAAGCTAATGTGGCTCCTTATGACCTCTCTTGGTATATCAAAGGAGGACCTCCAATGGGCCGGCCCAAGAGGTGATTTCAACGGGGCTTCTGCTGCCTTGCAATTGAACTCGTATCCCACTTGCCCCGACCCGGAACGGGCCATGGGTCTCGCGGCCCACACCGACTCCACCCTTTTGACCATCTTACACCAAAACAACATCAGTGGCTTGCAGGTTTTCCGTGAAGGCATGGGGTGGGTGACGGTGCCACCGGTTACCGGCTCTTTGATCGTGAACATCGGTGATCTGCTCCACATTTTATCAAACGGGCTATACCGGAGTGTGCTCCACCGGGCAGTGGTGAACCGGACCTGGCAGCGGTTCTCAGTGGCGTATTTGTATGGGCCCCCAGGGAATGCGAAGATCTCACCACATGCCAAGCTAGTGGGCCCGAGCCGGCCCGCGTTGTACAGGCCGGTGACTTGGAACGAGTACCTCGGGACCAAAGCAAAGCATTTCAACGAAGCACTATCGTGTGTTGAGGTTTGTGCGCCTAAGAGCGGAGGATTGTTTGATGTAAGCGAGACTCACAACAGTAGTGTGCAAGTGGGCTAGAAACTTCTGAAAGTTAAATTTGGAATGTAGTATTGTTGTTGATTTATATTATTTCTTTGGTAGTTTGTTGCTTGAATGGTCAGTTTTTGTAGGTAGCTAGCTAATGAGCAATATAAGTAGATAGCATTATTACAAGGAACAAGGGAAAAACAAAATGAAGCACTAATTATAAATAAGATTGACTGAGTGCGAAAGAATTAATTGGTCGTGGTGGGGGTATCAATTTGGTTGGCTCAAAACGAGAATGAGAGAGAAGATAAGATAAGTCAAATCATATAATTATTATTATTATTATAATGGGACATGGAAACAAATAGTCCATGTGGGAGAGAGTTGCTTTTCTCTTGGTAGGGAAGGGGAAGAGGGAAAGTTGCCCATTTTGAATAATAATCAAGTAAATAAAGGACACATTGCTCTCTTAATGTCCATCAAATTTGAACGCTAAAAATATGGTCCATAGGATAAGTCAAAGCATACTATTTAGTATATTCCGTAATACAATAAATTTTAAGGGTTAACTCCATCTTTAGTTATTACAGTTTACTATTATTTTAATTTTAGTCCCTTAAGTTTTAAGCAGATGGTTTTGTTGGTCATTTAAGTTTACTCTATTTCAAATTGTTAGTCCTTGAATTTTTAAAAGGAACACTATTAATTAAGTTAAGTTGGCACTAACATCATCAAATATGCTTATGTGGATGCTGACTCGGCAAGGTGAGGTAGAAAAAAATTATAGACTTATATTTTTAAAAGCTGTTACATAATAAAAAAAGAAAAGAAAATATAAAACCATAATTATATCACACCAATGTTCTCTTCTTCTTGAACCTCGTCTTCTTTCATGGCTCGTTCGAGATTACAAATGATGGTAAAATACCTGATAGTTCAAGACCGAGCAACAATTATTGGAGTTGAGTAAGCTCTAAAGAGCAGTAAATGACAGAATCATGCTTGAATCCCGCAAGCCATTGATCCCATTTTGAATCTAAAGTGGAGGTTAGTGGCTCTGCAAGTATTACAGGTCCTGATAGCAAAATGCTTTTCCCCAACACTTTTTCTAGTCCGCAAAAAGATCCTCTATTTCTCTCTAATTTTTTGTACGCGATTGCATCTGCTGACCTTGCACCCTATTCATGTCATTCAATTAAGCGAACTTCATTTTCAATCCCCATTTCCTTCAACCCCTCAAAGATTTTCTCCTCAAGCCTGTGAAACTGGCTAGTTTCAAGGGTCCAGTGATCGCCAACCCAGCTTCCTCGCAAATGGAAGTGGGTTCGCCTCTTAGCTAACCCCCATCTCCCCTTTCGTTTTCCTTTGTGTTGTGCGCTACGTTTTAGTTTTTTTTTTTTTCCCTAATCTTTAGAATTTATTTTTCCACATCAGCTTGCCTTACTAGTATCCACATAAGCGTGTTTAATGATGATAGTGTCACATAAGTTTAATTAAAGGTGTTAACTCTAACCCAAGTCCTTCTTGAAACTTAGGGACTAACCGTTTGAAATAGAATAAACTTGAGGGACCAAAACTACCTGTTTGAAACTTCATAGAATAAAACCAAAATGACAGTAAACTATAAGGACTATAGATTGTATTAATCCGAATATTAATTTGAACATTTTTAGTCTTAGATGGAGATAACTCACCCAACATAATTTTTAAGGTGTGGTGTTTTCCACTCCTGATTGCGCATTAGTTGTTTCTCCTATTTCTGGTTTTCATTCCCCATTCTTAATTAAGAAGTGATATCAAAGTTATGTTTACTTTGAGGTTTTCTTTTCTTTAAAAAAAGATGTCGTTGAAAACTAGTACTCCCTTCGTCTCTAAATACTCCATCGGGTTATTATTATAAGGCACTTGCTTATTTCCAAAGAGTATTAAATATATTTTTTCATTTTTGCCCATATTTAATAAGAGTAGTAGGAGAGATTAATATTTAAGATGATATTAAAGTTTAGTGTAATTAGTAAGAGTATACTGAAAATTACTTAAATTTTAAGATAAATTTAATGTTTTTAATTTTTTTTTATTGATTTATGAGAATTGTTAGTTGGTACATAATAATAAGATTTGATGGAGTATAAGCTTCAAATAACCATTTTTTGTTTATCAAGAAAGTAGTTAAGAGTAATAAATATTTAAGTAATATATATATTTTTTCCCAACTATGCCCTTCCCATAAATATAATTCTCACCCGCCTTTTTAATTAATTCGATCACTGGAAAAAAAATATATGCACTATATACATTTAACAAAGGTAAAATTGGAAAAAAAAAATTTAATAAATGTTGAGACAAAAATGAAACGAAGCTTATATTTTTGGACGAGTAGCACATATTCTTAAATTTGAAGCTTATATTTAGGAACAGGTGGAGTAATTGCCCACAAGTTTGAAGCTCAAAAATCGGATTGGCTTTGTTTCGCTTTTGGCAGGGACTTGTGTGTACATACCAAACCGTTTGGAACCTGAATATTGCCTATTTGTTCTCTCTACTCATTTTTGAGCTTCATTCCTCAGTACTAACAATACATGATCTTATAGGTGCATATTTATTCATGTGAAACTTGAAGTTCCACATCTAATAGAGAATAGAATTTCAATATGCAATTAGTACTCCTATAGTGCAAATTTGCTATGCAGACATAGTTATAGGTGCACTTGGGCTGTGACCGACCAAAGATGGGGTTGACGAGGGAAGTTAGTGGTTGAAAGAAGAAAACAAAGAAAAAGTAATTAAGAAGTCTTTCGTGGATGCTTGTGGCTCCGAAACAAATTAGATAATGTTGGTATACTTTTTATAACTTTTATACTCTATATATTAATGATAAAAATACCACTTCATCCGCCGCTTAATATAAGCACTAGGAAACAAAGTTAGAGATATTAACAAAATTGGTTAGTTCAGTTATTTATAACAAATTAATGTTTTTTGGTTTCTGTATAACATTACTTTTAATCATATGCATTCTAACTATTTATTAATAGAAACTTCCTTACTATGTGTTACCAATAAAGATACTATAAGAAAAAATTACAAAATTTGGAAGTCAAAGTAAAGAAATCTCATATTTAGAATCAAATTAAAGTAAATTTTTATCTAACTTCTATATCTAGAACTTAAGGTACTAATAAGGGGGAATGACCCTTTGATTCCAATTCATTATTTAATTTTGGGTTAAGGTACAAAAATAAACATGTGGTTTGGTTAAAAGAACGCTAAATACCAAATACTTTTTTTATGTGCAAAAGTGACTATATGGTTACAAATTAGGTACAAAAATACCGTTTGACCATTATTTTAACTTTTTTTATTTACAAAATGATGACGTGGCTTTCAAAGCAACTGTGGAAAAAAAATGCCGACAGGTCACAAGTCTAAGTTGGGAAGAATTAATATCTCAATCTCTATCCCTCTATTTGCCCCTGTAACAAAATCCGCAGTGAACAAAATGAAAGGATCTTATGATTTGAATATATTTGTTGAAATGGGGAGGAAGACGAAGATGCAGAAGTGGAAGTACTTTTCTCTAGTTTCCACCATCTGGAAAGTCAAAAGTGAGCTCCTATTCACTTTTGGCTATGGGTATGAGCTCAAACAGAGCCCTCCCCATACATCTAACTAAAATGGTATTTTTTTCAGAATCAGGCAAGGAAGTTTCTCAATACACCAAATCAGTTGTTTGAGAAAAAAATTAAATGGATGGCGATGAGGAATCACAGGGAAATCAGATTATGATGAGGAAAAGCCACAAATTGATTGAAGAAGCAATGGTCCAACCAAGTTTGGCGTATCCGTGTGCGGATTCGACGTTCCACTTCGTCAGCCCCCGACTTTGCATTATCTTCGTCGATGGTTGGTTGCAAGATCTGAGCTTTGGGCTAGAAAGATTTCGATTTTGCTCCTTTATTGTGGTGCCTGATTCATTTTGTGCAGATCGGGTTTTGGTGAGACAATTGTGGTGCCCGATTCATATTTTTCTCTCTCTAGTGTAAATCGCATGAATAGTAGCAACACGTTCCTTGTCAGTGTTGTTGAAGCTTCGCTACACTGTTTACACAGTCTGTGTTCCACTGATGGCGGCGCAGTTTCGTTTAATCTCAAAAATCGCTCAAGCGCTCTCTTCTCCATTGATGGAAATTGCTCATGCTCGCCTCTGCATTTCATCTTTCCCGTCGCTCACTCCTGCATTTTAGATTTCAGTGAGTGTTAATTTTTTTATTGATGGCATTGATAGACGCTATTGCTTTTGCAAAGACTAGAGTTGAAGATCTGATGATTGATAAATATGCAATTTTGATTTAACTGATAACTACTGTAGTGGCTTCCACACAGTCAGCATGTTTTTCTCCTCTCCCTCCCCTCTCCCTCCTCCTCCCTCTCTCCCTCCATAATTGCTTTAAAAGCCATTTCATCGTCCAGTGAATAAAAAAAGCAAACTAATGGTCAAACAGTATTTTTACATCTAATTTATAAACACATAGTAACTTTTACACACAAAAAAATAGTTAGTGTTGGATGCTTTTTTGATAAAACCACATATGCATGTTTGCACGGTTAACCCTTTAATTTTAAATAAATTGGGATAAAATATTTTAAATTTCAGTAAAGGATTAAAAGTCATGAAAATCATAAATGAAAGTACTTCCTCCATCCTATCTATATATAGTCCCATTTTTTTGAATAGGGTTGCCTTTTTATAAGGTCTCATTTAAATTGGTCGGAATAATAAATGCATTTTTCCATTTTACCTTCAATTAGTTTCATACATCACACTAATTTTAATGCTAACCCATTCTCTTTATTCTTTCACTTGATTTTTCCTCCGTACATTTCCTTTCACCATTTCCTTGTTATTACTCTCTTCCACTCATTTAAAAATAAGGGAATCTTTTTATAAAAATATGTCTTACATATTTATTACCTTAAACTATTTTTAACTACTTTCTAGAACTCCGTAATTCAGTTAAAATGACCTTATATATAGGGACAAAGGGAGTACTTAATTACCCTTTTCCCTACAAAGTTTCATATTAAAAGTTAAAATATTAATTTTAAATTATTACATAGTTAATAGTAAACTATAGAAAATAAGTGCTAGATCTGTACAACTATATATATTAGTTGATTGACAGTTGTAATTTCTTTAAATCACATTGAAATGTGAAAATTTTGTAATTGATTTTCCAGCTTCTAACATGAAAGATTAAAAACCCTTATTCAACATACACCAATAAAATTTCACAATGACTTTTCAAAATTTCACACTGTTACACATCATAATTTAATTTGTCGATATATATTCCAACTTTTCGCATGTAGAGATGCAATAATTTTCCACAAAACTTTCAAATTTTGACACTACACTAGTACCCAAAAAAAAAAAAAAAAACGGCTTTAAGACCGTCACGTTTAGATCGGAAGATTGAGGCACCGGTCTAAAAAGTATGACCGGTTGCGATAGCCAGAAGTTCCTTTAACAACCAATCTAAAAAGTAAAATTGGTGGCAGTTTCATAAAGAGAAAGAACTTTTGAGACTGGATATTTAAAAGTCAGGTCTAAAAAGTTTACTTTTAAGACTGGATATTTAAAATGTCCAAACAACCCGTCTAAAAAATATGATCAGTGAAAGTTTGGTAAATATAAAAAACTTTTAAGACCGGATGTTTAAAAAATCTGGTCTAAAAAATCTACTTTTAAAACCGGATATTTAATAAGTTCGGTCTTAAAAGTCTAAAAGATGAATCTTTTCCTTTTCCGCATCGAAAATTGAATTTCGGTCTATGAACCTCTCCTGCCTTGGACCAAAGAGGTGGGTGTCTCCTTTCTATCGACTTTCCCTTCTCCGCTCCCACTTGCTCGTGACTCTTCTCCCACCATCACCAGATGCTCCTCTAATGTTGTAAGTATATTGTTCAGCCACTATATCTGTATATGGGTTTGTTTTGAACTCAGTTCAGCTTTTAATACAGGCATATTCGTATTGACTCTTCTATCCTGTTGCATATACTTCAGCTATTTTCCAGTTAAGATTTCAACCGATGCAGATTACCCTTTTTTTTTTTTAATTGATTTCTGAATCTTGGATGTATGAGCGAAAAAATGAACAGACATAGTTCAATTTGGAGGAGATCTGTACAATTTTGGGCTTTTTTGCTATTATTATTGTTGTTTGATCAATTGTTTTAACTTTTAATAATTCATTGCGGTAGCTTCTGCCATTTATTGTCCACAGGATTAATATTATCTGCAATTGTCACGCTGAGTTCAATTATCACGCAGAGCGAGAAGCCCATGACGCTTCTTCTTCGTTTGTTGGCGTTGCAGAACTCTGGAAGAAGAAGGAAGCCACTGATTTATGGAGAACGAGATGACCATCTTCGGGGATGGACGAAGCGATAGGCAGATTTTTGTTTGTTTGTTTTGTTTTTAAAAACTTACTTTTAAGACCCAATGTTTAAAAAGTCTGGTCAGTGAAAGGTCTACTTTTAAGATCGAATATTTAAAAAGTCTGGTTTAAAATATTTTTAAGACTAGATATTTAAAAGTCTAGTCTAAAAAGTTTTAATTTTGAGACCTCATATTTTAATAGTCGGGTCTTACAAGTCTGATTTTTGAGACCTCATATTTTAAAAATCTGGTTTTAAAAGTATTTTTTAGGGATCGGTCACACATTCGGTGTTAAAAGTAATAGACTTTTAAGGCCATGCTAACAAGACTGGTCCCAGATCCAGTTTTACAAGATGTTTTTTCATCCCGTCTTTAAATCTTTTTGTACAAGTGCTAATATATGGAAGTTTTGCAAATATTGATACTTAAATTTTTAATATAGAAATTTGAATTAGACTTGTTTAACCAATATATTATTGCAGGGATTTGACACTCGTCTTCCACAATTTAGTACTAATTATATAATTATATAATAATTTGTCACTAATCTTTCAGATTTTGAAAAGTTAGTTGCATATCTCAGTATTAAGAGACTTTGGCACTCTATTGAAAATTTGAAATTTTTTAATGCCAGCATGAATTAAACTGATTTATTGGTAACAAATTATCATTTCCCCAAATTTAAACTAGAAACTCGTTTGGGGCTTCATTCTATAGAAGACATATTTATAACAAAATTTATTGATGGGACACCATAAAAAAAAAAAAAATTAAACATTTTATGCCACAAAGCAATAAAACCCTTTAGACTTATACTTGTTTGGTCTCGTATATAAGAAAAGAAACAACTATTTCATTATGCTTAAAATACAAATATTTATTTGAGACATAAAACAATGAAATCGTAATAAAAAATGTAGTACTATATTTTTAGCCAAAAAAAATATGTATTATTTATATTTCTTATTTAGCTTCAAGTCTTTTAAAGCTATTAGTAATTAAATTTAAAATAACATATATATGGCATATGAAAATGCACACTAAATTCAAAACCTTTTATTCTTATATCCTTTTCGCAATCACAAATGTATAAATAGTTAAATATATGATATATCATCAACAAAAGTTAATGTCGCTTCAAAAAAAAAAAAAAAAAAAAAAAAAAAAAATCTATCTCGAAGCAATTTAAAGATGAGGCCGACCTTCACCTGTCAGCATATATAATATACCATTTAAGTACTTTATGTGTGTGGTAACACTAACATTTAATTACTTTTCTTATTATTTTATTGCCACTTCTACCGCTAGAAGAAATCAAAACAAGATTTTGTTGTTGCTGTTGTTTATTTTATTTTATTTTTTATTTTTATTACCTTGTGTGTGTGTGTGTTTTTTAGTTTGTATTCCTTCTTATCGTTTCCTAAATAAAGCCATCAATCAAAGTAAAACAATTTTAATCAAGCCAGTAAGTTAGTCTTTTCATAAACGTCATCATTATTTAATCGTAATTAAGTTCTCATTTGATTGATAATTAATGAATGCTAAATTTATACATTGCTTGATGTGAACGATTAAGTCCAATGATCGAGACAGTGACGTAAAGGATGACAGATCTTAGCATGAAGATGGGATACTTAGCCACCAATGTATTTATATCCTTTTCATAGAAAATTAATGATTTATTATAATTAGTTATTTCTATACATGAGTATTATCATTTTTCTTTTCGGTAAAATGGCAGTTTAATTATTATTAATAAGATTTTATTAAAGATAGGCCTTTATGTAATATCCTGAATTTTGGACTTTGAGATTTAGGAATTGCTTATGGACACTTTGAAATAACCCCATTTTCATGTAAATTATTGTATAAAGCTAATTAATATTGTATTATTGAGATATATGGAAATTTCATTAAAAATAAAACAAATGATATTTGTTTCCATCTAATTGGCTAATAAAGGAGTATTATTGTAAAGGGGACACATGGGAAGGTGGATAATCATAAAAGGGACACCTACGTAGACACATGGAAGGTAGATAATTATGTAAGGGACACCTAAGCACCCATGTGGCAAAATAATATTTAAAGGAGAAAAGATGAGGACACATATGCATAATTAATTAATTAATTAAGGGGACACCTAAGCTTCTAAGGTGGCAACATGAAATTTAAAGAGGAAAAGATAAGGGACACATGTGCATAATTTATTGCTAATTTATGCACCTAATTATCTTATCTATTAAGCAAGGGTTCTTAACCACAAAATAAGCATGTGATTAGAAGATATTTTTGACCCAAAAGAGGCCAAGTGTTTTCATAGGATTTAATTTGACTTTTGTAAGAGATGTTACACCCCTACTGGCCTCACCCTCTCGGGTGGCGGGTTAGAGCGATTCCTTTTACTTGTTACCTTTCCTTCATTATTGGGTCACTTTAACTTATATCAGAGTGAGGACAACAGAGCATTTAACCAGTTTGGACAATCTACTGTACTGGTAAAAGTAAAATAAGCATAAAATAACGGTCCCCAAAGGGTTAAGGGTACAGTTATCCAAAATAAATACCAAAATAATATATATACAGTCATCCCAAATATATGTACAGAACATAATAGGGCATTCCCTATTCTTCAGTCTGCACCTATAAGCCCTTACCTTTCCAACAAAGTTCTTCACTGCAGACATGTCCCCCTGTATCTATAGAAATAACTAGAGTCCAATAATGGCCCCTAGAGTAACCATCAGTACTCATGCACTAAATGTGTAAGGCGTATGCATGCAACCATGTCATATATGTAAACACAGATAGGATGCCAAATATACTGCATATGAAAACAGAAACATATACAACAACACGTCTTCGAACCGTTGGGCCGCCTTACCAAGACTGGCCCCAGAATTACCGGAATCACAAGCCCAACTCTGTTGAGTCGCCACATAGGCAAACCCTGGCAGGCATCCTCAGCACTAGGAACTCAATCACAAACATGTTCTGTATGCATATTTGGCCAAACAAAAACAATATGGCAAGCAACACATACAACAAAACACATAAGAGTGTCTGAGTAAAGTGGTTACTACCTAGTGGGGATTCTGTCTTTAATATTTTATTGTGCCTGATGACTTTTCCAAAAATTTTCTTGACCTAAATGACACCAAAATACCTTATTTTTGGTATTTCCAAAAATAACATTGTATTTTTAATTAAATTCGAGCCCTTTACTTATTTTTCAGAAAATCCAGTGAATTTGACCCAAATTCAAAGATTTTTAATAAATTCTAGAAATATCATATTTTCATGAAACCAGTTCCATATGAACCATTGAAATGTCTATGTTTCAGGAAAAATAATTCCAGAGACCAAACGTATACATATTTGGGCATGTAGCCAATTTTTCACTCTCTGGTCCAGATTCGACCTGATGTTTCTGAGCCAACTTTAACAATTTTTATCTCCTAGTAGAAAATTCCAAATAAAAAAAATCATACATCATGGTGCAATTTAGGATGTTCAATTTATTCCTGTAAAATTTCATCCAAAATCAAGTTCATTTACTATTTTTAAAACTCAGAAGAATGTTATTTGCCTAGTAAACCCAGATTCGGCGGTAAGCTTGTTTCTTAGGTTTTTCGGTGTCTTTGAGTTCAGAAAATTAAACCATAAGTTACCCCCACACAAAATCAAATTTTTAAGACGTTGAGACCATAAAAAACCCCAAAATTAGATTGCAACACCATACCCAAACCCCTTGCACGAAAATCACAAGTTCAAGTTGCAAAGGTTCGGGTTTTCGGTGTTTACCTAAATCAGAAGTTTGATTGATGATCCTTGTGGCTTGGACCTTGCTTTGGCTATGGAAACTTGGCTGAAACCTTCTCTCCTCCCTCTGAAATTTTGTGCTTCTTCATGGTTTAGGGGAGAGAGAGCATGTGTATTTAATAATGGTAAAAGTATTTGATCAGTCCGGAATAACTGGAGTAAAACCATGTCCAGTAATTAGTAAAACTCATCTGACTTTTTGAATTTTTCCACAAGAAAATCCAGAGGATTCTAGGTTCTGGACAGGTGGCACATCCCCATGGAAAATATCTAGGTTTTTACTTTTCATTTGGGAAAATTACCTACTTTCTTAGGAATTTATGAAAATTACCAATTTTGGCTCGGAACTTATTTATTTCCTCTGTCTTTTTCCCAAACGAATTTTAATAATTAAGGGGGACTAGGTGGAGCCTCTTGGGGACCACAAATCAGATCCCATGATTTTTATTTTATTTTTCCTAATTTATTTGATTTATTCCATTTTTATTCAGAAAGTGGGGACCGCATCTTGACTTTTGAACTGATTTTGCTTTTTCTTTTCCTCCAAGTAAATTTTTAATAATTATAAGGGCTAGGTGGTGCATCATGGGTCCCACCAAATCTGCCATCTTTCTTTTTATCTGACTTTCACACTTTATCCACTCCAATCTCCTTCCATTGGTCTACGCTGGGCCCCGCTAGTTAACAGTGTGCATTCTTTTACACTTTTCTTCAATTTTTCAGATATTTTCACCTAATTTCCCATCCATATGTGGTGCCATCTTGACTTCCCAATATGACCCCACACTTGTCTCATTCAGTCCAAAAGGAACCCCTAACTGGTCCCTGTTAGTCCCCTTTCTACCGATTAACATCCTGTGGGACCCGTATTTTGTGTTTGGGCCTGAGTGTGGATAAAATCATTTGATTTTCCCTTATTTCTCCTGGGTGGGCGAAATTAATGACTTAAGGGGTAAGGATTTGACTTTTTTGCCCCTGTAATCATTACTTACTTTTTGCTTTTTAATCCCGTAGTAACACGTGACCTCGAGCAGTGATTACACTGACTCCTTATCTTAAAAAACGCAGGGCATCCCTGAATGCCCTAAAAATGTTGTGTACTTACTTGTACTGACATATTTTCACTCAACTACTTGTCCTATACCTTAGGACATAGTTAAGTGGAACCTTTTCCAACCAAATTTACACCGTATGGGTCTTCTATGCCCCTTTTTCCCATTGGCACTTTAATTCCATGGTTTACAAACATTAAATCCACTGACCCTTATAGCCAAATTACTTAGTCCCTGAGAGGCTCCCTATCTCTCATCATTCTTGGGATTCTTCCTAAATCGGGCTTAGTCGTCTGCCTACTTTAGGCTTATTTTCAATTCTCAGGGTCCAAAATTTAGGATATTACAAGGGACACTTGGACACCATATTTAATGTGTTTTGAAGGTCAAAATTATTCCTCCATAAGCTATCAAATTCGTCCAAAATAAGGAGGGAGAGAGAAAGTCAACAAAACTTGCAAAATAAGCCAAATTTAAGGGATATTTTGTAAGGGCACTTTGGTCATTTGACTTGGGGGATTTTTAAGTGCCTTCTTGACATATATAATACATTTTGAACTCCCTTTTTGCATGAGTATTTCATTCAAAGAGAGAGAACTCAAGAATTTTCTAGAAAAAGGCAGAAAATTTAAGAGAAAGAAAGGATAAGACCAAGGGATAAAATGGTAATTGGTCAAAGGAGATATTTTTGGTTGGCTCATGACCTTTATATAAGGACTCCTTCCCCTCACTTGTAAGGCACCAAGTTCCCATAAGAGAGAAAGAAGGGGGGGGGGGGCTAAATGTTAGCTTAAGTGAAAGAAGCAAGAAGGAAGCAAGCAAAGTTGAGAACTAAGGTAAGTTAGCTATGGTATTTTGTGAAACTTCCTTCTATCTTCATGAACATATTGAAGGTCCTAATGAGAAATTAATGTATGGTATGTAGAAGCTTAGGACGAAATCAACAAGGAGTTTAAGGAAGGAGAAGTTCAAGGAAAGCAAAGCTCAAAGTTAAGTAAGTACCTTTCTTAACACCCTTATCATTTTGTGACTTGGATTTAGCTTCTCTTCATGATATTTGATGGTTATGGGAATTGATATTCCTAAGGGGAGGTTCTACTCAAGTTGATAAAAATGACTTAACATGAGTTTTAAACCAAGAATATGACTTAAGAAGGAATATTAGGCAAGAACTATGAAAGATATGGGCTTGAAATGATCATTTATTGAAAATGATGAGTACTATTTATAATCATAGGAATTGCCATTGTCGGGAAGATTTTAAAAGAAGTTGGAGAAAGTAATTGACAGTTTAAGTTTGCCAGGTAGTAACCTTAATCCTCATATGCTTTATATGACTCTGTATGTATGCTTTACCATGATTGTGTATGCATTTAGTGTTGTTATTTTCCAAGCGCGCTTTGGAATCGGAACCCACTATATGTGACCTGTTGTGTACGACTAAGGCCTTGCTATGTGCTGTGCCCTGCAGTCTATGCTGTGTGCTATAAAGACTGCTTGTTTCGGATTAGGCTTTGTGCCTTGCTATGTGCGACCTACTAAATGCTTATGGTTTATGTTTGTGGTTTTCTTACATACTTTGATTATACGGGATTCCAACCTCTATTTCTACCTATATGATGTACAATTCATTGGATGTAGCTCCTAGATCGATATCAGCAAATGGAGGTATTGGACCAGTTCCAGATTATTCAGAGAATTGTTGTAATAATTTTTATATTTTAGAATTTGTAATTTATTGTTAGTATACTATGCCCAAACTGTTTTGCTACTGTGCTGCACTATATTGCTCTAATCTGTGATATATTATTGAGAAGGTGTGGCAATTAGATTTAATAAATAAGAGGTATCATACTACCCGCCACCATAAATATGGCGAGGCCGGTAGGAGTGTAACAGTTGTGGTATCAGAGTCAGGTTTGGGCAATATCAGAATGGTCTACTGCTGCAATATTGATTATGAGATGGAGCAATAATGATATGAACCCTGAGGAAGAGGGTTGCAAGCTCCGGTGAGTTGAGGCTTTAAAGATTGATAAAATAACATAGAATGTGGATTCTGTTATTACTACTAAGGCTTTGATATCAGGAAAAAATACGGTTCAGAACCTTACTCTGTGTTTTGAGGATATGTAAGGAATATACTGAGTGATATAAAGGTTTATACCAGTATGAATACCCTGGATCCTATAGGCACCTTCAAATAAAGTGTACTTAGGCAAAAGCAATCTCAAGATGGGTGACCTCCCTGGAAGTATTATAGGGATTTGAAATCCTTTGACTTGAGGCCTGAGTACCTTAAGGTATGAAATATGGTGATCTTTAGGGGTGCTTTGAGGATATTTGATGAGGGCCTTTTTGTCTTTAGCCTTGGGGTCCACAATTAAAAATAAACCAAGGATTGCGTATAGGCAAACCGAGGATCATTCTCTCTTCTCGAGGAGCATTTGATTGAGTCCTAGATAATCTAAATGTTATGCAAATGCAATTAAAATAAGAGAGAAAATTGGTTTTGGCTTTTCAAATTAATAAACTAAACTAAAAATGCAATTAATTAAATGCTAACTATTGTTTTTGATATTTTCTTTATAAAATGGAATGGAGTACTCTTGGTAATGAAGAAAGTGGCTATCCTTGCTCAAAAAAAAAAAAAAAAAATATGGGAATCAAATTTTCAGTAAGTCTTGATGAAAAACCTCAAGATACCACTTTAGTCAAATATTCTAAATTAATAGTAGCTCCTTCAAACATAGCTAACCACTACCTCTTGAGATATTGTTTAAAACCGTTAATGTGCAATTAAAATTGGATTAATGCAACATGAGTCTTCTCAAATTTGAGTACTAACCAGCCCCTCAAGGGCACAAATAAATCATATTAACTAGACAATACCACGCTAATTAACATAATCTAATTGCAACCACAAAGAAATTAAAACATGTATATTTTCACATTACAAAATCCAATTTGAAATGCAAATATCCATTGCACATGGAGACATAACAGTACCCCAAGTCTCAGCTACAAAATAGATATAACCTAAAATGTAGGAAATCAAATATTCATAGCATAAGCATAACAATAAACTAGAAAAAAACTCCCCATCAAAGCAACTGAAGCTCAAGCCAACATCTCCATGGCCAAGAAGCAAGAGAAATCAACTACACACAACCATTAAAATTCCCAATCTGCAGAACTGAAATCTTCATGGAGAAAGAGTGAGGACGTTGATGGTGGGGATGCCGATGGAGAAGAGTGACGATGGATGGTGAAAGAATCAAGAACGTTGTGCCTAACGGGTCTCCCTCCAAGTCACAGATCTGAAGCTCTGTTCTGTCTTTGTCTTGGTTCGCGGCGGATCCTGTGGTGGTGAGGATGAAGGCGTGGTCGCCGGTGGTCACCGGCGACTGAGAAATGATGGTGAAGGTTGAAGGTGGTTAAGAGAATCGAAGGTCCTCCCCCCTCAATCGCGACGTTCAACTCCTGTATATATCAATTAATGGATGATTTCTCGCGGCCTGCACTTGCTGAATCCCAAAATGAAGGTGAAACCTAATTTACTCAAAAGTCAAAACGCATAGCTTCATATAGGGACCTAGCTCAAACTTTGGAAAGTATTTCAGGAGGGACTAAAGTGTGAACTTTCAAAACTTATGTGGGTAAGAACAAAAATTGTGAGAACACTAGGCCATTTTCTGTAATTTTTATTGGCTTCTTTTTTTCCTTAATTTTCAATTTCCACGAATTCCATGGTACTTTTATGTAATTTTCCCTTGACCTAAAAAAATATTGATTCCAATACCAATTGATATTTTCCGAAATCTCGCATTTTCTTCTTAAACACCTACAATGCAAGATTAAACACAATGTAACATTAAAAGTCCACAAAAATCATTTGCATGAATAATTAATAAATATGACCATTTTGCCCCTAATTTCACTTAATTCAATACAAATGTCCTAATTCAAATTAGTACTTAATTATGCAATAATGTCCAAGAAAATGCATTAAAAATCCCAATTTAGTTATAAAATATAATATAAAAATATGGCTCGATCAATATTAGATCGAATATAGTATTAATTGAGGATAGTGTTAGTTCTCTATGGGTTTTGATGATTACTAACAATTGTAAACAAATTGTGAAGTTTTCCTTTCAAAAGTTGAAAAACTTTCGTCGAGCAAAACTCGAGGTTTGCACGAAACCTCGAGGTTTGGCCTTACGAAGAAGAACTCAAGGTTTCTCGGACTAAGCAAAACTCGGAGTTTTCAAAGAAAACTCGAGGTGTCATCATACGAGACTTCTCAACCTTTTCTGGAAAATGCAAAACTCGAGGTTTGTGGTGAAACCTCGAGGTTTTGACTTATAGAGAGTCTCCTAAGGTTTGAACATTTGAAAACCTCCAGTTTTTGTCTAAAACCTCAAGGTTCTGTTTTTAACATGAGAATTCCAGGTTTCACAAGTTTTGTGAAACCTCGAGGTTTGGCAAGAAACCTCGAGGTTTTGCCTTGCCAGAGAAAACTCATGTTTTAGCCATTTTTTTTTTCAAAACCTTCCGTTTTGTGAGAAACCTCCAGGTTTGAGTCCAGTGCGGTTTTCTCAAAGTTCCCACAATTAAAGGAAAACTCGAGGTTTCAGGACAAACCTCGAGGTTTGTCCAGCAGAGAGGATCTGTGTTTTCCAAGTTTTCAAAACATCAAGTTTTACCTTCAAACCTCTAGGTTTCTGTTTTGGCGCAAAAACTCAGAGTTTCCGCATTTGAGTAAAACCTTGAGTTTTTGTGAGAAACCTCGAGGTTTTGGCAACCAGAGAGCACATGCCTTTCCTCTTATTTAGAAAACCTCTAGGTTTGCCTTGGCACGATTTTTTTTCAAAGGTTTCATTTTCAAATGAAACCTCGAGGTTTCTAACAAAACTTCGAGGTTTTGTCAAACAGAGAGGCTGATGCTTTTTGCAGTTTTGAAAACCTCCAGTTTTGGATGGAAACCTCTAGTTTTGATGTTTTGGATTTAAATCCCTTTTACATGCTACAGTCCAAAACTCGAGGTTTGAAGAACAAACCTCGAGGTTTCATCGCGTCTTCAGAATTTCAAATCTGACGAATTTACAATACCTTCTTATTTGATCTTAATACTTCCTATGATTAATCTCTAATGTTCCTAGATATGTTTAACCACTTTATTGGTGAGTTTCAGATGAATTAGAGAATGTTTATTGAAGGTTTAAAGCAAAAGCAAAAAGTGATGTCAGCACATTAAATGCAAACCCAAAAAGTTGCATACTTTTGGGTAATCCATCTGCACACGCTTACAAAGAATTAAAGAATGATTTCCACATCCAACAGCTGCTACTCCAACAGATCAATTTGCAGAGAGTCAACTCGAACTTCGCACAATTTGGATTAAGTGAAGATTAGAGAGAGAAGAAGACCAAAGCTTAAGCTAATCCTTGTCTAATGAAGGCAATGGTTATAATCAAGATTACAACGGTCATTTAATGCTCTCTTACTATAAATAGAGTTGCATTCAAGTCTTCTCACCAACACACCTGCTGAAAATGCATAGCATTCAAAGTTCTTCAACTACCTTTCTGTTTTCACTTGTATTGTGTCTTTTATTACTCAAAGCTTCAGTGTTTATCATTATCCACTCTTAGAGAGAGTTTTTATCTGTAAATCATTTATTGTAAAGAATCACAAGTATGAGGACTTGGTGATTGGGTTCATTGATTACAACTTGTAAGGGGGAGTAAGTTCTAGTGAGAGAATTACTCTTGAGTACAGAGTGTGTAATCAGTTGAGATAGTGGAAATCCCGAAAGTCTGGGGACTGGACGTAGGTCAAGAGATTGGACCAAACCAGTATAAATCTATGTGTGTTACTCTTCTCCTCTCTTCTCTGTTCATCTCTGTTCTTGTTGTTCAAAATAGAGACCTTCAGAAAAGTTTTTAAAATCCCCAATTCACCCCCTCTTGGTGGTTAAGCTCCACTTTCAGATAGGCTTGAATTTGATCTAAAAATACTTAGGTTGAAATGTAAATAATGATGAATGCTGAATGGTTAGCATGTTTATTTGGGTATGTTTGAGGATTGATAATTGACCTCGAGGTGAGGGAATGATAGTAGAATATATCCGTGTGATGTTGAGGATTGAGATGAAATTAGAATCTCTTGAATAGTGTTGATGTTGTTTGAATGTTTCGAGGTTTAGACTAGGAATTGTGAATCATGATCATAGTTTGTATTCTGGGTATTGTTGATGTAATATGATTTCTCAAACTCAGTTGATGTTGAGGTTCTAGGAGTTGGATTGTGAATCTGACAGTTATTGATTTGGGGTTATTCGAGGATAGTGCTTCAACATTTTAAGTAATAAATCATGATGATTGTAGCATGATTGGAACCAGAATTTGTAATTTATCGTTAGTATACTATGCCCAAACCGTTTTGCTATTGTGCTGCGCTATATTGCTCTGATTTGTGATATATTATTGAAAAGGTATGGCAATTGGATTTAATAAATAAAAAGTATCACACTACCCGCCACCTAAAATATGGCAAGGCTGGTAGGGGTGTAACACTTTACTTTTTGACACTTTATCTAGGTTGAATACTCTTATCTCAATAGCTCATTATCATTTTCTAGTTTATAAAGGAATTATATGCATGAATTGAAAACGTAAGAAATATTTATAATTCTGATACTTATAATTGTTAATTACCAACACATCAAGCATATGATTATCTACGGGATATATATCAATATATGTCTTATTGAAAAAAGGAAAGGTTGATTTGATAAAAAAAACTTAGCCGCCTCGGGGTCAAATAACAAATTATACCACAAATTAAAATTCAATATAGTGCAAACAACTCATGATGTTTTCTTATTAAGGAGCCTTTATTTGAATTCCCTAGATTAAACTAAGTTCTAAGAAATGGTTAGAAATGGGTTTTTAAAATTGGTTTTTTCTAAGTTAAATTCATGAAAACAAAGCTATTTATATTCTTTTTTGGAAAATAATGAAGAAATATTCAAATTGAGAGTGAAAATATGAATGATGGATGCTCTTAGTAATGAAGAAAGTTGCTATTCTTGCTCAAAAAGGTTATGGGAGTTAAAGCTTAATTTAAGATAGTCTCAAGAAAAACCCTAATATAATAACACTTGAGTTCAATATTCTTAATTAATAGTAGATTCTACAAACATAACTAATTACCACCTCTTGAGATATTGTTTAAAACCACTTAATTTGCAATTGAAATTGGAATGATGCAATATGAGTTTTTATTTTTATTTTTGAGTGCTAAGTGCTAGGTGCATTGTACAATCCGAATGGCATCCTCCTATAGGCATAGGTGTCAAATAGGCAAGTAAAAGTAGTCTTTTCCTGATCTAGAGAGCTAATGGGATTTGGAAATATCCTGAATAACTGTCCAAGAAACAATAGTAGTTCTTACCTGCCACCCTTTCAAGCATCTGATTTATGAAGGGTAAGGGAAAGTGATCTTTTCTAGAGGCTTTATTCAATTTCCTATAGTCTATATACACTCGCCAAGCATTTTGCACCCTAGTGGGTATTAACTCATTGTTTTCATTCTTAACCATAGTCATCCCACTCTACTTAAGCATTACCTGCACTAGGCTAACCCACTCACTATCATAAATTGGGTAGATGATACCCACACTCAATAGCTTGTTCACTTCTTTCTTGACCATATATAGAAGCAGGGGGTTGAGTCACCTTTGGGGTTGCCTAAGGGGTTTAGATTCCTCATACAAGAGGATCCGATGGGTACAAATAGTTGAACTAATCCTAAAAATGTTAACTAGAGTCCCACCTGGAGCCTTTCTATTCCTACTCAAAACATCAAGTAATCTCTCCCCTTACTCACAGACAAACAATTTGAAATAAAAACAAGCAATTTCCCATCAGCAACAAGGAAAGCATATTTCAAATTAGAGGGGAGAGGCTTAAGCTCTAAATTAGGGGGTTGAACAATATAGGGAATTAGCTTAGAAAGATCAAGGGTAGTAGAGATACTCCCCTTTATAAACTTAGGCAGTGGACGACTTGTGTTAAGCTCCATGGATTATACCACTTGTGCATTGGTCTTTCCAAGTGTTGAACCAATATTCAGTTGGTCTACAGTAGTAGCAAGCTTGGGGAAAGTAACCTATTTGATACCTACTTCACAAGGAGTGATTAGCTCATTCAAAAATCTCAACATATGAGGAGTAATCCTAGTTCTAGGATTAAGATATGAGGTAGGAAGTTGTCCCTTAACCACATTGTATTGAGGCCCAAAGTGAGTCACATGAGAGAATGTTTTGGTTGGTATAAGGGCTATATCCTTAAAGACCAAATTGTTCAAGTCTTGGCTTCCTACCTCGAACTCAGCCTCCTCTACTAGTTTGTGACATGAAACATTGACAAAAACACCTTCCTCACAAGCATCATCATTGAAACACAAATTATTGGAAGAATTAAAGCTCCAATGAACTAAGAGAAGTAAGAGAAAAATCACTAAGGGAAGATAACTAACAATCAACTATTAATGACTTAAGGTTGGTAATCTCACTCCCAAGTGAATCAAAATTATCAAAAGAAGGAGAAGAAACTGTATCATCACATGAATCCAATGCAATACCACAATCAATATCACAAATATGAGTGTGCAAATTAAGCTCATATTCATTCACCATATTATCGATTACTAACTCAATTGAATTCATGCCTAATAAAGAGTAGTCCTCAAAAGGGTGCTTCATGGCTTTATACATAATGAAAATTAGCTCATGGTTTCCTACTTCCATAGTGATTGAACCATCTCTAATGTCTATCAAAGTACTAGTTGTTTTCATAAAAGGTCTCCATAAGATAAGGGTGGATTTACTAGACTCATGAGACATGTCTAATACAAATAAGTCAGTAGGGAAGACCAAGTCTTTGACTTTAACAAGCAAATCCTCAATGATGCCATGTGGGTCGTGATAACTGAATATTGTTTCACTTATTTGTATCTCTTGGTTAATAATTTAGGAATGTTTAATTGATAAATAATGGGTTTTATTACTTAATTGGGCTTTGAGTTTTTAATTAGATTTAATTCATTTTTGGAATAAAATTCTAGATTTGTAGTGCTTCATTATTTTAGCTATAACTTTTGATCTAGATATCGGATTAGCCTCATTCTTCTTTCGTTTTTTAGATGATTCAGAGAGCTACAATTATTATAAAGACTCAGAAGGCTGATTCAGACAAGAAGATGGACGAAATTGGACCTAAAGACAACATCATTTTCTGGATTTTTTATTTTGCCCGAATTTTGTAATAAAAGACCAATTATTAGAGGTCCTATTTTTAGAGGTTTCCTATTTTTGGGCCAATCTTGTAGCCCTAGTATTTCCTATTTTTAGGTTAAGTTAGATGGCTGAAAAACATATATACATTATGCTTTATGAGATTTTGGGATTAAAATTAGAAGCTTATTATTTTTTCAGGATCGTTCATCATGTTTATGTTCTTCTTCATCTTTTCTTCTGCTTTTTGCCCAGCCATGCTTAGCTAAGCTTCTGTGGTTGACCCATGGATTGAGGATTCCGTGAATCCAGAGGACCCACGCTACAATTAGTAATTATGGATTGGGTATTAGATTTAATACCCAGATCGATATCCCAAGGACATAGGTCAGACCGGGTTGCATAGAGCATTGTGCGATCGCACAGTGAGTTCGCCATGTGTTCGATCAGATGCTAGGTGATCATCTAGTCAGGGGAATATCTGTACAAACGCAGAGATTTCAGTTTGCCCAGAATCAATCACGAGTTTGGTTATTATCTTTTTGTCTGATGAAGGGTATGCAATATCAATTCTGGGTTAATCGTTTTTAATCTGATTAATCTCGTTTTCTTGCTTTCTGTTTTAGTCTTTGCTTTGGTTAAATTGCATTGAAAAACTCCCCCATTCTGGTTACTGTGTTACTTATTTACTGTTGATTTTAGACCCGCTGTAAATTCCTTGAGAGAAACAATCCAGGTTTCCTTACTACAAATCTTTGAATCCTGGTTATTTTAAGAGAGCTCGACAAATATTTATCAGGAATGCTCCTATCAAGTATTCTCTTAAGGTCCTTGACACCAAAAGACTTAAAAATGGCACTAGGCATGGCATTAATGGCTGCACCTAAGTCTAATAAGGCTTGGGCTACATTCACTCTACCTATGGTACAAGGTATAGTGAATGAGCCAGGGTCCTTTCACTTAATAGGGAGTTGGGGTTTGAAGAAGGCAGACACATTAGAGCTAACTTGCATTCTCTCCTCAGGCCTAAACTTCCTCTTGTTAGCACAAAGCTATTTCACGAATTTGCAATAACTAGGCATAGAATTAACCAATTGGAAGAAAGAAACATTGATATGCAACTTGCTTAACAAATCATACATTTCTTTCTTGGTTTGTCACTCATGCATTTTCTTGCCATAAAAGTAAGCTTTAGGGAAAGGGAGTTGAAAATCTTTTACCTCCTTACCATTAGCATAGGATAAGGTGCCTTGCTCGATTGTCTCACCTTTCTCAAAAGTGCTTCTTTCCTTAGAGCCAAGCTTTCTCAAAGGTGGTTGTTGTTCCACTTGAGGTTGCTCAACTGCCTTGTCCTTCTTCTTTTCAAGGATAGCCTTCTCTTTAAAGCACTCAAAATCAGGAAGCTGCATTGAGCTCATGGGTGGACTTTCAACTTCTATTTCCTAATCCACCTTATCATCAACCTCTTCCAGGAAGTGTACCTTCTTACTACTTCTAAACTTAATAGCATTGAGAAATTTAGGATTGAAGACGGTATTTGAAGGAATAGAGCCACTTGTCTTAACATGCACATCACTCAAAGAGTTGGAGGGCTGGTTGGGTGAGATTGCATAATGTTATTCTTCAATTCCAACTCTTCCAACTTCTTGCACACACATGCCATTTGAGTACTGTCACTTGCCCTATCACTTTGTATCTTTTGCAAAATTGAGGAAATAAAAGAGAACTGACTCTCATTCAAAGCTTTATCTTCCATCATCTGGTTAATAATATTAGTAAGTTAAGCATCCATACTCTTTAACAATTGATTTGTCTCATCACCTTTAGACTCTTGATGGGAGACCATTTGCCCACAGTTTAACTCATGGTTGAACTTGATAAGATGGTCCTCCTTGATTCTTCCAACCAAAATTAGAATTAGGTCTCCTACTTTTTATTGGAGGTGGTAGTGTTAGAGTCCCATCTTTGTTCTTGGTTAGACCTTCCTTGACACATAGCATTAACTTCTTCATGGTGATTAGGCCATAAACTTGTAATGTGCATCACTGAGCTACATTTGGTCAGATCTAGTATGAATCGTACATAGACGGTAGTTTGAGTTGGTAGCTCCCATAGGTTTCCTCATTCAGGATCCTTAAGGAAGAGGATTGAGTTGGCCCTTGCAAACAGTTTGATGCACTATCTTCCTTCAACCCTTTAAGTGATATGTGGCAAAAGGAAAGAAAATCCATAGACTGACCTTCCGTCGATCGGCTGTGGTCGCCAAACCATAGAGAGATAGATTAGAGGAATCTTGTGGTTTTTAATTCCTTTATCTACATCAGCTATAGATATAATAAGAAGCTCCATGCAACAAAGCCAACGGAACTACGAGACAACTAGATACAACAAAAGCTTACTAAAAGCAACTTCAGTATTCATAGAATGACTCTAAAGGTTCTTGTTTGATAGAGTAAATATCCTTCTTCTTCTTAAGTTCTGCAATGCTTGAATCAAAAGCTTTCTTCAAATTGGCCCATGAATGAATAACATCATTAACATACCTTGCTAGCATCATGCATGTACTACTCTTTAGCTTCCCCTCCAAAGTGAAATAGAATACCTTGAATTGAACATGTTCTAGGTGAGCATCAACTGACTTCATATTTGAGCAAGCCAGATGTAAAGCATTGAGATGGTTGTAAGGTTCTTTATTTGCAAGTCCATGGAAAAGAGGTAGTGAATTAATTAAAGGACCTTTAAGCTAAAAATTGACCTTAAAGTTAGGGCATGCCATGTTGAAATGATTATAATTCACATCCAATCTTGTCACATCCCTTCTAGTTCTCCTCCTTGGTTGACCATTATCATTTCCATTACTGTCTATATTAGAGGAATAATCAAATGTCCTATCAAATTGGTTGGACATGCAAGGCTATCAGGCAAGCTTTGGAGATCAAGAGAAAAGCAAGAATGTAACTGCAAATGCAAAAACAAAGGAAAATCAAGATAGTTGGTTGTTTTTCTAAAAAATTTTGATGCAAAACACTTTTAGAACCAAAACTAACTATGAAAATAAGTTTTGAAATCTATGAAAAATGAAAGAAAGCCTAAGGGTTCACAAGGGCAAACCTCAATCAATCTAAACCAATTGTCACTTAGAAAACAAAAGCAGTCAAAATTGACTCCCCAACAATGCGCCATTGATTTTGTAATACCCGGATAATTACCTATCTGGAATATTATATTTTAGCAAATAATACCTATTTGGAAATAGGTGAATATGTGGTTTTAAAACCTTGTAGGATACTTATTCTATTGTCTAGGGAAATTTGATGAAATTAGAGGGATTAAAGTGTCAAAATCCCTAAATGCAATTATGGGCCATGAAATGCCCCGAAAATATTATGATAAATCCCAAGAGGCAATAAAATATTTATTGAAAATTAGAAAGTATGTTGTCTCTAATTTTAGGAATTTTTGGGATTATTTCCCTTGAAAAATAATGAGGCAAAATTAAATATAATTTTGGGGAGCATAAGTTGCCCCATGATTTTTAATATGATATGTTGGACATAAAATACCAATGTCGATGAAATAGTTGTGAGAAAATGATTAATCCTAATTAAGAAAATTATCAACAATTAGAAAGTGATTAGTTAAGTAATTAATGGCTAATTGTTTAAACATGAACAAGAGAATATTTAAGGTAGATTATGGAAAATCCTTTAATTAAGTGTTTATGGCTAATATTAGCATAAAGTGTGCTTGCTAATCAATTAGAAAAGATTAAGAAAAATTGGTGAGATTAAGAACATGAAAACCCTAAATCCTAAAAGATTGCTAATCATGGGATTAAGGGTCTAATTAAGCTTCAAGCTAATTTAGATAAATTAAAAAATAATAATAATAAAGTTTGAGTGTGAAAAGGGTTGTGGGTTTTTCAAAAATAATATCATGATATTTTGTTAATTAAATAATAATATAATTAAGATATTTGTGGAAGAACAGGTTGGATAAATGAGAACCGATAGAAATTAAATCCTATCTAGAAAACCATGAATGAAGTTTCTTAGGTCAGGACATATTACAAACAAGTGAATTTTTGTCCGAGAAGTTGGTGTTAGTGGAAGTCATTTTAAATGCAGGTGGGGCGAATAAGGGATCAGATGAAAATATATTTTGTAAACAAAGGGCAGATAAGAAAAGTGAGAACCAATGGAAAATAAATCATAACTTGAAATCCTTGAACTAAGTAGAAAACAACTGGACATATTATGAATTAGTGGATTTTTGTCCCGAAATTAGCATTACCCGAAGTAATTTCTGTAACCGACAGTGTCTGTCTGAAAATGTTCAACAGAAAATGGAATACCCTTAATGGGATCAAAAATTTAGTTCACTCAGATATTTCCAAAGAGGAAGAATAGAACTTCAAGGCCGTGTTCTCGGATTTTTGAGATTTTCTAAGATTACGCGATTAGAACACTGATCAGGGGATTTTATCGGGTAAATGCATAAAGTAAGGGAGTGACATCATCTTGATGACATCATGGTCTTGAAGAATGAGGTAAGGAGGTGGATTGGATGGTGGAGATGAAGCCATGTGTAAAGTCAAGATCCGACGCCGAAATCCGATATGAAAAAGTATGAATAGTGTCATACTTTTTGCCTATAAATAGGCCTTCCCTTTCACTTCATTCTTCACAATTCCTAGAGCCACTTAGAGAGAGGTTTTAGAGAGAAGAAGGAGTATGGAGAAAATAGCAAGTTAGGGTAAGTTCTTCGATCCCTAGTCTTAAGCTTTGGTAGTTCCTTCGGTAGTTATAGTAGAAATGCTAGATTAATCTTTAATCTTCCAAGTTAGTTTAGATATCATGTTTTAGGGATAAATATGATATTTATTTCAAAAATATATTGGAGATGGAGATATGTCAAAATTTTGGAAGATTAGAGTTAAAGTAACGAAGTTCGTGAAATTCGCCAATTAGGAGAGTTAGGGGCAAAATGGTAATTTGTACCTAAAATGCCTATTATGATGTTGGGCCTTGATAATATAATATTATCCTTATAGGATATCTGTAATCACGTACTGCTGTCAAAAAGTACAGTTTTCCGTCAACGAAGATACGTTTGCGTCCTGTAACACTAACTATGATGTTTATTGTATGCGTACATGTGCTATGTGTATGGTATGTTTATGTGAGGTAGTTGATAGCTCTGTGGTATGTTCAATGTACTATTATTATGCTGGGTGTTGGGATACGGTTGTTGGTGCAAAATGTTGGTGCGAAATGCTTGGTGCGAAATACTAGGTGCGAAACGTATGCTAAGTGCGACATATTTGCCGGGAGGCGTGTGTCTTTGTTGGGATAAGCTTGTTTGTATGCTCTTATACTGTCTATGTTGTATATATAAACATGAGGTTAACCATTACCCGAGGTTGATGGGCATTGAACCTCGCTCTTAACATAGCGTCAAGGTCGGGAGGATCGAGGATCGAGGAGAAAGGCAAGCGCACGCATAGGGACTCATCTGGAGACTTTCTTCTTTTGTTATTTACTTTTGAAAACACTTGGTATAACGTACCGCTACTGTAATCAGCCAGACTTATGGCATCTTGAATATAAATATCAGTTACTCAATCGCTCTGATGTTCTACTCTGATGAAAAAATATATATATATACTGCTTTTGAAAATGGGATGTCACAATTTTGGTATCAGAGCAGTTTTCCTGGCATAGATCTGACTAAGTTATTCCAAACCTTTTGGTGCCGAAGGCAGGGCTTGTCTATGTGGATCAGCCAATCAATCACCCTAACACAGTGAGGCTCCCATGATAGACACCTACCTAGCCATTTGGTTTGAGTAATGGAGTTAGGCTCTACGCCTTTTTAAAGAGCATGTTTTGAAAATGAGTACTGATATAAGCCTAGGTCGGAGTACCACCTTACTTCGGTATACCAGTCTGAACCGGTATACTATCCTAAACCGGTGTACCATCCTGAACCGTGTACCACCCTCTGTCGGTGCACCACTCTAAACCAGGGCTGGTGTATCCATCGCCTGTACCTACATCGATATTAGGCTCCGATAATTCTGATAATCTCCAGTTTGTACCGGGCATTAATTCCATTCTAACCCAGAGCTTATATGTGGAGCTGGGCCACGCCGGATGAAACTCCGAGATCAATAAAGATAAGTACATACAATATTTGACTCATGTAGAGGAACTCTTGACATGTATTTCCGTACCCATTTCTGAGTAGATCGAATCAACGAAATTCTAAATGAGGGAAATATTGTGGGTTCTTGTTTGTTTGTAGTGTGAATGCTAAGTGCGATAAAGTCTATATGCAGTGTAGATACTAGTGCGATAAAGTCTTCAATATACTAATCATTGTCTTCTTAAATCTAATGTTTTCCCTAACGAAGGGAAAAGAACGAGACATGGCGAATTTAAGAGGAGCCGAAGCTCCCAGAGGCCGAGGCAGAGGCTGGGGTAGGGGCCGTGGTGGAGGACGAGGTAGACAACCTCGGGTGAATCCAATACCAGACCAACCGGAGCAGAATGAGATGTAGGAGATGAGGAGAACTCTGCAAGAGCAGAGGGCTCTTATAGATGCACTCCTGGAAAGGCAGAATAGACAAGATCGTGAAGCTGATAGACAATTAGAAGAACAACAAGATGAGGAAGAGCATAACGATGAAGAAGATGAGCAAAGTGATGAGCGCGAGGAGGAAGCTGAGGGATCTGATAGGTCCCAGTCACCTCCACGACGAGGGAGAAATGTGCAGACCACACAACACTGGGTCACGCAATTTTGCAAGCTCAAGCCACCCGCTTTCCATGGGAAGAATGAATTGACTGAGGATTGGCTGATGAGTCTAGACAAAATATTTGAAGTTATGGAATGCCCGGAAAACTGAAAAGCCCAACTTTCCATTTATAAACTTGAAGGTGATGCGCATAGATGGTGGAAAAGCGTAGCTACAACGTTGCGAACACGTTATTGCCCTGTCACTTGGGAGAAGTTCCTAGAAAAATTCAATGAACAGTATTTGTCTCCCTCAACACAAGTGATTAAGGAGGCGGAGTTCCTTCACATCCAGCAAGGTTCCGAGGAATCCTTTGACGATTACTTTGCCCGGTTCACCAATCTGTCACGATACTCATCGTATCTAAAGAGTAATGACAACGAAAGCTGGAAGGCGAGTAGATTAATTTACGGGTTAAAGTACGACATAAGGGAGAAGCTGGTAGCACAGCAGTATCCTGAAATGGCTCAAGCGGTGGAGTCTTGCCGACTGATTGAGCGGAACTTGAAGGAATTGCGGAGGGCTAGACCTTCCAACAGTAGCAGTACGGGTCGTAGCGAGGTCAAACGTGAAAATTCCTCGCGAAAGAGAGAGGCACCATGGAGTGACTTCCAAAGGGAAAGTAAGAGGCCATTTCAGACTGGGCAGCAGTACAACTCAAGAATGCCAGAGACCCGACCATGTCCAAGATGCGAAAATGTCCATCCTGGTGTGGACTGCGATAAGAGACAGACTTGCTACAGATGTTGGAAGCCGGGACATTTTATCGCAGACTGTCCTAAGAAACCTGCGGAATTGAAGTCACGGAAACCAAGCCGAATGTACGCACTAACCGATACAGTGGACAGAGAACTTCCGGAGATGGTCCAAGGTACTATCTCTTTTAGAAGGAATCTTCTCTAGGCAATATATGAACTAGGTGTTAGTCATTCGGTTAAATCATATGACTACATGAAAAACCTTCGTGAAGTGTTCCATGTTTCCCTAGTTACTAGAACCGGACCGCGATCGTGTCATTGAGTAGGAGGTATCTTGTGTTGTCATGGTGTATGGGCGCCATGGAAACAATTAAGGTATCTTGTGTTACCATGGTGTATGGGCGCCATGGAGACATTTTGGTATCTGGGGTGTTGACCGCGGTGTATGGGCGCCTCGGGAAACACTATATATCAAGGTACGATATGACACAATCCTTGTAGTCAAGCCGAGTTAGAGTAAAGATCCGAAGCATATGGCCCAAAGTTTAGCTAGCACAAGGTTTAGATTATATGGCGCAAATTTCGAGGGCAAAATTTTAATTAACGGGGAGAAATGTAATACCCGGATAATTATCTATCGGAATATTATATTTTAGCAAATAATACCTATTTGGAAATAGGTGAATATGTGGTTTTAAAACCATGTAGGATACTTATTCTATTGTCTAGGGAAATTTCTAATGAAATTAGAGGGATTAAAGTGTCAAAATCCCTAAATGCAATTATGGGCCATGAAATGCCCCGAAAATATTATGATAAATCCCAAGAGGCAATAAAATATTTATTGAAAATTAGAAAGTATGTTGTCTCTAATTTTAGGAATTTTTGGGATTATTTCCCTTGAAAAATAATGAGGCAAAATTAAATATAATTTTGGGGAGCATAAGTTGCCCCATGATTTTTAATATGATATGTGGGACATAAAATACCAATGTCAATGAAATAGGGTTGAGAAAATGATTAATCCTAATTAAGAAAATTATCAACAATTAGAAAGTGATTAGTTAAGTAATTAATGGCTAATTGTTTAAGCTCGAACAAGAGAATATTTAAGGTAGATTATGGAAAATCCTTTAATTAAGTGTTTATGGCTAATATTAGCATAAAGTGTGCTTGCTAATCAATTAGAAAAGATTAAGAAAAATTGGTGAGATTAAGAACATGAAAACACTAAATCCTAAAAGATTGCTAATCATGGGATTAAGGCTCTAATTAAGCTTCTAGCTAATTTAGATAAATTAAAAAAAATAATAATAATAAAGGGAAGAGAAAACCGAAATTTGAGTGTGAAAAGGGTTGTGGGTTTTTCAAAAATAATATCATGATATTTTGTTAATTAAATAATAATATAATTAAGATATTTGTGGAAGAACCAGTTGGATAAATGAGAACCGATAGAAATTAAATCCTATCTAGAAAACCATGAATGAAGTTTCTTAGGTTAGGACATATTACAAACAAGTGAATTTTTGTCCGAGAAGTTGGTGTTAGCGGAAGTCATTTCCGTAACCATGGGCGAATAAGGGATCAGATGAAAAGATATTTTGTAAACAAAGGGCAAGATAAGAAAAGTGAGAACCAATGGAAAATAAATCATAACTTCAAATCCTTGAACTAAGTAGAAAACAACTAGACATATTATGAATAAGTGGATTTTTGTCCCGAAATTAGCATTACCCGAAAGTAATTTTCAGAATCGACAAAATCGTCTCGAAAATGTTCAACAGACAACGGAATACCCTTAATGGGATCAAAAATTTAGTTCACTCAGATATTTTCAAAGAGGAAGAATAGAACTTCAAGGCCGTGTTCCCGGATTTTTGAGATTTTCTAAGATTACGCGATTAGAACACCGATCAGGGGATTTTATCGGGTAAATGCATAAAGTAAGGGAGTGACATCATCTTGATGACATCATGGTCTTGAAGAATGAGGTAAGGAGGTGGATTGGATGGTGGAGATGAAGCCATGTGTAAAGTCAAGATCCGACGCCCGAAATCCGATATGAAAAAGTATGAATAGTGTCATACTTTTTGCCTATAAATAGGCCTTCCCTTTCACTTCATTCTTCACAATTCCTAGAGCCACTTAGAGAGAGGTTTTAGAGAGAAGAAGGAGTATGGAGAAAATAGCAAGTTCCGGGTAAGTTCTTCGGTCCCTAGTCTTAAGCTTTGGTAGTTCTTTCGGTAGTTATAGTAGAAATGCTAGATTAATCTTTAATCTTCCAAGTTAGTTTAGATATCATGTTTTTAGGGATAAATATGATATTTATTTCAAAAATATATTGGAGATGGAGATATGTCAAAATTTTGGAAGATTAGAGTTAAAGTAACGAAGTTCGCGAAATTCCGCCAATTAGGAGAGTTAGGGGCAAAATGGTAATTTGTACCTAAAATGCCTATTATGATGTTGGGCCTTGATAATATGATATTATCCTTATAGGATATCGTAATCACGCACGCATTTGTCATTGTCAAAGTACAAAAAGTACCGTTTTCCGTCAACGAAGGTACGTTCGCGTCCCGTAACACTAACTATGATGTTTATTGTATGCGTACATGTGCTATGTGTATGGTATGTTTATGTGAGGTAGTTGATAGCTGTGGTATGTTCAATGTATTGTTATTATGCTTGCTGGTTGTTGGGATACGTTTGCTAGGTACGAAATGCTTGGTGAAATGCTTGGTGCGAAATGCTAGGTGCGAAACGATTACTAGGTGCGAAACGTATGCTAAGTGTGACATATCTACCAGGGGGCATGTGTGTGCTGTTGGGATAAGCTTGTTTGTATGCTCATATACTTGTCTATGTTGTATATATAAACATGAGGTTAACAGTTACCGAGGTTCAATGGGCATTGAACCTCGGCTCTTAACATAGCGTCGAAGGTCGGGAGGACCGAGGATCGAGGAGAAAGGCAAGCGGCACGCATAGGGACTCAATTTGGAGACTTTCTTCTTTTGTTATTTACTTTTGAAAACACTCGGTATAACGTACCACTACATCGTAATCGCCGGACTTACGGCATTTTGAATATAAATATCGCTTACTCAATCGCTTCGATGCTCTACTCGATGAAAAAAATATATATATATACTGCTTTTGAAAATGAGATGTTACAGATTTGACAAAAATCTTAGCCACCTTAGAGTCAAATCTCCAATGTTACCACAAATTAATATGTAATATAGTGCAAACAACTTGGGTTTGTTCTCCTATCAAAGAGCCTTTTATTTTGAATTCCCTAGGTTAAACTAAGTGCTAAAAACATGTTCAGAAAAGGGGTTTTGAAATTAGTTTTCTCGAAGATAAAATTCATGAATGAAAGCTATTTCTACTCTTTTTGGATTTTATTTTGGAACATAATGAAGAAATGTTTAAATTTAGAGTGAAAATATAAATGATTGATGCTCTTGGTAACGAAGAAAGTTGCTATCCTTGCTAAAAAAGGTTATGGGAGTTAAAACTTCATTAAGTCTCATGAAAAACATTAAGATAATAGTTTAGTTTAATATTTTTAATTAATAGTAGCTCCTACAAACATAGCTAACTACTGTCTCTTGAGATATTGTTTAAAACCACTTAATATGCAGTTGAAATTAAAATGATGCAACATGAGTGTTCTTAATTTTTGAGTGCTAAACAGCCCCTCAAAGGTCAAATCAACCACATTAACTAGACAATAATATGTTAATTAATATAATGTCATCACAACCACAAAGATATTCAAAACACATATAATCTTCACACTACAAAATCCAATCTCAACTACAAATATCGAAACAACAGAGACAAACTAATATTGATCTCAGTTCCAGAATCATATATGATCATTCCTAAAACAAGGACATCCAAATATATAACCCTTGACTAATGGAATGATAGAAAAACTCCCTTATGTAGTCCATTGAGCTCAAGCACCCATTCTCATCACCAAGAAGCAAGAGAATTAGCTACACATAGCCATTAAATCATGCAACATAATATGCAAAATCGAACCAGCCATAGAAATGAGCTTGCTGGAAAATACAGAGACTTGCACGGAATGTGGAAAAGCTTGCGAGAAAATGCAAAATTCATGCCAGAAAATCACATAAACTTTGCCAAAGGAGGAAGATATGGTCTTTAAGTGAGGAAGGGATAGTGGTTAGGACAGAGGAGGCAAAATCACGGTGACGGCGAAAAAGGATTCTGGTAAGTTGAAAAAAAAAACAACAATGAACTCTCGATTGATCTGAAGCTCTTTCCCAATGTCCAAAAGCTCCCTCCCCCCCCCTCTCTCTCTCTCTCTCTCTCTCTCTCTCTCTCTCTCTCTCTCTCTCTCTCTCTCTCTCTCTTGTGTTTTTAGGTTGTGCTCTTTGGTTTAGCTCGATATGTATAGAAGGAGGAATTTCTGATCTTATTATGTGGTGTTATTCTCTAAAACTAGGCTCTGAACTTGAAGAAGGCTTCCACGATGCTCCAACTGTTTCTCCAAGTCTGGTCGTCTTCTCCAATGAGATAGGTTGTAGAATGTCAATGAAAGTGGTGCCAGTTGATAGGAAAGATCAATGGAGAAGGATTGGTGGCAATGGAGGAGGTGCGGTGTGTGGGAAGGGTCTGGTCTTTGAGTTGTTCTCGCTGGTCTCTATGTGTTTGAAAACTTTCGAGCAAGAACATGTCTCAATCAAAACCTATTTTGACCAATGACCAATCTGCGAACTTTAAAAGTTTGTGGAGTGACTAAAATGAAAATTTTCAAAATGTTGGTGGGGCAGATCTTAATTTTCAAAAAAGTCTAGGTCCTTTTTGTAATTTTTCTCAGTTCTCAGAAATATTAATTTTGATCTCAATTGACATTTCCCAAAATCTCCAATTTTCTTCTTGACACCTATAATGGAAGATTAAGCACAAGGTAACATCAAAAATCCAAGAAAAAATTTGGATGAATAATTAACAAATTATGACTATTTTACCCCTAATTATACTTAATTCAATACAATACGTAACTCAAATTAGTACTTAATTATACAATAATTTCCTAGAAAATGTATTAAAAATCTCAACTTAATCATGAAAAAGCATATAAAAATGTGGTTCAATCAAAGGTGTTGATTACACTGTTCAAAATTTGAACTATCGTTACGATTATGGAAGAAAATAAATCAATAATTTGATGCTTGACATGGATGATATATTAAGTTAGGTTTATTAATTAAATAAGGGTTCAAATCAAGGGGAGATGATTGATGTGCCTTCAATATAATTAAAGCGAAAGACAGCTAAATCCCAACTTTGAACACACTCACAGACACATGCACACAGTTTTAGTGTTTCAATATTTGAGTCCTAATCTGATCTATATATATATACTTTGAACTTATTCACTTTTGTACGCACAAGTTGATCTAATTTGCATTATACTATGACAATTATATGCATACCATTTTGACTCTTCTTCTTTTCGGGTTCTTTTATCTAAGATGAACCCACCACATTAAGTGATCACTTTTGGTTCAAGTGTTTTTGTCAAATATCATTCTCAAGCTTGTTTTGAATTAATTAATCGGGCAGCTTATCATAATCAATTTTAAATCTCAATCACATCAAACCTATATTGAGATAGACTCGCATAGAGTTTTGTGAATGAGATGTTCTACTTACACCCAATGACTCGAACTAATAAGAGTATAAGACGAATATTTAATTTAATCAATTTGCAACCCGCTTTCCCTTTTCAAATCAAGATTATTGAAGTGATCACCTTGAGATGAATTAAGATTATCATCGTTTTAATTTGTTTGGTTCCTCAGTTTTCTGACCCACAAGATCATATATCGACTGCATAATTCGGTGCCCAAAAGTTACTCATAATCAAAAGCTCCTTAATTTATGCGGGGTCAACGTCTTTTCAAATTATATTACTATATTGTCAATGACTCTAATTAAGATCTCCATCATTTAATCTTAATCTCATCGATGTGACTGAGAGGATCGATCGTCCAGAAGTCTCAATCTCCAGGGATTAATTAATTTTTATATACGTGTGTTGCTGATTCCTATCAAATTGCAAAACCATATCTTTTCACTGGTTCATAATATATACCACACGAACGAACTGACTATAATCGGAAGCAACACCATATATTATATGTATATTTTTTTTTTATAAAAAAAATACATATAATATCACTATCTGGTTTTTGTATTTGGCCGGATTTATTACTTGGTTAATTAGCTTTGTCATGGACTATGTTTATAAAAAATTTATGTGTGAATTATATGAATTAGTAATTAAATGATATAATTAAATAAATTGATTTAATGAATTAAATATTAAGTTTTAATATATCGACTTTCAACTAGTGTGTGTGGTCTCCTATAAATATCTAGTACTACCTCTTGTCTTTCTTATAAGTCACTTCTAATTAATTTGCATGTACTGAAAACAGTTAAAAATATTAAATTTGTCCCAAAATTCAAGAGATTTCAATATTATCTATATTATCTATACTAAACTCAAATATTATATATTAATTTGTTCTCTCTCATTGCCCACATTAGATATAGACATATAGAATATATATACACACTCACTCTTATCCTTAATATAAGATATATTTAGGGAGTTGATGTTTGTCCCAAATATAAGTTATAACTTTTATATTTGTCAATCTTTTTTAATTTACCCCTATTGATGCTCCTTTAATAATAATCAAGGAAGATGACTACAATTTTTGAGAAATTACATGTTACATTAAGTAATCAACTAACTTCTTTAATCTAATTAAATTAGGTAAATATGTCTTATATTAAGGATCATGAGAGTACTTAATACTCTTTAAAACTAGCAAATGTCAGTAAATAGGATTAAGAACACCTTCTAGAAGGTATCCTGCAATAATATTAATGGGCATTTGAGAAGTACGTTGACCGGGTCAACTTGCAAATTATACAACATGTAAGATAGGCATGGATGATGTTAAAACTCAATCCAAGTTATATAATTAGCCGGTCAGGTTAATGAATTAGTCGAGAGTTTTATTGACGAGTCTAAATTTTATTTTACTTTTCCTGCTTTTTTTGAGCATGAAATGACATTGTTTTAACTTTAAAAAGGGGGGAAAAAGTAGTACATCATATTTGCTTTTAGTCATTCTATCTTGTTGGATTATATTTTATTTATACATAATTTCTCTATATTTACTTGTGGATTAATTAATGTTATTTAAATATTATTCTTTTTAAGGTTAAATATAAATGCTTTGTATATGTTAATTAGATTATACTCCAATTTTAATCATGATTAGGTTGATGAACAATCGGATTTACTCTGTCATTCTTTATGTGCTGCATCATTTTAGCCATCCATGCCTTGAATTAAGTAAGTACAATTAAGTGATTAACTTGTCTATGCCTTGAATTAAGTTTATCTTGGCAGTAAGTATTCGTTTTCATTATATTCTCCATAATTAATTAATGCTGCAATATTTTGAAAGGGTCACAGTCGGGACTAAAATAAATTGAGTGATTAGATCTTTTTTCCTTAATCACGATTCTAATGTCAGATATGCTAGGACTAATTGAGTTAACTAAACAGAAAAAAGTGATAGACTTATTACTTACTACTATTGCAACGATCTATAGGATCATAGCTTAGATATGAATCAATTATTCGTTGATTGGAATGTCACATATGCAATCACATTATAAATCAAAGCTAAATCAATCTGAAAGTTTACGTCATGTGGCAAGAAAAGTACCAAGATCCAGGCATCTCAATCTACTGATTTATCTTTCATTCACTAATAATCAGATCTTTAATTAGCCCTACTTCCTATAATTTGGATTTGGAGGGGAGGGGTAATATTTTGGTATGATACGAGTGTATGACCATTACACCCATGAAGGTTTTTTTTTTTTTTTTTTTTTTTTTTTTTTTTTTTAAAATATTCTTATACTCCCGCTGGCCTTTAATGTGAGATATATTTGCTTAATTAATTTGATAAGATTAAGGAAGCTAGTTAAATGAGTTATTATTGCATGTATTTTCTAAAATACTATAATCATCTTCTTTAATTCCCTCTTCCTTCTTCTCCACGATTATTGTTGAGAGAGAATCAATAGGGGTAAATTAGGAAAAGATTGATAAATATGAAAAAGATGTCTTATATTTAAGACCAAGATTAACTTCCCAAATATATCCTATATTAAGGATGGAGGGAGTATTACTCTTTTGATCTTGTTTGTTTTTTAAAACAAAAACCCTATCTTTGTAGTTCGATCTACTCTCCAACTCTATGTTGTCTTCGTTTCCATGGCCAAATCGCCCATCTTTCTTTTGTTCTTTCCTGGTCTGATCTTGTTGGTAGGAAAAAACCCCATAACGACCTCGATTCTAAAATAGAGGACCGGGGATTTCAAGCCCTGCCGAACTCAAACTTAAAACCAAGAAGGCGTTGTTGGTGTTTCGATGAAGGTATTGAATCGGTTTTTGTTGAAGGTTTTTTTTTTTTTTTTTTTTTTTTTTTTTTTTTTTTTTAAAAAAAAAAAAAAAAAGAAAACTTCTCTCTCAACCAAATAAATACGACCAAAGGAGTAATTTTTACTGAGTTTTGACATTTTACAAGAAATAACTAATTTTAACTAACTTTCTTAACCAACTTAAAATAATTAATTGGAGCTTATAAAAACTAAGAAGGTTCGTACTAGATTTAAAATATACTTTAAGAATATTTTGGTTATTCACTTGTTATTCCTTCATATGCCTTCACTATTTATATTCTATCAAATATCTAAATAAAAATATCATTATTCATTTCATACGTACCAATTATATATTTTAAACTTTAGGATTCCATTTCATTTTCATGCCCATACTCATCTCATTAAATATCTTCTCCAAAACCAAAAGCATGGACAAATATAATTGAAAACCTATGCAAGAAAGAGTTGGGGTGGCACAGATAGGATAAGTTTGTAGGGTATAGATGGGCAAAGATAACGTATTGCAGGATGCAAAGAAAAAGCTGAAGACTTTGTGTGGACAAACATTATCATCAATCAACCGTAAAACATAGCGCAAAAAGAGGTCAAAAGCCCAAAAACAAGTTCTAATTATTCTCTCTTCATCTCTCTGCATCTTAATTTTTTTTGCCAATAATGGAACCGACCATTCTTCACCTTCACTATTTTGTTATCCATTTTCTGCTATTTACTCCCAATATTAGGGGAATCCACTATTATTAATTAATTAATCTATTATTAATTAATTAATTAATTAAAATAGTCATTTCAATACATGTTTTGCTTTTTGATTCCATACTTTTATTTTCCATCTATCACTCATTTTGTGCTGTTTCAAAAGAGGTATTGTTTTCCATCATTAACATAGTATGCCTAGCTATATTTCATTTTCTTCTAAAATAGCTTTGGACAAAGATGATTTCTTTTGTGGTATGCAATGAAACTTATTTTTTGGGAGAAATGACTGATTGTCGGTGCTGTTTGAGTCATATTTTCTCTTGGTGAAAACCATATTTACTATAAAAGTAATAAAAAAATATTTTTGTCCCTCTATTTTATAGGAAAATAATTTTTACCAACAATATAATCATAGTCTCTGCTAAAACCAAAAGTCACGACTAAATTTATTTATTTATTTTTAGTTGCCGCGTCAGGCTATCGCTGAAACTTACGGTATTTAAAGTCAATCAAGAACACACAACTAACTAATATGTGTTTTAGAAATAACAACAGTAGTGTTATTTCTAAATCTATTAACCAGTTTCCACTAAATCTTGCTATTGTTCTAGGGACATATCAATTGGCCGAAATTTCTAAAAGAAAACGTTATTTTAGAAGGGACTATACCCATTGGTACTAGATCCTAAGGGGAATACTTTAATTTGGAGATATTTTGTTCAACCAAATAGGATTATTAGTTTTATTTTATTTCAGAGAATTTTTGTGGTGCATCCAGAGGTAATCTTTTGGAGGATTTAATCACTATATTTAAAGCAGTGGGTCAGCATTGCGAGCATCAACTCTGCATCTTCAGATATAGAAGGACCAAAAAAAATATTTTTTCCCCTAATTATTTTCTCCACATATACTTATCTCTTCACCCCAAAAAAGTAGCTTTTCGTAGGTCCAAAAAGACCTTATTAAACGAAACCTAGCTCAAAGAAGCTATAGGAGCCCAAATTATGATTTGCAAGCTTCTAGTGGCCCAAACTCATACATCTCCAGAACAAATATAACCGAATTTTTTTTTTGGTAAGCAAAAGAAAGATTACCAATGTTACACTCCTACCGGCCTCCACTTTTAGCACAATTTCAATACGTATCAGAGTATCAACGCAGTAGAGCAAAGAGAATAATTTGGAGAATATAATTTTGATAAAGTAAATAAGTGATCAAAAGAACGAATCCTTCCAAGGGGTTAATATACAGTCATCCAAATAATTTTTTTTTAAAAAAACTATAATATACAGTCATCCAAGCTAAGATGTAACATCAAAAAGCTTTCTCCCTCCTCCATAAGACTTCAATCGTGCTATCCGGCTTACCTCCAGTCTCCTACCTTGTTCTAGATGCACTTCCTGTATTCTTATAATAACCTGAGATTCATAGAATATCCTGAATTTTAGGAATAAGCCTAAAGTAGATAGACGACTAAGCTCAGTTTGGGATGAGTCCCAAGAATGACGAGAGATAGGAAGCTTCTCAGGGACTAAGTAACATGGCTATACGAGTCAGTGGGCCCATTATGTATAAGCCATGGAATCAAAGTGCCAATGGAAAAGGGGCACAGAATGTAATACTCTAAAATTTGTATTTCTCCTAAATATCATATTTTGGCAAGTAATACCTATTAAATTAGGAGAGTATGTTGTCTTTAATTTTTAATCAATTTATTATCATTTTTAGGGCAATTTTTCTTTGGAATCTAATAAATCCAAATCCAATTTTCTAATCTTCAATTAGGGATCATAAAATACCCTACAATTAATATTTTAACATCTAGTTTTAACCAAAGATAAGCCATAAAGGGTTATGAAAATGTTTAAGGTGATTAAAGAATGTTAAAAAAAATTATGAGGCAATTAAATTATTATTGCGTAATTATTCATAATTAATCTTGGGGCAATTTAAAATCAACAAATTGGAATATTTTGGCTTAATTAAATATTAAAGGCCAATAAGGGTTCAAGATGAGTATCAAATGAATTTCTAAAAACCATAATTGATTTGATAATCAATCACACTGTTATAATTAAGCCTAATAACATCTAAAACACTATGTTAGGAATAGTAACTTGGATATTAGTAACCCCTAATGTTATTGTGTTGGGCGAATTTCCCTATAATAAAAGGAGAAAAGATTAAACAAAAATACAAGATAGGAACACATGTGATATAAGATAAAAATCTACAATAGTAAGTAGGATTTTTCTACATAAATAAAGGGCCAAGATTTAATCTAATAAAGTGGAATCTATTGGCAACAATTCATTACCTAATTAAATCCATGTGAATTAAATTGAACCAAAGGAATTCTTTATACACTATCTACTAGGCATAAAGAAACACAATTCAAGAGTAAATTAAGGGGGTGGGGGACAGTTTCACTAGCTTGAAGGGGAAGAATGAAATCATTACTCAAGCACATGGTGTAATTAAGTCAAGAATGGAAGATGATAAAATTCATTAATGCTCATTAATACATGGAAGAGGATGTGGTACTTTGGATAAAACATTGATATATGAAGGAGAGAGGGAGTTTGTGGGGACGTGTGTGTGTGTTGTGTGTGTGTGTGTGTGTGTGTGTAGGAAAGATAGGATAATTGATTAAATTCAAGAAATGTAAAATTGATCAATAGGAAAATTTAAGACACAAGTAAATTAAATCTTTAGTAGATTAATTGGATTAATGAGAGATTTTAATCATAGATTAAAAATAAGGATTGATCTTGATCGAGAACATATGTTAAGCTTGGGATCAAGTATCATTATAATTTTTACCCAACATACACGATTAACTCTAAAATGATAAGAAGCGATTAAAGAGTTCTAATTAAAGCCATGAGTTTCAAAAATCACTAGGCTAATGAGAAGACTTGAATAATGTAACACCCCAAAATTCCATACTTCAAAATGTGTCGGTTGACACTTGGTTTTATAAAAATCAGCGAGTTTGAGGTGCTACCACTCAGTATTGCGGAAACGGAGAGCATGTACTAACAATTGGACAATGAGTATCTGATATAAAATGCCCAGACATATGATGATGTCTCGACATAAACTGATATATAAAAATAAACCCGAAGGAATATTCATGTGATACAATATTACAGGACTTGTATAATTACAACTCTTCAATAGTAACTATACAATCTTAAACCAAGCCTTAGGTAGACTTGGGGCAATGAACCTAACTCGTTAATCAAACAATTTGGCCAAGCCGGTGTCTAGTGGAAGTCTCCCGAATTCACGGCGACTCATCGATCGAACCACATAGACGAACCCTTTCTAGACACCAAACGGTTTGAAATAACTTTATTAGATTCATGCCAGAACTAGTCTCTCATCTTGACCGATGTCTCTTCATAGCTCCGTCTATTGTTGCCTTTTCACGGCTCCATCTCTGTTGTCATCTTAGACATGGTTCCTTCCCTGATCCTTAGTCAAAGCTGAGATTCAATCGAATTGAATCTCAGGTAACAGTTAACCTCTATAGCAGATATAACAATATATGACAGATATTCATGGCGTTTCAACAACAATACATAAGCACACAGTAGATGTATCTCAACCGTACATAAGCACACAGCAGATGTTTCCCAACAGTACATAAGCACACAGCAGATGTTTCCCAACAGTACATAAGCACACAGCAGATGTTTTCCAACAGTACATAAGCACATGCAGATGTATCTCAAAAGCACACAGCAGATGTAAATTTATCTATCACATATACGCATATAAGATATAGATGATTAAAGTTACTAGTACGCGAACGTACCTTTCATGGGTAAAACGCCCGACCTTTGAATCCGCCCAGGACTTCCGGATATCCTAACATATCACCGTATCACTTAGAATAATATCCTAAGAGATATTTCCATCTCTATTTACCTCTCTACCCTTGGCGGATTTGCTATTTACAATTTTGCCCTTACATTTATTTAAAAACGTAGTGCAGTATTTTCTGGGCAGATTTTGCATCAACTTTGAAAAATCATAATTAATTCTAGAAAAATCAAAACGAGGATCCGTAAAATTCCCCAGAATCCTTAGGATGTCTATTTTCAAGAAAAAATACTTGTATATACCCAGAATTTATGAACAATTCCCAGTTTTCATTTTCCACAACGTTGCCCAGAATTTCGTCCAGAAAATTGGCCTAACTTCAACCGGTTGTATCTCTTTGTACAAGAATCAAAACGCTACATATTATATATATTCGGAAAGCCCTACATATCTACTTTATTTCTGGAAAGTTTCGTGATTTATGGGCTTCATTTTCAACATAACATATTATCATTTCTTTTGCTGTTTGCCCAGAAATTTTACCGAAAATTTTGCCAGAACTTCGCTACTTTGATCTTCAACTTCCAAGAATTTTGCTCCACAATATTTTCCACCATATTTTCGAAAAAGACATTTTTAATCATAAAAACATGAAATCAAAACTTCTTGGAAGATTTAAAGATCAAACTAACCTTTATTAAAAATACTAAAAACTACTAAGAACTATAAAACTAAAGACTAGAAACTAAAAACAAGCTTACCTCTTGAAGACTCTTGCTACTCCCTCCTCCTTCTTGCTTCACTCCACTCTTGCTTAGAATGGTTTTTTGGTGTGAAGAGAATGAAGAGGGAAGCCCTCTATTTATAGTGAAATGTCATGGCATTCTTGCAATTATTTTGAACTTCCTCTTCCTCAATTTCCACCATAGGATCTAAACTTAGTTAAGAAGTTTTAATCTTAACCATTGGACTCATACTTAATGAAGAAGTTTCTTTCCAACTGAGTCTTCGGTTTTACTTTAACGAAATCATTTTTGGTTGCCTGATCAATCACTAATACTTGTAAATTCTGAGTATGCTTTTTGATTAGTAGTTGGATATCAGATCTATGGTCTAATGAGATTCCCTGGTTGTACTAAGCTTATTCTTCAACGTTTGCAAAAATAGCCTTTACTAGGCTTACTTTCGAGGTTAAATTATGTGGGTTCAAGATAAGTCCTTATATTTTCTCGGAGTTCCTACTTCTTCAAAACTATTTAAATTTGCATAAATTCTCACTTTATTTGTTGTTTTGAGTTTTTACTTGTGTACATCGATATTTACTTGGATTTCAAACCATTATCCAATTTACTCTAGGATTTCAAACTTTATCAAATTTGCTTTAATTTTTTTTTTTTCTCTCTCATTGGTCAAAACATTTTCTCATGGATTAAGCTTTATGTAGTTAATTTAGACCATTAGATTTTAGCTTTATTAAATCTAATCTTGACCTTCCATTTATGCTAATCTCTCATTGGTCCAATCAATTTCATGAGGATTAAGAATATTTTCTTGATTTATCATTGGTCAATTCAATTTCACAAGGATTTGGCTTTATGAGGCTTAATTAAAGCCTTTGGATTTAGTTTTATCAAATTTAATCTTAGCCCTCCATACCTAATCTTAATTAGCATCCCTAATAAAGTAGTTAAGTGTAATTGTCAAAATATGATTGGTTCTAAGATTAATTATGATCATTAGAAACTACTTATATGCTAATCTTAGTCCTTTATTAGCCATTGGTTCTTAATTAAGGTCATATATCCCTAATTATGCCTTCAACACATGTTATCAAATTAATTATGAAAGTTTATGAAATTAATTCAATTAATGTAGATTTAATTATCTACTAATTGTTGGCAATTTTCTTTAATTGGATTAATTATTTTCTCACAACTTTTGGGTTTACTCTAGTCATTTATGCACCATGCATTATTTTAATAATCATAGGGCAACTTATGGTCCCTAAAATAACATTGGATTTTTGCCTCTTTAAATTCCAAGGAAAATAAACAAATAAATTACTAAAATTAGAGACAACATACTTTCCTATTTTAAATAGGTATTATTTTGCCAAATTATAATATTCAAGAGACATGAATTTTGGGGTATTATACCATTATTTTAATTAGTGCAAATTTAATTGCCTCCTAATTGTGGTTAATTCCCTTTAATTAATTCAAGTGGTTTCATAACACTTCCTTGATTATTTTGATTACCTTAATTCTTAGAGAAAATTCCCTAACTTAACATAAATACGTTACTCAATTTTGAGACCACATATTCACCTATTTTTAATAGGTACTTTTTATCAAAATATAATATTTATGATAAACATGAATTTTAGGGTATTACAAATAAACTTCAAATTAAACCCTAAAAGCATTTTTGCTTAATTAGTAACCAACTACCAATTTCATCTAGTTACAAACACACTTAGAGTAACTAGGAATTAAAACACAAAATTGGAGAAAAGAGAGGGAGAGTAGTGGACGGATTCATTGGCTTGGATAAGGGGTAGATGATTGTTTATTATTTAACTTATAACACATGATAATTGGAACATTTATGGAGGGAACAAATTGGAGAGAAGGTGTGTACTTGGATAAGAGCTTTTAATGGAAATGGAAGAGGAATAGAGAGTGTAAGAGAGGTGGCATTTTGGGTGAGTGAATGGTGAGGATTTATGATTCAAAATAACCTAGATCCAAAGGTCCAAAATCAAGAAGAATAGGTTTGAGAAATCTACCAAAATGCCATGACATTTTGCTATAAATAGCAACCCTATGCTTCATCAATTTTCACACCAAAACAAGCATAGAAAATCTGATATAGAGAGTGGAAAGTGAGAGTGAGGAGCTTCTTAAAGGAGTTAAAGCATTGGTAAGTAAGTTCTTCAAGTTCTAGTTCTTAAATTCATAGATAGAAGTTGCTTTGATCTTAAATATGCTAGAGTAATTTTATTTTCATGTTTTTATGGTCAAAATTGGCTTTATTTCGAAAAAAAATGATGAAGAAAGTGATAGAGAAATTTTTTTGGAAGAGAAACATCAAAGTAACGAAGTTCTGATGAAATTTTTTGGTTAGGCGATTTCTAGAGTCAATGGCAACAACACCATAATTTTATGTGAAGATGAAGTTAATTAATTCTGAACATTTCCATGGTTAAATTAGACATATAGAGATTTCCAAAGGTACCTATTGTGTATCATTTTGAATTTTGTACAAAGAGATAAAAATTCTTGAAGAAAGGCTATGTTTTCTGGGAAAATTTCTGGGCAGCGTATGAAAACATGAAAACTGGGAGTTGTTCTTAAATTCTGGGTAAAATTTAATATTCGTTCTCAAAAATAGACATCTTAAGGAGTCCGTGGAATTTTACGGATCCTCGATTCAATTTTTCTAGAATTAGTAATGATTTTTCAAAGTTATCATAAAATCTGGCCGAAATGCTGAAATTAACGTTTTTGAGAAATAAAGGGGGAATAATTGGAATAATAAATCCACCAAGGGTAAAAAGGTCAGTAATGACTAAAATATCTTTTAGGATATTATTTGTAAGAGAATAATGCGGAAATATTGTGATAGGATATTCCGAGAGAACCCGGGAACATACCGAGCCGATAGACGTACCGGAATCAAACGGACTAAGGTACGGACGCGTATTGTAACACTAACTCTGATGCTTATTGTATGCTTATATATGTGATAGATACTTTCATAAAGTCATGGACGAGACCCTGTCTTGGACATGTACCGTGACTAAGTTTATGTGGCTTAGATCACTACATATACATTCAGCTTTATATACGGGTTATAGTTTTGATAATACCGTTACAGTTTTCCTAACGCTGAGGACATGATAGGCCATCGTGGCACGGTGAGGTGCAGACATAGATAACTTTACATGTGATGTGTATTGTTAACATAGATAACTTTACATGTGATGTGTACTGTTGATATATTAATCTTACATCTGCTGTGTGCTTATGTGTTGATTAATGCTATAATGTCATGAATATCTGTCATACATATATTGTTTTAAATGAGCATGAGGTTAACCGTTACCTGAGGTCCGATGGGCATTGGACCTCAACTCTTACCATAGCTTCAGGGTCTGGAGGACCAAGGACCAAAGAAAAGGGTAAGCAGTACGCTTGAGGACCAGCTGGAGACTTATTTTGGAGACACATCTATATTTCTACATAGTTAGAATTTTATATACTCGAATAAATGTACCATTATTATAACCAACCGGATACACCAAAGTTATTATCTTGTATACAGTTTATCAGTTACTCACTTGCTTCGATGCTCTACTCTGATGAAAATATATTATTCTGCTTTTTAAAAATGGGGTGTTACACAGAAAACCTATACGGTATAAATCTAGTTGGAAAAGATGCCACCTAACTATGTCCTGATGTATAGGACAACTAGTTGAGCGAAAATATGCCGGTATAAGTAAGTAAATGACATTTTCAGGGCAAGCGGGTATGCCCTATGTTCTTTTTTTTTTTTTTTTCCTGAGAAAACATCTGCATGTGGGATTGTTTGTTTAGTCTTGGTATGCATATCGAAGTCCTAAGTAAAACCTGACAGCATCCCAAGCAAGCACTGATAAAAGCAACTTTATTGAAGTAACTTTAATAAAGTAAGGTCATGATGACTAATGATGACTGACTTTTGTGTTGGTCTAATAAAATCATCACACGTGTCCCTCATCATGACAAAAGAAAAATCTTGTGAAAGAAGCTATGGAAAAGAAAGTCAACAAGCTTATGGAAGAAGCTATGTAAGAAGGATGACTTAAAGGCTTCTTCAATAAGCCTCAAATTCGTGCAAAACAATGAGGAGAGAGAAAAGTTAAAAAAACTTGCAAAATAAGCCAAGTTAAAAGAATATTTTGTAAGAACCCTTTGGTCATTTGATTTGGGGAATTTTTAAGTGCCTTCTTGACATATATAATACATTTTGCACTCCCTTTTTGCATGAGTATTTCATTGAAAGAGAGAGAACTCAAGAGAAGTCAAGAATTTTCTAGAAAAAGTGAGAAGATTCAAGAGAAAGAAAGGACAAGACCAAGGGGTAAAATGGTAATTGGTCCAAGGAGATATTTTTGGTTGGCTCATGACCTTTATATAAGGACTCCTTCCCCTCATTTGTAAGGCACCAAGTTGCCATAAGAGAGAAAAAAGAGAGAGTAAAGGTTAGCTTAAGTGAAACAAGAAAGAAGGAAGCAAGCAAAGTTGAAGGTCCTAATGAGCAACTAATATATGGTATGTAGAAGCTTAGGCTGAAATCAACAAGGAGTTTAAGGAATGAGAAGTTCAAGGAAAGAAAAGCTCAAAGTCAAGTAAGTACCTTCCTTAACACCCTTATGGCTTTGTGACTAGGATTTAGCTTCTTTTCATGATATTTGATGGTTATGGGAATCAATATTCCTAAGAGGAGGTTCTGGTCAAGTTGATAAAGATGACTTAACATGAGTTTTAAACTAAGAATATGACTTAAGAAGGAAGATTAGGCAAGAACTATGAAAGATATGGACTTGAAATGATAATTTATTCAGAGTAATATTTGAATTATGGAGAATTGCAAAAGTGACGAGTATTATTTATAATCATAGGAAGTGCCGTCATCAGGAGCTTTTAAAAGAATTTGAAGAAAGTAATTAGCAAGTTTAAGCTTGCCAAGTAGTAACCTTAATCCTCATATGCTTTGTATGTCTCTGTATGTATGTTTTACCATGATTGTGTATACATTCGATGTTGTTATTTTTCCAAGCGCTTTGGAATCGGAACCCACTATGTGCGACTAAGGCCTTGATGTGTGCCTTATTTAGCAGTCTATGTTGTGAGGACTACTTTGTTAGTTATGATTAGTTTTGATGATGTCTTATATGGATGTCATTATTGAAAGCAAAAAGATTGAGTAATATAGTTATCTCCTACATTGGCTAACTATCGTATTTAATGTAGATTAATCCAAGATGAATTATAGAGATTGATCAAGAGAAGAGAAGAAAGAAAGAGTTAGAGTTATGGAGAATGATCAAGAGAAGAAGAAAGAAAGAAGAACTTGTTGAATGAAGTGAAGATATCGTTATTCAAGTTCTAAGATTGATGCTAGAAGTCTCCAAGGTCATATGGAAGTTGGAATGGGTCAATTTGAAGTTAAAGTCAGCAAAAATCAACTTCGGGATGAGAAAACTCGAGTTTGGAACACAAAACTCGAGTTTGTAGTGTCTTTAGCACCTCTGGCGTCTCTGGACAAGTGAATACTCGAGTATGCAAGTGAAAACTCGAGTTTGAGACCCAAAACTCGAGTATACAACTCAAAACTCAAGTATGCAACTGTTATAAGCTCTTCAGCAACTCTGTTTCACGTTCAGCACGAGCGACCTCTGGTGATTCGATGATATCTCTCAAACCAGGAATCGGATTGACGTGAAACTAGTGGAATTTGAAACTAGACATCCAAAGCGTCATTTTGATATATAAATCAAGTCCAAATGTGTCAATATCAAGGAGCTATGATTTTTACAAGTTTCCACAAGAATCAACGTCACAGTCCAGACCCACCTTCGGTATTTTGAGTGTAACTCACAATCTACAAATCGTATTGAGCTAAAATCAGTGGCATATGAAAATAGACTCAAAGAGATTTCCATCAAGAGTTGAAAGGACCAAAATAGAGTTTAGACCAGGGAGATATGGCTCTCGAAAGTTGACAGATAATTTCAAGTTAAATCAATACTGCAGTATAGGTTTGCATACCGCAGTATTGGACTTCCAGAGAGCAACCAAATCTTTCAAGCTAAGTCAATACTGCAGTATAGGTTTGCATACCGCAGTATTGGACATCCAGAAAGCAACCAAGTCTTTCAAGTTAAGTCAATACTGCAGTATAGGTTTGCATACCGCAAGTATTGGACTTCAAGCAACCAAGTCTTTCAAGTTAAGTCAATATGCAAGTATAGGTTTGCATACCGCAAAGTATTGGACTTCCGAGAGAGCAACCAAGTTTTTCAAACTAAGTCAATACCGCAGTATGGGTAGCCATACGCTGCATTGGACTTCGAAAAGCAACCAAGATTTTCAAGCTAAGTCAATACTTCCACCTTTTTGGAGTATGTAAGTGAAAGTATGCTAAACTCGAGTATGGTCATCGTGGGTTCAAAAATTCACACTACATTTTTGAAGTCCAGGTTAGTATACTTCCACCTTTTCTTTGGAGTATGTAAGTGAAAGTATGCTATCTGCGATAAGCATGAACATCGCAAAGATATACAACGGTAAAAACTGATTTTTGAATTACACGAATTTACAAATCACTCTTGTTTGATCCTATTGCTTTCATAAATCATTCACTTATGTTCCCAGATAAGTTTAACAAGTTTATTGAGTGAATTTCGGTTAGCACGAGATGAAGATTAATGAAGATCAAGGCAAAAAGTAAAAAAGGTGCTCGGTGCATTTAATGCACCTCTCGCAAATCTACCTACTTTCGCTAATCCATCGAGCACGCCTTCGAACGTTAAAGAATGCTTACTACAACAAGCAAAGTAATCTCCAACGGGCAAATTCTCGAGAATCACATCAGATCAAATTAACACCTGGATTAGCGAAGTTTAGAGAGAGAAGATGACCGGACCTTAAGCTAATCACCTACAACGGTTGGATTCATCAAGCAACGGTCATTTAATGTTCTCTACCTATAAATAGAGTGCATTAACTTCTTCTCAAGTAGACACACCCGTCAAGACGAAAATCATTCAAATCTTATATTTATTTCTTCAGTTTTATACGTGTAGTATCTTGTGATACATTGAGCTTCGGTGCTTATCTTATCTACTCTTAGAGAGAGTTTGTTTCCTTGTATATCATTCATTGTAACAATCTCAAGCCGGTGACTTGGAGATTGGGAAAATCGACTACAACTTGTAAAGGGAGTGTGTCTTAGGTTGAGGAGCATTCTTTGTTTACGAGTGGGTATCGATTGTAATCGAGTACAAATTGTAAGGGGAGTTAGTCCTAGGGAGAGGATAACTCTTGAGTACGAAAGTGTGTATCGATTGTTTACAATTACAACTTGTAAGGGGAGTGAGTCCTAGGGAGAGGATCATCCCGAGTACGAGTGTGTAATTGTAATTGAGTGATAGTGGAAAATCCGAGTGTTTCGGGATCGGACGTAGGTCAAAGAGTTGGACCGAACCAAGTATAAATCCTTGTGTCCAGCCTTCTTCTTCCCTCACTCTGTCTATCTCTGTTTTCATAGCTTCAAAACGAGCAATTTTCGAAAAGTTTTAAAATACCCAATTCACCCCCCTCTTGGATATATAGCTCCACTTACATACTTGTTTCGGATTAAGCTTTATGCCTCACTGTGTGCGACCTACTGAATGCTTATGGTTTATGTTTGTGGCTTTCTTACATTGATTATACTTTGTATATGAGATTAACGGTTACTCTGGGATCTTTTGGGATTCTAGCCTCTGTTGCTATATGTATATGGTACAGTTTATTGGATGTAGCTCCTAGACGGATATAAGCAAATTGAGGTATTGAACCAGTTTCAGATTATTCAGAGAATTGCTATAATAATTCTGTGTAACTATATTCTAGATTTTGTAACCAAGATTTATAATTTATCATTAGTATACTATGCCCAAACCATTTTGCTACTGCGCTGCATTATATTGCTTTGATTTGTGATATATTATTGAGAAGGTATCACACTGTCCGCCACATGAAATATGGTGAGGCCGATTCCAAAATAGGGCAGATGTGTCCTTAAATAAACACCATTGGTCATGCAAAAAATCCATGCAAACTATTGTCCAGTGGTCCATAGGGTGTCTTAGGGTTTTGACTTATTTTCCTTTCTTTTTCTCCAAGTTTTTCTAGATTTTTCTTGAGTCTTCTAGGGCTGCATGAAATTTATGGTTAGAAGGGAGGATGAATCATCAAAATTTACCTTGCTTTGTTGGCTTTTCCTTTACCACAATTTTCACCTACCTCTTGTCTTTCCTTTTTACCACTTCTTTTCTTTGCATTGTTGGCACTTTAATTTTAACTCCACATATTCTACCTACCACATGATGTGGCATCTTGTGGTTCTTTGATTATTTTCCTATGTAAGCTTCTTCACTTATTCATATGACAAGCTTCTTGAATACTCTTCCCTTCTTATTTCCTCAAAACGCAGGGAACCCTTATCGGTCCAAGAAATGTAATGTGCATATCTATTTTAGCACATTTTTTCTCAGCTAATTGTCACACACCTTAGGACTTAGCTAAATGGCATTTTTTTTTATCAACCGATTAACACCGTATAAGTGTTTTGTGCCCTTCTGTACTAACACTTTAATTTCTATGGCCCTTGAGCTCTTAGTCAAAATACTCATGAAAAAGGGCGTGGGAAGAGAGCAAGGAAAAGCTGGTTCATTTGGTATAAGAAGGAAGCAAACAAGCTTGAAGATTCAAGGTAAGTTGTTAAACTTGTGACTTTGAAGTGGGAAACTTAGGGTTTCTGCCTAGTTGATTTAAACTTGGTGTTATGTTGTGTTTTTGATATTTTTAAGGTTTCCATTGAGTCCAAAATGAAATTTTGTATGAGAATGAGTTAAGGACATAGTCTACGAACTCTGAAAACCCTAAACTACACAAGTTGTGCAATCTGCCAGTTGCTGGAAAATCTGGGCAGTCACGTTTGAAAAATGGTTTTAAAAGAGTAAATGAAGTCCAATGGCCATGAAAGTTTACAATATTAAAGTAGACATATTGAGCTTCATTTTTCCATATGATTTCATATTTGTTCGTTAATCCTACTATGACAAATAAATTTCTGAAAACAGCCCAGAGGACTGAAATTCTTCTCTGTCCAGTGAACCAAGTTTCAGAACTGTGATGAGATATGAACTTCTTTGGCCTCTAGAAGTATTTTTATCAAACCCTAGACATCTTGAGGGTTCAATAGCTGCTAGATTCACGTCAAACGGATTTTTCTAGAATTAACTATGAATTTTTGAAGTTGGAACATGTTTTATGGAAATTCTGAACATAGGGCGAATTTCATGATTTTGAAAAGAGAGTTTATGGAGGTGATTTAAAAGAGATGTACTTGCTTTATTTAGGGTTAGTATGTGATTGGGAGGATTTTTCAAGTACTGGGGAGTGTAATACCCTAAAATTCATATTCATTTTAAACATTATATTTTGGTGAAAAATACCTATTGGAAAAAGGTGAATATGTGGTCTCAAAATTTAGTAGCTTATTCAATTTAATTTAGGGAATTTTTCCTTAAAATTTAATAAACCAAAGATTAAATTTAAGACCAAATTTAAGGATCATAAAATACACAATAATCATCATATTAAACCATGGTTCTTAAAAGAAGCAAGATAATGTTATAAAAATACTTAAATGAATTAAGGAAAATTAATAAAGATAAATGAACAATTAAGTTTTCACTAATTTTCATGATTAGTTAAATCAATTAATCAAGGGAGAAGATTTAATCTAAACAAACACAATGAAATCCAATAGTTGTGATTAAACCAATTAATTTAATAAAGCATAATTAATGTGAAACTAAATCCATCAATAAGAAAAAAGAGTTGTGAGTGTGTGTGTGTGTCTAGTATATGAGAGAGAGAAAAAGAAAATTAAAGCAAATTTGATAATGGTTTGAAATCTAGTAAATATCTGATGTACACAGTAAAAACTCAAAACAACAAATAAAGTGAGAATTTATACAAATTTAAATAGTTGTGAAGAAGTAGGAACCCTGGAGAAAATATAAGGACTTATCTTGAACCCACGTAATTTAACCTCGAAAGTAAGTCTAGTAAAGGCTATTTTTACAAACGTTGAAGAATAAGCTTAGTACAACCATGGGAATCTAATTAGACCATAAATCTGGATATCCAACTACTAATCAAAAAGCATACTCAGAATTTAAAAGTATTAGTGATTGATCAGGCAACCAAAAATGAATTTTGTTAAAGCAAGGAAAAAGATGGTGGAAGAGAGAGAGAGAGGGAGAGTGATTAAAATATGATTTTTATTAGAGCACATGTGGGATTTAAATTTAGAAATTAAGATAATTAGCTAAATCCAATGTAATTGTTTTTAACCAATAGGAAGCATTTGCTCACAAATTGTATCACCATAAAGCACAAATTAATATTAGCCCTTGATAAGAAAAGTTGATCCAAGGGATAAAATTCATAAGCTTTTACTATAAATAGGGGCCTTGCCCTTCATAATTCTTCACACCAAATCAAACTTCAAGAGTTGATTTCTAATAGAGTAGAAGCAAGAAGGAGGTAGCAAGCAAGAGGCTTCAAGAGGTAAGCTTGTCTTTAGTTTTTAGTTTCTAGTTTTTAGTTCTTAGTAGTTCTTAGTAGCTTTTAGTAGAATTGTTAGTTTTAATCTAGGAAATAGGTAAAGTAATTTCCCATAGTTGTTTTCAGGCCTTATTGCATCGAAAGATGCCTGACAAGGTGGGAACACATTGGGAAGTGACTTCTAGGATTGATAAAACAAGTTAGAGTAAGATGGGAATTGTGGGGTGTTGCTGGGCAATGGGAGTCAGGAAGTTAGATAGTGATATTTTAAATGCAAGATCATCTTCATAAATTATGAAATAATTCATATGTGTAGTAGACATGTATAGCTTTCGATTGATATAAAATATGCATCAATTAGAGGTCTGTAGAGGGAGATAAAAATTCTGGAGATAAAGCTACGTTTTTTTGGAAAAATTCTGGGCAGAGGATGAACATCATCAAACTGGGAATGAATCACAAATTCTGGGTGTAAACCAATATTTTTTCTCAAAAATAGACATGGTGAGGTTTCCATGAAATTTTACGGATCCTCGTTTCGATTTTTCTAGAATTAATTATGATTTTTCAAAGTTAGACGAAAAATCTGCCCAGAAATACTGTACCAGCGTTTTTCTACGAAAATAAGGGAAATAAGTTGAAAAATAATCTCACCAAGAGTAAAAGGTCTTTAGGGGCTAAAATATCTGCTAGCATATTATTTGTGAATTAATAAATGCGATATTACCATTATAGGATAAACGTGATCATACTCGACCGACGAACGTACCGATATCACCAACGAAGGTACGGACGCATACTGTAACACTAACTCTGATGCTCATTGTATACTTATATGTGATAGATACTTTCATAAAGACATGGACGGGACTTTGTCTCGGGTCATGCACCGTGACTAAGTTTATGGGGCTTAGATCACTACTTATACATTCAGCTTTATATACGGGTTATAGTCTTGATAATGCCGTAAGATTGTTTTCCTAGCGCTGAGGACACGATGGGCCGTCGTGGCACTGGTTAGTGCAAACGTGGGTAATTTTACATGTGCTGTGTGCTATGTACTGTTGATATGTTAATCTTGCATCTGTTGTGTGCTTATGTATTGATACTGTTGTAATGTCATGAATATCTGTCATCCATATCTTTTGTATTATTTGAGCATGAGGTTAATAAGCTTACCGAGATTCAATGGACATTGAATCTCAGCTCTTACCATAGCTTCAGGGTCCAGGGAACCGAGGACCGAAGACAGGGGTAAGCAGAGTAAACAACACGCGTAGAGACCCAACTGCAGATCCTATTTTTAGACTTGTACCATTATGACATTACTCAGATAAATGTACTGTACCTTATGAACAGACGGATACGCCACAGTTAATGATATATCAGTTACTCACTCTTTTACTTGCTCCAATGCTCTACTCTGATGGGGTGTTACAGGGAGTTTTATTGATTATTGAACAGCTATCAGGTAGTAACTGTTTACTCATGTACTTTATATGTTATTGTTGTATGTTTGTATTCCATGCTTGTGATTGCCTAATAATATGCATCCAGAATAGTTGGGGTTCGAGTCCCTAACTAATATGTGGTTCCTAGTGCTGAGGATTTTTCAGGGCTGGCCTTGTTAGGCGGCTCGACGGCTTTGTATTTTCGGGGCTGGCCTGGTTCAAGCGGCTCAACGGCTTGTGATTCCGGGGCTTGCCTTGGTAAGGAAGCTCAACGGCTCGTGGTTATGATACTATGTTTGTGGTTCTGAATGCATATATAGTTTGTTGACTGTGATTTTCATGATTATGGTTGCATTCATACACTGCATACATATAGTACTTGAGTTTAACAGTTGCTCTGGGGTTCATTTTTGAACTCCATACCATTCTATAGACATAGGTGGCAAACCCTGAGTTGTTCAGGTTTCCGAGAAGGTAAGGGCATGAAGCGGATAATTGAAGAAATAAGGGATGCCCTATCTCACTCTGTATATTTATTTTGGGATGACTGTACAAGTTTATTTACTGTTCAGTATTTTATTTTGGATAATTGTACCCTTAACCCTACAGGGATCATTTATTTTTGGTTATCACACTTTTACCAGTATATTTTACTTGTCCAAACTGATCATATGCTCTACCGCGAACACTCTGATGTATGTTAAAAGGAGTAAGTAACCGTGGAAAGGTAATAGATAAAAGGAATTCCTCTAACCTGCCACCCGAAAGGGTGAGGCCAGTAGGGATGTAACACCAAGCTTTCTAAGTAGTCACATATGTTTACATGTTAATAATAAGCATCTTTAATTAATTATAATCATATAATTATAGATGCTTGGAATAAATAGTTTGCTCAGGTGGTTCCCTCCCGTTTTCCCCTTCATATTCAAGCTGAAACACTTCATCTATTGTTGGATAATTATTCCTACCTTTGTTGATTCAATTATGTGCTTATTTGTCGTAATTGAAATTAAGAATTTGATTGTGGCCGCGCTCTAGAAGAGCCTAGGAATATAAAATTTGGCCAAGACTTTTAATTGAATCATATAGGATTGAGTCTTTAGTTACTAAATAACTTGATTTGCTTGTAAGATAGGGATATAACTATTGGTCCTACATAATGACCAGTTCAATCCAACAAATGGACAAGGTCAATTGTAGTACACACAAGGGACTTACGAAGGCTTTTCAGAATAGATCCCCTGTCTAGAAAAGAATAAGAAACCATATTTATAACCCCTTGCTTGACTCCAATAAGAATTAGTTCAAAAAGTAAGCCTTCCACATAAATAATACTTTTCTTTATTAAAAAAAAACTCACAAAGCAATGAATAAAGATAGATATACTCCATTAGCTTAAGGCACAAGACATCTTTAAATAGCATTTTAAATATCACGACTCATCACTTGTGTGTGTGTGATAGAGAAAACTCGTCTCTGATCTCTCTATATTGACAATATTTTCTTTTTACTTATTTTCAATAGAACTACATACAATATTTTATTCGACCACAATCTAACTAGACTCAAAGCATTATGTAACACCCCAAATTCCATACTTGAAATCGTGTCGGCTGACACTTAGTCTTAAAAAAAATCGACAGAGTTTGAGGTGCTACCACTCAGAGTAATGTGAAAACGGAGAGCATGCGCTAACGTTTGGACGATGAGTAACTGATACAAAATGCCCAGGCATATACTGATGCCCTGACATATGCTGCTATATTAAAAATTTCCCAAAGGAATATTTGTGTGATACAATATTACAGAGCTTTGTATAATTACATTTTTACATGGTAACTATATAGTCTCAGACCAAGCCTCAGCTAGACTTAGGGCAATGAACCTAACTCAGTTAATCAAACAGATTGGCCAGGTAGGTGTCTATCGTGGAAGTCTCACCGAGTTCACGGTGACTTATTGACTGATCCACATAGACTAGCCCTACCTTCAGCACCAAACGGTTTGAAATAACTTCATTAGATCCATGCCAGAAAGTAAGATCTGTTTAAACTTCTTCCAGCTCTTGTCTCAACCGGTGCCTCTTCATGGCTCTGTCCATCAGTGCCTCCCTTCGGCTCCATCCTTTGGTGCCTCTTCTCGGCTCTGGTTCTTTTCCTGAACCTTTAGTCAGAGCTGAGATTCAATCAAATTGAATCTCAGGTAACAGTTAACCTCATATGAAAAGTATAAACAATGTATGTATGACAGATGTTCATTACATTACAGCAATAACCAACACATAAGCACACAGCAGATGTAAGGTTTAACAACACAATAATACATAGCACACAGCACATGTAAAGTCTATCCACGTTTGCACTAACCAGTGCCATGATGGCCCCTCGTGTTCTCAGCACTAGGAAAACTCAACGGTATTATCAAGACTATAACCCGTATAAAGCTGAATGTATAAATAGGTGACCTAAGCCCCATAAACTTAGTCACAGTGCCGTGCCAAGACCTAGTCTTGTCCATCATTTCATGAATCATTCTATCACATACATGCATACAAGACATATCAGAGTTAAAGTTATAGTACGCGAACGTACCTTCCTTCTGCGTAGTTAGCAATATGCCCGACCTTTGAATCCGGCCCCGGACTTCCCGGATATCCTAACATATCACCATATCACTTGGAATAATATCCTAAGAGATATCTCCACCTCTATTTACCTCTCTACCCTTGGGAGATTTGTTATTTACAATTTTGCCCTTACATTTATTTAAAAACGCAGTACTGGATTTTCTGTGCAGATTTTTCGGTAACTTTGAAAATTCATAATTAATTATAGAAAAATATAAATGAGGATCCTTAAAATTCCCTGGAATCCTTAGGATGTCTATTTTCAAGGAAAAATACTGGTTCTTACTGGGAACAAGTGAATAATTCCCAGTTTTGGCGTGTTCATCCTTGCTGAGAAAAATTCCAGAAAAACGTAGCTTTATTTCAAGAATTTTTATCTCCTTGTACAAAGCTCAAAATGATACCCTCTAGGTATTTTTGAAAATATCTATATGTCTAATTTAACCGTGAAAAATTTAAGAATTTTATAATTCCATCTTCTACATAAAATCATAGTCTTTTTGCTGATGATTCCTAACCAAAATTTTTTCCAGAATTTCGCTACTTTTGATCTTCAACTTCCAAGAGTTTTGCTTCATCATATTTTCCATCAAATTTTCGAAATGAAGCCATTTTTAACCATAAAAACATGAAAACAAAACTATATTGGAAGATTAAAGATCTAAGCACTACTTATCTATAAATTTAAAAGCTAGAACTCAAGAACTAGAGAACTTACCCTTGAAGCTCCTCTTCCTTCTTGCTTCCCACTAGCTCTCACTTCTCTCTACTCTCTTTAGAAAATCACCTCTTGGGGTTGATTTTGGTGTGAAGAATGAAGAAGCCAAGCCTCTCTATTTATAGGGAAAAATTGAGGACACAAATGACAATTAAATTTGACCAAGTCTCACCTTAACCATTGGATTCAATTCACTTTACTAGAGCTAATCCTATCCCTTCATTGTGTTTAGAAAACCCTAACTTAACCAACAAGTTGGCTTAGTAAAGATCAATTTACTATTGATGATATTTTCCCATTTTTTGCATGTGTTTTTATGATGACAATATCTTGGATATTTATTGTTTAATCTTCTTTTCTCTCCCTGTCTCTCTCCTTATCCTCTTCCACCTTATCCTCTTCCATTCTATCCTCTTCCAAATTGTTCCCCTCATTAATGCTCCCATGTGCTTCTTTAATGTATTATCTTGATTTAAATAATAAACTTCCTTCTTCTTTCATCAAGCAACCGTGTACCCCTTTCCCTTGGCCCTTAAATTGTGTTTCCTTTGTGTTCTAATAATTAAAGACTCAAGCTTTCCTATTGGTTCTCCCATTATCACATGAATTTAGCTTAATTATGAGATTTATTAAGACCATTGGATTCATTTGTGTTTGTTCAAGATTAATCCTCACTATTAATCTATGGTTTAAGTTTCCTATTGATCCGATTTATTTTATGAGGATTTAGATCATTTCTTTGATTTATCATTGGCTCATCCAAATTCACATGGATTTAGGTTAATTAGGTAATTAATTAGAACCTTTGGATTTAAATTTATTAGATTTAATCTTGGCCTTTTATTTGTTAATCTCTCTCATGACTTTAGGGGCTGATTTAATTAAGACTAATTATTCCCCTAATCATGTGCTTAATTGTCCCTTTTATTGCAAATGTCATATGTTAAGTGATTTGCTATTTAATCAAGACTATTAGAGCATTATTAGCAAACTTAATTTCATCTCTTTAGGCCCTTGATTTTTAAATTGATACATCCCTCAATTTATGCTTTTTGATTTGTCTCTTGATTAATTTGTAGAATTACACAAATTATTTTAATTAGTGTAAGTTTAATTGCTCATCAATTGTTGCTAATTCCCTTTAATTAATTTAAGTGTTTTCATAACATTTTCTTACTTCTCTTGGTTATATAAAAACTATGGTTTAATATGACAATCATAGTGTATTTTATTATCCCTAAATATGAAATATTAAAATTGACCCTTGATTGATTTCATTTCAAGGGAAAATTGCCCAAAAATTATAATAGATAAATGACAAAGTTTGAGACAACATACTCTCCTTTATTTATCATGTATTATTTATCGAAATATAGTTTTTATTTTAAATAAAATTTTTAGGGTATTACACATTACATATAACAATTAATTAAATCAAACACCACAATAAGCCTTGAGAGGAAATCTGTGTTTTCTAGCATCATCAGTGTGGTAATAATCGAGAAACTAAATAAACTCAAAGGCTTAAATTGAAGAGGGTGTTCCTCATCCACCAGCTCCTGTGGTGCTTTCACTAAGTGTCCTCTTTTTGGCTTTGAAAAAAATCCTGATGAGTATCTTTCCTCTTTTCCTTTTATCATCACTCTGTGAAAAACTGCATCCAGCCTTCCATTTGTCCAAGCCTGCATTTTTTGTATTTCTCATTGTTTAATTTAATATATATATATATATGTGTGTGTGTGTGTGTATATGTCATGTACTAACATCCCTTCATTCCAAAATATAGGACGCCTTCCAGAAGAAATCTTTATTCGATATATAAGTCACTTCGAGAATTATCAGTTATCATTTTTCAATTTTACCTCTATTTAGTGGTGGTCATTGTATATCGAGAAATAGGATAGGTATGAGACAAACTTGAATATGGACAAAGTTGAATTTTTTTTTTTATTTTTATTTTTAATTTTTAATTTAAGATAGACTTACTGAATCAACCGCTCTTCCTTATTTTCGGTGAAGTAATTGAAAATGAGTTATATTTTGGACTAGAGGGTGTGCGTGTGTAAAGGATCTTGATTTAGCATATTTTGTGATGAGAATATAAAGAGAAGGGACTTACATGGAAAGAGTCGCCAAGATAAACAACAAAACTAAGAGGCGAGGGCTTGATCCAATTTCCATCTTTGGTTTCAATCTCCAAGCCCTGAACTTCATTTTGATAAAGTATGGTGACTATGCCACCATCTGTGTGAGGGCGTACACCCAACGTTTCGTCTTCGGTTTGAGGAGCTGTGTATTTCATCACCCTCAGAAGATAACTGCTCGAGTTCATGTGCTCATCCAAGTAATTCTCAACTCCTAAACTTTCCAGAACCATCTTCCTAAATATCTTCTCCAGCTCTGATAGCTTCTCTGAAAAGGCTTGCATAACTTTGCTGCCAAAATAATAACAATAAAAAAAGTTGATTCACCATATATAACTAAATAAAAATTCATGTTTTGGTAAGGGCCGAAAAACCACTTTCCAGGTACCTTTACTTTTCTTCAATTTTTAGTTTGATACTTATCCCTCTTTCTTTCTTTATTAAATCCCTTAACTTTACTCTATTACCACTATTAGCAATGTTCACAAGAGCACATGCTTTATAATGAAGGGTGAGGATTAAAACTTGATTAAGTTTAGATCTAATGGTTGAGATTAAGGAAGAGGCAAATGGTGGGGCCCACATTGGGCTTGAGATTACCATTTTAACCTTGAGATTTTCCCTATAAATAGAGGCCTTGCCTCTCCTCATTCTTCACACCAAATCAACCACCAAGTGGTGATGTCTAAGAAGGAGGAAGGAGTTCAAGAGCTTCAAGAGGTAAGCTTGTCTTTAGTTTTTAGTTTCTAGTCTTTAGTTTTTAGAATTCTTAGATAGAAGTAGTGTAGATCTTAAATATTCTAGAATAAATTTTATTTACATGTTTTTATGGTCAAAATTGGCTTAGTTTTGAAAAAATTATGAGAGAGGTTATATAGAAAAATTTTTGGAAGGAAATCATCAAAGTAACGGTTACGCGAAATTTCATCGGTTTTGAAAATTCTGGAATCGGTGATGAATATGCCAAAATTTCATATCGAAAAAGTACAGGATTGGGCTAGCTAACTGTGCTTACCGAGCAAAATTAGAGAATTTAATAAAGAAAAAAAAGACATATGTAACAAATTAAAAATTGATGAAAATTATATAGCTACATGCAAAATGGTTTTTCCTAAAAAAGAATCGATAAGAAACACGTTTTGGGTGTTACCTGAAACTTGGGCATCCTTCAGGCCACAAGATTTTTTCCATGCTCTGTACATTCTCAAGGACATTAGGTTCATCGATGCCGATGCTCTCGTTAGAGTGGACTTCTAGGGCCCTTTCCAAGATAACCATAATAAGGAATCTCATACACATTTCGTAGCTCGGTTTCATGAGGCAGAGCAAATAGCTCTTTTAGCACAGCAAAAAAGGATTTGCGAAGTTCTAAAGAAACCTTATCAAACAAAGCCTCAAAGCAACCATACTCTTTAAGTGCTTTGACGACTTCGGATTTCACTTCCTCCCACTTAGGGTTTTCGCCTTCCAAGTCAAGGCTGTTAAAGTCAATGACTGGAAGCTTAAGACTGGTATTTGAACCCATTTTTTTATTTCTTCGGTCTCTACTGTAGAAGGGAAGTGAGGTTCCAGTTTAAGCTAGGTTTCGAAGATGTGTGTGTTTTGATGAGTCCGGGCCATGCCATTTAAATAGTATAGTCTTATTTGTGCTTAAGGAATAAATTAAATGGAGATCCAATATATATTATTTTTCAAATCAATTTTTCGTTTGATAAAAAATGGTTTTTGGTGGGTTAGGTGAGAATCAAATATTTATTTATTTTTATATAGTACGGTGCATACTCCTATAATTTGGCTTAAAATATGGAAAAATTTGAATTATGAAAGTGGTCCATCAAATGATAACTTTGAAGCTTTGTGCGTAGGCAAGGTTTAATATGTTATGACATTGAATATAAACGATCATAAATCCAGCCGTGTTTGTCACATCTATAATATATATGCATTATACTGTAATTAAGTTCATGTGGGACCACTAAGATTTTATGTTGAAATACACCAATGCTTACAAATTAAAGTAACATCAATATAAGGTCACTGCATTGAAGGCCTCTATACAATCAAATTTCTCCTGACAATGATATATTTGTTTATATAAATAAACACACACACACACACATATATATATATATATGTGTGTGTGTGTGTGGGAGAACCAACTGAGTTAAGGAAGTGATGAAAATAATGTTTCGAACAAAAATTAGGGAATAATATAGAATTATTATTTCCAAACGAGCTGAGTCTGAAGATAGAGACCTTTAAGAAATTAACGAATTATATGATCTATACATTTTTTGTCTCTTGAGTATACGCTACATACTTGTAGTTGTACTATATTATACTATAATACTACCTTCAGTCCTAAATATAAGAGTTAGACTGGAGCTCTATTTTGGTCCTAAATATAATGCCTTAATCCAATTTTTGCCCCAAAATTTTAATTTTTTTCTACAAGTATCATTATTGATTGTTTATAGTCAGAGTGTTTCCATCAAATATTGATTAAATGAACATGGTTAAGGGGGGTATTTCCTTAAACACACAATTGTTATAAATGGCTAACATAATTAAATTCTTTAATATATGGAAATTAGTTATATAGCCCTTGTGTTAAAGACCATAAATAGTACTAACATGCATATTAACCAAGAATGGGGAGGACTTCGTCCACTACTACAAAATACCTCTTTAACATCCGTTTTTGCACTTTTTACGTCCCTTTGTAGGGGGACGTGTTACACCCTTACCGGCCTCACCCTTTCGAGTGATGGGTCTAGAGAGATTCCTTTTATTGGCTTGGATACCTTTCCATTGTTCCTTGTTCCATTTTAACTTATATCAGAGTGAGTGCAATAGAGCATTATCCCGGTTTGGACTATCTACTGTACTGGTAAAAGTGCAATAATCAAAAGTAAAAGTCCCCGGAGAGTTAAGAGTATAGTCAACCAACAAAAAGTACCAAAATAACATACAATCATCCCATAAATTAAACACAAGTATAATAGGGCATCCCCTATTCGTCAACTGCATCGCTATGCCCTACCTTTCCAAAAAGGTTCTTCTATTTCAGACACGTCCCCCTGTATCTACAGAAGTGTTTGGAGTTGATAGTGAATCCCATAGTAACTGTCAATACTCATGTACTATATGTGTATAGTGTATGCATGCAACCATGACATGTAATTCACAAGTAAAAGGCCAAATATATCATATATGCAAACAGAAACATACGGTAACCAAACATCACGCACCGTCGAGCTGCTTTACCAAGGCAAGTCCTGAATTTACCGGAATCACAAACCTCGCACCGTCCAGCCGCCTGAACTAGGCTAGCCCCGGATTTATCGGAATCACAAACCGTCGAGCTACCACTCAAGGAAAACTCTGGAATAATCCTCAACGATAGGAACACAATAGTCAGGGACTCGAACCCCAACATGCTTTGTATGCATATTTGGCAAGGCAAAACAAACATACAACAAACACATAATAGTACTTGAGTAAAACAGTTACTACCTGTAGGATATGTACTGCCTTAATATTTTAATGTGCCTGATAGCTTCTCCAAGTATGCCTTAACCTTAAATAACACCAAAATACCTTATTTTTAGTATTTACAAAAATACCCTTACATTTTTCCTTAAATCCAAGCCCTTTACAAATTTTCCACAAAATCCAGTGAATCCGCCCAACTTCAAACATTTTAATAAATTTCAAAAAAATAAATTTTGTACGACATCAATGCCATCTGAACCATCAGGATGTCTAATTTACAGTAAAAATACTTTCAAAGTCCAAAAGTGTTTATATTTTTGCGTGTAGCCCAATCTTTATCCTTTGGGCAGAAATACCCAGTTGCCTATAGAGCCGTTTTCAAAAATTAATTTCTCTCAGATGAAAAATCAAAAAGGTCTCGAATTACATATTAAAATGAATCTCAGGAAGTCTACTTTATGTCCATAAAATTTCATCTCAAAATAACTTCATTTACTATTTGAAAAACATGGTTGAAGCTTTGCTGCCAGAAAACCCTGATGCTGGCAGCAAGCTCTTTCTTTGAATTTTCGGTGTTTTTGAGTTCACATACCTCAACCATGACCTAACCCCATTCAAAATCATGTTTTAAACTCATTGGAACCATTTAAAACACCAAAATCAGATCACAACACCAAGCTTTAAGCATATGAACAAAAACCCTAACTACAAACTTCAAGAGTTCGAGTTTTCGGTGTTTATCTGAAATCGGAACTTCACTTGGTGATTTGGCTTCTTCTTCTTAGTGTGGAGACTTGGCTGAGCTCTCCTCTCTCTCTTTATGAGCACGCCTATGGGCAACCAAAAATGAAGGGTTCTTGCCTTTTTAAAATAACTAAATTGATCTAGGTACTTTAATTTATCCAGTGCAAGCTTTTGTCCACTGGTTAATAAATTTGGATCAGAGTTTCTTGCTTAATTCCCAAGTATTTCCAGAGGCTTCCATAAGAGCACATGTGGCGCATCCCCATCCATGGAATTCAGATGTTTACTTTTAAAATGGGTAAATTACCTATTTTGGCCTGAAATACCCTTTTGTCCAGTGGTTAAAAGCTTATACCCTAATTATTGGCCTATTTTCTCTCCAAAATTCTAGATAATTCCAGAGATATTTTAGGGGAGTATGTGTCACATCCTGGTCCACACAAAATCTGATCCCTTGCTTTTCATCTGCTTTATTCAATTTATCTAGTTCACCCTTTTATCCATTGGTTCTTGTGGTGTACCGTTGGTTAAAAGTGTGCTTCCTTTTGCACTTTTCTTCAACTTTTTCAGATTTTTTTCCCCTGACTTAGGCTTCATATGTGACACCATTATACACCCTCATATAGCCTAATATTTATCCCTTTTCGTAAAAAAAATAAGTCCCTAATTGGTCCTTGTTAGTTCCCTAAGGCTTAAATCTTATAATTGGACTCATATGCAGCTTAAATCGACTGATTCTTCCCTCTAATTTTACTTGGACGAAAATTACTCCTTAAGGGGTAAGGATTGACTTTTCTTGCCATGTAATCATTACTTACTTTTTACCCTTTTTACCCTACAGTGACACGTGTCCCTATCTAATGATTACACTAACTTTTCCTCTTTGGCATGTGTCTTTTGCAGTCTCTCTTCCTTTTCCTATTTCCTAAAAAACACAGAAAATCCTCACCTGACCACGAAATGTCATGTGCACACTTATTTTAGCACATTTTTGCTCAACTAATTGTCCCATACCTTAGGACATAGCTAAATGACATTTTTTCCAACTGATTAACACCGTATAGGTCTTCTGTGCCTCTTTTTCCATTGGCACTTTAATTTCATGGCTTATACATACTAGGTCCACTGACCCGTATAGCCAAGTTACTTAGTCCCTAAAAAGGTTTCTTATCTCTCGACATTCTTGCGACTCTTCCTAAACTGAGCTTAGTCGTCCGCCTACTTTAAGCTTATTCTCAATTCTCAGGGTCCAAAATTCGAGATATTATAGGACGCCTATGTAAGGGATGTAGTATGTCAAATTTATGACATTCCCAATAAAAAGAGAAGCCATAAGTCTTATTTACAGCATCCCTTTTTAAATTGGGACGTCGTGGGACTTTTTGTTAAAAAAAAAAAGAACAGAGCACTCACTCTGTGATTTAACCCATTCCCAAACTATCCCATGTCTCCTACATACAAGAGCATCCCAAGCTCAGCTTTACTTTATCCCATGGCCAAAAATAGGCCCGAAGAAAAGATTCTTTTTCCTCACCTGAACTGAGGCCATCACTTGAAACCTAAAATTATGGCTCTTGGTTTCAGAAAATCTCCCATATAACCCTTAGCAATCAGTTTGGCCAATTTTCTAGCTAGTCTCTTTCCCTTTTTTATTTGAACAAACAAAAATTTTAAGTACAAATCTCTAATTCATAATTTCTGTAATTGATTTCCATTTTGTTGTTGCTTGAAGGAGAAATATATAGGGAATGAACAAGAACATGGAAGCTTGAAGAAGAAGGGATTTAATCAGATGGACAAAACTTTAGTTGTGGCTTGGGTGGCGGCTTCTTGATGCTCACAATAATGTTCTCTGACTGCAACGGTGCGCATGGACATGACATCATGATGAATTTGGTCACCTTGTTGCCAGGCATCAACGACCAGTAAGCTATCTCCCCTGATTCACTTACACTCTTAAAATTGAGAACAAGAGTAAGTGCAAATCGACCATGAGAGGAAGAAATTGAAGAAAGTGAGGAAAAAAGTGAGGAAGTGTGCGTACAGAGGAAGACCTAGAGGCACAAATCTAAGCAACCAAAGATAAATTGAGAGTGGAGAAAGAAGATCAAATCCTTGATGGGGGCCTTGACGGTCTTGGAGTAATGCTGACGAGGAGCCGTAACAATCTTGATAGCAGCATCGGCGAGGAACCAGGGTTGAGAGGATCCATGATAGTCTTAGCAGCAATACTGACGATAGCACAGATGAGCAAGAGGGCGGCGTCTTTAGGCACAAGTTGCAGAGAGAGAGAGAGAGAGGTGGTTGCAGATATTGAGGGTGCTGAAAGATGAGGGAGAGACCAAAGAGAAGCAAATGATGGGTTGTGCCAGTTTAATTGAGATTATATGGGACGCTTTAAGCATCCCAATTTAAAATTGGGATGCCTAAAGTGGATTATAGGCTCACTTTAGGCGTCCCAATTTTGAATTAGGAACACTAAAAGATTATCTATAGTGTCTCATGTAATATCTTGAATTTTGGGCCTAACAATTTGAGATTTAGCTTGTAATAGGCAGATGACCAGGCCCGCTTCAAGAACGTGGTAAAGTGGAAAAAAAGAAGATTCTTGGAATACATGAAATTTTCATGACAAGTAATATTTGTTTTAATGTGATTGGCTAAATTAAAGATTGATTAGAAGAAAATAGATTTAATCATATGATGACAAGAAGGCATCTAGAACAAGGCCATATGTCTTCATATAAATTAAAGAATTGCTAGAAGGGACACTTGGGCACCTTCATCGACCAAAGAATTAAAGAGATGAACACATGGAAAGGTGAGTAATCATGGAAGGGACACCTAAATATCCATGTGGCAATAAAATATTTAAAGAAGAAAAGATGAGGACACTTGTACATATTTAATGAATAAAAGGGGACACCAAAGCTACCAAGGTGTCAACATGATATCTAAAGAGGAATGGATAGAGACACTTGGACACTTTATTTAATGTGTTTTGAAGATCAAAATTCTTCCTCCATAAGCTATCAAATTCGTCCAAAACAAGAAGGAAGAGATAAAGTCAACAAAACTTGCAAAATAAACCAAGTTTAAGGGATATTTTGTAAGGGCACTTTGGTCATTTGACTTGGAGGGATTTTTAAGTGCTTTCTTGACATATTTAAGACTTTTTGCACTCCCTTTTTGCATAAGTATTTCAACCAAGAAAGAAGAGGAAGAAGAGTCAAGACTTCTCTAGAAAAGAGGAGACAAATCCAAGAGTTACTAAAAGATAAATACAAAAGGGTAAATTGGTAAAGACTTTTTGCACTCCATTTTTGCATGGCTCATGACCTCTATATAAGGACTCCTTCCCCTCATTTTTAAGGCATCAAGTTGACACAAGAAAGAAAAGAAAAGAGAGTAAAGGTTACCTCAAGTGAAAGAAGGAAGAAGGAAGCAAGCAAAGTTGAGATCTAAGGTAAGTTAGCTATGGTATTTTGTGAAACTTCCTTCTATCTTCATGAACATGTTGAAGGTCCTCATGAGCAACTAATGTATGGTGTGTAAAAGTTTACGCTGAAATCAACAAGGAGTTTAAGGAAGGAGAACTTCAAGGAAATCAAAGCTCAAAGTCAAGTAATTAAGTACCTTCCTTAACACCCTTATGGCTTTGTGACATGGATTTAGCTTCTTTTCATGATATTTGATGGTTATGGGAATCAATATTCCTAGGGGGAGGTTTTGCTCAAGTTGATAAAAATGACTCAACATGAGTTTTAAACCAAGAATATGACTTAAGAAGGAAGATTAGGCAAGAACTATATGAAAGATACGGACATGAAATGATAAGTTATTCAAAGTAATATTTGAATTATGGAGAATTGTAAAAGTGATGAGTATTATTTATAATCATAGGAAGTGCCATCACCAGGAGCTTTTAAAAGAATTTGGAGAAAGTAATTGACAGTTTAAGTTTGCCAGATAGTAACCTTAATCCTCATATGCTTTGTATGTATGTTTTACCATGATTATGTATGCATTCAGTGTTGTTATTTTCCAAGCGCTTTTGTACCGGAACCCGCTGTGTGTGACCCCTGGCATGGTTATGTGCCTTATTGAGTAGTCTATGTGATGTGTTGTGTGATTACTTGTTCCAGATTAGGCTTTGTGCCTCGCAGTGTGCAACCTACTGAATGCTGTAAGGTTTATGTTTGTGGTTTTCTTACATACTTTGATTATACTTTGTATATGAGATTAACGGCTACTTTGGAATCCTTCAGGATTCCAGCCTCTGTTGCTATTTGTATATGGTATAGTTTATTGGATGTAGCTCCCCGACAGTTATCAGCAAATTGAGGTATTGGACTAGTTCCAGATTATTCAAAGGATTGTTGTAATAATTCTATGTAATTATATTCTAGATTTTGTAACCAAGATTTGTAATTTATCGTCAGTATACTATGCCCAAACCATTTTGCTACTGCGCTATATTGCTATGATCTGTGATATGTTATTCAGAAGGTGTGGCAGTTGGATTTAATAAATAAGGGTATCACACTACCCGCCACCTGAAATATGGCGAGGTTGGTAGGGGTGTAACATCTCAATTCTAATTTTTGGGATGTCAAAAGTCTCTATATAATTACAAAAATGCCTCCGTTTTTATTTTTTACTTTTCTTTTTGAAAAAAAGGGGACATCTTTTAGGGAAGTAAAATCATCATTTTATAGTAGTGGTGGAAGGAGAGGAAACACGTGTTAATTGATGCATATATGCCTGTTGACAAAGCCCTACTTTTATTCTATATTTTCATATTTTATTTAGGGTTTTTGTCATAATAATTGAGCTTAAAATGTCTCTTTTGTGATTAAATAAAAAATTAAGGTTGAAAAGCGGGAAAAATATCATATATTTTATTACCTTAATTAATTCATTTTTGGAATACAAGGCATTATATTTTAGGTTTATTTTCTTTGCAGATTAGTTTGGGGGAAGATTACAGAAAAGAACCCATAATTTTTGGAAAAGTGAATTAACGAAGAAAGGAACAAGAGAAAATTACACAAGAGGGCTCCGATGGTTTGAAAATTACAATTAAATACACAAGTTTTTATTTTGCAATTTAGTCTCTCCACAAAGTTTTGAATCTTTCATTTTACGTCCATTCCTTCTAAAACTTGGAGCCCAACCGGAAGAGTCGTTTTGAAATATTCGATTTATTAGATCTTGAATCTTGATAAACTCATTCTTTTTTTTGATACACATAGTAAGGGAAACGGACATGAGGAGAGGAGCCAAGCTCCCATGGCGCTAAAGGCGCGGCTTGATGAACTCATTCTTGTTTTAAATAATTCATGGAAAAAAGAATCGAGGAAAACCCTATGAATTCCCTAGCTACAAGAAAAGACCTCATGATAGTCAATATGGGTCCTCACCGCCCATCATTGCATGTTGTTCTTTCACCTTCTTCTTTGATCGTCTTTAAACCAAAAGCCGTGGTGATTTTTTCTTCACGTAGACCACCTTCATCGGTCTTCCTTCGTCCTCCACACCACCATTCACCTTCCTTCGACCTTTCCTCCACCACCGCACCTTACCTTCATTATCAGTCATCGCTTATGAGTGGAGAACGAAGAACAGTGGTGATGACCTAAGAGTGATTCAGAAATAGAGATATTATGCAGTGAGTTCAATGTGGGTCTTCTTTGCCATCCTAACCACCATCACTGGCGTCACAACTTAGGGATAGAGGAGCTCGACAGTAGCTTCACACAGTTGTGACAAAGGTTCATCATTGATTTTGTCGGAACTCCACTTTTTCTGGTAAAGCTCTATTTCTATACACTTCCAGTGAACTTCTTCTTTCCAGCCCTCCAGCATCTTCCATTTTCTTTTTCCAGCAAGCTCTTTCATTCTCCAAGTTGTGTATTGAATTGAATCCGTGATTAGTTTTTGTTAATATTATTATTATACTGTTAGTGAATTAATCGTGATTAATTAGAGTTTCGTTTTAACAACGTAAATGGCAAGTGCAAGTACCAATGCGATTAACCCAAGTGGTCCTGTTCAATGCATGGTGAAAACCGAGAAAAGTTCAATGGCAATGATTTTAAAAGATGGCTACGGAAAATGTTTTTCTATTTAACCACATTGAACTTGGCACGGTTTCTCACGAGGATGCTCCAAAATTGGAAGAAGGACAACAGTCGACAAGGAAAAGGTTCTTTGCGATAGATGCTTGGAAGCATCCCGATTTCCTTTGTAGAAACTACATTCTCAATGGTCTGGACAACACACGTATACTGTATATAGTGCTTTGGATACAACTAAAGCATTATGGGAGAGTCTCGGACAAGAAGTACAAAGCGAAGATGCTAGTTTGAAGAAATTCATTGTTGGCAGATTTTGGACTTCAAGATGCTTGATTCTAAATCTGTGGTGAGTCAAGTTGAAGAACTTCAATTGGTTGTGCATGAGATTCATGCCAAGGGATGTCTTGGCCGAGTCTTTCCAAGTCGCGCATTTATTGAAAAATTGCCACCGTCTTGGAAAGACTTCAAGAATTACCTCAAGCACAAGCGTAAGGAGATGTCACTTGAAGATTTGATCGTAAGGCGAGAATAGAAGAAGACAACAAGGTTTCGAAAAAGAAACTTGGCAGCAATCCTATAGTTTCGAAGGCTAACATTGTGGAAGATGGTCCGAAGCCCAAGAAACGCAAAACGCTCTAATGAGGGATCATTTAAACAAGGCCATAACAAAGGCCCTAGCAAAGGCCGGAAATTCAAAGGCAAGTGTTATAATTGCGGGAAGCCTAGTCACCGTGCTAAGGAGTGCAAGAAGCCAAAGAATTTCAAGAAGAAGAACACCGAAGCCAATATGGTTGACAATACCACGATATGATGGATAGTATGAGTCTTTCGCGCGGTTGTAATGCAATGTGACTTGGTTGGAAATACCAAGGAGTGGTGGGTGGACATCGGTGCCACTAGGCATGTATGTGCAAACAAATGGATGTTTTCTTCTTACACTCCCGCCAAGCAAGATGAACAACTTTATATGGGAAATTCTTACGCTTCAAAGGTTGAAGGTTCTGGGAAAGTCGTCTTGAAGATGACTTTTGGAAAAGTCGTGACACTTAAGGATGTGCTTCATGTGCACGATATTCGCAAGAATTTGATATCACGGATCCCTCTTAAGCAAGAATGGTTTTAAGCTTGTATTTGTTTCGATAAGTTTATACTCTCTAGGAATGATATGTATGATGGAAAAGGTTACCTTAGTGAGGGCCTTTTCAAAGTTAATGTAATGATCGTCACCAATAACGGTGCCATTAATAATAATATTGCTTCTATCTATATGCTTGAGTCCTCTAATTTATGGCATCAAAGATTAGGACATGTTAATTATAAATCAATTAAAAATTTAATTCATTTAGAATTATTGCCTAAAGTTGATTGTTCAAATAAAGATAAATGTCAAGTATGCATTGAATCAAAATTTTCCAAGTTGCCTTTTTCTTTCGTTGAAAGATCAACTGAGTTGTTAGATTTAATACATCTTTGATATATGTGATATGAAATCAGATACGTCTAGGGGTAATAAGAAATATTTTATTACATTTATTGATGATTGCAGTAGATATTGTTATGTATATTTGCTTAATAGTAAAGATGAGGCTATTATAGCTTTTAAACAATATAAATTGAAGTTGAAAATCAACTTAACAAGAAAATTAAAATAGTAAGGAGTGATCGTGGGGGAGAATATGATGGCCCCTTCGAAGAATTCTGTATAGAATGCGGTATTATACACCGACTACGACTTCTTATGCTCCTCAATCAAATGGGATTGCGAGAGAGGAAAAATCGGAATTGAAAGAAATGATGAATGCATTATTAATTGAGTCCGGTTTACCACAAAATATGTGGGAGAAGCCATTCTCGACGGCTAACTTTCTAATCAACAGTGCCTCATAAAACGATAAAAAACATACCATATGAGATATGGAAAGGAAAGAAACCTTCCTTGAAATATTTAAAAGCGCGGGTGTTTGGCGAAGGTTGAGATTCCTAAACCTAAAAGGTTAAGAATTGGACCCAAGATGTAGATTGTGTGTTTATTGGTTATGCACATAATAGTAGTGCATATCGTTTTCTAGTTTATAAGTCTGATGTATCAGATATACATGTGAATACGGTTATTGAGTCAAGGAATGCTACGTTCTTTGAAAATGTATATCCGTATAATAAAAATAATGATAATAACAACTCTGTGATATCTCCGGATACAATAACTAATGATAACCTTGAACAAGAGGAACCTAGACGTAGCACTAGGCAAAGGACTTCAACATCCTTTGGTCCGATTTTATGACTTATCTACTAGAAAATGAGCCTCGAACATTTGGAGAGGCTATGGGTTCCCCCGAAGCGCCGTGCGGGGAAGAGGCTATCAATAGTGAAGTTGAATCCATTATGTCAAACCACACTTGGGAGTCGGGTTGACCTTCCTCCTGGTAATAAGCCTCTAGGAACTAAGTGGATCTTCAAAAAGAAGATGATAGCAGATGGCACTATTGATAAGTACAAAGTTAGGCTAGTAGTAAAAGGCTACAGACAACGTGAAGGCCTAGACTACTTTGATACTTATTCACCGTTACAAGAATTACATCCATTCGAATGTTGATCGCATTAAGCAAAGACTTCGAATGGGTTGGAGTTACATCAAATGGATGTAAAGACAGCCTTCTTGAATGAGGAATTAGAGGAAGAAATCTACCTAGAACAGCCTGAGGGTTTTGTTGTCTCAGGACAAGAACGAAAAGTTTGCCGCTTAATAAAGTCCCTTTATGGACTTAAACAAGCCCCAAAACAATGGCATGTGAAATTTGATGAAGTTATGTTATCAAATGGCTTTAGTATTAATGAATGTGACAAGTGTGTATACATTCGAAATACGCGAAAATGGGTTTGCCATAGTTTGTCTTTATGTAGATGACATGTTGATAACGGGTAGTAATAATCAAATGATTAAAGCTACTAAGCGATTGCTTACCGTAAGTTCGACATGAAAGATATGGGTCATGAGATGTTATTTTAGGAATTAAAATCCATAGAACATCCGGAGGGTTAGCTTTATCCCAAACACACTATGTTTCTAAAATTCTTGAGAAATTTAAGAGTTTAAATATAACTCCTATGTCGACCCCTATAGAAACTAGTCTTCGATTTGTTAAAACATACCGGGTGAAGCTATTAAACAAAAGGAGTATGCTCAAGTGCTAGGCGTCTTATGTATGTTATGAACTGCACTAGACACGATATTGCTTATCTTGTAAGCATGTTGAGTCGCTTTACAAGTAATCCAAATGAGCTTCATTGAGAGCTATGACAAGAGTTTTGGGTTACTTAAAGCAAACTCAAAACTTTGCTTTGCATTATGAAAAGTACCTTGCAAGTATTAGAAGGGTATTGTGATGCGAATTGGATAACACTCTAATGACACAAGATCTACAAGTAGATATGTGTTCACCCTTGGTGGGGGTCTTTGTGTCTTGGAAGTCATCTAAGCGAGACTTGCATTGCAAGATCAACTATGGAAGCAGAATTCATTGCATTAGATAAAGGTGGTGAGGAAGCCGAGTGGCTTCGTAACTTTCTTGAAGACATTCCTAGTTGGCCAAAGCCTAGGTACAAAGCAGTGTGTATACATTGTGATAGTCAAGCGGCCTATTGGTAGAGCCAAGAATGTCATGTACAACGGCAAGTCTAGACATATACGTCGTAGACATGATACCGTTAGACAACTACTTTCGAATGGAATCATCTCAATTGATTATGTAAAATCAAAAGAGAATATAGCGGATCCATTGACTAAAGGGATTCCTAGAAAGATAGTTAGGAAATTGTCCAAAGGAATGGGCCTAAGGCCGATCCATTGTTGATTATTGCGGTAACTCTACCTAGGAGAGTGGAGATCCCACGAACTAGGTTCAAAGAGACAACTAAGTGATGATCGACTGTTAACACTGTGGAGTTTTAAACTCATACTCATTCCTAGACAAACAGTGCATATATATAAAGGGTAAGCTTCTAAGCTTTTAATGGTTTCTTAGTCTGATGTGTTCAGATGATGTATGATGACATACATCACAAGGAATCACCGATGTGAGTGTGAAGTGCGGGCCACTTCTATGAGAATTTAAAATGGCCGATTCTCTAGAACACTCGTGAGAACCGAGGCGGTGTCCAGGGCCAAAATGGACACAGCATGAGAACCAATGATGCTAGAGGAGCAACCGTGTAACTCCTATTGTCTTGGTATACACTAAAAGGTCAACGGTTCAAGACAGCGTCACCCAGATTGACAAGATATATATCGATAGGTTTTTACTAGAGAAGGTTCAAAGGTAACCCTACCTTTCTCGATGCGCTTGTTTCTCGTAGAGGAACCGCACTTGCATACATGATCATTTGCATTTGGTCATGATGGACTAACTTCTTATCCATGTGGGGGATTGTTGGAATTTTTTGGATAAAATCCCATGGGTTATGAATAAGAAGAAGGATGGAAAAGAAGAGGAAAAAGGAAGAAGGAATGTATGTGAGAGAATAGTCCCACATTGCTTAGTTGGAGAGAAGTTGGAGGGTATATAAGCCCCAACTTGGCTCCTACTAATTGGGCCCTTGGGCCAACCCACTTTTGTGGAGGGGTGAGGACTTAGGTGACCCTTGGTCCACCACACGTGCGCGCGCCGCCGCCGCCGTCCGTCCGGCTCGGTTCGGTTCGGCCGGTTGCACGCACCGCCCGCCCGCCTGGTCCGATCCGTCGTGTGAAATAAAATATTAATTTTTTATTAAATTATTTTTCGGATTAAAAATAATAATTTTTTATTAAATAATTTTTTTGAATTTCCGAACGTTTAGATATTCCGTTGTGCCTCTCTCCGACTTTTCCAACCCGGCTACGCGTTTTTGCAATCCGTTCGGATCATCTGCGTGAACAGATGCGGGTCACCTCCGTTCGCCGTGCCGGTGTGATCGTCGTCAAGACGCACCAATTCGCGTGAATGTACGCGGGTCACCTCGTTCGTTCCGTTACGGGTGCGTCCCGTTTGCACAACGCACCAGTTCAGCCAGAGACTTGTCCATCGATCGTGTTCTTTGAGTCGATAAATAGGCGCCTAGTCACGGTTTAGACACACAATTTCTGCATACTCTCTCTCGCATTCGCATAAACACTCGTGCGTTTCGAAAAGCAGAGACTCATTGGCTTCGCTTGGGCTTGAGACATGACGAGCCATCTTTTCGGGAGACGAATAATCCGCTCTATCCCGGGAGGCAATTGCTCGAAAGCCTTCGGCATCCGTATTGAGGAGCAAAATTGTCTTAAGGACACAACGAAAGTTGGGCCCGGATTTCTGCATTTTTCCATTCCATATCGGCAATCTTGTGAGTTCGTTTCTGACTTTTTATTTTATACGAGACTAAGTGAATGTTCCCTGTATGCTTTATTTAATAAATACATATTCTTTTTTTGATATTCTGTGTACTTTATATTCAATTTCTACCTACTCATTATATTAGAAACAACAGTTTTTTCAATGGCTAGAATTTGTAAAGTGTTTGGTGAAGTTGTGTTGACAAATTGCGGTGGCTAAATTCCTCCACTCGCAGAGTAATGAGTTTATTCTTGAGATTGGAGTTTCATAAGAGAGTGCTTTACTATCTAATTTTGTATTTGTTAAATTCTGGTTTTAGAATTTAATTAATATATTAGATTGGAGCTTTGTATTGGGGTTTCCAAGCATTTCTTGAGATTAGACATGCATTTGGTTTTAATTTTGTGCACTTGACACTTTGAATTTAGTTTGTTGCAATTTCTTGTGTATTGACTCAGTTAACCTTGTGCTTGGAATTGCTATGAATATATTATGTTTGTAATTCTCGTTGGTTACTTGTGTCTTGCATATAGCTAATTTCATTGGCTAGAGTTTTGAATTGGGTTTCGGTTAGAGGAATTAAGTCTTGCTCACTGTGGGAGATTTAATTCACCTAAGTCAAGTTAGCTCAAAGGGTCTTTTTGACACTTTTGTCAAAGTAGCATACTCTCATTATCTTTCGAAGCAAGGAGAGATAAAATTCTTTGTTCTAGGAGATTTTTATCATACTTTTCAAAACCAATTTCCATTCCATTTTCACTTTTATTCCAAGAATCCAAAAATATTAGTTTTTAAAGCATTTTAGTTTAGTTGCAAGATAGTTGTAAGACAAAATGCTCAAAATATTTTTTAACCTGGTTTATGCTAATAACCGCATTTAGTTGCTAGGTAACTAATAAAATGTTTAACAAGAATCCTTGGTTTATTTTTGAAGAGGTTACCAAGGGATAAAGCACACCACTTCTTCACCAATTTATTGAACCAACTCAAGTTGATGTAAGGAAAGATATGCCTTACACCCACAATAGTCCAAGAGAGATTATTACTGTCATCGTCATCGGAGTATAAATTTTGTACCTTGCAAAAAAACATCTCTTTCATCGATTTTAATCGATGATGTGGTCCTTTTGCGACATCACCTCCTAAACTAATTAAGTGAAATACGCGATGAAAATCATCAATTAAATCAAAATATATAGACAACTTTTTCTTACTAATAGTGGTTGATCAATTTGATTGTTCTTGGGTGGGACTCATTGTTTAATCTTACCAAGGAATGTAGTTAATTTAATTTAATTAATTATTATTTTAAATAAATAATAATTAACTAGCTAATGACAATAAATAATTTGATTTTTAATATTTTGGGCTAACTTTTGAATGTTGAATTATAGTTATCAGTTTTTAAAAATTATTTTGAAAAGAATGGGAAACACCATACATAGAAAACATTAATCATTCCTTCCTTAAACTTCCTTTAATGTTAAATATGTTGATTTTTGAGTATAATTCTACGTAATTGTTAAAAAAAGTTATGAACTACCACTTTCATATCATAACTAGATTGTTAGTATAATCACCTTATACATAAATAGAGACATGCATTCATAAAATAGGCACATAATGTTGTGTGCTGCTTGCTCAAACAATTACTTTCTGGAGGTACTATGAACTTAGGAGCTACTAATAATCCTAACTAAGATTACAGCATTCATTTGTGTTTTAAGAAACAAATACTACTACTACTACGTACAATGAATATCCATTTAAAAGCGGATAGAATTATCCAAATTCTAATTTGGATTGCTAAATTTAAAAAATGATTAATAAGGCCATATGCCCTATACTAGGATTTAAAACTTTGGACAGTTTTACCTCAACGTCCCTAATTAAGTTATTAGAAAAAGGAAATTTAACTTGTTAAGACCTAACCACTTTGTATTGCTGATCAGCTGGCAAAGGGAAATTACCTTTTATTAGTAATGGCTCCAATTGCCCACAATATACTTGTAATTAATCAATGACAATGAGTATACAAATGGTTTTCAAACTCTTTTGTTCCAACACTATAAGCCAAAACATCCAAAGAAGCCATCAATAGTTGACAAAAACAAAGGGTTAAAAAACGGCTCGAGATTTAAGAGTGTTACTCAACACTCACCAAATATTGTGAAGTTTTAGGCATATTAAAGTAAAATACTTGACTGACAAGGGATTTGTTTAATTTAGCGACAGAGTATAATATATAAATTTATATATATTATAATTACCATATATTAGAACTTGTGTGCAGTTAATAACTCACATTTACAGTACCATCACTTCAACATATACATAACTCTTGATCATCATATTTGATTCTCATAAGAACACAGTTTAGGTTATTAAGTTCAAATCTAACATAAACTATTTTGACTAAAAATACAAGAGATGGGATATTCGGGAATAACACTAGAGCACACTAAAGAGAAATGGTGCAGATATGATACAGACAACACAAACGTTAGCACAAATGTGCCATTATTTATTCGCAGCTGGGAAGACAATTTATTATAGACGGAATTAGTATTATTGGAATTTCCTCAAACACCACAATAAGCCTTCAAAGCAAATTTCTGTCTCTGGGCCTCTTCAGTATAATAGTATTTGAGAAACTCAACGTGATCAAAGGGCTTATACAGAAGAGGGCGTTCTTCATCCACCAATTCCTCTGGTGCTTTAATCATATACCCTCCTCTTGGAATCGAAAACAATCCTGCTGAGTATCTCGCCTCATTTCCTGTCATCATCACCCGGTGAAATGCCGAATATAACCTCCCATTTGACCACGCCTGCAACATATATATTTATCGAGCTTTAATATGTAAAACAATGACATTTCTTACAAGTTGCTTTGTTTTTGTTCCGTAAGGGAGTATAATCAAAAAGTAGACCCCTTTCAATCAGGTTACTATACACATCAGCTTGTTTGGGATTCCAATGAATTAGAACCCTCAAACTAACTTCTCGACCCTTAAAGGAAAGTTGAAGTTAAGAAAAAAAAAAATGCATGGCATGGTTTTGGGGGTAAATGACTCTTTTTTACCAAGAAAACCACGTTAAAGTTAAAATAATTTTTTCTGGCCTTTGGCATTTCATATCTGAGTCTTCTAAAACCAATTTTTTAATATATTATCCAAGTAAGTTTATGTCACACTAAATTTTTGAATAAAAACCTACCCAAACATAAATCACATTACAGTAATTATTGATTGTTACTTCAATTTTAATTTGCAAAAATCAGTTTGGATAAACGTCATTTTGGAAAATGCTAATCCAAACAGGGCCATTACTAGTTGGTTTTTGTCAGGGTAAGCTTTATACAATGGACTTACAAGGAGAGAGTCGCCAATCATAACGACAAAACTATGAGGAGAGGAGGGCTGATATGTGATCCATCTACCATCTTTGGTTTCAACCTCTAAACCTGAAATCCCATTTAATTGGCACAGCGTTGTCACAATGTTCTTGTCAGTGTGTGAGTTTATACCAAGCTTGGCGTCTTCAGTTTGAGGGGCACTGTATTTCATAACCCTCAGAAGGTAATTAGTTGAGTTCATGTGCTCATCTAAGTACTTCTCAACTCCCAAACTTTCCAAAAGCATCTTCCTTACTATCTGATCCAACTCAGACAGCTGCTCTGAGAAGGCTTGTATAGTTTTGCTGCAAAAATAACAACAAATACGAGGGCAATATGATACAGTGAACCAACATAATATTGGAAAAACATGGCGTAAGATGACAAAACTGAACATGTGGCTGACAAAAGTGTATAGATGACACTTTTCATCACTACAAAAAAAATTGACTTTCAGCGGTATTCGAATATGCCTAGTTCACCCTTGGTGGATTAGGGCCCAAGCCCTTTTCATGTGGGGCAATTATGTAATTATAAAGAGATATGTGTCTAAATGAGGAATTTTATCTTTATGATTTAAAATTCAAATCAATGTAACTTTTCGTACATGATATAGGGGAAGATATCAGTTTGTGAGAGTCAGTTTTTCATAACACCGATAGAAAAACTTCCCAGTAAAAAACATCTTTCTAACTCTCTTCTCTTTGGTGATGAATCTGCCTTAAAAACATGATCGGAGTCCATATTGGTACTCCGATTTCATATGGGTTATTTAGATAATTATTTTGATTTCAGGTATGCCCAAATTTCTTCAAGTGGCAACAAAAGTCACTGCTGAAATATCACAGCGGTTGTGGCTGAATAGCAGTGACAAAATCATCACAAGGCACTACTTATGCTGGAAGAAATGACTACATGTTATCTAATTTCATTGAAAGAACTGATAAAATTATGGGAAATATAAACACTTAAAGAAAAAACATATATAAAGCTAAATGTAAATAGATGATACCTGAAACTTGGGTATCCTTCAGGCCACAAGGTAGTTTCTAGACTCTCTACTTTCTCAAGAACATTTACATCATCAATGCCCATGCTCTCATAGAGTGGAACCTGAGGGTATTGCCCAACATAGCCATGAAAAGGCTTCTTAGACAAATTTCGTAGTTTGGTTTGAAGGGGGAGATCAAAGAGCTCTTTGATGACAACAAATAAGGATTTCCTAATCTCAAGAGGAACCTTATCAAACAAAGCCTCAAAGCAACCACACTCTTCAAGTGCTTTGTGGACTTGGGATTTCACTTCCTCCCACTTAGGGTTTTTGCTTTCCAAGTCAAGGCTGTTAAAGTCAATGACTGGAAGCTTAACAATGGTTTCTGAACCCATTTCTTTTCTTAGGTTTCTCTACTTTGATGATATGTGTTTTCTGATGATGCGTTATGAGTCTTAGTTTATCATGTCATTTAAATAAAGAAGGTTACGTGAGTAAGGAATAAGAGAAGACACAGTAACATTCTGAGAATCCAATGTTTATTGTTCTTATTATACGGGGTATACTAGAACGTCTGCTTAACGTATATATGGCATAATTAAAACTATGATGTGGACGAAGTTGGTAAAGGATCCATTGTCATACAGACACCTGCAGGGTAGCCTTATTATTTTATTCGAAGCTTCAAAAACTAATAAAAAAATTGAAGTTGTATTTTTCTCCAATAATAAAGAAGCAACGTTTCAATGTTTATGAAGACGACAAAAAATTATGTTGGGGGTAGATTTAAATTTGTCAGAGAGAAATGAGAGAACAATGATAAAATTAATTAGTAAATTCAAATATATATTTTCAATTTTGTATGGATCAATTATTCTTTTGTAAGTGTGTATTCTAACTAATGCTTGGTTAATAATAATAAACTATGATTATTTTGTATTAAGGACAAAGATATACACAACTTTTTAGCTGTTAAATACATTTTTCAAGGAATCGTTTTTGGACAACACAACTTCCACTCATCGCGCCCAAAGTGTTTATGTCACCATGCGTGTGTATAACGCGCAATGTCCTTTCATTGTAAGGGCCAAAATGAAAACTGCATAAAGTCTATATTAAAAAGAAACAGAAAGAAAATTACATAAAGTCATAATCCATAGCCGTGTTCCAACAAATATATTTCCCATCAAGGGCTCATATTTTAATAAAATATATGTTAGGATTGATTGGTGGAGGACCATTTAGTTAAATAAAAACAACATTAAAGACAAAGAACTTCACTCCATTTTCGAGACACACACACACACATATATATATATTTATCAGTTTATCGTTTGTTATGTCACTTGACATAAGATTATGTCAAGTCACCCCAAAAGTACGTCGTTTTGAGAGTTAAAGGAATTAATAAGGGGTGTTTTTGTATTTTTATTTTTGTATTTATTTTATGAATTTTACTAAAAGATCCTTCATTAATTCCCCTAACCCTAAAACTACATCATTTTGAGAGTTCATTAATTTCCCTAACCCCAAAACAAAGCAATTTTGGGGTGACTTGACATAACCTTATGTCAAATGACATGACAAACGATAACCCCTATAATATATACACACACACATACATATGCATATATATATATATATATATATATCATCTGGGGTCCATGCTATCATCTATAAGTTGTTCTGTGGACCAATAATGATTAATAAGTTATCGTACAATTATTTCCGGGTATTGTGGTACCACTAATAAAAAAATCCGGCTGGAACATTGCAAAAGATAACATAATTTTATGTTATGTTATTTTGGGTGCAAACAATCACTGATCAGTCCAAATATTTTAGAAGCTCTTAGTAAGAAATTTATTCAATTTGATGAAATGGTATATGAGAGTCTTCCAATATCGAATACATACATACTATACTCTGCGTGTGTATAGAAAGACACTCCTTCCTTTTTCTTCACTCAGCTATTAGATTGGTTCATCAATGGCAGAGCAAACATCACCAAGAAAACAAATAATGAATCATAAGTCCAAATAAAAAAAGAAAACGAATAATGAGTAATAATATCTGGTATCAATTCTGGGAAATGTGTAGGTGCTGAAGGAGAATGAAGAGGAGGGAGTGAGAAGCGACATTTTTTTTTAGGCGTGCTTGGTCAGGATTTTGGGATAATAGATAAAATTAGTCAAACTAACTATACCCAGATGCTAGAAGGGTTGGAGGTGAAATCATGCAGCCCATTAAATGGAGGCTGGGGTTGTTTGATGCGCCTTTAATTCCTTATTGATTAAACCATATTTTTATATGATTTTTCATAATTAAATTGGGATTCTTAATACATTTTCTGAGATATTATTGCATGGTTAAACACTAATTTGAGTTAGGGACATTTGTATTGAATTAAGTGTAATTAGGGTAAAATGGTCATAATTTGTTAACTTATCATGCAATTGATACCTTGGACTTTTGATGCTATCTTGTGCTTAATTTTGCATTGTAGAAATTAAGAAATTGGACCAAATTTTAAAATGAAAGTTTGGGCTCAAATTGTAAAAGTTTTAATTTAGTCCGTCCATAAACATTTTAACATTTGTATTTTAGTCTCTAACTAAACTACTGCGTTTTGGCAGCAAAGTTTAGTTCATGAATTTGGGAGCATGATCAAAAGAATACATAGAACAGAGCAGCTGACTTCAAACCCACGAATCGTCAGACCTTTCATGCATTCTCCTTCATGACCTTATCTCTCCACTTCATCGTCATATCGTGTCGTTGGCGACATCTACCTTCACCTCCATCGTCGCCAGCGACCACTACTCCTCCATTACCACTGGTGAATCTTCAAAAATCATAGAGAGCAGTTGGAAGCAAAGGGGCACCACGAGTTGAATCCAAACTAGAGAGACTTGCGCGGAGGAGGAGACCTTCCTTTTCACCTTCATCTTGGCTCTTCTCTGTCGCCGGTGACCTTCCCTTCCATGCATCATTTTCTTCATCGCAAATTTGAGTTTCGGTGGATAGCGGAGAGGGGAGAACTGTCGACTTTCACTGGCCAAAAATCTTAGGCTTGTCTTCACCATAATCATTGCAGCTGAAGATTTCCATCGTCAATTTCACTCTCTCCACCATGATTTCCACTGCTCTATCTCATTGTCAGTTTCGTCTCTCACTCTAATGCCACAGCCATCATCGCCAGTCACCTTCCATCACTTTTGTTGCCAAAATAAAATCATGTGTGGCTGAGCTCGTTTTACTTCTTGTGGATGGGGAGTTTATTTTGTTCAATCTATTTTTCCAATTGTATTTAGATTTCTTAGTTTTTATGAATATTGTTTTGTGTTATTGAGACTTAGTTTACCCATTTATATAATTTTGTGGATTGAACCTATGTGATTGGATTTGTTTTTTGTAACTTGTTGGATTTATATATATGTATTCCCCTTATTGGTTCAAAGATATTGTGCTCTATACGTGTTATTGTTAGATAGTACGATGTTGAGCAAAAAAAAGTGTTAGATCGTATGATTGAATTGGATTAATTGAGTGTCGTGTTATCACATTCATATCAAGAGGAAGCAAGTTGAATTAAGCTAATCCTAATCACACAGTAAAGCAAGTTGAATTAAGCTAATCCTAATCACACAGTAATTGCACTTCAATAGTGCCTTAAGAGGTGATTGCTAGCTATGTTAATATGAGTAATACCTGATTAAGAACACTAGACTCAAGTGTTTGCTTGGGGGTTTTTTATCCAGACGTAGTGAAAATTTACTCTTATGTCTAATTGAACTATGATAACTACTACTCTATTTCCAAAAGCATTTATTATACATTTCATACTCCATTTCATTCCCTCATCCACCATTTTTACGAAAAAATAGTTAGCATTTAATTAAATTGCATTTCTATTTTAGTTTATTAATTTGAAAATTCAAAACCAATTTTTCCCTTGTTTTGATCACATTTTCATGTCATTTAGAGTATTTTGGAATCAATAAAAAGCTCATTGAAAAGAGAGAACGATCATAGGTTTGCCTATAGACAATCATTAATTAATTTTTAATTATGAACCCCATGGCTAACGACTAAAAAGTCCTCATCACTCATCCCCTATGGACCCAAAGAAATCCCTCATTCCCAAATGTTTTTCTATTACTAGATTTTACATAAAATAAATGACATATTATTATAGGGTAATCCCTTAAGAAGAACTCTAAAATTGTCAAAAGACAAAAAAGTATTTTAAATATTCATAATACCAAAGATGTGTGAGGGCTTGATTGGTCCTTTTCAAAATTAAAAGTAAATGACAAAATTGTCCCTCTAAGTTTAAAATTAAGATCATAGAGGATTTGATAAAGGTTTTCACAATTTTAGATAAGGTTTTCATAGTTTCTTATAAGAATTTCACAAGTTGCAAATTTAAATTCACAAGATTTGATAAAGGTTTAACAAGTTTAGATAAAATTTTCACAAGTTCTCAAAATAATTTCACAACTTCCTTAAAGAATTTCAAAAGTTGCAAATTTTGATTCACAATATCTCATAGGGTTTTTACATAACTTCTTCAAAGAATTCACAAGCTGCAAATTTTGATTCACAATATCTAATAAGGTTTTCTTTCACAAATTTTGATAAAAATTTCATAAGTTCGAGCAATGTTTTCAAAAGTTCTCTAGAGAATTTCACAACTTACTTAAAAAAATTTTACAAGTTGCGAATCAAAGTTCACAAGATTTGATAAGTGTTTCATAAGTTCAAATAAGGTTTTTACAAATTGATTCGACAAAGTGAAAGTTTAACTTCGAGGGACAATTGTCATTTCCTTTTAAATTTGAAAAGAATGAATCATGCCCTAACTCCTCTTTGGCATTATGAATATTTTGAACACCTTTTTATCTTTTCACATTTTTAAAGTTCTTTTTAAGGGATTTTCCTTTATGATATCTCATCGACAAAAATGATGTTGTTTTCAATTTTTATGAATTTTCATTCAAGACTATTAAATATTTGAAAATCATAAAAAATTGAAAACAACGCAACCTATTTTTTGCTAGTAAGATATCAAAATATCACTCATTTTATTCAACATATAATAATAATAATAATAATAATAAGCACACAAAAAATATTAGGGAAGTGACACTAAAAGAAAAAGAAAAAGTGACTTTGAGCAATCATTTTCAGTAGGGACTCTAAAATGTCGCAACTGAAAATTGATTTTCTAACGGCGAGAATTAAAGTCACCGTAATTCTCTGCCTCGACAATTTAAGCTGCCGCTGAAAGTACTTTGGGTTCTTTCTAACTTATTCTCGTCCTGAATTAATTTAAGGAAAATAAGTCTTAGCTTCCAATAATTAACTTCATAATTATTTTAGGCCAAATTTCCTCATTTAATTTCCATATAATATTCCAATTTCTAAATCAAAAATTTGGGATGTTACATCTTTATTCTTCTTCTTTTTGGCGAAATGATGACTCCTTCTTGATTCCAAATTTGATCTCTAACTTAGTTAATTTGGCTTACACTCATACTTGGTCATTTGGTCATAATAAGTATCTATTTATAAGTTTGAACATTTTCTTCCTTCCCTTGTATTTTCTTTGGTTCGAAATATATAAACCAATAGGGAAAAGGATATATATATATTTTTTTGACTTCCATTGTCATCTTCTTCTGTAATACCATTGTCATCTTCTTTCGTAATACCCAAAATTTGTATTTATCTTAAATACAATATTTTGATAAATAAAGCCTATTTAAAATAGGTGAATATGTGGTCTCAAATTTTGAGATGTGTTTATTCTATTTTCTAGGTAATTTTTCCTTAGGATTAGAATAACCAATGATTTATTAAGAGACTAAATTTACTAATACCTTATAATTAATATTAATAGTCATTAATTAGATGTGTATTAGACTAATTAAAGTTATATTGGGATAATTAAGAGACAAAAACCAATAAGAGGTTAGGATTAGCACTAAATGAGTTATTAACAATCATCAACTACTCTAAGAACCACTAATGCAATACTCAAGAGGCAATTAAGCTCTAGATTAAGATGTTAATTAAACTCTAATCAAGCTTTGAAAAATCAACAATTGCAACTAAAATCTAAGGGTCAAGATTTAACCTCATAAAGTTAATCTAAGGGCTTAAATAAATAAGAAGCTTAATCCTTGTAAAAGATAAAAGAACCAATGGGAAGAGATTAAATTCATAATATCTAGATATTAATAAAACTAACCACATGGGGGAAATTCTAAGTCAACAAAAGAGGAAAGAGGTGGAAGAGGATATAAAGTGAAATGGAAGAGGATAAAAAGGTGAGAGAAAAAGCAAGAAGAGAGGTGTATGTGTGTGTCGTGTTATGTGTGTATGAGAGAAAGAGAGAGAGTGTGGTGTATGTCAATTCATTAGCCAATGAGAGAATAAAGCATAAAAGTAGTTCATGGAACTAATTCTAGACATAAACCAATGGAAACCTATACAAACTGAATTGTATCTTGAAATCCATTAACCATAAATCAAATATAAAAAGAGATTATTGACAAGCATAATTCAAGCTTGAAATTGACTATAACCAAAGGTATTTCCTCAACTTTTGAGGATTGTGTCCAATTGAGAAAATAAGAGATTAAGGTCTCTAAATGAAGCTATAAATCCCAAGATTTCAAAACCAAAAAGAAAATTGTGATCAAACTTCATTAGAATCATCAAATGAATTTTTATCTAGTGGAGTGCAACACAAAAAAATAGAAGAAGCAACTTGGCTTGTGCACTAAGTTAGAACACATGGGATAATTTGCAAAAAGTAAAATTGGAAGAGGATATTGTACTTTGGATAGAAAATGGAAGAGGATTGGGAGAGAGAAAGGGGGGGATCAGATTTGAGGCATTATAGGGCTAGGATTTGTGCTCTAAAATAACCTAGATCCAAGGGGTAACATTCCATAAGAGTTGTTAGAAAGTTAACCCCAAAATTTGCTATAAATAGGGAGGTGATGCCTTCATATTTTCTCACCAATTCACAAAGCAACAACATCTGAAATATAGAGAGAAAGTGAGAGTGAGAGTCTTGGAGAAGAATGAGTAAATTTCTTGGTAAGTTCTCTAGCTCTAGCCTTAAGTTCTTTAAGTTCTAGCCTTAAATTCTTAGAATATAATAGAAGTAGCTTAGATCTTAAAAATGCTAGAATAATTTTATTTACATGTTTTTATGGTCAAAATTGGTTTTATTTCGAAAAAATGATGAGGGAGGTTATATAGCAAAATTTCGGAAGAAAATCATCAAAGTAACGAAGTTAGGGAAATTTCATCGGTTTTGGAATTTCTGGAGTCAGTGATTTAAAACGCCAGAATTTCATATTGAAATTATGGTCAAAAAATTCTGGGAAAATTCATGGTTAAATTAGACATATAGGGATTTTTAAATATGCCAAGAAAATGTTAAAATGAGTTCTTTACAGTGAGATAAAAATCCTCAAAGTTGGGCTACAAATTTATGGAGAAATTCTGGGCAGAGGTTCAAAACTTAAAACCTGGGAGTGATTCGTGAGTTCTGGGAAAAATTTATTATTTTTAATTGCAAATAGACATCCTAAGGATTCCAAGGAATTTTACGGATCCTCGTTTTGATTTTTTTAGAATTAATTATGATTTTTCAAAGTTAGACGAAAATCTGCCAAATTTGTACCTGCGTTGTTCTACGAATTTTGAAGAACTAAAGTGAAAAATAAATGTACCAAGGGTAAAAAGGTCATTAGTGACTAGGATATCTTCTAGAATATTGTTTGCGAATTAATAAATGTGATATTACCGTTATAGGATAAACGTGACCACCGTGATCGACCAACGACATACCGATATCACCGACGAAGGTACGGACACGCATCTTTGTAACACTAACTCGATGTTTTCGTATACCTATATGTGATGGTTGTATTCATAGACGAGATTCTATTTTTAAAAAGTTATTGAGCATACATATACAGCTGTACACAGGTTATGGTATTGATAACGCCGTTGAGTTTTCCTAGCGCTGAGGACACGACCGTACATCGTGGCACTGGTGAATAGTGCAGACTATAATAACGTTCATATGCAGTGGCTGCGTTTGGTTATTATCTTTCATATGTGAATATTGCTGTGATATTATGAATAAACTGTCATACATACTTGTTACATGAACATGAGGTTAACCGTTACCCGAGGTTCAATGGGCATTGAACCTCGGCTCTTACCATAGCTTCGTGGATCAGGAGTAAAGCGGGATCAAAGACAAGGGTAAGTAGCGAGATGTAGGAATCGGTTTGGAGAAAGTCCTATTGACATGTACTTTACGATATCGACATTTGAAAAAAAATTGTAACGTTGTTAAAAGCACATACATTACAGTGGATATTTATCAGTTACTTTTCAAATATTATTTACTTCCATGCTCTACTCTGATCAAGATACTGTGAAAATGCTTTCGAAAATTGGGATCTTACATTTTGGTATCAGAGTAGACATCCTGGCACGAATTTAACTATGCTACTCCAAACAGTCTGGTGTCTAGAAAGGCTTCCACAAATACACCGGCCTCGCCAGATTGTTTGAGTAACGGAGTTAGGTTCGGAGTTTTTCAACTAAGACCATTTTACCTGGCAAGAACCTGGCTCAGTTATAGTAAACCATTGGTTCCGAAGGCGGGGGCTAGTCTATGTGGGTCGATCATTGATCGCCGTAAAATCGGTGAGACTCCCATGATAGACACCTACCTGGCCAATCGGTTTGATTAGCTGAGTTGGGCTCTAAGCCATTATCTTAGAGCATCTTTTGAAAACAAGTACTGATAGAACCCTGGTGTTGTTGTGGTGATAAACAGACGAGTTTCCCTACGTAGATTATTATGGGAAAAGGAGACATGTAGCACGTCGGTCAGTAGTCTCTGGAAACGTAAAAGTAAGACTGAACCCGGAAGCAAGAAATCCACCCCTATGTCTATGCTCGAACCAGAACCATATTTCCCCACTCCAAAATACCATTTAGACCACGAGTATATGCCAACTACCCCGATGACGAACCAAAGCCAGAATACCACCTTGAACAGCATGCTGCCCCAATAAATGAGCCCGAACTCCGTAGCCGATCCGAACCCGAGTACCATTTCGGACCAGTATTTTGACGAATCCTACAACCCTAGACCAGTGAATCATTTCGACCTAGTATATTAATCTAAACCAGTGTACCACCTTGAGCCGGTAGATCACCCAAGCCCTGAAAAACCCCTTGTACCCATTCATAACCATAAACCCTCAGAAATATACCATCCTAAGCTAGTGTACAATCCTAAACCTATACTTCAACCTGATCAGCTATACCCCACTCTAGAACTTAACCTTGAGCTAATACATCTTTCTGCTCTTGAATATGATATTGCTCTGATAATTGATCCCGAACCTGAATGCCCCCGATCCAGAATATCCTTACGAAACCATATATGATCAAGGACCTTTTCATTCAGTATCCCTAGATGTAGTGGACCTAAAACCAATGGCTAGTATATCCTCTGAGTAGGCATGTCAAGGGTCACGTAGAAATGTAATTATATTTTAACCAAGGTTTGTAATTGTTTATTAGTTTACTACGCCCAAACTCTTGTACCACTATGTTGTGCTGTATTGCTCTAATCTATGATATTATTGGAAAAGTATAAAATTGAACTTAATAAATAAGAGGTATCGCACTACCTGCCATCTGTGAAGGTGAGGCCGGTAGGGGTGTAACAGAATCTGTTGTTCGAAGGTTGAAGGATTGTTGCTGAGATTTTTGCCGATCCGTTCCCTCATTGCCTTGCTATTGTATCAGCATTTGATCTGCTTTTTCATTCCCTCACTGCCTTGTTGTTGTACCAGCTGACTTTGTCTTGTTTGCTTCCCTTGCCACCTTGCTGTTGTACTAGCCGACTATGTTTCATTTTCTTTGATACTTCACGATTGTTTCACGAATTCAAGTCATATCTTGCAAAAGTTAAGAATTCAAGTCTTCTTCCTTGAACTAGTCGTTTCACGAATTCAAGTCTTATCTTGCCGGACTCCTCTTTTTATTTTATCTCGACGACGTGGTTTGGAGGCGTCACCATATGCCACTCTGAGGTTCAGTCACAATAAGCCTTCGTCTCACAGTCGTCGTTTTAGATTTTTTTATTTTTTTATTTTTTGCTGCCTCTGTTTCTCTTGTATTTGCTATTTTTCCCCTCATGGAGACCACCAAGAATCCTATTGATTTTAATCATCCCCTTTATTTGCATTCTTCAGATACTCATACAACATCCTTAGTGCCACAAGTTCTCCCCGGTTCTGCCAATTATGTGGTCTGGAGCAGAGCCATGCACCTAGCACTTCGAGGCAAGAATAAAATTGGTTTCATAGATGGCACATTCCCACATACATGCGCTTCTAAGTACCCAGATTTATGGGATCGTTGGGATGCTCACTACTAGAAAAATCACAAATAGCGACGGTATATTTTCCGTTGTAAAAAAAAAAATATTTTATATATTTGCGACGGAAAAATAAAATCCGTCGCAAATTCCAGAGACTAAAAAAATTAAATTTTTAATTTTTTTTTTTTTTTGTGACGGAAATAAAACCGTCGGATATAACCACGGAATTAAAGTTGTCTATATCGTCGCAACCCCCAGCTAGGTATTGCGACGGACATTGATTCCGTCGCAACCCCCTACCTGGGGGTTGCGATGGACTTAAGTTTGCCGCAGATCGTGGCACTTTTGCCGTCGACTTGCCCCTCCCCCTCTCCAATCTTTTAAAAAAAATTAAAACACTCCCCTCACCCTCCCCTTCATCGTCCCCTGCCCCCCTTCATCGCCGCCCCCCCCTTCATCATCCCCACCCCCTCCCTTCATCGCCGAACCCCCTTTCCTTCATCGTCCCCACCCCCTCCCATTCATCCCGACCCCCATCCCCTACCACCCCTCTTCATTTGGCGTTTCCCCCCTTCCCCCCCCCAAAAAAAAAACATCCCCCCTATTTTAGTCCTTTGCCGCGTCTCTCCCCTCCGGTTTTCCTTTTCCACGGTGCTACTTCTTCTTCTTCCTATTGCTCCGGCAGTCCTCCCGTTCCTCGTGACCTACGGCCTCTAGTTCGTGATTAGGTTCTCCTCTGCTCCTCCTTGGCCTCTCAACCTCCGGGACTCCTTACTTGTGGTCTGAACCTCCAGGTAAGCCTAACAACTTCCTATAATATTCAATATCCGTTCTTTAATTATAAGTTTGGGCAAAAAAATTCCAAAACTTAAAACTGCAATTGCATGTATGAATTTTGATGTCGTAAATTTCCTTGTTAAAATAATCATAATGCTGTTGTCTTTATTAGTCATATGCCTCTTATTTCTTCGAAAATTTTCTGTGTATGGTTTTGTTGTGGTAAAAAATTAAGGTGTATATGTTCTGTTTATTTTGTGTACATGCATGAAATGATTTTTTCTTATTGTGGGTGAACATCGAATTCTATTTTAACATTTTAAGTTACTAGCTACTATTATATTGCTTTTGTATATGTATCTTAATTAAACTAGTTATGTACTAAGTTTGAGGAAGATGTCAATTTAGGAAATATTTTTTAATAATCTCTAATATGTTAATAAATATTTCTATTTCATTTTTCAATTTATTAGAATATTTAATTAGTATATTTTTTTAAAAAAATAAGAATAAGAATATAATATTATTTATTTAATATATTTATATTTATTTTTTATATATATTATATTAATTTATATAATTATTTTATTAGTATTAGAGTATTCTAATTTATAATTTTTTATTTTATTATAGAATTTCTTATATATAATATAGAATTTGAAATATATAATTAGAATATGAATTTCATATTTTAAATTTCTTTCTTTTTTTTGTTTGTGAAAAATTCTTCAACAAGTTATACATATGGATGGATAATTTGAACAATTAAATTATAAATATTATAAAAATTTGATTAAGTCTTATATAGTATTAAAATAATGACACGGATTTTTTTGTTGAATTTTAAAAGATTATAATTCATTAACCTTGAATTTTATTACAACTATAAAATTACATTATTAGTTTAATGCATGTGTTGGTTTCTCAAATTCTTGAGTAACTGGCAATTGGTTGGCGCCACTTATATATATTTGTGGCATAATGAGATGTTAATTAGATTAGTAACTGACATAGCTAGGAAGTATGGAAGGCGATCGTGATAGGAGTTGGATGTACAATCGTCTAACTGAGAGAAGACAACTAACTCAAGCATTCTTGGCGGGTTTGAAAGAGTTCATCAAATTTGCTTTGGCACATTCACCTAATTCAAGTAGGGCGATCAGTTGTTCGTGTGTCAAATGTAGGTGTTTAAGATTTCAAGATTCGGAGACGGTCAAAATCCATTTGTGTAAAAAGGGATTTATGAAGGATTATGAGTGTTGGGAATGTCATGGCGAAGTCGACAGAGACACCGAGTGGTTATTACGGGACGGTAGTCATCGAGACAACCTTAATCAATATGAGCAGTTGGTTATGGACACTGTGGGACCGTCGATCGGCCAATATTTTGATCCTATTACTCGTGCTGAACCGTCATACATAGGAGAGGAGACCGATACACATACTCAACCATCATACATGGAAGAGGATCCTCATCCGGAAGCCGATGGGTTCTATAAAATGCTTCAAGAAGCGCAACTTCCATTATGGGAAGGTTGCGAAAACTTTGAAAATAGTGAATATTCATCGCTATCAGCTACTTTAGCGACACTAAGCTTGAAGACCGATCACCACATGAGTGAGAGGAATTACATCGAAATGATGCAGATCATGAGTAAGGTTGTTACCAAAGACAATAATTTGCCGAAGGATTTTTATCAAGCAAAAAAAAAAAAAGGTGAAAGAGTATTGGGGCTTGGATGTGAAAAAATCCATTCTTTGCCCCATAGGATGTATGTTGTACTACAAGGATGATGCTGAGCTGACCAACTGTAAATTATGTGGACATGACAGATATAAAGTTGTGAGAAATGAAAGGAAAACGACCTATCAAGCATTAAGCAAGATGTGGTACTTTCCTCTCGTGCCCAGTCTTTAGAGATTGTATGCATCGGAACAAACAGCTGCTCACATGAGATGGCAACGAGAGCATCACAGGGATGAAAACTTTGTGACCCATCCATCTGATGCCGAAGCTTAGCGTAAATTTGACGAGGCAAATCCTTTCTTTGCTATGGATCCCCGTAATGTCTGTCTTGGTCTATGCTCGGATGGGTTCGCTCCTTTCGACAATACGGGCAGGAATTATTCCTGTTGGTCTGTCATTTTGACACTGTACAACCTCCTACCTTCTATGTGCATGAGAAGAGAGTTTTTGTTTCTTAACGCGTTAATCCCTAGGCCATCCAACCCAAAAAAGAAGATAGATGTGTACCTCAGGCCTTTGATAGGAGAGCTGAACATGTTGTGGAGTGAAGGGGTTCTTACGTACGATATATCATTGAGCCAGAATTTTACCATGCGGGCTGCCTTAATGTGGACGATAAATGACTTCCCTGCATATGAGATGTTGAGTGGCTGGCAAACGTCGGGGAAGCTTGCATGCCCAATATGTCTTGAACAAAACATGGGTTTTACCTTGTATTACAGTCACAAGGTCTGTTGGTTTGACAGGCACCGGCGATTCCTACCCCCTAAGCATCCGTATAGGAAAAATAAAAAAGACTTTATGCGGAGTGTGGTCGAACGCACAGATCAACCTCATCGTTTAAGTGGCCAAGAAGTATGGGATAGGGTCAAGTACATTCAAAGTGTTGAAGAGGGGGCTGCTTCCAGCTAACTTGAGGGATACGACGTTGATCATCATTGGAACAAACGCAACATCTTCTGGGAACTACCATATTGGAAATATCAATTGTTAAGACACAACCTCGATGTCATGCATATTGAGAGGAATGTGTTTTGCAATATTCTATACACTGTGATGGACACCAAGGGCAAGACGAAGGACACAGTCAACGTAAGACTGGACATTAAAGCGATTTGAAGAAGGCCTGATTTGCATTTGGTGGAGAATGCGGGACGGACTTCCAAACCTAGAGCGTCGTACACACTCAACAAATAACAGAATTTAGAATTGTTGGAATGGATTAAAGATCTAAAACTCCCAGACGGTTATGCGTCAAACTTGAAAAGATGTGTCAACATGCACGAGGCGAAGTTATTCGGGATGAAGAGTCACGATTGTCATGTTTTTTTCCAAAGGTTGTTGCCGTGGGCCTTCAAAGCACTTCCGAAGCATATATCATCTATTATGACAGAATTTTCCATGTTTTTTAGAGAAATCTGTGCTTCTGAGCTTAATGTTCAAAAGTTACGGCACTTGGAGACAAGCATGCCAATAATGCTATGCAAGTTAGAGATGGTGTTTCCTCCTAGCATGTTTGACTCAATGGAACATTTTCCTGTTCACTTGGCCTACGAAGCAAAGGTAGGAGGGCTACAACAATATAGGTGGATGTATCCGTTTGAGAGGTAATATATTTCTTTCATGCATTTATTAATTGACGGACATGGTACTTCAATTTATAAATACCCTCTTATTGTGCATTGTAGGTTTTTACGCACACTTAAGAAGAAGATCAAAAAATCCAAGGTACGTTGAAGGATCTATCACAGAAGCGTATCTAGTCGAAGAGGCGACAAAATTTGCGTCATACTATTATCCCCTTGAAATGATATCAAGATGGAGAGGGGTACCTCGCAACGATGATGGCGGTGATATGAGCAAACAAAAATCAATATTTAATTTTCCAGGCCGAGTCATGGGAAAACATTGGAGGTCAACTCTGGAAGGAAGTGATAAGAAAGTAGCGGAGTGGTACATTCTAAACAAGTTTGTGAAGAGGTCACCCAAATATTTAAAGTAATATTTCTTTTCTTTTTTTATTACGGTAAGTATTAAACTATTAACTTAATTTTTTCTTACGGTTACTTCTCTAATTGGGTCGATCGGAAAATCCTTTAATGTCGAATTCTGAAGTTGATAAATTCACAAACTATGAGTTTCCTAAATGGTTTCAATCCTACTTCGTGCAAAATCCAAAAGATCCCAATGAAGTTGCGTGGAGTTTATCTTATGGAGCTGCAATAGTTGTTACCCGGTGCAAAAAATATCTAATCAATGGGTATCGATTTTCAACTGTTGAAGCGAATGCAAATATGAAATGTTGCAATTACGGTGTATGTTGTCGGGGTGGCCAAGATGACGAGGTGGAGGGCAACTAAGACGGGAAGTTAATTGACATAATTCAGCTGAGTTACCCGTGGGACAAAGTGGTGACCCTTTTTAAATGTGAGTGATTTGATAATAGTCTGCGTGGGACAAAAGTGGACAAATATGGAAATGTTGAAATCCACTGAACAAGGAGATATACTGTGGGTTATGACCCATTCATCCTTGCTCAACAGGCGGAACAAGTTTACTATACATTATACCCCACATCCCGCCAAGGGTGGAGGGGAGTTATCAAAACCAAAGCACGAAATATTATACCGAAGTCAAAAGAGTCAGAAACAAATGACGGTATGAGGCAACCATTCCAAGCTGATGCGGAACATGTACAGCCCGTAAACATTGCCGACGATGATGTACCAAGCAATCTGTTTGATTCTACTGCGGAGTTAGAGTTGATTCCTATTCAAATTGACGATGAGGAATCGGACGATGGGGCAGAGGAGATTTATTCTAATAGTGAATCTGAGTTCAACGACTATGAGACTCCAGAGGAAGGCATTGATGTAGAGGCCGAAGAACAGGAATCATCCGATTGAATTGTGTTAGTTCTTTGTTTATGACGATATATTGTAATAGATACATACTACTTCGCCAGTGTGATATTAATTAAATTTCTTAAATTTATAAACATTTTGACATAATGTTCATGAGTGTTCAGAGATGGAGCACGGGGAGGCGTTCAGGTAGTGGACGTAGTGGTGGTCGATCCTGGCCTTGTCCTATCAGAGGGGGTAGGGCAACGCCATCTGCCCCCTCTGTAGGCAGAGGGATCGCGGTTCCCCAGAGTTGCCTCCACTTGATCATCTGTCATCTTCACCATCGGTTTATTTGTCATCTTCACCGTCGCTTTATATTTCATCGTCACCGTCTACCTCCACTGATCCATAGCAAGGGGGACAACAGGTTTACTTTACGATTTCTGATTGATTTACATATGTTTACTTTTCTTTAACCATCTATGTACGAACATCTTCAATAGTTGACATTCCTTCCTTCAACACACGGCGTCGCCTCAGAGCCAGGTCGAGGAAGAAGGTAGTTCCTCCGATACACCAGTCTGGGGAACGGTAGATCCTGCGACAAGGAAGCTTTGGATCCGTTCTGATGGCATCGAGGGGTAAGTCATGTAAAGTTACTAGTAATGTTATGATTTTTTACCCATAGTTTGTATGCTAATATTTGCATCTCGTCCCCTGTCTTGATTTTACCCTTATAATCGGGTTGCGGATTGGATCTCAAACCAAATATTCCATAATTTCAATCAACATTGAAATTTGTTGGACACAGATCCCTAAGTCGAATCGAGATCGTTGGTTTGAAGAGTTCTTGGTAAGTTATCTATTTTATCATTAAGTAGTTTTAAAATTTAGAGCACTAATTGTTCGTTATTATTTTGTAGTGTCAGTATAAGACGTTGCCTAAAGACTGTGAGAATCTGAAAAAAGCTTATAACCACAAGGTAGGCCGGTGGTCGACTGAGAGGTGTTATAAATTGAGAAGGCATAGAGGCAAGCAAGATTGGATTCAACCCGACACTGCAGATGAATTAATTCAAAAATGGGCCCACGATCCGAAGTTTCTTAACAAAAGTGAGAAGAATAAGCAAAATAGGGCCATAATGGAAGGACTGTCATATGTTGGCGACTCCATTCCAATTAGTGAGCATCGACGAAAAATTGGGAGTACACGTTATTTTCTATTTAAGTATTCAATATTTTGTATTGTGAAGTAATTAATTAAGGTCATCATTTGTGTTTGCAGGTAGAGTCTGGGGAAGTTCCTGCAGGATCGGTTGAGTGGGCTACTTTTGAGCGGACCCATTCCTAACAATTGATCTGAAGGGAGTAAGAAGTATTTGGATTAACCCCAAGGCAAAGCAAATAACGGTAAGACATTTATTACATTTATTATTTGTTTCATGCACCAACATATTTATTTCATTTCACATGCCTTATTTGTTATGTATTTTTGTACTTGTAAGAAACCTTTCAGAAGCTGTCACGGAATAGATCAGCGTAGAGTGGGGCCGACCTCATATCGTCTCGGTCGATACGAGTCTATTCTTTGAGGCTACAGGCGGATTTAACAAGAAAGGGAAAGTCTTCAGGTACGGTTCCTCTGCCAGCAGACTGAAGCAAGCAAAGCGCTCCTCATCCGGCACAGAAGGTGTTTCTGCAAGTAAACGTTATACATTTGCTACTGATTGTTACATTTTCATTCCTTTGTCCATTTAATTGATGTATAAAAAATAAACGTACTTCCTAATATTTTTGCAGATGAGATAAAAAAGATGAAGGCATTGTGCGGGAGCAAGCGGTTGGTGAGCTAGATAAAGGACATCTGGAGGTCGAGAAGCAAATAGCTAAAGAGACACGGCAGCAGATGACTCAGGAACAGGAGATGATCAAGTAGCAGATGCTCCAGGAACAGGAGATGATGAGGGAGCAGATGCTCCGAACGGGAGATGATAAGGCGGTGATGAGTCGGCAAGCGGAGATGATGAAGCGAGATGCGGCTTCAACTTAAGTCCTAATGAAAGACAAGGGTACGGAGCGGCTCCTGGTTGTGGTGATGATGATAATGATGATGATCTTTACATTGTTTAGACTATATTTTAGTAGATTTTATTTTTAAACAATATTATTTATATCTTGTTTTATCTATGTAAACTCGTTCGATTGTTATTATATATTTTTATCATATACAAGTTTATTATTATATATTTAAATTTTAAATGTCATTTTTATATGTTTTTAATTATTTTTTCGAAAAAAATATTAAAATCAAAATTTGCGATAGGAATAAATAGTTTTAAAAAATTTATAAAATAATTAATTTTTTTAAAATTTTTATTTTATTTTTTTAAAAAAATTGAAAATTAGCGATGGAATTCTATTCCGTTGCTAAATCTTAAAAAACAAAAAAAAAATTGTTTTTTGTAAAAATATTTATTTTTGCGATGGAATAGCCGTCGATTAGGATTTGCGACGAATTTATTTCCGTTGGAAATCCCATAAAGAGTTATGACAAATTTATTCCGTTGCAAATCCGGTTCTGACGGACGACTATTCCGTCGCAAAATTCAAAATTTGCGACGCAATTTTTGTTTTTCACATGTCAATTGCGAGAAGCCTTTTGCGACGGATTGAATACGTCGCAAATTTTGTCGCAAACGTATTTTGCAACGGAAAAATTCTGTCGCAAAAAAGTTCTTTTTTGTAGTGGCTGTTGTATTATCATGGCTCATTTAACGACAGGTGGATTGCTGACATAACGGAATAGAAGATGCGGAGGATCGGAAATTTGAAGAATCCTACAGGATCAGCAAAAGCAATCTACTTGGATCAAGATAGATCCTGATAGATTAAGAAAGACCCAGCTCGCTGTAACTTACGCCGCAAGGAAAAAAACCTGATCATAAAAGGAAACAGCGGAGCCAACCCTAAGCAGCCGAAGAGAGCCCTAGAATGAGATTATACTTTTGGCAAACTCAAGAGAAAAGTGAGAGATTTCACAAGAGCACGAGACTTCCAGGATAATCCAACATCCTGCCCTGCAGTATGACGGAACAAAGAAGAAGTGGAGTGGTGTGTGACGTGACAGGTCCATACCCACGCCGTTGGAACTCCGTCAAAGCTTTCTGTTTTCGTTTTTCGATCATGAGTCATTCTGTTAGTGTCTGTTTTGTGTGTCCCTCGTCAGTCATGAACTGATTTTCATATGGTTGGACGATGATGAGTCCTTAAGTTGTTGAATGAACCCATTTGTAAGTTCTTAATTTAATAAATTTGGTTTGCTTATCAGTGTTTTAATTAATACTCGATTAACGGAAGTTAAGGGCTAGATTTGTGACCTCAGCTTACTGGCAAGGAGTTGGGGTTAGACCTCTGAGAAATAGTGTTTACTAGGCAGCCCGTGCACAGCTTGACCTATTATTGTAGGCTTCAGGAATGGGTCTATCTCTCATAACCATAACACCCTGAGCATACAGTAGATCTGACTAGAAAATTTCCATAAGAATATGGAAGGAGTATAGTTAGCGTCATATGTATCGAACGCGGAAGCTTCGGTAAACTATCGTGGTGGGTTAACCAATTAGCTTTGCAGTTAGTAACTATGCTGTAGCAATTGCGGAAGCTGTGTAGTATAGATGCTATAGCATTGGGTAGAGCAACTAGGGGGATTGATGAACTTAAGGGTGATTCTGAGTCTTGCCTAACTTCTTATTGATATCTTCTCACGTTTAAGTCATTCTATTTCTTTTTGCTAGTAGCATAACCACAAACAACCCCCTCAACCCAATTTATTTACTTTCTGCTTGCACAACTATCATAGCAATCGCGGGTCACTCTGTGGGACGATACTATACTTTTACTTTATTGTTCGACTGGTTCACTTGCCATCAAGGAAATTGACCAACAAGTTTTTGGTGCCGTTGTCGGGGACTGCTGATACCCTTTGTGATGATGCCCCTTTGTTTGATAGTTGTGCTTTACCTAGTAAAAAAAAGAGAGAGCTCACTTTCTCTGCTCTTGATTTTCAAGTACATTCTGTAGTGTATGCGCAACTCACCGCCAGCCAATCTCGAGCCTTACGATCCTGAGATAGAACACACTTACAAGCAAAGGCACAGAAGGCAGAAGCAAAGAAGTCAATCCTTTGACCCAGAACCATGGTGGATATACGCCAACCACGGCGGGAGCAACAAGAGCGCCCATTAATAAACGGGGATAACCAGGTCCCCCACCTCCAAACCCGAGATGTGAACAAGGCCATCATGGAATTCGGGATTCCGGATCTAAACAAGCTGAACTCGGCCATCATACCACCAACCTTCAATCTTTGGACACTTGAAATTAAACGGTGTCATGATTCGATCTTTGAATGAAACCGGGTAGTTTGGAGGACTTCCTTCCAAAGATCTGCAACTTCATCTCAAAACCTTTATGGAAGTGTTTGATTCTTTTGTCACCCCCGGTATACCTCCCGACACCGTCTGGATTAAGTTATTTCCCTTGTCACTAAAGGACAAAGCTCGGACGTGGCTCAACAACCTACCTGCTAATTCCATCACCACATGGAATGATCTGGGAAGTAAGTTCTTGCTCAAATTTTTTCCACCTACTAAGAACGCTCAACTCAGAGGGGACATCACCAACTTCCAACAGAAACCTGGTGAATCTACTTACGAAGCCTGGGACAGATTCAAGGACCTCTTGAGAAGATGTCCCCAGCACGGACTATGTGAATGGGTCCAGTTAGAAACATTCTACAGAGGTCTCGATGGGCAAACACAATCAATTATAGACGCCTCGTCTGGAGGGTCTATCCTAATGAAGTCTTATGAAGAGGCCCACAATTTACTGGAACGCATGGCCATGAACAGTCACCAGTGGCCAGCAGACAAAGCTACATCCTCCCGAACTGTTGCAGGGATACATGAATTAGATGCCATGATTGTGCTCACTGCTCAAGTTTCATCTCTGACCAATATGGTGAAAGGACTGACCCTTCCATCAAGAAACACGTCGCTGCAACCATCTCAGGTAGCTTGTGTATACTGCGGTGGAGAGCACTCTTACTCTCAATGCTCCGCTAACCCTGAATCGGTAAACTTCATCAACAATTTCAACAGGGGAAGTAAAACCAATAATCCGTACTCAAATACATACAATCCTGGATGGAGGCAGCATCCTAACTTCTCATGTAATCCTCAAGGTTCACAGGCAGCAGGACAATCATCAGGCCCACAATACTCAAACTGAACATCAAACCCACCAGGGTTTACCGAGCAAGCACGGCAGCAGGGCGGTGAATCAGACTCGCAGCACTTTATGTTGTCCCTCTTGAAGGACTATATGGTAAAGAACGATGCAATCATCTAGAATCAGCAAGTGACCTTGAGGAATCTTGAAACTCAAGTGGGACAACTAGCAACAGCTCTGAACAATAGACCCTCGGGGCCCGGCCAATGACGACCGAAGTCCCGGGATTCAAGGAAGAGACCAAGCAACCTATGAAAGCAACCAAGCAACCTATGGTTGTCACTGATCTGAGACCTGAGAAATTTAAGGAAGGGCAAGGAAGTACTGAACAACCTCTTGAAGATGAGCAGAGGCAACCAATACTGTCACAACCAGAACGTGATCTAAGCACCGCAACATTGCCTCCACTTGCAGCATTAGATGATCACGTACAATACCCAACAAGGAATGTTACCGTTGCATCATCAAAGCACAATCCTGACCTCGGGCTTTTTTAATGTCAAGCCACTCCCGCCGTTCCCACAAAGGCTAAAGAAGCAAGGACGGAGAAGCAATTCAAGCGGTTCATCGATATGCTACGAAAATTTTACATTAATATTCCACTCATGGAAGCTTTGGAACAAATGCCCAACTACATGAAGTTTATGAAAGAAATTCTATCTAAGAAGAGGCAACTGGAAGAATTCGAGACAGTAGCATTGACCCGGGATTGCGGTGCCATGTTAACCAATGGCTACCTCGAAATTGAAGGATCTGGCGGTTTACAATCCCGTGTGCAATCGGACCCCATTACTCAGGAAAAGCTCTGTGCGACCTAGGTGCTAGCATAAATCTCATGCCCATGTCGATTTTCAAACAATTGGCAGTAGGGGAGGCCAGGCCCACGACAGTCACATTGCAACTGGCTGATCGCTCCATAGTGCTACCTGAAGGCAAGATCGAAGATGTTCTGGTAAAAGTGGATAAGTTCATCTTCCCTGTGGACTTCATTATCCTAGATTTTGAAGTAGATCACAATGTCCCAATTCTGCTGGGAATGCCTTTTATGGCAACTGGTCACACACTGATTGATGTGGAAAGAGGAGAACTCACTATGCGTGTAAGCGATGATCAGGTCACCTTCTCAATACTTAAGACTACGAGATTCAAAGATCCAACTGAGAAGTACCTGAATTCTTCAGAGGACAGCAAAGGCACTAAAGAAGCAGGGGATAGTCGTGCACTACCACAACATTAAGCTGCTACGGCAAAGTCGGTTGAAGACTTTAAAGCAAGCGCTACTGGGAGGCAGCCCAAGGTCGTGGTTCTTTAGCGTCAACACAGAAGTGAGCGAGCCCAGCTTGGTATATGCTACGGCACGAGGCACGGCATCATGGCCCCAAAATAACAAACACGGCATAAGCCCAGTGTTAGTCAGATATGCTCCTCATCTCTAATATAAATACTGCATGCATGCGATTGTGTTAGTGGGCCTCTATTAGGCCCACTATGCGCCGACTAAGGGGTCTCATTGTCTAAGGAACCGTAACGTCTCATTTTGAATTTCTTCCTTAATTTTATCCATTCTCATCCTCGCCTCCTACATCTTTTCACATCCCTACCTACTCTCCTTTTTCTTCCCCATCCCTCACCCACAGTCGACCATGGCTCGGATGAAGTGTACAGCACGGCGTGGCCGGGTGCCCCCATCGGCCTACGCTCGTCAGCCACCCCGTCGCGTTCCACCCGCAACGCCGTCACTAACCGTCCCCATCCAGGTCTCCTCCCCCTCGTCCTCATCCATCGAACCCACTTAGGTATCCGGCCCATCGACTCGTCCGATCGGTCCTACATCTTTACTCATGCCCACCTTTACTTTCGGCGAGCCACCGATATGATGTCTCTGCGCAAATTTCCGCGTCGGCTCCGTCGCCTACGCACTGAGCTTAAGACCCTTCGGAGCGACTCGTGGACGAAACTTGAATCCCATCATCGTCACCTTCCAGCGGCCGTCTCTCTCTCCCACTCCCATTCGGCGATCCTCGTGGTCAACACCCTCGGCAATTCTTCGGATGAGGACGATACCGCAAGCAGTGCCCTAGCCCCTCCCGTTCCTCCTACCCCGTAGTTTTCTTTTCTTTGGTTCATTTTAGTCCGGTTTGTTTTTCTTCTGACGGTCTGCCCCAGGGCCCCTTTTTGTGAATGATTTTATGATAATTTGCTTCTCTTGCTTTATATATTTCTCTCGCCTCCTTGATGTGCGCTAAGCTCTTGTTATTGTCTATTGTAATGTGGGCATTACATCGTTCAAGTGTGGGGGGGATTGATTAGATAGGTGATATAATCTGCCATTAATGTCACCATGTGTGTGATCATTCACCCTGCATATAGCTCTTTGCACAAACTGAAAGATTTTTTTCAAATTGCATGATAAAGCATGAACAAAACCTTGCAGCAATGGGATGAATGTTTGTATAACTGAACATAGCACAATTGCCTAGGGGAACTAAACCTTTAGGCTTGGGAAATTGACGGCGCAGCCAATTTGATGCGAGGTAGAGTAGCAGTGAGGAAGTTTAAAGGGAAGAACCCTCAATGGAAGGATTGAATTGAGCCTAATTGTTTGATTTTGTGTGCATGTCTACTCACCTATGTTTGATCCTTGATTTGTCTTAGTTCTTTGATAAACTATCTGGCATCTAAGTTTGAAGTTCGTAGGATAAAGGCATTCATATCATACCCATTATTTCCATACACAACCCATTTATCATCATCTCCACATTGTCACCCCATTGAGCCACACAAGTGTGCTATAGCAGAGCAAGTTAGATAAGAGAACTAGAAGAGAACTGTGAAAAAAAGCTGTGGCAGAGTGCTCCCATGAAAAGCTATAGAAAGAATTGAAAGAGCTGTTGGATTAAAAAACAGAGAGAAAGAAGAAGAAAAAGACTAGAAGGAAGAAGAAAGGAGAAGAACTGGAGTAAAGGACACAAGAATTACAAAGTTCAAGAAGGAGCACTTGGCTGAAGCCAAAAAATTTGTCTACCGGATCTGCTATTGCATCCACCCTTCATTTCCCGTCTCCAAAACACTAGGCCATTCTCGCATTAGAACCCAAGAGGCCCTTTGGATGAACGAATACTCAGATGCTAGGAAGCAATCTTAGAACTTTTACAAGGCTTTGGATCCTCTAGGCTCGTTTGACAAGAGAGAAACAAAATCCCTGGGTGAGCAAGTGTAAACACCAAACTTGAGAGCCCCTTGAGACTTCATCATCTAAACAAAACCACATATTATGAACGGTTGGCGCTGGGCAGTGGGATTGCCAAACGAGGAATGAAAACTGAAAGCAAGCGAGCAAGCGAAGTTATATAGATAGGAATATCGCAAATCATACCATGTTTTCCCTATCCTTTATTACTGAATTGAATGGTAAATACGAGCTTAACTGAAGATAACCTAAGCAAAAAGGCATACATTCATGATATAGGGATTGAAGAATAGAAATCATTTGCATGTGCTAAGAACGGAACAATTTACATGGTTTTTAAAGAAGAACGTATAGCAGAGCTGATATGATGCTATAACATTCTGATAGCAACTCGAAGTGCAATACAAGGCATCACGAAGGCTATAGCAAAGTAGAGGACACAATGCTATGCGGCATGTTTTTTGACCTTTTTACCCAGATGATTTCAGGAATAAAAGAAAAAGGGCGATAATGACAGGTAGATTGACATAACAAAATAGAAGATGCGAAGGATCGGAACTAAAAGATTTGAAGAATCCCGCAGGATCAACAAAAGCAATCTACTCGGATCAAGATAGATCCCGACAGATTAGGAAAGGCCCAACTCACTGTAACTTACGCTGCAAGGAAACAAACCTGATTATAAAAGGAAACAATGGAGCCAACCCTAAGCAGTCGAAGAGAGCCCTAGAACAAGATTCTACTTTCACGCCAAGTGGTGTAGCTACTATCAGATCATAAGATAACCTATAGGCATGCATACCTAAGCGATTTGCACATCTCTAGAGATTTCTTGGTTTCTTCATTTGTCAATGCAAAAACATGTCCTGGGTTCTATGGCCTTATCTTTGAAGCTTTCTCAGGACAATTCCAACTTATGTGCCTCGGCTTCTGACATTTGAAGCAAATTTGCTTCCCATCACAGTTAACACCCGGATGGTACTTCCTACATTTGGGACATGGTCGGGGTTCTGGCACTCTAGCATAGCTTCGTTGCCCAAATTGAAATGGCTTTTTGTTTCCTCCTCGGGAATTGTTCCAAGGTGCCTTCCTCTTTTGTGAGGAGTTTCCATGGCTGAACCCGCCATGACTTGCACTGAACTATTGAAATTCCTGGATCCACGCAACTCCTTCAAGTTACGTTCAATCAACCGACAAGATTCTAATTGTGTTTCAACTTGTCTCTCTTGCCTTTCTGCAAGGAGTTTATCAATAAGAGTCCTTTGTTCTTGCAGGATTCTCCTCATTTCTTGCATCTTATTCTACTCTAGTTGATCAGGTTCCTGACCTTGTTGTTCAAGTTCTAGCATTGGGATTGGTACTATTCGTGGTTGTCTACCTCTACCCCTACCTCTGGGAACTCCAGCTCCACGTAAATTTGACATTCTTAATTTCCTTATTGAGAACAACAGGTGTAGATGTTAGAGAGAAGTAGTGATTAGCACATGTCGCAACCATATATATCTTCATCGCAAAATATATTACAGTAGTTGTTATGTCCTAATACTTCCTACTTAGTAAACTACGTTTAGTCATTTTACTACAACTTCTACTACTTATTTTTGCAGCTTCCTTCCACTGGTACGGGGGTGATATTCAGGTAATTTGAGAAAAATGATATCAACAATATCCATTGGTCCAAATTTCACAAAGTGTGATGGCTACAATTTAAATAGTGGCAATGCACATGCTAAAACGGAACTTAGAATGGTATACTCCAAGCCAATTTCATAAATTTAATCGTTAAAAATTTTCTGGTATAGTTAAGTAAAATTCCCAAACTCAGATTCTCCAACATAATTAAATGAGGCAAGTAATATAATAAGGATGTACAAGTCATAGCATCATTAGATATGCAAATTCTTTTCTAGAATAGTTTAACACAAAACACTTAGATTTCCAATTACCTATAATAGTGACTTGGAAGAATTAAGTGCTATTTCTAACATATGACTAGTTCCTACCAAAACCCTACGCAAGTGTAACAACTTAGAGTTCTCGCATCTAGCTGGTTGAAACTAAAATAGTTACATGCACAGGATTTAATGAAGCACCACAACAATGTGTACTAACAATATTTAGACTTTAACAAATTCAAAGAAAAAATCACTTTCAAAAACATGGTTTCACACTAACTCAGTTTGGGATATTAAAGTGAAACACTTAGGTTAGATTTCCAAGTGAATAGATAATTGGACAAAATGCCTATAAGTTAGATTTGGAGGGGAATTTTCAGAATAGAAAAGTGTTCAAATACATTGTACAGAAACTTGGATAACACTAGAAGCAATCATTCATACAAATTTAGAGTCTCAACAACATGCTCAAAGCACCAATACCCAACGCAATCTAACAAGATGAATAGCACAAGATGTACGATGTAAACTATAGTAACAAGAAGCTTGATCACTGGCCACTAAAATGAATGGAAATCTAGCGAATTGGCTTATTAAATAAGCAACAACAAAAAGCCAACTAATATTTATCTCCTACATACCTTCCAAGGAATACCAATGAATCACTATTCATGAACATTTTATGATTACAACCAAGAAAATAAAAGGGCGGAAAATTATACTTCAACTCCTTTCTTTAGCAATTTCGCAACCGAAATGCAAGTAAATCCAAAGAAAATTATACCCCCAGATTGTCATAGTCGGTTATAACTAACTTAATTATCTAGAGAGAAGATATAGATACTTACTATAAGTGTGACCCCCTTTTTCTCTCTAAATAAAACAATAATAATTTTTTTCGCATCTTTTAAAAACTAACTCAAAAGAATATACAATGAAGAGATAATCATCAATAAGATTTTCAATGTCAAATTAGAGAATATCAAATAAAGATCTAATTATATTCTTCTTTTGTGCCAAGTTCTCTAACCTTTCCCCAATAACGACGGTTTCAACTAGAAATCTCAACCAAACATACCATAGTCTAGAAACTTTTTCATGCCTTGAGTGAGAATTGAGAAATGAAGTTTACTACTTACAATTATAACAAACAGATGGTCTAAATGATAGAAGAGAGTTCATACAAGGCATTGCTTGATTCATCATAAATTTCAACAATACATAATGATGTCAAAATTCTATTCAATAAGACATATATCTTTACAACAAAATAAAGAAAGGGATTCTTGAGATTGGTTAAGACATATCTAAAACATTTAGAAACATGATCAATCATATAAGAAAGATCAAAGCTAAATATCATACACCACATAAACCTCACTTCCCCTCTTATGTGCTTCCTAAAGGAATATTTTTCTTCCAATTTTTATTTTAATCAGCATGGATGCCCATTCCAATGGAATAAAAGAAAACCAACTAATTTATAGACTAATTTCTTCTAACAAATATTTAGGTATTATTCCATTAATACTTTTCCTTCCTTGAGTAGATGCTCCATAAAAGAAAATCTTCCAATACTAGTTAAACTACTCATCACTAAACCTAAAAATATCTTTGCTATTTAAGAAAACAAACTAGCATAGAGAAGAAAAAAAAATGGACCACTTATAAGGCCTCCAATGATGCCTTGATTATGATTAAGCCCGGGTTCATAATGATAATCGAGACCCCAATGAAGAACCTTGCTCCAGGTACTGGAAGTACGTCCCCTTCATAGTCCTACTGTGCCGCTCCTCCATTAAGTAATCCGTTCGTAGAGCGCCTATCAGCTTTTGTTTGTATCTAGGACATGTAGCAGGGATTTTGGTTCGTAAAAAGATTCACTCTCGAAGTCGTCTCGTTAGCTTAGCAGCTGGAAATATTCACGGTTGTCGTTAACGGATGAATGATCCAATCCGACAGGTCTTTCTGGCTTAGAAGGAATACTAGCTATTGGTTCAGCATAGTACACTTGTTCAGGGTCGTGTACAGGTTCGGGGTTATAAATGGATTCAAATGGAAACTCCGGCCGGGATGATATACGAGTTCAGTGTTGTATACCAGCTCAAGATGGTATACGTTTGAAGGTTCATGGTCATGAATGGGTACAGGGGGTTTTTAGGTTAAAGTGATGCACCGAATCAAGGTGGTACACCGGTTCAGGTTGATATACCAGTTTGGAATGGCACACCGGTCTAGGGTTATATATCGGTATCACTTTCTTCTCGACAGTCCTTCACGTAGTACATCTTACTTGTCCATAGTAGTTTATATATGATTGATTGATTCATTAATTCTGGGTAAAAACCAGTATTTTTCCTCAAAAATAGACTTCCTAAGGATTAGGGAAATTTTACGGATCCTTGTTTTGATTTTTCTAGAATTAATTATGATTTTCCAAAGTTGCTGCAAAATTTGCCCAGAAAAACGAAGTGTAATGGCAAAATGGTAATAACAAATCCATCGAGGGTAGAAAGGTAAATTAAACCTTTAGGGTATTATTCTAAGTAGTATGATATTTATCAAGTATCATATAATAATATGACAATAATGTATAGGATATCCAAGAAGTCCGGAGTCGGGTTCAAAGGTCAGACGTTTTGACAATGGCGCGGTGAAAGGTACGTTTGCGTACTGCAACTTTAACTCTGATGTGTCTTGTATGCATTTATATGATAGAATGATTCATGAAGTGATGGACAAGACTAGGTCTTGGGTCATGCACTATGACTAAGTTTATGGGGCTTAGATTACCTATTTATACATTCAACTTTATACGGGTTATAGTCTTGATAATACCATTGAGTTTTCCTAGCGCTGAGGACACGAGGAGCTATCGTGGAACTGGTTAGTGCAAATGTAGATAACTTTACATATGTTGTGTGCTATGTACTATTATTGTGATTAGTCTTACATCTGCTGTGTCCTTATGTATTGCTGTAATGTCATGGACATCTATCATACATATACTGTTATACTTTCCATATGAGGTTACCTATTACCTGAGGTCTGATGAGTATTGGACCTCATATTTGTCTAAAGGTTTAGGAAAAGAACTAGGATCAGAGGAGACACCGGTAGATGGAGTCGTGAAAAGGCACCGAAGGGATGAGCCGATAAGCGGCACCGGGCAAGGCAAATGCTGGAAGGGCATCAACAGATCATTCTTTATGGCACAGATTTAACGACATTACTCAAACAATTTGGTGCCGAAGGCAGGGCTAGTCTATGTGGATCAGTCAATAAGTCGCTATGAACTCGGTAAGACTTCCACGATAGATACTTACCTTGCCAAATTGTTTGATTAACTGAGTTAGGTTCATTGCCCCAAGTCTAGCTACAGCTTGGTTGAAGATTGTATAATTACCATAAAGATTTGTAATTATACAAAGCTCTGTACTAATGTATCACATGAATATTCCTTCGAGAAATTCTTAATATTTCAAAACATGCTCTAAGTTTAAAGGCTTAGAACCTAACTCTGTTAATCAAAAAATTTGGCCAGATAGGTGTCTATCATGGAAGTCTCACTGAGTTCACGGTGACTTATCGACTGATCCACATAGACTAGCCCTACCTTCACCAACTAACTGTTTGAAATAACTTTGTTAAATTCGTGCCAGAATGAATGCTCTGATACCAAAAGTGTAACACCCCATTTTTCAAAAGCGGAATAGAATATTTTCATCAGAATAAAGCACCGGAGCAAGTGAGTAACTGATATAACATTAATTGTGGCATATCGGGTTTATAATAGCGGTACATTTATCCAAGTATTCAAAATTCTAACTACGTAGAAATATAAGTACATCTCCAAAATAAAACTTCAGCCGATCCTTACGCGTGCTGCTTACCCTTGTCATCGGCCCTCGGTCCTTCAGACCCTGAAGCTATCGTAGAGCTGAGGTCCAATGCCCATCGGACCTCAGGTAACGGTTAACCTCATGCTCAAGTGAATAATATATGTATGACAGATATTCATGACATTACAACAACCGTCAATACATAAGTATACAACAGATGTAAGATTAGTCACAATAACAATACATAGCACCCAACATATGTAAAGCTGTCTAGGTCTGTACTAACCAATGCCACGATGGCTTTTCGTGTCCTCAGTGCTAGGAAAACTCAATGGTATTATCAAGACTATAACCCGTACAAAGCTAAATGTATAAGTAGTGATCTCGAGTCTTGTCCGGTGCATGTCCAAGACCAGGTCTTGTTCATGCTAGGAAAATTCACATATAAGCATACAATAAGTATCAAAGTTAATTTACGGTACACGTCCATTATCAAGACTATAATTTGGTACGTCTCCTGATTTTTCCGGATATCCTATAATAGTATTACCGCACTATTACCTCGTAAATAATATCTTAAGAGATATTTTAGACACTACTGACCTTTTTCCTGGTGGATTTGTTATCACAATTATATCCCTTTATTTCTAAAAAAAAACGCTGAATCATTTCCAGATTTTACGCTAACTTTGAAAAATGTTTCTACTTAACCAAGAATTTGTGAATCATTTTGTTTCTAGAATTTTCCAGAAAAATGTAGCTTTTCTTCAAGAATTGTTATCTCCTTGTAAAAAATTCAAAATGATACAATCTGGGTATTTTTGAAAAGCCCTAGATGCCTACTTTAACCATGAAAAATTTCAGAATTTTAGAACTTTATCTTCAACATAAAATCATGGCCTTTTTGTAACTGACTTTCAAAAACGCCTAACCGTACATTTTGTCAGAATTTCGCTACTTTGATCTTCAATTTCCAAGAATTTTGCTCCATCATAATCTCCATCAATTTTTCGAAATAAACAAATTTTTAACCATAAAAAAATGAAAACAAAACTATATTGGAAGATTAAAGATCAAAGCACTATTTATCTATGAACTTAAAGCTAAAACTCAAGAACTAGAGAACTTACCCTTGAAGCTCCTCTTCCTTCTTACTTCCTACTAGCTCTCACTTCTCTCGACTCTCTTTAGAAAATCACCTCTTGGGGTTGATTTTTGTGTGAAGAATGAAGAGGCCAAGCCTCTCAATAGCTAGTGTTAAAGTCTCACATTGGTCCATTTATTATCTCATGGATTAAGTTTAATTATGTAATTAATTGAGGCCATTGGATTTAGCTTTATGAGGTGTAATCTTAGCCTTCCTTTTGTAATTCTAATTAGCATTCATAATATGGTGGTTTAGGTGCGATTAGGTATAATTTTCAAGGTGTGATTGGGTTCTTAGATTGATTATGATCATTAAAATCCATTTTATGTAAATCTTGAATCCTCATTGGCCCTTGATTTTTAATTAAGTTAATTCATCCCTAATTATGCTTTTTAATTTATCTCTTGATTAATTTGTAGAATTACACAAATACTTAATTAGTGCAAATTTAATTGCCAACTAATTGTTGTTAATTTCCTTTAATTTGTTTAAGTTTTCCATAACATTTTCTTGCTCCTTGTAATACAAGAACCATGGTTTTAATTATGATAATTATTTTGTATTTTATGATCCTTAATTGTGGTCTTAGATTTAACCCTTGGTTTGTTTAATTCCAAGGAAAAATTGCCTAAAATCTAATTAATAATCTACAAAATTTAGAGACAACATATTCTCCTTTATTTTATATGTATTTATGATAAGTAAGAATTTTAGGGTATTACAACTACTACAGAGAATATCCTTTTAAAAGTGGATTGAATTATCCAAATTCTAATTTGGGTTGCTAAATTTAAAAAATCATTAATAAGGCCATATGGCCTATACTAGGATTTAAAACTTTGGACATCTTACCCCAATGCGCCTAATTAAGTTACTAGAAAAGGGAAACTTAACTTGTTAATACCTAACCACTTTGTATTGCTGCTCAGCTGGCAAAGGGAAATTACCTTTTCTTAGTAATGGCTCCAATTTCCACACAATATACTTGTAATTAATCAATGACAATGAGTATACAAATGATTTTCAAACTCCTGTTCCAACACTGTAGACCAAAACATCCAAATAAGCCATCAATAGTGGACAAACAAAGGGTTGAAAAAAGGCTCGAGATTTAAGAGTATTACCTAACACTCAAAATATTGTGAAGTTTTCGGGATATTAAAAGTAAAATGCTCCACACTCACAAATCCTAAATTAGGTTCGTGACCTGACTGATTGGGGATTTGTTTAATTTAGCGACGGACTATAATATATAAATTTATATACATTATACTTACCATATATTAGAATTTGTGTGCAGTTAATAACTCACATTTACTGTACCATCACTTCAATATATACATAACTCTTGATCATCATATTTGATTCTCAAAAGAACACAGTTTAGGTTATCAAGTTCAAATATAATATAAACTATTTTGACTAAAAATACAAGATATGGATATTCGGGAATAATACTGTAGCACACTAAAGAGAAATGGTACATATATGATACAAACAACACAAACGTTAACACAAAATGTACAATAATTTATTCGCAGCTGGGAAGAAAATATATTATAGACGCAATTAATATTATTGGTGTTTCCTCAAACACCACAATAAGCCTTCAAAGCACATTTCTGTCTCCGGGCCTCTTCAGTGTTAAAGTATTTGAGAAACTCAATGTGATCAAAGGGCTTATACAGAAGAGGGTGTTCTTCATCCACCAATTCCTCTGGTGCTTTAATCATATACCCTGCCTTTTGAAACGAAAACAATCCTGCTGAGTATCTCGCCTCATTTCCTGTCATCATTACCCTGTGAGATGCCGAAGATAACCTCCCATTTGACCATGCCTGCAACATATATACTTCTCAAGCCTTAATATGTAAAACAATGACATTTCTTACAAGTTGCTTTGTTTTTGTTCCGTAAGGGCGAATAATTAAAAAGTGGACCACTTTCAATTAGGTTACCATACACATCTTAGAGCTTGTTTGAGATTCCATTTAGAACACTATAAAAAAAAAAAAAAAAAAGTTCAAATAAAAAATAATAATAATAATAAAAATAATTCATGTTTGACATGGTTTTGGGGGTGAAGGACTTTTTTCCCCCTTACCCAAAAAAACAACATCAAAGTTAAAACAATTTTTTCTGGCCTTTCGCATTTCATATTTGAGTCTTCTAAAACCAATTTTTTAATATGCTATCCAAGCAAGTTTATGTCACACCAACTTTTTTAGTAAAAGCTTATCCCAACATAAATCACATTACAGTAATTATTGATCGTCACTTCAATTTTAGTTTCCAAAAATCAGTTTTGATAAACGTCACTTGTGAAAATACTAGTCCAAACAGGGCTGTTTCTAGTTGGTTTTTGCCAGGGTAAGCTTTATACAATGGACTTACATGGAAAGAGTCGGCAATTATAACGACAAAACTGTGAGGCGAGGAGGGCTGATATGTGATCCATTTACCATCTTTGTTTTCAATCTCTAAACCTGAAATCCCATTTAACTGGCACAGCGTGGTCACAAGGTTCTTATCAGTGTGTGAGTTTACACCAACCTTGGCGTCTTCAGTTTGAGGGGCACTGTATTTCATAAACCTCAGAAGGTAATTAGTTGAGTTCATGTGCTCATCTAAGTACTTGTCAACTCCCAAACTTTCCAAAACCATCTTCCTTATTATCTGATCCAACTCAGACAGCTGCTCTGAGAAGGCTTGTATAGTTTTGCTGCAACAATAACAACAAATACAAGGGCAACGTGACAAAGTGAAGCAACAAAAATATTGGAAAAATATGGCCTAAGATGACAAAAGCTGAACATGTGGCTGATAAGTGTATAGATGACACTTTTCATCACTACGAAAAAATTGACTTCCAACGGTATTGGAATATGCCTAGTCCACACTTGGTGGATTAGGGCCTAAGCCTAATTCATGTGGGCTATTATGTAGTTATAAAAGGATATGGGTCTAAATAAGGAACTTTATCTTTATGATTTAAAATTCAAGTCAATGTAACTTTTTATACGTGATATATGGGAAGATATCAGTTTGTGAGAGTCATTTTTTCCTACACACCAATGGAAAAACTTCCCCGTAGAAACTTCTTTCTGACTATATTCTCTTTGGTGGTGAATTTGCCATATAAACATAATCAGAGTCCATATTGGTACTCTGATCTCATGTGGGTAATTCGGAAAATTATTTTGATTTCAAGTACGCGGAAATTTCTTCAAGCGGTGACAAAGTCACTGCTGAAATTCAAAAATTCACAGCTCAAGTTTTTCAGCGTTGACAAAAAGTCATCACCAAGTTGCTATCACAACGGTTGTGGCTGAATAACAGTGACAAAATCATCACAAGAAACTACTTACGCTGGAAGAAATGACTATACATGTTATCTAATTTCATTGAAAGAACTGATAAAATTATGAAAAGTATAAACAAATAGAAGGGTTTCTTTTGGAACGAAAATGATCGCATTTCATTTTTTTTTTTAAAAAAAAAAAAAAAAAAAAAAAAAAAAAACTATATAGAGTTAAATCTAAATTGGGTGATACCTGAAACTTGGGTATCCTTCAGGCCACAAGGTATTTTCCAAGCTCTCTACTTTCTCAAGAACATTTGCGTCATCAATACCGATGCTCTCATAGAGTGGAACATGAGGGTGTTGCCCAATATAGCCATGAAAATGCGTTTCAGACACATTTCGTTGTTTGGTTTGAAGAGGGAGATCAAATAGCTCTTTGACGACAACAAATAAGGATTTCCTAAGATCTAGAGGAACCTTATCAAACAAAGCCTCAAAGCAACCACACTCTTCAAGAGCTTTGTGGACTTGGGATTTCACTTCCCCCCACTTAGGGTTTTTGCTTTCCAAATGAAGGCTGTTAAAGTCAATGACAGGAAGCTCAAGAATGGTTTCTAAGCCCATTTCTTTTCTTAGGTTTCTCTACTTTGATGATGTGTGTTCTGATGATGCCTGATGAGTCTTAGCTTATCATGTCATTTAAATAAGGAAGGTTATGTGAGTAAGGAATAAGAGAAGACATAGTAATATTCTGAGAATCCAATGTTTATTGTATAGTTTTTTTTTTTGGATTAACCCACTAGTATTTGATGCTACTAGTAACTGACTAGTCTGGTTTGTGAGAATGTATGGCCAGAATGGGGGGAACCTCGCTAGCTCCAAGTAATTATCATAGTTGTATACACAGGCTTGAACTCAAGACCACTGGTTAAGCTGGAACAACCCATAAGCAGTTGATCTAAGTGCTTGCTGGTTGCCTATTTATATATTTCACCATCTTGATAACAAAAACATTCTTAGTATTACCCAGAGAACTAAGTAATTTTATAATAAAAAAAATGTTGGATAGCCTATGACAATTTTTTTCAAGAAAATCATTTCTTTTTCTATTCTAAATTCAAAATGTTTTACTTCCACCTATCTTCTTTTAAAATGAATGTTGAGTTTATTTAATTAATTACAAATAAATCTTATATCAAGAATTCAAAATCATGCATCAAAAATTTATTCACTAAATATATATAAACACATTAATTTGGTAAAGAAACGTAGTATATGGCATAATCGATCACTTGTTTGGAGAGGTTGCGTTCAATCACACGTTTAACTTCATACTGTTGTGTCTGTCGCTCTAATTATTTTTTTTTTTTTTTTTTTTAATGAACTATAGAAATTGCCGATCAAAAGATTCGTTGGGCTTCGTTTTAAATGTACAAACCTTGGGCGTGCATTTTTGTTTTATTGACGCTTATTCGGCCATTATTATTTAATTAATAAGTGTTGAAAATAATGTTGCAAAAAATTATTGATAGACAGTGTCTTAATGACCATAAATAAAATTTTACACTTTGTTGAACAGTTATTGGATTTAGAAAATACTCACGCCTACCTAATAACATTTTTATTAATATTTTTAATAATTATGAAAGTAAAATAATTTCTAATTTCCATACATCAAATATTGTTCTATGTATGGCCTAAAAAAATATTGTTCTAGGTAAATGCTTTTTTAATCATCACCCAAAAATCCAAAAACAATTGAGGATCATGCAATGATAAGCTTCAAGAAATGACAATAAATTTATGTTGCTCACTTATTATTAAAAATTTTGGTAATTAAGTCCTTGACTTGGAACCTTATGGTAATTTCCCCAAATAAACAAAGCCCCATGCCATGATCACCCCACTGAAAGTCATATCTTTGTCATTATCGAAAGGGAAGATAAATGGTCGGTCAAAAGATTCTTTCGGCCGGAGTCCACTTTTAATTCGGTCCGTTGGCATTTTTAGGTCCCTGGTTATTTTATTTTTTAAATTATAAACATCCGTCCGTGTAAATTATGGTTTTACTATATATTATTTTTAGGGTGACTACGTCGTTAGTCTTCTTGTTGTTGCTGTTCCTAGTTTATGAAGATTTGGGGAGTTATACTTTTCTATATGATGAACAAAATGAACATTGTTTATTTGATGGCAACAAAAAATGATTGAATTCGGATCACTCATGATAGACCCAAATCTAATCTTACCCAATAATCTAATTATGTTTAATCAATATTTAATAATAACTGGTTTAATCAAATCATTAACGAATTGCAAAATAATTGGATTTTTGAGTATTAACTCATATTCTTGTCGTGGTTGCTTTATTAGTTATCTGCAAAAAGAAATGGGAAACTTGCAAAATAATAATATGATTTCTTACTTTTTGATCAAATTATGCATGTAAACTTGGTTTATAGAAACTTAAAAAGTATGTTTATTACTTTACATATGTTAATAAAGGCCATAAAATGTTGCCTGGAGTTTGAATCATGCTTCTAATTCAAATCCTAACGGACAGAAGTTTGATTGTATTATCCATTGCTACTCAATTATATCTCAATAACTGACATGCCAAGTTGGCTCAAACTTATTTTCTTCTTTGGTTATTTATGCTAAATATATTAATTGTGTGTTTAACTTTGTGTTATTGTTAAAAAAAGTTATGAATTACGTGATCAGTCTTCACAAACTGTTAGATAAAATGGTTTTCATATATTTAAATCATATCATAATGATTGAACCATATTTTTATATGATTTTTGATGATTAAATTGGGATTCTTAATGGATTTTATCATAGTTATTGGGACTAAAATGCATTTCTTGTGATAAATTAAGATTAAGAGTAAATACATTAAATTATGGTTAAAAAGGGAAAAATTGTCAAAGTAATTGTAATTACTCTTAATCATTGATTTTTATGAGAATATTTGATGTTAGATTAATTGTTTTTAATTGTAGATGCCTCACAAGGTTAAATCAAATTTGAAAATTAAAGTCTAAACTCAAAATATAAAAGTTTCAATTTAGTCCCTCAAGCAACAGATTTTTTTCTTTTCACTTAGGTCCCTCAATTGCAACTCTGCGTTTTGACCTAGGGCTGCTGACTTTCATTATTCCATTAAATATGTTTCAGACCCGAGGAAAAGAAGTGGGGACCCGAGACCCGGAGCTGAGGGACAGAGAGCTGGAGATTAAATATTGAACCAGCGCCGCGAGCTTCTGCTCGACCTTGGACGTTGGCACGATCTTGGAGCTTCTGAGACCTGAACACGCACGACCTCCTTCCATTCTCCACCACCGAGACCACCCTCCTTCATCATCTTCCTTCCACCATCGTCCACCGGAGGCGAGAATCGAGTACTAACGACGCGAACAACCTTCATCTCGGATCTAAAACGCCGCGTCGGAGATTTTTTTTTTTTTTTTTTGGGGGGGGGACTCCATCACCTTCTTCAATCATCATATCTAAGGGTGAGCGCCGCGAGCTAAGAGAAACCAAACAGCTTCGCACCTTTAACCTTTAATTTCCTTCTTCTTCGACCCACCTTCACTGTGAGAGCAAAGACAAAAATTACAAAAGACGATCTTCACACCTTCATCGTTGGGGAGCTTCACGTTCTCACGAGGCACGGCAGACCTGGAGAACTTTGATCGCTCTGCACTCAACCACAATCAGCGACCCTCAGACCAGCGACCTTCCTTCCCTCATGCCTTCGTCCTTCATCCTCCATCACTCTCCATCACCGCCGATAGCCACACCTCATTCACTCACCACACTGTTTGCTTCTGGATTTATTATCTATCTCTGATTTTTGGATTTAATTTTCAGCCACCAAGCTTTATGGTTCTAGAGCTAATTTTTTATTTTAATTAGTATCTAATGGTTGGTTGTTTGAATCAGAGAGTGATCATGTTTCTTGAAGCTATTTTCATGAGTGGCTAGGCAATTTTGTGCTCTTGGTCATGAAGTAGAGATGGCTTGAGCTCACATATGTGTATATAAGAGAGTTAATCTATCATTCTATTAGTCTAGAATTATGTATTTTAATTTCTTAATTCTTATATGTGATTCTAGAACTGAGGTTAATGGTATTTAACCCTGTTAGTTTGATATTTGTAGTTTAGATTGGATATTGTGATTTGAAGATTAAATATGTTTGAATTTCTTTGTGGTTGCAATGAAGCTATGTTGATTAGCGTGGTATTGTCTAGTTAATGTGGTTGAATTGTACACTTGAGGGGCTGGTTAGCACTCAAATTTAAGAAGACTCATATTGTATTATTCCAATTTGAATTGCACATTAAGTGGTTTCTAACAATATCTCAAGAGGTAGTAGCTAGCTACGGTAGTAGGAGCTACTATTAATTGGGAACATTGGACTCAAGTGATATCTTGAAGTTTTTCCTATTAGGACTTAATGAAACTTTGACTCCCATACTTTTGAGCAAGGATAGCTATTTTCTTCATTACCAAGAGCATCCATAATTAATCCCTTTTAAATCCAAAACATTCTTCATTATTTTCCCAAAAAAATACCAAAAAGAAATATAGAATTAGTTTCTTCATATTTTCATAAATTTTACTCTAAAGAAAACCAATTTCAAAACCCCATTTCTAACCATGTTTTTATCACTTAGTCAAATCTAGGAATTCAAAATAAAAGGCTCCTTGATAAGAGAACGATCCCGAGTTGTTTACACTATATTGCATATTAATTCGAGGTAACACTAGTGGAAAAAAAGGCTTTAAGGCCGCCTCATTTAGACCAGAGTATTGAAGCTCCAGTCTTAAAAGTATGACCGGTGGCAGTTTCGTAAATATAAAGAACTTTTTGGACTGGATTATAAAGGATCCGGTTTTAAAAATATGACCGGTGGTACTTTTGTAAATATATAGAACACTTTTAAGACTGGATTATAAAAGATCCGATCTTAAAAGTATGGTGGTGGCAATTTCATAAATATATATAGAATCTTGTTAAGATAGGATTATAAAAGATCCGGTCTTAAAAGTATGACCGGTGGCAATTTCGTAAATATTTTGAGAAGACGCGATCGAGAGATGAGTCAAGAATGCGATGATTTATTCCTTCGCTTTATTGGAATTATATCGATGCTAATAAGTAAATAATCTTTTGACCTAAGGCGGTTCCTATAATCTAGGGATTACATCATAAATATAATTATAAAATTCAAAAAACCATAATCTGCTAACTTAATTCCTAAAATCTCTCTAACAACTTAATTAAGATAATTGCATAATATAATCTGGGACTACAATCAGGAATATAATTACGAAATTCAAAAAACCATAATCTGCTAACTTAATTCCTAAAATCTCTCTAACAACTTAATTAAGATAATTGCATAATATAATCGTATATGCTAACTAATTAAATCTGAACTTCCAACAAATATATAGAACACTTTTAAGACCAGGATTATAAAAGATTTGGTCTTAAAAGTATGACCGTGGCAATTTCAGTAAATATATAGAACACTTTTAAGACCATATTATAAAATATCCAATCTTAAAAGTATCACTAGTGGAAAAAAGGGCTTTAAGACCGCCTCATTTAGACCGGAGTATTGAAGCTCCAGTCTTAAAAGTATGACCGATGGCAATTTCGTAAATATGAAGAATTTTTTATGATAGGATGTTTAAGAAATCGAGTCGAAAGTTATACTTTTAAGACCGTATTTTTAGAAGTCCAGTCTAAAAAATCCTTTTAAGACCCGATGTTTAAGTCCCGGTCTAATAAAAAAACTCCTTCTCCAAAACTCCGCCCTTCCTATCCGCGTGTTTCACTCTCTCTCACACATACGAGAGACGACCAGGTGTAGAGACTCGGTCGACTCCATTCCTCGGGTGTCGACTCCCGTTCTTCCGAGCATCGACTCCATTTTTTTGAGCGTCGACTCGTTTTTCCGAGCTTCTACTTCGTCTTTGGTAAAGAAGTAGTGATTTCGAAGACAACGAAATGTCGCCAAGATTTTCCTTCCCAAAATCATGAATCCAGATCTAGAATTACCTATTCTCGTTTACTTGTTTTGGGGAATGGTTCCGATCTTGTCTCGTTCTGAAGAAGAGATCTGGCTCAATCTTCACGCCGATTTGGGGAATGGTTCCTCTGATTTAGGTATTTTTAGGTATTTTCTTTCTTCTGATTTCTTTAGGTATTTTCTTTCTTCCAAAGAAGTAGTGATTTCCTCTGATCTGGCTCAATCTTTTGTTTAGATTTGTATTATATTGGTTGAGACTTTTTTTCCCCTTTTTGTGATTTCCTCTAATCTGGCTCAATCATTTGCTTAGATTTGTTGATTTTGGATCCTTTTTTTTTCATTCTCGCGATTGACTCTGTTGAAATTAGGAATTTTGGGTGCTCGGTTTCAACGAATCGCGGGAATTAGGTTTTCGAGCTTGAGTCTCCCATTCGCTTAAGGTATTATTTTTGTATCGACTTTTTCTTTTCTGGTTTGTGCTTGTTGCGGTTAATTGGAGAGGGAATTCAATTTTTCATTGTATTGGAGTGAGCGTGAGCCCTTCTTCTTCATCATCAAGCAGCTAGTGGCCTCCAGCAGAGGTGGTTTCGCCACAGGTGCTCTGGGGAGGGGAGATTTTATTTTTTTTTTTGGTTTTTGCCAAATTTTTAAGACCGGACGTTTAAAAGGTCTAGTCTAAAATGTCTTATTTTTAAGACCGGTCACGATAATGAGACTTTTAATACCTTTTGTATCAAGACCGGTTCTAGATCCGGTCTTAGAGGGTGTTTTTTGTCCGGTCTTAAAAGCGTTTTTTCCACTAGTGTAAATTGTGATTTGACCCTGAGGCGACTAAGGTTTTTCGTCAAATCACATAACTTAGGAGAATGCTTGCATTCACGTACAGGTTAACTGGATAATCGCATTAAAATTGATATATGTGCTCATCCGTCCTAAATATAGGACATACAAGCATGCAAACATATATACATATGAAAATATGTGCTCCCTACTCAAACAATATTTACTTCTAATGAACTTCAAATCAATTGACAAAATTAATTTTTTTTTTTAAAAAAAAAAGAAAAAGAAAGAATCTACATGTCCTCATATTTTCATCGATTTTCAATGAAGCCCTGTCACTTTTTTAAAAACAATTTGGGTATTTATAGTTTCACTTGACTAATTACGGGGACCTAATTAAAAATTAGGTGAAAATGTAGTGACTTCGTAATAATAATAAAAACTACAAGGGATTAGAACAAAAATAAGGTGACACTATGTATAATAGGGTCTTACACATTAATATTTCCTACTAATTATGGTATAGTAAAATTTTTTAAAAGAATTCATTTGGATTATAAGTGATAAGGGCCTTTTCGTCTTTAACCTTGAGGTCTACAAACAAAACTTAAATAAGGATTGTGTATAGATAAACCGAGGATCGTTTTCTCTTCTCGAGGAGCCTTTTATTGAGTCATAGGTAATCTAAATGACATACAAATGTAATGAAAACAATGGGAAAATTGGTTTTAGCTTTTCAAATTAATAAACTAAAATATGAATGCAATTTAATTAAATGCTAACTATTGTTTTTTAGTATTTTTTTTATAAAAATGGTGAATTAGTGAATGGAATGGTATGATATGGAATTGAAAATATGAATGATGGATGTTCTTGGTAATGAAGAAATGAATATCCTTGCTCAAAAAGTATGGGAGTTAAAATTCATTAAGTCTTAATGAAAGCCTCAATATACCATGTAAGTCCAATATTTTTAATTAATAGTAGCTCCTACAACCATAGCTAACCACTGCCTTTTGAGATATTGATTAAAACAACTTAATGTGGAATTAAAATTGGAATGATTCAACATGAGTCTTCCTAAATTTGAGTGCTAAACAGCCCTTTAAGGGAATAAATTAACCACATTAACTAGATAATACCACACTAATTAACATAATCTCATTGCAACCACAAAGAAATTCAAACATTTATATTTTTCACACTACAAAATCCAATCCTAACTACAATTATCTAACCAACAAAAATAATTGTTATTAATCTCAGTTTCAGAATGATATACAATAATTCCTAAAACAAGACAATCTAAATATATAACTCTAGACTAGTGGAAAGATAGAAAAACTCCCCTATGTTGAGCTCAAGGACAAATCTTCACCAAGAAACAAGAGAGAATCAGCTACTCATAAGTTTAATCATAACCACAGCTGAATAATTTGCTTCTGGTCAAGCTTTTCAGGTCCTCTTTTCTTTGTATCCACGCCAACAGATTCAATGACATAAGGCAAAGCTATCTGTGCACTTGTGACATAGCTTGACTGTGTTGGTGCTCAACAGAGGGAGTGGGAAAGAGGAAGACCGAGGATGATGGTGAGTATCGGTGAATGAAAGAGGTTGTGGTCAGAATAGAGGAGGAAATAGCCAAGTTTGAAAGATATAGGGAAGAAGAACGATGGTGGTCTAGAAGAAGATTCTGGCTCCCAATGGTGGAGGCCTCTAGTTGAAGGAGACGATGGATGAAAAAGAAGGCCGGCAGTAACTTTCGACGGTAAAGGCGGTGGTGTTGAAAAACGATGGTGATGGAGCAAGATTGAGGTGTGTGTGATGGTGAAGCTCGCCGGCGGACTTAGTGATGGACGATGTCGTCGGCGAGAGGAACGAAGAAAGGGAAGGAAGGAAGAGATCGAAGGTCTCCGTGTTCTGCGGCGCTGTTCTGATATATATATATATATATATATGTCCAAGTCTATGTTTTGTGTAAAACCCTAAAAATCCCTATTTCTATTGAGAGCTGTATTTTGATAAATACTACTTGTTTGATAAAGGAGAGTATGTTGTCTCTAAATTTTGAAAATTTGTTAACTATATTCTAGGCAATTTTCTCTTGGAAATTTAAAACAACCAAAGGCAAATCTTTAGGCCACATTTAAGGAAACCTAAAATACAAATGATTATTATAATGAACTATGGTTCTTGAATAATCAAAAAGAGGAAGATACTTAAAAATTGCTAAGGATTGATAGGCAATTAAGTCTCCACTTAATAATGGTGTAAAGCTTCATGATTAAATTATGGTGCATAAAGCTTGATTTAATTAAACATTAAGTCTCCATGAGTAGCTAATAAATACAATTAGGAGTTAATTAAACTTTGCTAATGACAGTTAGGCTTTTATGAGGTCATCAAAGTGACATCACAAGAGCTCATGCTTCATGGTGTAGGGCCAAGATTTAACTTAAACAACACAAAATCTAATCCAATGGATAGGGTTCAAGATGAGAAGATAATAGATTATTTAACAAAATTAAATAATAGCATAATTAAATATAGCACATGGGCTCATAAATGCAAAATGGAAGAGTATAATATAAAAATTTTGGATAATACTTAAAATAGGAGAAAATACACTTGCATATGGGACCACATGGGCAAAAAAATGCAAGAAGATAGGAGAGAGGGGGAGGGGGTCAACATTTTGAGAGGAAGAGAGAGAGAGAGAGAGGAAGAGAGAGAGAGAGAGAGAGAGTGTGTGTGTGTGTGTGTGATTAAAATACAATATTTTTAAACACACATGTTGAATTTAATTTTGAAAATTAAGATAATTAGCTAAATCCTATGTTATTAGAATCAACCAATGAGAGTGTTTTCCTTCCCAAATTAAGTCTTTATGAAAGCAAAAATTAACAAGAGCCATTGATGAGGAAAGTTGATCCAAGGGATAAAATTCATGAGCTTTTACTATAAATAGGGGTCTTGCCCTTCATAATTCCTCACACCAAATCAAACTCCTAGAGTTGATTTCTAATAGAGTAGAGGCAAGAAGGAGGAGGCAAGCAAGAGGCTTCAAGAGGTAAGCTTGTCTTTAGTTTTTAGTTTATAGTCTTTAGTTCTTATAGTTCTTAGTAGCTTTAGTAGAATTGTTAGTTTTAATCTAGGAAATAGGTAAAGTAATTTCCCATAATTGTTTTCAATCCTTATTGCATCGAAAGATGCCGACAAGGTGGAAACATGTTGGGGAGTGACTTCTAGGATTAATAAAACAAGTTAGAGTAAGATGGGAATTGTGGGGTATTGCTGGGCAATGGGAGTCAGGCAGTTAGATAGTGATATTTTATATGCAAAATCATCTTCATAAATTCTGAAATAATTCATGAGTGTAGTAGACATGTATATATTTCTATTGATATAAAATATGAATCCATTAGAGGTCTGTAGAGGGAGATAAAAATTCTGGAAATAAGGCTACATTTTTCTGGAAAAATTCTGGGCAGAGGATGAACATCATCAAACTGTGAATGAATAACAAATTATGGGTGTGAACCAATATTTTTTCCCAAAAATATACATGCTGAGGTTTCCGGGAAATTTTACGGATCGTCGTTTTGATTTTTCTAGAATTAATTATGATTTTTCAAAGATAGATGAAAAATCTGTCCAGAAATACTGTACCAGCGTTTTTCTACGAAATTTTGGAAATAAGTTGAAAAATAATCCCACCAAGAGTAAAAAGGTCTTTAGAGACTAAGATATCTACTAGAATATTATTTGTGAATTAATAAATGCGATATTACCATTATAGGATATTCGTGATCATACACCGATGCATCGAACGTACCGATATCACCAAACGAAGGTACGGGACGCGAACCGTAACACCGACTCGATGCTTATTGTATGCTTATATGTGATAGATGATTTCATAGACTAAGACTCGGTCTTAGATCATTGTTTATACATTCAGCTTTACATGGGTTATAGTCTTGATAACGTCGTAGGATTGTTTTCCTAGCGCGAGGACACGAGTGTACATCATGGCACTAGTTAGTACAAACGTAGGTGACTTTACATGTGTTGTGTGCTATGTACTGTTGATATGTTTAATCTTGCATCTGATGTGTGCTTATGTAATAATTACTGCTGAAATGTCATGAATATCTGTCATACATATACTGTATTACTTAAGCATGAGGTTAACCGTTACCTGAGGTCCGATGGGCATTGGACCTCAACTCTTACTGTAGCATCAGGGTCTGGAGGACCAAAGGTCGTTGACAAGGGTAAGCAGCCTACTTGAGGACCCGGCCGGAGTTTCTTTCTGTTTTTGGATTGTATAATATTTTGAATTATTGGGATGAATGTATCACTACTATAACAAACCTTGATTGATATTTTAATATACTTATCAGTACTCGCTCTTTTGAATTGCTCCGATGCACCACTCTGATAAAATTATATTATTCCGCTTTTGAAAAATGGGGTGTTACATTTTGCGTTTCTAGATCTAACCTAGCCTGGTCAAAATGCAAGTTTGGACCAAGGACTAAAGTAAAAGAATTAAAAGTTCTGGAGAGGGATAGAGTGTGAATTTTCAAAATATTTGTGGGGCATAACTAAGATTTTTGAAACATCTGGGTACTTTTATGTAGTTATTCATGGCTCCTTTTCTTGCTTGATTTGCAATTTCCAGAAATTATAAGGCACTTTTCTACAAATTTCCCAATCCTCAAAAATATTAATTATGACCCCAAAATCTTCATTTTCTTCTTAAACACCTACAATGCAAGATTAATCAAAAGATAGCATCAAAAGTCCATGAAATCATTTGCATGAATAATTAAAAAATTATGACCATTTTACCCCTAAATTACATTTAACTCAATACAAACATCCCCGACTCAAATTAGTGCTTAATCGTGCAATAATGTCCCAGAAAATGCATTAAGAATCCCAATTTAATTATAAAAAATCATATAAAAATATGGTTTGATCAATAAGTTAAAACAAATGATAGTAATAACAATACATCTTACATAAAATACTATATATAACAATTACTAGATGAGTAATAACATATAATATACTCAAATTCACAGTACCAACCCTCTTAATTTTCAATACATATATAGCTCTTGATCATCATGCTTTATTATAATTAAGCTGCATAATATATTATTAAAGGTTATCAAATAAGTGATGAAAAAGAAAAATTAAATTGACATAAGTGATTATCTTTTATCATCCTCACACAGAAACACACACTCCTGCCACCCCCCCCCCCCCCCCAGCCCCAAAAAAAAAAAAAATTTAAGTAAATAACACATAAGCAACATAGAATATATATATATATATGTGTGTGTGTATGTACACACATATATACACATATATGCACACACACACACATATATACAATGGCGGAATTAGGGGGCTAGAGGTGGCCCCCCTAATTTTTTTTTCAAAAAAAAATACCCCACCTGTAACTAGAAATTTCAGCAAGAATATATTTTTGTCTTTAGAAACCATAGCAGATTATGAATATAATAAGACTAAACTCCATTAGCAATGAGCTGTAACGCTTAATGCTTTCCTTTTTGGTATTGTTTTGTTAGAGGATCCTAATTAACCAAAATTTGCCCAAAAAAATATGCAGTAACTGACAAATCATTTTCTTAAAAATAAGTCAAAATGGCTCAAAAAGAAAAACAAAACTATTGGTAATTCCTTCCATCCCATGCTAAGAATATTATTCAGCTTTATGCAATGAATGTAATATGGTTCCGTATAGCATTCAATGTTTCAAGCAAAGATTGTAGTTGTTGCTATATAAAATGCATCAAGAATGAAAATAATAAAACAGAAATCAGATTATTATTTTTCTAAGTAATGGTATTATACATTTCAGTCCCCGGAAAATTTAACATCAACTAAAAAGTGCATTGGTTTTGGTTCTAAATGTGTGACTTCAATTTCTTTTACGTCTCCTATATTCATTGCTCCCCTAGTCCTCCATATTGGAGCCGGTGTGTTTTGGTTATAAATATGACAACTCAATCTTTTTTGTCTTCCATGTTAATTACTTTTTACAGTCCTAAATATAGGAGCTAGATAATTAATTTACCAAAATCAAGAAATTTTGGTTTATAAGTTATTTTTTGTAAAAAAATTGTATTGGTTTCTGTGAAGTACCCTTTAATCATTTCCATTGAAAATTACTCACTTAATATGTGCAATGAAGAGGAAGAATTTTAGGAAAAGTTATAAATTGGAAGACATGTAAATTAATGAGGTTTTATATTTAAAACCAAATTAAAGCAAAACTTTATATTAGCTCTTCTTATAGTTAGATTCTTGAATGATGTATAAGTTATATATTGATGATAATCAATGTATATTAAATGATAAGAAAAGGTATTTTAGAAAGTTTAGTACTTATTTTTTTCACTAATAACTAAGTTATTTAATTTCCTTAAAGTTAAGGCACAACTTTAGCAACGAAATTCTTTGTTAGGAGTATCAAGCACAATTAAGTTGTGAATGGTATAAAAGTAGTCACAATCTTTTAGAAATGATGCAATTTTAACAATTCTGTTAAATTTTTCAAAACCTCCGTCTCTTTTTTTTTTTTTTATGGGACCCACTTATAGCCTTATAACAGGTATTTCAGTAAATTTAACAGAATCGCTAAACTTGCACCAATTGTAAAAGATTGTGTTTACATTTGAACTCTTCAAAACTTAATTTTATCATCTGCTTCTGAAAAAACACTTTGTTGCTAAAATTATACCTTAGCCCATTTACCTTAATACGTGAGAATTAGTTAATTAATTAGTCCCCATAATTTGAAACCGAAGGAATAGATAGTGTTTTGACGAAGACTTTTACTATAAATGGACTTACAAGTAAAGCGTTGCCAATAACGATGACGCTTCTATGAGGCGAGGAGGGCTGGTAAGTGATCCATTTTCCATCTTTGGTTTCAACCTCTAAACCTGGAACCTCATTTAATTGCAACAGTGTGGTCACTATATTGACATCTGTGTGCGACAATATTCCCAGCTTGGCTTCTTCACTCTGAGGTGCACTATATTTCATAACCCTCAGAAGGTAATTGGTTGAGTTCATGTGCTCATCTAAGTACTTCAACTCCCAAACTTTCCAAAACCATCTTCCTCACAATCTAATCCACCTCTGATGCCTTCTCTGCGAAGGCTTGTATAGTTCTGCTGCCAAAACATAAGCAATATATGGAAAAGTTAATAAGCCAAAGAAAAAAAAAATATTATGGTATAAAAAAGTCGTAAAAACTGATTAACAGGTAAAACCACTACTTAGAAAGATAATGACAGGAGGATTTGCGGCCCTTTATAATGGCCCAACATCTCAAATAATTTTTCTTTTTTTCTTTCCATGATTAAATTTTAAATAAAATGAGTAACATTTTGATATCTTACTATGATGAAACTCTGGGGTTAATTTGATTTTTTTTTTTTTTTTACAGATTTTCAAATTAAAAAAATCTAAAATTTTGTAGTTTTGATTTATTTTCTTTGAAAATTTATAAAAATTTAGTATTGCCATGTTTCATCACCATAAGATATCAAAATATCACTCATTTTATTTAAAATCTAATGATCAAAAGGGGAAAAAAAAGTAGAAGTTGGGGTATTACCAAAAACATTAAAATGTTTGTATGAGAGAAAAGTGAGGGGAATATGGAGGAGGCTAGGGAATATTAAGAAGAAAAACTCCCATAAATGGTCAAAATATTTACTACCCCTATCGGCCTTGCTTTCACAAGTGGCGGATAGTGTGACCTTTTCCTCATTATCAGTTATATTCATGTATCAGAGTGATTATGCATTAGAGCATATAACAATTTGGACAATATAATACTGGTAAAATAAATAAGTATACAAAAGGAATAAGTTTCCCTGATGGGTTAATATATAGTCATCCCCAAATAAAATTGAAGGTGATATAAAATACAAGAGTATAAAACAAAAAGTCATCTTCGGCAACCTCCACACTATCTTCAATCATGCTTCACAATCTTACTTCTAGCCTCCTGCTCCAATCTAGATGCACTCCCCGTACTCTTATAATGGCTTGGGATTCATAGATGAATCACAAAGTGACCGTTAATCTCATATTCAGAGTATATACAGAGTACGTAAGCAAACCATAAACACAAACCATAAGCATTCAGTAGGTCACACACAGCGAGGCATTAAGCCTAATCCAGAACAAGCAGTCATAATAACATATAATATAGACTGCGGGGCATATCGCATATCAAGCCCAAGTCACACATAGCGGTTCTAGTACCAAAGCGCTTGGACAACAATAACACCGAATGCATACACAATCATGGTAAGACATACATACAAAGTTATATAAAGCATATGAGATTAAGATTACTTATCTATAAACAACTGATCAGTCGAATAACAAACTCTCGACTGCTAAATAGGAATGATAGACTTAAATCAATGTACTATAAACGGTGTCATTGCCAATATAATATTTTCCTTTAAAATCTGTAACTATACACTTGTATGAAGGGTCTTTTCACTATTTGAAACTCATTAATTCTCTTTATTAATGAGTATCCTTTCATTACTTACTTTTCTTTAATTTTCACACAAGGTTTGGAAATTCCAGAAATTTGACCCAACTTCAAAAATTTGTAATTAATTGTAACAAAATCCGATTGAGGTGTTCCAAAAATCTACACGACCCTTGACATGTCTATTTTTGACTAAAAATACTTGCCAAGGTCAGATATATGTGAATCACTCCCAGTTTATGAAAATACCCCTGTTGGTTTTTCAGCTTCTCAAGTTGTGTTTTTTTATATCTTAACCCTAATACTTCCAAAATCATGCTCTACACTCTTCCTTATACAAAATTTCCATTTCAAACACTTTAAAACCATTAAAATTACCAAAATAAAATCATATAATCATGTTTCCAACTATTGGCCAAAATCTCTTTCAAAATTACAAGAGATTAGGAAGATAACTTACTTGTCCAAAATCCTTACTTCTTTCTCCTTCCTCTTCTTGATCTTCTTTATAAGGATGACTTGGGTTTTAAGAATATCATATAAGGATATTAAATAAGACTTTAAACATAACCATTTGAATTTAAAGGAAGTAGAATAATTTTCATAACTTCCTTACCTCAATCTTCTTTTGCTATTCTTCTTGTACCCCTTCTTGGCTCTATTTCTCAAGCTCACTACTCTCTTCTTCTTGGTTCCAAATGAGGGGGTGAAGCTCACTTTATATTGAGGTCTTTGGCTCCAAAATATCTCCTTAGGATTTTTACCATTTTGCCCTTTATAATTATCCATTGAAATCTCTAGGCTCTTCTTCCATTTTCTAGATCAATCTTGAGTTCTCTTATTCTTTCCCTTGGTCACGCCACATGCCCCCCTAGGACACAAAAATATCTTTTAATTATATGCCTCTTGTGGTTGTAATCCTTTGCTTAATGAAGAAGATGATTAGGTGTCACATATAATTAATCAAGTGTGCACAAGTGTCCTTATCTAATCTTCTTTAAACATCATGCTAACACTTGGTAGCTTAGGTGTCCCTTCCTTTAATTCCTTACCTTTCCATGTGTCCCTCTCTTTAATTCCTTGATAGATGAAGGTGTCCAAGTGTCCCTTCTAATAAATCTTTAATTCATAAGAAGACATGTGGCCATGTTCTAGATGTCTTCTTATTAATCATGTGATAAATTCACTTCTTTTCCCTCTTACTTACTTAATTCGAATTGTGTCCCTTTTTGGGAGATAATTATGTTTTCCAACTTATATTAATTATAGGTAGATAAGTGTCTTTCTCCATGAAGCTAAATAATCTCATATCATGAACTTGTCTTTCTGGGGTTTTCTACATGATTCTTATCTCCAACTTGTTGTAATTTGCTTTGTCTTCATTCTTCTCTTCTAGCCATGTGTCACTTTCATGAGTTTTGAGATATTTCACACCTTTTTGATCTCTTTTGAATTCATGTGGATATGTCATTTTCAAAGGCAAAGATATTTTTGTTGATAATCTTCCTATTTTACCATGTGTATATGATCTTGAATTCTCCATTATCTTCTTATGCCTCTTCCTTTTAGGCACAATAATGATCCTTTATTAGCCAATTGGATTAGAACAAGTGTCTTTTGTCATGGATTTAATGAAAATTCCATATATTCCAATAACATGATACTAATTCATTTTATACAATAATTTACAAGAAAATCTTGTCACAAGCTAATTCTCAAATCTCTAGGTCCTAAAATTTAGGATATTACATTTTCCCTCCTAATTTTCTTTGCATCAAAACATAGGGTTAACCTTAGGGAGATGCATATTAGAGTTCCAACCCTTGACTAAGAATATGCAAAAGGTGGCCTGCAAATATTTAGAAAAAATAGGAGTTGTTGTTGAAAAATAATTTAGAAGTAGGTTTTTCACAAGGGTCAGAATCTATGTAATCAGTATGCATAATCTATAGACATATAATACTTTTGCACAAGAAGAAAACCAGTAAAAAAACTCACAAGACTGCCGAAATATGATAATGAACTTTGATGAAATCCAAGCCCAATGTACATTGTCTCCTTAAGACAATTTGTTCCCTCCATTTAGATGCCCAAGGTTAATGAAAAATTGTCTCTCAGGATAGAGCGGATTTTTTGTCTTCAGAATGATGACAATATCAATCAGAAGTCCAAGAGAACACAACGAGTCTACTTTCAGAATCGCATGGATAAGACTTATGGCATAATATATTAAACTATATGTATGAGAGTGTAATGTTAGAAAAATGAGTTAATTTTTCTGTCACACGCACGTCTATTTATAGATGATGAAACGATTAGATGGAGTCCTGTCGGCGAACTGACGCGACCGACAGTGGCAAACCGACACGACTTCTTATTCATAACCCATGGAATTTAGACACAAAATCCAACGAGCGTCAAATGACAAAAGATGAATATATAAGACAAATATTACAGGCAATTAAAGTAAGTTAAAACATTCCTTAAAACATTCCTGAAACTTGGTTTTTGATCCAGCCATAAGATAAGTTCAAATCTCTCTACTTTCTCAAGAACATTTGCATCATCAATGGCCATGCCCTCCTAGAGTGGAACCTGAGGGTATTGCCCAGCATAACCAAGAAAAGGCTTCTTAGACACATTTCATCTTTTGGTTTGAAGGGGGAGATCAAAGAGCTCTTTGAGAAAAGTAGTCAAGGAGTTTTTAAGGTCTAGAGGAACCTTATCAAACAACCGGTGTAGTGAAATCAAGCCCGAGTGCAAAACATTAAGAATTATTTTTTTTTTCTTTTTATTTGATTCTCTATTTAATGTCTTTGTATTTTAAGATTTAATTATTTTAAAATAAATATATTCTTAAAAATAATTAATAATTTTATCTAAACATTTGGATAAAGATTTTTTTGTCATAACCATTGTTGTCAAACTTGCGAGTTAACTCTGAAAAATTGATAATATTCCAGCACATTTTCTTCTCTTTTTAGGTATTTTTTGGATTAAAAGTGAGCATAGAAAGAGTTTATAGAAGAAAATGTGCATATCAAAATGTCAACCAAAGTTAAAGAAATACTTGTTTAAAACCATATATTTTGTGCTTTATTTCAAAGAGAAATTGAGAAATTATAGATGCTCTCTTTTGTAAGGGGATAGAGACAAATTTGGAAGCTTTTCAAGTGTTAAGGAACAAATCTTGTAAGAGTAAAGACTAAGCAAAGACCAGCTCATGAAGTCAGGAAGAAACTTCATGACATGCATTTTGATGGTTTTTATTGAAGGGATAAGCCAAAAATTGATGATTCAACGCTTCCTAAGGGCTCTTGATGCATTTATCTACTAGAGTTTGGAGCTGGGGGTTGGAGTTTAGAAGAGATTTGAAGCTTCAAACATTGGATTTTCTTATTCTTCTTCTAATATCCCATAAACTTACGGGGGGAAAAAACTAGCTAGTAAGAACTAAATGATTGATTCAGTGTGTAATTTAATGACCCAAGGAATTTGAGAATTTGTAAGATCAACAATAATTAATTAATTGGTCACATACGTTAAAAAAGAGAGTAAAAACAGAAAGGAAAAAAAAGAATTATTATGGTACTGAAATTAGAATATAATAATTAATTTTCTCTTGATCAATAATTTAATTATTTGTTTGAAATATATATTAAAAGTGAAAGGTAATCTGGTGGAAACTGTGTTGCTTCTCATCTTTGTGTTTTGGTTTCAAATTGTCCTTCTGTAATAGGGTAATTTTACTTTGTTCTTGTATTGTGAGATTACCATAAAACCCTTCTTTAAATTAATAAAAATAATCAAAATAATAAAACAAACAAAAAACAATATATCAGGCCCCACAGTGTAATACCCCAAAATTCATGTCTCTTAAATATTATAGTTTGGCCAAATAATACCTATTTAAAATAGGAAAGTATGTTGTCTCTAATTTTAGTAATTTATTTGTTTATTTTCCTTGGAGTTTATAGAGGCAAAAATCCAATTTTATTTTAGGGATCATAAATTGCCCTATAATTATTAAATTAATACATGGTGCATAAATGGCCATGAAAAGCTAAAAAGTTATGAGGAAATAATTAAACCAATTAGAGAAAATTGCCAACAATTAGTGGATAATTCAATCTATGTTAATTGAATTATTTTCATAAACATTCACAATTAATTTAGTGGCATATATTAAAGGCATAATTAAGAGTGTATTACCTTAATTAAGAAACAAGGGCTAGTAAAGGGCTAGGATTAGCATAGAAGTGGTTTCTAATTAATCTTAGAACCAATCATATTTTGACAATTACACTTAACTACTTTATTAGGGATGCTAATTAAGATTAGATATGGAGGGCTAAGATTAAATTTAATAAAGCCAAATCCAAAGGCCTTAATTAAGCCTCATAAAGCTTAATCCATGAGAAAAGGTTTTGACCAATGAGAGAGAGAGAGAAAAAAGGAATTAAAGCAAATTGGATAATGGTTTGAAATCCAAGAAATATATCGATGTACACGGTAAAAACTCAAAACAACAAATAAAGTGAGAATTTATACAAATTTAAATAGTTGTGAAGAAGTAGGAACCTTAGAGAAAATATAAGGACTTATCTTCAACCCACATAATTTAACCTCGAAAGTAAGCCTAGTAAAGGCTATTTTTGCAAATGTTGAAGAATAAGCTTAGTACAACCAAGGAAATCTAATTAGACCATAAATCTTGATATCCAACTACTAATCAAGATACATACACAGAATTCAAAAGTATTGGTAATTGATCAAGCAACCAAAATAGATTTCATTAAAGTAAATTAATCAACAATGACACCTAAGCTTTGATGATGTCATCAAGATGACATCACAAGGATGACATCACAAGAGCACATGCTTTATAATGAAGGGTGAGGATTAAAACTTCTTGATTAAGTTTAGATCTAATGGTTGAGATTAAGGAAGAGGCAAATGGTGGGGCCCACATTGGGCTTGAGATTACCATTTTAACCTTGAGATTTTCCCTATAAATAGAGGCCTTGGCTCTCCTCATTCTTCACACCAAATCAACCACCAAGTGGTGATTTCTAAGAAGGAGGAAGGAGTTCAAGAGCTTCAAGAGGTAAGCTTGTCTTTAGTTTTTAGTTTCTAGTCTTTAGTTTTTAGAATTCTTAGATAGAAGTAGTGTAGATCTTAAATATTCTAGAATAAATTTTATTTACATGTTTTTATGGTCAAAATTGGTTTAGTTTCGAAAAAATGATGAGAGAGGTTATATAGCAAAATTTTTGGAAGGAAATCATCAAAGTAACGAAGTTCGCGAAATTTCATCGGTTTTGAAAATTCTGGAATCAGTGATGAATATGCCAAAATTTCATATTGAAAATATAGTCAAAAAATTCTGGGAAAATTCATGGTTAAATTAGACTCATAGGGATTTTTAAATATGCCAAGAACATGTTAAAATGATTTCTGTAGAGGGAGATAAAAATTCTCAAAGTTGGGCTACGAATTTCTGAAAAAATTCTGGGCGGAGGCTCAAAACTTTAAACCTGGGAGTAGTCCGTGTAATCTGGGAAAAATTGATTATTTTTACTTGAGAATAGACATCTTAAGGATTCCAAGGAATTTTACGGATCCTCATTTCGATTTTTCTAGAATTAATTATGATTTTTCAAAGTTAGATAAAAATCTGTCCAGAATTCTGGACCAGCGTTTTCGAAGAATTAAATGTGATAAGTTGAGAGATAATCCTACCAAGGGTAAAAAGGTCATTAGTGACTAGGATATCTGCTAGGAAGTTATTGGGAATTAATAGATATGACATTACCGTTATAGGTTGAACACGATCACAGTCCAAACGTCAACGTACCGACATCATGACTAAGGTACGTCCGCATACTGTAACTTTAACTCTGATGTGTCTTGTATGCATATATGTGATAGAATGATTTATGAAGTGATGGACAAGACTAGGTCTTGGGCCAGGCATTGTGACTAAGTTTATGGGGCTTAGATCACCTATTTATACATTCAGCTTTATACGGGTTATAGTCTTGATAATGCCGTTGAGTTTTCCTAGCGCTGAGGACACGAGGGGCCATCGTGGCACTGGCTAGTGCAAACAGGGATGACTTTACATGTGCTGTGTGCTATGTACTGTTGATATGTTAATCTTGCATCTGCTATGTGCTTATGTATTGATTGCGATGTAATGTCATGAATATCTGTCATCCATCCATATCGTATTACATCGAGCATGAGGTTAATCGTACTCCGAGGTTCAATGGGCATTGAACCTCGGCTCTTAACATAGCGTCGTGGTCGGGAGAACCGAGGATCGAGGAGAAAGGCAAGCGGCACGCATAGGGACTCAACGAAGACTTTCTTCTTTTGTTATTTACTTTTGAAAACACTCGGTATAACGTACCGCTACTGTAATTAGCCAGACTTACGGCATTTTGAATATAAAATCAGTTACTCAATCGCTCCGATGCTCTACTCTGATGAAAAAAAAAAAAAAATTATTCCGCTTTTGAAAAATGGTATGTTACACACAGAATTTTCCCTCTTGGCTTGTCCCTCTTCGGGCTTTCTTGGTCAATAGAGACTGAAGGAAGCTTCAAGAAAGTATGGGAATTTGAAATCCCCATGGCTGTTTCTCCATCATTATTCGCATTCGTTCTCTATGTTTGTTGTTGTTTGTGTGTGCACGCCCATCATCTTCATCAACCATCCTTCTCCTTCCTCTGTTCAACACCACTGGACCTTGCTCTCTCCTCTTTTCTCCTTTAATCGCAGTTTTCATGGCAGAAATAGGGAGGCAGACTTTTGGGGCAGTTCGAATCCCTCCTCCTCCTTTCTTGGTATTGCTACTCATTTATTTTGGCTGCTGTTATGTGTGCTGGGGCTTCACGTTTTTATGTGTTCTGTGACGTTGTTGCGAGTGTGTGGACAGATCGCATCTTCACTTCTTCACTTGTGCGTTTCTATAGTAGGGTATGTATGAAAAGCTTCTCCTCCCTTGATTTCTAGAATGCTTCAATTTATAGATGAATGAGTGGAGAATATTGCTTTCCCTTCTTTAAATTGTTCTATCATTTGTGGTTTAGAGAGGTTGTTTATTCCTCCAATTAGTAATTTGTTTGAGTTGCACAAGAGTTCGATAATTATTTAAGATTAGATTTGCAATTATAATATTTGAAATGTGGGACTGTAATTTTAAAAAAGGATTATTCTTGAAGCTTGTAAAATGGAGTGCATATAGGGTGTTTGATAAAATGCTTGAGTGGAGAATTTAAACCTAAAATGATGAAAATGTTATAAACTAAATCATGGAATCGGGAAACTATAAGAAAACCAATTTTTTTTTTTTTTTTTTTTTTGCTAATGGAATAGGCATGGTTGGATGATATTAATTGTGATTTAAACTTTGATTATCGTGAATTGCTGGATGAATTGTTTGGCCATGAGATTTTCAGTTAGTGTGACAAAGATGTTTGTTTTATGAGTTAATCTTGAGTTCCTACTAGGTGTTTGTTGAAATGTTTGAAAGGAATGAGGCTTAACTTGATATGTTTCTATAGTATTTTATGGCGATGAAGAAATCACACACACTCACACACTAAATTGAATCTAACTTAAGTCTTGCTTAAGTGTGGAATTTGAAAACATTATATCTTCATGGGGCTGTTAGAAAGAGGACTATTGGAAGATTCCAAAGACTTAGTTGTTTACTCTGTTTTAAGTATTTGGGTGGTATATAAAGTGTGAAATGTTGGGTGAAAGAACTTAATCAAATTAAATTCACAAGTATGTTAAAGTGGCATTAGCAAAATTATATAGTATAGAAACCACATAATATGAATCTTAAAACACGGAAAAAGATTTATATACATCATAGTGATAAAGAAATCAAGATGTTTGCTTGGTGAAATAAGTCTTAGGCCCTGTTTGGTACACGTAATCCGTGGGAAAGGAAAGGAAAATTAGAGAGTTCCCACGTTTGGTACGCATTTTGGACCAATCTTCCTGGAAACCAATCTTCCGGGCCCACCAATCTTCCCTCATATGTGGGAAGATCAAATACTTCCAAATTTGGAGGGATTTCACCTTTCCCACGTCATTGTTCACACTTTTGACAAATTTACCCCTCAAATTCAAATATGGCGGGACGTTCGAACATGGCGGGAATGTTGAACTTGGCGGGAAATGTTTTTACAGAAATTCAAACTTTGATATATATTTATTAAAAATATATTTTAGCGAAAAAAATTATTTTCCTTTTTTTATTTTGAATTAATATATTTATTAAAAATATATTTTAGCAAAAAAATTATTTTTCTTTTTAATTTTGAATTAATTACTTTTGAGGGTAAAATAGACAGTTCTTGATTCTTTACCAACTACCACCCCTTCATTTTCTTCCTACCAAACAACTCATCTTCCCTCAAACCATCTTCCCTCATTTTTCAAAATCTTCCTTTCCTTCCTCTATCTTCCTGTCCCTCCTTAAATTTTCCCGTACCAAACGGGCCCTTACCGTATGTTTAAACAAGGAAAATGAAAGATAAACACTATTGAGTTATGAAGTGAAAAGTAACGTTGTTGGAAGAGATTTGCCTTCTTTTCTACAAGTATGAATGTGTGACTATGCAATTTAATAAAGAAAATAACCAGTAAAATTATCTTGAGTTTAGGATGGATATTTAAATGGAAAAATGTACCTCTGGGCCCAAACTAGCAAAAAAGGCCCCAGGGCCTTTTATGATATTATTTAATAAAACGTTAGTTGTTAACGGGTACTAATATAGTTGTTAATGGATACTGATTTAGTTGTTAACCGGTACTGATTTAGTTGTTAGGATATTGTTGTTAATGTCTACTGATTTAGTTGTTAATGGTCTACTAATATAGTTGTTAACGTTTATGAAATAATACCAGAAAAGGCCCTGGGGCCTTTTTTGACAGGTGACTTTTTCTTGGGCCTTTTTTGACAATGTTTTACTAATTTGGGCCCTGAGAAGGATTTTCCCTATTTAAAACTTTAGAACAAATTAAGTAAAAGAATTATATTGAAGTGATGATATTGTTCTGTTGGTTAGGCGGTTAGGTGACTACAAGGGTAATTGTTTTGGAAAGAGTGAATTATATTTTTGGAATGCATCAGGTGATTGAATAGTGTCTCATTATAGTTAATCTTTATAAATGATATTTTACTACTTTTATATTTCTATAATAATTACCTTATTCTAAGCATGGTATTATCAAGAACAGTTTCTTATAATTTTTTTAGTTTCTTATTTGAAGTGAAATGAGTAAGGATTGATAATTGTATCTATTGTTATTATCAAGGTTCAAACTTCGAATCGACTGGCGGTTCGGCCGAAAACCGGCTAATTGGCCAAAAAAACCAGTCCGAGTTAGGGGTAAAATTGGGGTCCCGAGTTGACCCAGACTCAACTTGGCCAACTCGGCCCTAAATCGGCCAATTGAGTTGGACGAGTCAAATTCAAAAAGACTTTTTTTTTTTTTAAAAAAAGGGACCGAACGAGAAGGAGAAGGAGAATGAGAGAGGGAGAGTGTCGGTGATTCTTTGGAGGTAAGTTTCAAACCTTTCGACGCAGAGAGATCTGAAAATGAAGTTTGAAGAAGGTGTGTCTGTGACCGTAAGAGAGAGAGATATGAGACTCTGGCAATGGAAGGAGGGATTTGTAGATGACAATGGTGATTAGGGAGCCTGAAAAATAAAGAACGATCTACAATCCTCCAGTCTAATATGAAATGGTGAAGAAACAAAGAATGAAGATGAAAATATGCCAAAGAACAATAGAGCGGAAAGAGTTTGAAGACCTAGTAAAAGCCCAAAAGGTAATGATGTGGTGTTTCAGCAATCTCACATATCATAGTTTATATTTTCAAAAATAAAAATTGCCAAATTTTCACTTATGTCCTTATCTCCCTTGTCAATCAATTTCAATTTGTATCTGACACACGTATCGATGCTACTCCGACCAATGAAGACTAGAAAGCATTAGGTCATACTAGGCATCACGTGGTAGAAGTTAAAACACTTCCCTATCTTTAAAATTTTGAAAATTAATTCAGAAAAACAATCAAAGACCCATTGGATATTTGATTGGATCAGTCTCACTAATTGCTAATTAAGATTTGAGTCATGACGCTTGACTAGTTGGAAGAGGTGATTTTTTTTTTGATTTTTTTAAACATGAAAAATGGAGGGTGTGAAGGAAAAAAATCAATCTCTCACAAGTTTGGCCCCAATTTAACTCTGGTATGACTCTGGTCTAATCAACTGACCCTTGACCCGGTACCACACGACCGGTTTAGTGACCAATCCGAGTTTAAGAACCTTGGTTATTATTATTCCTTCTATAGTTCATAGTAAAATTCATGACGATGCATGGAAAAGATAAGAGGAATTTTGAGATACCTATAATAAATTTTCATGTTGAGATAGTTTTGCATTTTAAAACATTCATACACGAGTTTTATTACTTGGGAAGGGTTTTATCGATAGCTTGAATTTAAAGAAAAGTTTTAAAATATTGTTTCTGAACTCTCATGCTTGCAGAGGTATACTATTATATCATATTTGATACAAGTTATCGTGGTATTGAAAGAAGACCTTTTAGTTTCTTTGATAAATTGGCTCCAACCATGCTTTACAAAAAAAAAAGCCGTTTTTAGTGGTTAAAATGGCGTATTTGTAGCGGTTTTAACCGCCACAAAACACAGCGATAGCGGTTGGCAAAACCGTTACAAAACACACTGTTGCAAGCACTTTTGTGCAGTTTGACAACACTGCTACTACATTTAACTTAATCACTACTGTGACTGTAGCGGTTTCCCGTCACCACTACAAGATTAGACTGGGATGACGTCGTGTGTTAAGAAATTGTAGTAGTTAAGTAACCGCTACTAAATACATCAATGAAATTTCTAAAATTGCTGCTAATATTTTGTAGCGGTTTCTTAACTGCTAAAGAATTGGATGCAATTTCAAAAAAGGCACCAAAAGTTTGAAATTATTATGTAGCGGTTTGACAACCGGCCACTACAAACCTTTCTCGCCAATTTTGAGAAAAATATTTTTCCGTCTTTTTTTAAATTTTATCCAATGTTGTTGCAGTTGTAAAGTTTGCTACAAACGTCTATGAAATTTTTATGTCAAAATCTATAGCATAATAAAACCGCTACAAATGAAAAACATTAAAAAAAAAAATTGAATGGGTTGTTTTGGATTATTTTATTAATGAACTAATTTTGGTTATTATATATAGGTGTATAATAATGAGAATGTGTAGATGAACTTATTATGTTGTCCTCTAAATAATATTTGATTATGAAATTAATGAATATAAAAATAGAAGAAATGTTGACAAATATGCTTAAAATTGTGAATAAAAAAATAATTAGTATCGAGTTAAAAGGAACAAAAAAAGTGTAAGATTTTGAAACAAATGTTCATCATAATTGATCCGCTTAATTAGCACTTAACCTCTTCATAAAATGTTGATAGAGAAGAGAAAACGAGAGAAAGTGTAGGTGGCAAGAGATGATGAAGTATATGAAATGAGGTGTGATTGAGATATTTATAGAGATATCTCGCGTAACACTTGTAGTTGTTGAGATGGCATTATTTGTAGTGGTTTTTGCAATGGTGTTTGTAGTGGTTTATGTATTTGTAGCTATTAGGGTTAGTTTGTGGCGGTTATAAAACCGCTACAAATATTCTGTTGGTTTTTTTTCTTAAAAAAAATAAAGGATTATACAAATTAAATATGTTGTCATAAGAATAATTTTTAAATCAATCTTCGTCGTCATCCATACAAAAATGTGTTGAGAAAATTTTAGTTGTGAGTTTAATTTATTTTAACACAAATTAAACTTAAACTAAATACTATTTTATAAAGCGTATCTTAAAAAACACATTGAATGATAGGTAAATTGTCATCATCTTCTGGGAAAAAGTTTTTGAAACTAGCAGCTGGAGCGACTCACTCGTAGGAGATGTTATCACCATCGCCCATGTTGTAAAGGTATCGAGGCTTTAAGTGAACTTTCATATTTCAATCCTTATGTTCTTATCCTCGACATAATAAACCTGATGTGCCTCTAAGGTAAGAATATATGGCTCATCATCTTGAGGCTGGCCAGTATGAATAGGGTAGGAGAAATTTACTGATGTGATTCCTAAGTCATTAGTTGTGAGTCCTCAGGAAGTTTTCGTATTTGCCCACAAACACTCAAACAACATCACACCGAAACGACCTTGGTAATTTATTTCGACGACATCAAGTAGCCTTCCATAATACGGGACATCACCGAACCGTATGTTGTTGTCACTGCTGCTTGCATAACTCCTTATCCCAAAAAAGTCATAAACACCTAAGTTTTGGGTTGGCAATCCTTGATCTCGTGAAACCGTGCAAAAGTTGAAACCATCGACATTGTATGCTGTAAATCTTGGGGCATGGTTAAGTGGGCCGAGTGCGAGAGTTTTGAATTTTGGTGAGTGCGAGTTGTGATCATTTAGTATTCTTCATGTAAACCAACCACGAGAATTCTCTCGTGGACCTTTCTATCAATTTCAAAGGATGTCTCGTATACAGATCCTCAATTGACGCTTCATATGACTTCTAAATTCCCTACAATTAAGCATGTGATGACGATCATGAAATATAAGTATAAAATTTAAGGAAATATATAGGACAACATATATTTGTGCACAATCCTTACTTAAGAAAGGGTTCAATTTTAGTGCAATTAATCAAGACATGTCTATGCGCTTTGAACTTCTCAGTTGATGTCAGTTCGAAGTTCTCACTTCCGCCAACTGGTTTACCAACACAAGGGATTAACAACTTTGTTGATGATGACTCAGGCTCAGGACAAACATCTACATGAGACGGTCAATTGAAAGACGTCTCAATGTCATCAAAGTACCTTGAACAAAAATACAGGACCTCATCCCCTATATAACCTTCTACTATTGAACCTTCAGGCCATGCCTTATTCCTTACGTAAGATTTCAATTTTCTAAGAAACCTATAAAGTAAACAAGGAAAAATGTCCATATATAAATGCTGAAATGTGTGACTAGCAAGTAATGTTGACGTAATTTATTTTAAATGAATACCTCTCAATAGGATACATCCATTGGTAGTGAACTGGCCCAACAAGCTTTGTTTTGTGAATAAGGTGTACTGTCAAGTAAACCATCACCATGCAAAAGGACAAAGGAAAGATAATCTCCAAATAACACAGCAAAAAAATGATTTTCTGTTATAGCTGATTGAGCTTATCCACGATCAAAACCTTGGAACAAAACTTCCAAAATAAAGAACACAGCTCCACCAAAACGATTGACACATCAAGAGGCAACGTATGGCTTTTATGGCCAACAGAAGTAACTATTGCATAAGAACATGTGAGTGACTCTTCAGGCCAGCAACCTTTTGAATCTGCATGTCAATACATCATGAAATGTTGCTTGAATACTGGTGATGAACTTTTATTTTCTTTAACGTCGCAAGAAAGATTTCCTTATTTGGTTTTGTTTGGGTAAATTTTGCCGATCGAAATCTGCCATTCTCATCTAGCCACGCATCTCCACAGTCCCATGGCCTATAAATCTCTCCTCACTTGAGGATGATCTTTTGACTTGACTTGTTCATTCAGCATCATATATAACACATTGTCACACACATTTTTTTCAATGTCCATAACATTAAGACTATGTCGGAGAAAATTATCTTTCCAATACGGAAGAGTGAAGAAGATGTTTATCTTCCACTATTGCTAGGCGTAGAAGCAGAAGTCGTGGCAGACTTTCTCCCTAATTTTACTGCATCGTCTTTTTTTCCAAACTCAAATTCAACATCCTAAAGCTGCTATAAGATATCTATATTGGATAAATTTTGAGGAGGTCCTCTCTTTTTTTCCTGTTGCCCATTGAAACAATTATGTTGCAACCTAAACTTGTGCTTCCCATAGAGAAACATTTGGTGACCCATGAAGCACCACTTTCGACTTTGGAGAAGGTACACTGAGTCAAAGTCAAAATTGCAAGCTGGACATGCAAGGCTGGTATGGACATTCCACCCAGATAATGTTCCCATGTCAAGAAAGTCAATTATTGTCCATACCAATGTTGAAAATAAGTTGAACAATGTCTTCTCATACGCGTCATATGTCTCGATGCCTACATTCCACAAGTCCAGCAACTCTGCAACAAGAGGTTAGAGATAAGCATCGATGTCAATTCTCAGCGCCTTTTTACCTGGAATGATCATAGACAAAATAGAATGAACTTTGTTTCATACACATTAATGGGGGCAAGTTGTAGGGTATTAAGACAACTGGTCAAATACTATAGCTTGTGCTGAGATTCCCAAATGAATAAAAACCGTTGGTTGCCAAAGCATGCTGAACATTTCTAGGGTCCACCGCGAAAGCTGGAAAGTCTGAGTTGAATGCTTTCAAGGCTTCAGCATCCTGTGGATGTCTTAGTTCACATCTTCGTTCTTGTCAACTTCATGCCACCTCATATGCTCAGCTGTCTTAAACGACATAAACAATCTTTATAAGAGAGGTTTTAAAGGAAAGTACCTGAGAATCTTTGCTGGTTTCTTCTTCTACGTTTTCCCTTTCAAACTATCCAGAACCTCGAAGTGTGACATCAGTTACAAGTCTCCCTACAAGCATCATCTCCCTAATAAAGCATACAGTCATTGGGCATGCATCAATTTTTTCATAGTTCAGGCATAACCTATTAATAATCTTCTTGTCCTCGTAGAAGGTTGCGGGAATGCCGGCGTCAGGGAATGCATCTCGTAGTAATTCTAGTAACATTGACATTTCCTTATCAGTGATCACACACAAACACTTGATATGGTAGAATTTGATCAAGAAATATAATTTGGAATATTTCCAATAACCTTGATGCAAAGGACGATCAGCCTTATGTTGGTCAATTTCCTTGATGGCAAGTGAACCAGTCGAACAAGTAATAAAGTGAAAGTAGAGTATCGTCCCACAGAGACTGAGATACCGAGGAGTGACGCACTGATGCTATGAAAGTTGTGAAAACAGAAAATAGATATAATTGGTTGAAGGGTTTCATAACTATGCTACTAGCAAATGTAAACAAAAGATCTATGAACGAGAGAAGATATCAGTGAGAAGTTAGGCTGGACTCAGAATCATCCTTAAGTGCTTCAATCCCCCAGTTGCTCTACCCCAATGCTATAGCATCTATCTTTGTCTGACTTCGCAATTGCTCTGACAAAGATAGACACCAACGCAAAGCTATTTGGTTAACCCACCACTATAATCTACCGAAGCTTAGTGTATACGATACATTTGATACTAATTATACTCCTTGCATATTCCTATGGCAACTTTCTAGTCGACCCGCATTACTCTCGGGGTGTAATAGTTATGAGAGGTAGACCCATTCCCGAAGCCTACAATAATAGGTCACGCGTGCACGGGCGGCCTAGCAAACATCTTGTTTTTCGGAGGTCTAACCCCAACTTCTTGCCGATGGTTGGGGCCACGAGATCTAGCCCTTAACTTCCGTTAACCGACTAGTAATAAGCACATCGATATGCAAACCAAATTTATTGAATCAAGAAACTGCAACTGGGTTCATTCAACACTTAAAGACTCATCCTCATCCAGCCATATAAAGTTTAGTTCATGACTGACGAGGGACACACAAAACAAACACTAACAAGAATGACCCATGATCAATAAAACAAAGATAAAAAGAATAGAAAACGAAAGCTTGATGGAATTTCGACGGCGTGGTCGAGGTCGTCACGTCACCATTCCACGTCTTCTTCGTTCCGTCGCACTGCAGGGAAGGATGCTAGGCGGTCTTGGAAGTATCGTGCTCTTGTGAAATCTCTCACTCTTCTCTTGAATCTGCCGAAAGTCAGAATCTTGTTCTAGGGCTCTCTGACTCTGTTAGGGTTGGCTCTGCTGTTTCCTTATATAATCAGTCTTTTCTTGCAGCTTAAGTCATAGCGAGCTGGGCCTTTCCTAATCTGTCGGAATCTATCATATCTTTGGATCCGAGTAGATTGCTTCTATTGATTCTGTGGGATTCTCCAAATCTTTCAGTTCTGATCCTCTGCATCTTCTATTCTGTTACGTTAGCAACCTATCTGTCAATATCACCCTTTATTTTATTCCTGAAATCATCTGGGTAAAAAGGTCAGAAAACATATCGCATAGCATTGCTTCCTCTACTTTGCTATAGCAATCAAGATACTTTGTATTGCATTTCGAATTGCTGTCAGAATGCTATAGCATCGTATCGACCTTTGCTATACGATTTCCCTTAAAAACAAGTAAATTTTTCCATTCTCAAGACATGCAAATGATTTCTACTCCTTAGTCTCTATATCATAAATGTATGCCTTTTTGCTTAGATTATCTCGGTTAAGCTTGGATTTAACATTCAATTCAGCCAATTAGTATAGGGAAAACATGGTATTATTTGTGCTCATCACCTTATCATGAGGCTAAAAAATTCTCGAGTTGTATCATTCATGAAGAAAATATGTTATGCCCCCTGAACTTCTGCGGCGAAGTTGTTGTCTTGAAAACCAAACGCATTATGAACAGCTTCATTAACATGATCATCTTGATCTACTTGATTTCCTACTTGTGAACTTTGAGGAAGATGATCCTCATATCCCATACTATGTATCTCACCATGAACTCCTTAGAACGTATATTCCTCCAGGAAAGACTCTAGAAGAAAATGTTCTTTAGAAACTTTTCATGTATGCCACTTCTTAAACTTGCATCGACAGCATGGACACATGATCTTACCATTAAAACTAGCATGAGAGAAAGCAAAATCTAAGAAAGTGTTCAGTCATGTCAAATATGCAAGAGAATTGTGTGACAACTTGATCCACGACTTATCCATATGTAGTGAACAAAGCTGGGAGAGAATATAGGTGAAGAGAGAACATTTAATTATCTTCATGACATCTGTTGGGCTTATATGCACCATTGGACCATTTGTAGTAGTTTCAAAACTGCGACATCGATCGCTAAAAATTGAAGACATTTTGTAGCGGTTAAAAATCCACTATTGGCGGGACACTTAATTCAAAATTATTATACCTTTGTAGAAGTTGAAAAAACCGCTAGAGTAACCACTAAAAAATATTTAAATTTGTAGCGGTTTATCTCTAACAAACCGCTACAAAAGGAAGGCCGTTGACCTAAAGCTACAAAATCCAAATACAATTAGAGAAAATATATTGAACAAAATAAACTCCCTTATTTAAGCTCTTAAACTCAAGATATTGTCCATCCCCAAGAAGCAAAACGAGTAGCCACCTATAACTTCAATTTTAACCACAATAAGAACTTGAACAGCACTCAGAAAAATTCATGACAACTGATTGAAAACCAAATCTAATATGGAGAGGATTTTGACAGTGGAGATGATGGTTTCTAGTGATGGTCAGATTCAGGCGAACATAAGAATGATAGATAGAGAATATTGGATAGAGAGAGAGATTGACAGAGAAGGAGGGAGAGACAAAAATAAAGGTGGTGAACGATGAAAAGAGAGGGAATGAGGAAGTTGGCTAGCAAGGTTGAAACAAAGAACAAAGGAGGAATGGTGGTAGTTGATGGTGGCTAAGATGATTAAGAGTGCATGTGGAGGTAAAAATGTGGTGTAGAGGAGAAGACTCTAGTGGTGAAGACAGAGAATCTTCCGACGATGCTAAAGGCTGTTTTTTCCGTCGATTATAATGGTGGTGTGAGAGACAAGGACAATGAAAAGAGTAAGATGTCATTAATGGCGGTGATGGTCTAATGAGGGCCTTTTTGTCTTTAGCCTTGACGTCCACAATCCAAAATTAACCAAGGATTGTGCATAGGCAAACCAAAGATCATTCTCTCTTCTCGAGGAGCCTTTTATTGAGTCCTAGGTAATCTAAATGACATGCAAATGCAATGAAAATAAGGGAAAAGTTGGATTTGGATTTTTATATTAATAAACTAAAATAAGAATACAATTAAATCAAATGCTAACTTTTGTTTTTGGTATTTTCTTTATAAAATGGAATGGAGTATGAAGTGTATAATGGATGCTCTTGGAAATGGAATGGTGACTATCATAGTTCAATTAAAATGATGGAGTAAATTTTCACGAAGTCTAGATGAAAAACCCCAAGATACTACTTGAATCCAATATTCTCAATTAATAGTAGCTTCTATTACCGTAGCTAACTACTTTCTCTTGAGATATTGTTTAAAACCACTTAGTTTGTGCCTAGGATTAGATTAATGCAACTTGGTTCCTCTTGATATGAATGCGATAACATAGCACTCAATTAATCCAATTCAATCATACTATCTAAGAATACCACGTAGAAAGCACAATATCATTGAATCAATAAGGAAATACATATATAAAAAATCCAACAAGCTACAAAAATTCAATCCAATCACATAGATTCAATCCACAAAGTTATTCAAACGTGTAAACTAAGTCTCAACAATACAAATCAATATTCCTAAAACTAGGAAATCCGCATTCAATTAGAGAAAATAAATTGAACAAATAAAATCCCCTATTTTAAACTTTGGGACTCAAGTCAATCTCCATCCCAAAAAGCAAAACGAGCTCAGCCACTCATTGAAGCTCTGAAAATCCAAGGAAGTATAACCTCGCCAGAATCTAGAAAATAGACGCCGAAATCTGGAATTTTAGATTGTGAAAGCGAGACATGGTGGATGATGGTGGTTTTCCGGCTTTGGTCCGAGTCAGGTGACGGTGATGGGAGGTGATTCCGGTCCTCCTCTACTCACAGCCTCCAACTCTTCTTCACTTTCTCCAGCCGCGACCAAGCTCTGTTCATGATGGAGATGGTGGTGGCTGCTCACCGGTGACGGTGAGGGTGAAGGACGTAGCCGGTTTGGAGGAAGAATGAAGATGAAGGTGAAGGGTTGAAGTGGATCGAAGAGAGCAAGGTCTCCAAAGAATGTGCTCAATCCGTAGTGTTGTGCTTTGTATATACAAGTCTCGGGTCCCTTTTTCACGTCTCACGTTAGGGTTTTGACCAGGGACCTAAGTGAAAACTTTGGAAGTTCTTTAGGAGGGACTAAACTGAAATATTTTGATATATTTCTGGGTCAGAATGTAATTCATAATAATTCTGGGGTTCTTTCTGTAATTTGTCCCTATTCTAAAAAATATTAATTCCGACCCCAATTGGCATTTTCCAGGATCTCAAATTTTTTTCTTTAACACCTACAATACAAGATAAACACAATGTAGCATCAAAAGTCCAAGAAATCATTTGCATTAATAATTAACAAATTATGACCATTTTACCCCCAATTACAATTAATTCAATACAAATATCTTTAACTCAAATTAGTGCTTAATCATGCAATAATATCCCAAAAAATGCATTAAAAATCCCAATTTAGTTATGAAATATGATATAAACATATGGTTTGATCATGGTCGACAAAGACACGGTGGTGAAAGGGTCAATGATCTCTCGTACCCTTCTCCAATCTGCCTCCTTCTCTCCATTTTGAAACTTTTCATGATGCTCTCTTTCCAGTCTAAGAAGCCGTCTGGTATGGTCCTTGGTCGTGCTCCTTGTGACACACTCTTCTGTGATTTTTGACTATCTCTGGCTCTCAGTGTGGATTTCTTGCCCTGCGTACCTCTCCTCTGTTTTCAATGGGTACCAATGAAAATGGTGGGAGGGACGTCGCCAGCGATGATGGTGCTGCGGGCGAGAGTCGCCGACAACAGAGAAGGTGATGCGATGGTGTGGAAGGCGAAGGTGGATAAAGACGAAGGTGAATAGTCTGGTTTGTTCACGCTTGTGCTTTCTGGAAAATCCCTGCTACTCTTCATTCCAACCTAATTTTTTCTGTCAAAACGCAGCAGGTTTGACAAGGACTAAACTAAAACTTTCAAAAGTTCTGGAGGAGGGACATAAGTGTAAATGTATGAAACATTTGCAAGGAATGTAATTTCAAAATCTATGGGCATTTTCTATAATTTTCCTTAGTCCTTTTTCTTCATTGATTGCAATTTCCAGAAATTTAGGGGTCTTTTTTGTAATTTTTTTCAGTCATCAAAATATTAATTATGACCCTCCAAAATCTCAAATTTTCTTCTTAAACACCTACAATGCCAAATTAAGTACAAGGTAGCGTTAACATTCCAATAAATTATTTGCATGAAATAATTAACAAATTATGACTATGTTAACCCTCATTACACTTAATTCAATACAAATATCTCTTACTCAAATTAGTGCTTAATAATACAATAAAGCCCAGAAAATACATTAAAAGTCCCAATTTAATTATGAAAAATCATATACAAATATGGTTCAATCATCAATATTATTAGAAATATACTCAAACACCACAATATATAAGACTTCAAAGCAATTTTTTTTCCTCTTAATAGTATTTGAGAAAGTCAATGTGATCAAAGGGCATAAACAGAAGAGGGTGTTCCTTATCCACTAGCTCTTCTGGTGCTATAACCATATACCATCGTGTCGGTCCCGAGAATAGTCCTGCTGCTCCCTTTCATCATTACCCTTTGAAATGCTGAATGCAACCTCCCATTTGTCCATGCCTACAACATATTGCTCAATCTTTAATATGTAAATTAAATATTGTACGTACTGCTCCCTTTGGTTCTAAATGTTTGGAGCTAGTTGGAGAGTTTGGTTTGGTTCTAAATGTGTGCCTTTATTCTCTTTTATGTCTCCTATATTCATTGCTCCCCCTGATCCTAAATATTGGAGCCCTTTTGTTTTGGTCATAAATATAACAGCTCTATTCATTGCACATATTAAAGAAGTATTTTCAATAGAAGTATTTTGGTCCTAAGTATTTTCTTCCATAACAGCTCTATTTTTTTTTTCTTCCTCTTGATTGGACATATTAAAGGGTACCCTTTAATCATTTCCATTGTAAATACTTCTTTAATATGTGCAATCAAGAGGAAGAATTTAGGGAAAAGTTATAAATTGGAAAACAGGTGAATTAACGAGGTTTTACATTTAGGACTAAATTAAAGCAGAACTTTATACTAACTCTTCTTATATTTAGGATTAAAGGGAGTTTTTTTTTTTTTTTTTTTTTTTTTTTTTTTTTTTTTTTTTTTTTTTTGATATCTGTGTGCGAAGATATTCCCAGCTTGGCTTCTTTACTTTGAGGGGCACTATATTTCATAACCCTCAGAAGGTAATTGGTTGAGTTCATAGGCTTATCTAAATACTTCTTTGAGCACAAAAAATAAGGATTTCCTAATATCAAGAGGAACCTTATCAAACAAAGCCTCAAACAACCACTCTCTTCAAGTGCTTTTTGAAGTTGGGATCTCACTTCCTCCCACTTAGGGCTTTTGCTTTCCAAGTCAAGGCTGTTAAAGTCCATGACTGGAAGCTTAAGAATGGTTTCTGAGCACATTTCTTTTCCTTGACCTCTCTACTATACGATTTTGTGTGTGTTCTGATGAGTAATGAGTCTTAGTTGATATTGACACTTAAATAAAGAAAGTTATGTAAGCAATAAGAGAGGACACATAATAGATACATGGGATGATTAAAATCATAATGATGGCCCGTCAAAAAGATGCTTCGAACTTGAAGCCAGTGTGGACGAAGTCGTTGAAGGGTACGGTCCATTGTCTTGGAGATTTGCGTAGTCTTATCTGATTCGAACCTAAACTAGTAAAAAATTGAAGTTTTATTTTCCTCCATAGTGAAGAAGCAAAGTTTAATATTTACGAAGAGGACAAAAAGTTTGTGTTGGGAAAGATTCCCGTGTTGTGTGTCTATATACAATTAAGGCAAAACTAGAAGGGGGGTTTCTGAAACATATATCTTTATTTTAAAGGGGGCCTTACCATGAGTTTTTAAAATAGAAGGAAGAGGCATATGTAATTTAGAGTATATAGAGGGGAAGTTGATGTATTTTCTTTAAAATTAATTAGTAACCTTAAATATTTTCAATTTCGTTTAATTTTGATTAATATTTCTTTTGAGTGTATTATTATAACTAGTTATACCTTGTTATGAATAATAAACTGTGATTATTTTGTATCAGCGATAATAATCTTCACAACTTTTTAATTGTTCTACTATTTTTTCAAGGAATCTTATTTTGGACAATATAACAACCACTCACCGTGACCAAAGTTTAATAATAATCATCGAAATGAAAATTACATTAAGCCAGAATCCATAAACATGCCAGCCCCTCCCCCCGCCCCCCAACCCCCCCCACCCCAAAAAAAAAAAAAACACATAGACACACACATTTCCTATAAGGTCTCATTTTTTAATAATAATCATCTTTCAGGATATTTATTTTGATGATAATAACATCGAAATGAGTTGCAGTAGGGTCAGAGCTTCGTAAATAAACGAATACTACCTCCTCTCCTTAATAAATTGAACTACAAACTTTATCTTATATAAAATATTGAAGGTGGTATATGTTAAAATTGATTGGGGAGGATCATTTAGTTGTATAAAAACTGTATTAAAGATAAATAGTGGAGTCCTGCACGTCATCACATGTATGGGGAAAGAAAGAGAATGGAGTGGAGAAGTGGGAGGGGAAGTAATACGGTGCTCATCAGTACCATACAAGAGAGAACATCAATATACGATTATCTCCAAATAATGAACACTCTTCGTTTAATCGTTTCTCGTATTCATATATCACTGGGAAAAAAAAAAACAAAAAAGCCTTTAGCGACAGACAAAATCCATCACCAGAAAGACAAAATTCGTTGCAAAAAGGATTTGTGACTGAATTTGCCTCGCAAAAACCCTCGTTGTAAATGAAATTTGCAACAGATTTTGTATAATACAAAATCCATGGCTAATTCCAACGGATATATTCGAACACAAAATTGTCTAAATCCGTCACAACAAGCATGCCTACCTACATTTGAAAAATTGTGTAAATCAATTTGCGACGGGATATGGAAAAAATCTTTTGCAAATGATGTGATAATTTATGACAGAATATGGGAAAAAAAATCGGTTGCAAATTGAGGAATTAGGGAAAGGAAACTTATAATTATTAGGGCTCTTCTACAGCAACCACTCAAATAAAGAAAAAAAAATTACAAAATAAACAATATTGAATAATGTATTTAAAAAAAGTGTATATAAAATATATACAGTGGCAATCCTAAAAAATTATACATAAATACCAACAAAATAAACTATAAAGCACAAAAATCATAAATAAAATAAAATTTCACTATCAGCATTTTATGTAAAGCCGTTCAGTACATCCAAAAAAACAAAGTTGCAATGGCATCTATATTAGGCCGCCACTGTGTCGCTCTACAATTCAAGGGCTGCAGAGATTCTTGAGATCCTCCTCCTTAGCATATATACCAGGTTGGAATTATTTTTGAAACATGTGGCTTCTTGTAGGAGTTCCTAATGGTTCCTTATCTTTCACCAAATCAAATACATGTAATGAAAAAGCATAGCAATTAGCTCAGAATGTCCAAATAAAGAAAACCGTTTCCTAGCTAAATTTAAACATATTTAATTCTAAATTTAAAATCTTTCCATGACTGCATAAGAAATTGCTATGAGTGGAAGTTTAGCTCTGGAGGCATTCAGTACAAATGCATTGATGGGTTCCATTGTTTATGAAAATTGTCTTATGCATCAATCATGACATGGCTAAATCTATTATAAGATAAAGTGACATAATCCATCCGAATCATTAATACCATAACAAGCACAAAATGCGGAATCTGTATGCCTGTGATACAATTTTCCTTTTTCATTTTCCAAGATGTAATTCATGGTTTTAAATATGGGTAAATTTGTATCTTTTTCATTTTAAAATAGATTTAATGACTTGACTGCCTCTCCTTGATTCTATAGAGGTGGTTGGAGATGTCTTATAATAGGGACGGGGTATGCATTTAATCAAGGTAATACAACTTAGATTTCACCCCTCACTTTTTGCAGCACATGGCACTCATCAGAGTTGGAACACAAAATCTAATATATTTCTTACCCATAATCTCATCGTAAGCCCCGCCCTCAACATTCCTAGGGAAAACATAGTTAATTGGCACTAGAGCCGGGAAATAGGGCTGAGCTCATCGGGCTGGCCATTTAAGCTCTAGATGAGAGGAGCTAAATGAAATTGGCTCTGTAGGGCCTCGAGCCTGCCCGTTAGGCCCTTTTAATTTTTTGTTTTTTTAAAAAATTTACCTAGGTTGCCTAGACTTGAGAGTTGAGAAGTGAGAACCTTAAAAATTTCAATCTTGGCCTCTCTTTCCTTTTTTCCTTTGAAAATCTCACTCACACTCATAGACTCACTCACAGACTTGAAGCACGGTCAAATGTCTTTGAAATTGATAATAGTGGTGAAGAAGATGACAATAATAGTTATTGTACTAATGTTGCTTAGTGGTATGCTTCTTATGTTTTATGTGAGTTATTTGTGGACAATAATTTGCTTTTGATTACGAATTAGTGAATGTGTTTATTTGTTAGATGATTTGTGTTGTTTGGATATTAATATTGACAACACTTATTTGATTAGAACTTTATTGTTGTAATTTACTAGTTATATTTATTTGAAAAAAATCAGAGGAAAAATAGTTAAAATTTGAAATAGCAACTTCCAGAGCCGGCCCTGCTCGGTTTGAAAAATAGATGTTTTTCATACTCGGGCCCTATAAGGCCGGCACTGTTAGGCCCTGGCCCTTCAAGAGCTAGCCTTGATTCCCAGCTCTAATTGGCACAACCAAAATCATTACAAAACTCTCAGAGGGATGGTATAATCTCAGTAAACAACTCAGTTGAGCTACCATGCCCAAAGTCAATCACGATAATCACATGCAGAGCATAAAGATACAAAGGATCATCAAATTAGTGCTGTGATAAAAAGAAAAAAAGGTTGCCCAAAATAATAATGTGTCATACCTTAATATTTGCAACAAGTCCCAACCTGAAAAATTTAAAATGGAGTTTGGTCTGGATCAAATCAAACCCTTACCCTTTTGGGTAATTTTAATCCAGGTTTCAAGGCAAGGAAGTCCATACAGAATATCATCTTGTCCGTCAAATTTCTTAAACAAACAAGCATAAGAAGGCCAAAGCCATAATTTCCATTAGCAAAGCAAAACTAGAAGGAAATTCCTGAATATGAGCAAACCCTAACTCACCTGTCAGACATAGTTGCAATAGTTTTAAAAGCCATAATCAACCCCAGATCCAGGTTTGACCCCCGGTTCTACCACCTGCCAAGGGAGGATGAAAGAAACCTCCAGTGGCCCCATTGGGCTTGGCTATCACTGTCAACAAGCCACTACGGCTAGAAGAGGGTTAGTAGGTCTTCCGACATGGACTAGGTCATTATCAATGGTGGATCGTTGGAGAAGGTACACCACTCGGATGTCTCATCAAAGGAATGGGACTCTAGAACGAGGCCACACTTAGAGCACACAGTGTCACCAGCAAAGTGATTAAAAAAACCTCGATCTCACGCTTGTAGTCGGAGCTAAATGCGTCAAACGTGGTTTTCCTCCAAAAATTGACAGAAGCGAAACATTATAGTATATTTTCTTCTTTCTCAATCGTTTTCAACTTTTGCCCTCTTTTTTCAGGAGAAACTTTTCCTAGGGTTTTTGAGATTTTCCCTCTCAGTACTCTCTTCACTCACTATTCCTAGAAACTGATTAACTACATTTCACTCAGAGTCAGTTTTGAGTCCAGATTTTGCTAAAGAAATCGATCAATTACTTCAAATTCATACGCAGAGAAAACAAAAATCATAGTCAATCGGCAAAGCAAGAAAATTTCAGACGCAACGATGAGAGCGAGATAGTATCGGTGAGGAAAGGAGAGAGGCGCCTAAATTTGGAAGAGTCAAAGAGTGAGAGCCGAAGACAGAGGACTAAGGATCTTGAGGAGTAAGTCTGAGCTAATTGATGTTGACTGTCAAAACTACTGTGAGTGTGAATGCGAAGACAACAGAGTCACTAGCTAAGGTCTAACTACCTGAGGTCGAGAGACAAAAAGTATGAGATGAGACCCAGAGCCTAAGGAGTTGATAAAACATTTTAAATGTATATTTCACATTTGCGACGCAATATATATTCCGTCGCAAATTACCACTTTTTCCATTACAAAACACATCTCTAAAGCCCATAGGCAAAACCAATGCAATTACCTCATCGTAAAATAGTTCTGTCGCAAATGATCTGTTTTTGTGACGGATTTTTTTCCATCGCAATTTCCGACAGTCTAGTGATAGAATTGCCATGGATTCTACGATGGTAGTTTCATGGTGGCTTTTCATCTTATTTTTTGGCATAATTTTTGGGCGGTTGCAAATTCCATTGTAAATTGTGACAGATTTTTTCCCCTCGGAAATTCTGTCGCCCTTGCAGTATTTTCTAGCAGTGTATTTTGAATCTCATTATACTCACCTAAAAACATGGTTATAGACCCTTCTTTCTATGTTAATATTAAGGTGTTCTCTCCTCTAGGCCCCAGGTGGATAGGTATGTCTGGGACAAAAACGTAGCAGGAATCACAAGGTCTGTAGCTTTGAAAAGCACATCTTCCATAATGCCACCAGGATACCTAGTGGAAGTATAGTGCAACTTTACATGTAACATTCCAGTGTCTCACTCTCCAATTGTCTGCTTTAGTTTGGTGCCTAATTACCTCCTCATATGGTTTTAAAATGCGTTGAGATGGGAATGTATCCAAACCCTCATAAGGCTTTATTGGTATAATAATTCTAATGCATGTGATTACGTATCACCTTTTTTATTCCTAGTTGCTATCGTTAAAGAACTTTATGACCAATTAAAATCACGTTGCCAGAAACTATGTGGAGAAGCAAGGTTCTTTGGAATGTCGAGAATTATATAAGAGGAGCTAAAGGACAATCTTGAGGCCATAAAGGGAAGGTAACATGTATTGTTATAGCTTGGGATAGAAACTCAGGACAGGAAGAGAAAGTACACCCATGGAATCAAGAAGATAAAACATGAAAGAAGAAACTGCACACTCCGTGTATTTTCATGGGTTGGACAATTTGCCAAGGATTAGGAGAGCAAGCTTGCAGCCTGCAGAGTTTGTTTTCTTCCAAAAGTACATCACGACATTCTCATAGTCCCAAAAAATATTTTTAATGATTTTAAGCCAATACATTCTGTTAACTCTTAGAAATTGATAATAACAAACATATTTTAATTTCTTCTCTTTTTAACCATTTTGGATCCAAATTCTGCACATAAAGAGTTTATAGAAGAAAATGTGCAATTCAAAGTATCAAGTGAAAGTTAAAGAAATTCTTACATGTAAATCATATGATTTGTGCCTCATCAAAAGGGATGAAGAACTTATAAATTCTATTTCTCTTGTAGGAGGATGTAGAGACAGTACTTGAGCTAGAAAAAGGCTATAGAAGTCAAGGAGATGACAAAGAACCATCTAAATTGGATAGGGAACAACTAAGCAGGATGCGTCAACAACTAATATGGTTGCCGAGATGAACAAGGAACCTAAAGGAAGTCAGAGCTTCTGCGCAAAAAACCTCAACAACTAACATGGTTGCCTAGGCAACTAAGGAAAACAAAGCTTCATTCGCATATGCCTCAGTGAATAACATGGTTGCCAAGACGACTAGGCAAAACAATAGTTACTATGTCAGTTGCCTCGGCGACTAACATGGACGCCTATGTGAATGTGGAAAAAGTACAGTTATGCGTTTCACTTGGTGAAGTTGATTTTGAGGGTTTTTATTGAAGGGATGCACCGAAATGAACCGTTCTGGACTTGAGAGCTTGAAGAGAAGACTTGAAGGTGTTGGGAACTTGGTTCATCTTGAAGAGATTTTGGGCCTCCATTCTTGGTTTTTATCACTTTACTTATATTTTCTCTTTAGTTCATGATGTATTCAATTGTTTGGTTTAGATTTTCTTTACATTTGGACATAAATAGATAAATCTTTTCATTCTAGGGTTACTTTGAACCACTATATGGATTGAGACTATGTTATTCTCTCTTTTCTAGAATTTAATGAGGTATTTTGTGTTGATTTTATTCTGTATGCTTCATGCTTCTTAGTGTTTGGCCTACACTTGGATTGATTTGTTGAATGAGATGATACTTGAGAGAGATCTTCTTATTTAAAGAACTTGGATAAAGTCATGCTATTCTTAAAATTCATATTTGAATGGATAGTTTGTTAATAGGAAAGAAATTTACCTATTAACCTAGTATTGTTATTATAAGATTAGGTCTTAATGACTATTTTCACTAGCTTCTTGCAAGATATTGAATGAGTTCTTTGAAAATAGATGTCGGTTTTGACTTGAGAAAGCTTTTCCAATACTGTTGAGTCTTAGACAAACACTTGATTCTTCATTAAAGCTAGTTGAGAGGGAATTAATTGGTCTCATGGAGTATAGAAGAAAGAAGTGATTCCAGAGCCTAATTTCCTTGAAGTTAGAATTATTTTTCTTTTTCCAAATAAGTTTGTTTTGAACCAAAATTGTTCTTTCAAATTGAAATACTTCAAATGACTTTGCTCAACCTAATTAAGAGAATAATTATATTGATTAGCCTACTTTTGCCTTGGTCCTTGTGGAAACGACAACATTTTATATTACTCATGACCTTTGCGCTTGCAGTAAGCTAGACGGCAAACACATTCCCAGCACCACATCATACGTATGCCGGTCAATAATTCCAAAATTAAAGGTGAATTCAACCCTGCATCCTCCATTTAAAGCCACAATGGACGGAATTTTGACCGTATTATGATATTTTGCTGCTGATCGTTTCTACTCAATTATATCATAATAATTGACATGCAAAGTTGGCTTGAACTTGTTTTCTTTTTTGGTTCTTTACGCTAAATATGTTAATTTTGTGTTTATTTTTAATGTAGTTGTTCAAAAAAGTTGTGAATTACGTGGTCAATCTTCATATTTTAAGCAACGATTTCAAAAAACACTTTTCAGATATTTAATAACTACCATACCATAACTGAGAATGCTGGTGTTCATAGCTTGATATAGGATAAATCACTTTATATAACACGCGCAAACAACAGGCATACAAATATACATATCAAAATATGTGCCCCCTACACAAACAATATTTTGTCCTGGAGATCCCATGAACTTAAGAACTTCTAACAATACTAATTATGATTGTGTAAATTATTAAACATTTAGACTATAAGTAAAAAATATTATTATAGCAATAACAATACATGTTTTATAAAATAGAGAAAAGATATAATAATTTCTACATTAGAGCTAATAATATATTCGATCTAATATATTCACAACACTTTCAATTTTCAACAAACACAGGTCTTGATAATAAGCAACGATTTATTGGCTGTAGAAAATATAGTGACTCATTATTATTATTATTGCAGTTTCCTGAAATTAAACACCACAATAAGCTTTCAAATCAAATTTCTGACTCCGAGCCAATTGATTGTAGTAGTAATTCATATACTCAATATGATCATAGGGCTTAAATAGAAGAGGGTGTTCTTCATCCACCAACTCTTCTGGTGCTTTAATCATATAGCCTTCTTTTGGAATCGAAAACAGTCCTACTGAGTATCTCGCTTCATTTCCTATCATCATCACCCTGTGAAATGCCGAATGTAACCTCCCATTTGTCCATGCCTGCAACATATTTCCCAAGCTTTATTATATTTGTAAAACAAGACATTTTTTCATTAAAATTCGGTTACTCTATATGTACCGTATGGAAAGACCATAACTGGTTCCTTTTCAATTAGGTTACTATATATGTACTGTATCTTACTATTTGGATTTAGTCACAGTAAGCTTTATACAATGGACTTACATGGAAGGATTCTCCAATAATAACGACGAAACTGTGAGGCGTAGAAGGTTGGTATTTGATCCATTTTCCATCTTTGGTTTCAACTTCTAAACCCACTACTTCATTCTGAAACAGTATTGTCACCATGTTCTTATCTTTGTGCGAGGATATTCCCAGCTTGGCTTCTTCAGTTTGAGGGGCACAGTATTTCATAACCCTCAGAACGTAATTGGTTGAGTTCATGTGATCTTCTAAGTAGTTCTCAACTCCCAAACTTTCCAAAATCATCTTCCTTACTACCTGATCCAACTCTGATACCTGCTCTGAGAAAGCTTGTATAGTTTTGCTGCAAAAATAATGAAAAATACAAATTAAAGGCAATATGATAAAGTGAAACCACAAAAGATTATGAAAAAACAGTCGTTAACTATATTTATGCAAACATGACCTAAGATGACAAAAACTGAACATATGACTAATAAAACTATTTATGACGATACTTTGAAAGGGTGTAATATAAAATTCTTCATAAATTGGGTGATACCTGAAACTTGGGTTTCCTTCAGGCCACAAGGTATTTTCCAAGCTCTCTACTTTCTCAAGAACATTTGCATCATCAATACCCATGCTCTCATAGAGTGGGATATGAGGGTATTGCCCAAGATAGCCACGAAAACGCCTTTCAGACACATTTTGTAGTTTGGTTTGAAGAGGGACATCAAAGAGCTCTTTGAGGACAACAAATAACGATTTCCTAAGATCTAGAGCAACCTTATCAAACAAAGCCTCAAAGCAACCACACTCTTCAAGTGCTTTGTGGACTTGGGATTTCACATCCCACCACTTAGGGTTTTTGCTTTGCAAGTCAAGGCTGTTAAAGTCAATGGCTGGAAGCTTAAGAATGGTTTCTGACCCCATTTCTTTTCTTAGGTTTCTCTACTTTGGTGATGTGTGTTCTGATGCTGCGTTATGAGTCTTAGCTTATCATGTCATTTAAATAAAGAAGGTTATGTGAGTAAGGCATAAGGGAAGACACAGTAATATTCTGAGAATCCAATGTTTATTTTATTGTTCTTATTGTACGGTTTATACTATAACGTTTGCTTAAAGTATATATGGAGTAATTAAAACTATACATGTTTCTTCCTACTAGTAATATTAAGAACGTCTGTTATACACTAAATGAATGCATCATGGCATAATTAACATCTGAATGTAAGACCAGAATGGGGGAACCTTGCTAGCTCCATGTAATTATTGTAGTTGTATACACAGGCTCAAACTCGAGAGGTTAAGCTGGAACAACCCATAAATAGTTGATCTAAGTGCTTGTTGGTCGCCAATTTAGTGCCCGTTTGAGATAGTGGCGGCAGAAGTAGCTTTTTTTTTTCATATGGGCTTTTGCAAACGGAAGATATGATAAAGTCATATTGTAGATGTGATTTGTGTTTGGGATATGGAGACAGAAGTGACTCTTTTCTATATTAAGTCTTGTTTTGAATAACATTTGAAAAATCAGTTGGGATGAAAAATGAATGGAAATAGCATGAATCTTATTGAATAGTGTATATATATATATATATATATTGTGATAATTGAAGATAACAATTTTAATTTTAATTTGATAAAATATTTAATTATTATTAAAAAAACATAAAGTACTTAATTAAATATATTCTAATGGATAAATTAGAATGCATGCAAATGTATATTATTGCTTATAGAATCACATATCCCTAACATTTTTTTCATGAATTGAAAAAAGTCACGAAAAAACTGAAAAAAGTGACTTCTATTAAAAGTGATTTTTTTCACAGAAGCTTATCAACAATTGAAGCTATCCCAAACTGTCCAGATTCACTTTTTTCTTTCGCTGGATTTATTTCACTGTTTGATTTATTTCACAATTGAAACTATGACAAGTTTTTCTTCTTCAAGAAAATCATTTATTTTTCTATTCTAAATTCAAAAAAATTTACTTCCACCTCACGTCTCTTAAAATGAATGTAGAGTTTATTTAATTAATTACAAATAAATAATATATCAATAATTCAAAATCATGCATTAGAAATTTATTCACTAAATAGGTAAAGGCATACTTGATCAATTGTTTGGAGAGGTTGTGTTCAATCACACGTATAACTTCATGCTGTCGTGCCTGTCGCTCTAATTATTTTTTAAAAAATGTACTATATAAATTGCCAGTCAAAGTATACGTTGGGCTTGGTCAGAAAGGTACAAACCTTGGCCAGGCATTTTTGTTTTATTGACGCTTATTCGGCTGTTAATATCTAATTAACAAGTGTTGAAAATATTGATGTAAAATAATTATTGATAGATAGCGTCTTAGTGACCATAAATAAAATTTGGAAAATGCCTTAAAGGTCCCAAGGGACCAAGAAAATGTCAAAGAAGCTCCATAAAAAATTTTGATGTCAAAAAAGTCTCATTAACAATTTCATCTGTGGGTTTTAATAACTCTTTGGGAATTATTTGATATCAGAGTTTTCTATGGGATTTTCTTGACATTTTCTTGGTCTCGTGGTGTAATATCCTGAATTTTGGGCATAGAGAATTGGGAATAAGCTTATAAAACACAGGCGACTAACCCCAGTTCGAGCAGAGTTCCAAGAATGTCGAGGGATAGAAAGTCTCTCGAGGGACTGAGTAACTCGGTTATACAGGTTAGTGGACTTAGTATGTATAAGCCGGGGAATTAAAATGCCAGTGAAAAAGGGGCAAAGAAGACCTATACGGTATAAATTTGATTGGAAAAGATGCCACCTAACTATGTCCTAAGGTATATGACAATTAGTTGAGTGAAAATATGCCGGTATAAGTAGGAATACATCATTTTTGAGGCAGTCGGGTATGCCCTGCGTTTTTTAGTAAAACCCGAGCAGGATCCCGAGCAAACACTGATAAAGCAACTTTAATAAAGTAAGTCATGATGACCCATGATAACCTGCTTTTGCGTTGGCGCAATGAGAACGTGACACATGTTGACTCATCATGACAAGTGAAAAGGCTACTTTTGTGTTGGCACAATAGAAACATGACACGTGTCGTCTCATTATGACATACTTTTGTGTTGGTCCAACAGAAGCATGACACCTAGCCGCCATCATGACAAGTCAAAAGTTACTTTTGTTGGTCAAATGGAAATGTGACACGTGTCTCATAATCATGACATAGGTTTTGAGTCAGCTTGACACGTGTCCTGTAATCATGACAAGGCATAAAGCTACTTTTGTGAGGTCGAATGGAAAGAGGACACATGGCACATTTTATACCATACACGCGGCGCATTATGGACCAAACACGTGGGTCGTTCTGGACCGCACCCGTGTTCTATATATACCCCTTGCCCCTCATTTGTCTTTGGGCCATTCTTGCCAAAACATGGAAAAGAGAGGAGAGAAAGATGAAAAAAACGAAATGGAGAGAGAGGGAGAAGAAAAGGGGCCGATTTCACCTCCGATTTGGTGTTTTTAGCTCCCGGAGCCTTCTCCAATGTTGTTCCTCTTGGTGAAAGCAATGTTTCTATGCATTCAGATTCTTTGTATGAGGTGTTTGGTGATGTCTACATGGTGGAGGTGCTACCAAATGTCCAAACTAAGCACGAAATCAATGTTAGTAGGATTTGGATTCTTGCTCTATTTCCTTCAATCTCGTAGACATTCCTAAGATCTTGATGAATGATTCTTGCATGGTGTTATCAAGTCTTGACCAAAACTGCAAGGGGCTTTAAGGAGGAGAAGTTTCAAAGGGAAGTTAAGGTCTAGAACAAGAAGTGTCATCGCCGAGAGCTTTTAAAAGAATTCAGAGAAAGTAATTGACAGCATAAGTTTGTCAGGTAGTAACCTTAATCCTCATATGCTTTGTATGTCTCTGTATGTATGCTTTACCATGATTGTGTATGCTATTTGCCAAGCGCTTTGGTACCAGAACCCGCTGTGTGCGACCCATTATGTGCGATTAGGGCCTTGTTATGCCCTGTAGTCTGTGCTATGTGCTACAAAGACTGCTTGTTCCGGATTAGGCTTTATGCCTCGCTGTGTGTGACCTACTGAATGCTTTACAGTTTGTGTTTGTGGTTTCCTTACATGCATTGATTATACTTTGTATATGAGATTAACGGTTACTTTGGGATCCTTTGGGATTCCACCCTTTGTTGCTACTTGTATGATGTACAGTTATTGGACATGGCTCCCTGGCGGATATTAGCAAATGAAGAGGTTGGATCAGTTCTAGAATATTTGAAGAATTGCTGTATAGATTTTATATAATTATATGTCAACCAAGGTTTGTAATTTATTATCAGTATACTATGCCCAAACTGTTTTACCACTATGTTGCGCTATATTGCTTTGATATGTGATATTATGGGAAGTATATGATTGAAAATTAATGTCTTGATGGAAGTGATTGATAGTTAGAACCTTGCAGCCACAAGTTAAAGTTCTATGACCGTCATTAGTAACCATAGATATGTTAGTAGCTAATAGATTCCCTAAGATATGGGTTGAATACTTGATAGGGAAAGATGGATCTGTGCCTATGCTTGGGACTAGACCACTATCAAAATTCCATAGACAGAACGACCCAAATGAGGTTTATATGGTGCAATCTATTGTCATAAGGTGCTCCAGTGCTATTTGTATTATTATTGGAGTGAAAATGAAGGCATGAATATGCAATGGGTAAAGAGACCTACTAGATTGATATGATTTTGGGTTGTTAAATTTGATATGTGTCCAATGAGAGGCCTAAGTCCTATGTGACTAATATGTTCATAGGCTGGCAGAAGCCCACAACTATTAGACCATGAATACCGGGTAGAGTACCGAAGAGGTTGTAAGTCTAAGGGTTACATGCATTATATATGGAATGACCGAACAAATGAAACTGAATGGATTGAGTGCCCTATGGATGGCTTGAGTAGCCAAGGATAAAGCCTGTGATGCAATTGAAGATAATGACCTTCTATATCAATTGTCTGGTTCTTGGTATGATTGAAAATTGAATTATGAACTTACCAATGCACCAGCTGTACTTGTGAAATTTTAAATTGAATTTCTGAACTGAATTTTTTTTAATGGAATGTTTTCTATGGAATTTGAACACCAGTTGGAGTGGTCATTTTAGAACTATGTTGCCTCATAGATAGGGTCCTTGTGGAACCCAGATTTGAAACTAAATTATGAATCATGATTGTCGTGGAAGCAAGACGGACCGGAAGAGCCGAATCGTTGTAGAAATACTCGCTTCCGGGTCTTGCCACGATGTGTTAAGAATGTTTTTCTTGAATCACTTGCCATAAATATAGTTTGTTTGAACTGAAAATTTGTTTTGATGAGATATGAGACGTTGACACTTGCACCAATGATGAATATTCCCAATCTGGGTAGTTTCACCTTGTAGGGGTGTGTGTTTTTCCTTGTCTGGCTGGCACTCATGCAGGCATTTAGAGCAGGGCTTCATGGACGATGGTCCTTTGTCCCGGTATGGGATTCTGGTAGGTGGCCCATTATTGTATATGCCAGTGAATTGGCCGACAAGTGCGTTGCCACTTCGATGGTTTGTGTATGAAATGATTAGGATATGTCCTGGTGAAGCAGGGTATAATGGTGGCGTGTGCCTCTCAGTTTTTGAATTTTGTGAAATGGATTGTCCCTTTTGTGAATTAAGCCGGCAGAAAAATGATTTCTTGAATTTGAGCTGGTAATGAATGTGTATTCTTGAATTTGAGTTGGCAGCAATTATGTTTTCTTTGAAAATGTGAAAATACTATTTTGTGCGATTATAAAATGTACTATGACCGCAAAGATTTTCGAATATGTGAAAATTTGAAATGTTGAGTATGAGACAACATGGTAAGCAGTGACATGACTGTCGTCGCTGTTGTGTTGAAATAAAAAGCGGTGCAATTAGTGATTGTGTTGATACAGGAACAGAAACTGATAGAATGGTCTAGAAATCCTAACTAGTTAAGTCAGATAGAATTTTCCAGCCACAGTGCTAAGCAAGAGGAAAATAATCTGAGAGCTTGAATTGAAAAACTCGGACATGAGATAGGCGAGCAGATGCTCGAGGCAATAAGACGCGGTGTGCAAGTTTTCACGGGGCAACGTCCCTGGGCCGTAAGACCTATATGCCTAGCACTGTGTTTGTTGCCTATCATGGTAACTTTGAACCAAAGTGCCTAGAATATGTCTTGAGGCTGGCATAGTATTTAGACTGTATCAAGTTAAAGTTGAGATGGATATGGCCTGAGGATGATTCCTGAATAATAAAGCTAGAATATCTAGCACTGCGATAGTAGATTCAGCTGGAAGGCCAGAATAAAATAAGCTGAAAGACAGAATGCATCAGGTAGTGAGGCTTGTGAAATCAAGCGTTATGAGGATAGATAAGAGGGTCTTATATATGTTATATATTACGGGTACGTAATGAAAATGAATTATGTATGATGATTATGTTACATGTTTAGTAAATATGGATAAGAAAAAGGAATAAACTGAATGGTTAGAATTATTCCCCTATGTGTTCAAATTTCGAGTACGAAATTTATTGAACGGGGGGAGAAATGTAATATCTTAAATTTTGGGCATAGAGACTTGGGAATAAGCCTATAAAAGGCAGGTGACTCAGCCCAGTTCGAGCAGAGTTCCAAGAATGTTGAGGGATAGGAAGTCTCTCAGGGGATTGAGTAACTCGGTTATACAGGTTAGTGGACTTAGTATGTATAAGCCGGGGAATTAAAATGCCAGTGAAAAAGGGGTACAGAAGACCTATACGATATAAATTTGATTGGAAAAGATGCCACCTAACTATGTCCTAAAGTATAGGACAATTAGTTGAGTGAAAATATGCCGGTATAAGTAGGAATACAACATTTTCAGGGTAGTCGGGTATGCCCTGCGTTTTTTAGTAAAACCCGAGTAGGATCTCGAGCAAATACTAATAAAGTAACTTTAATAAAGTAAGTCATGATGACCCATGGGAACAGGCTTTTGTGTTGGCGCAATGAGAACGTGGCACGTGTTGACTCATCATGACAAGTGAAAAGGCTACTTTTGTGTTGGCACAATAGAAACATGACACGTGTCGTCTCATTATGACATACTTTTGTGTTAGTCCAATAGAAGCATGACACGTGTCCGCCATCATGACAAGTCAAAAGTTACTTTTGTTGGTCAAATGGAAATGTGACACGTGTCCCCTCATTATGACATAGCTTTTGAGTCAGCATAACACGTGTCCCACAATCATGACATAGCTTTTGAGTCAGCATGACACGTGTCCCACAATCATGACAAGGCATAAAACTACTTTTATGAGGTCGAATGGAAAGAGGACACGTGGCACATTTTAGACCATACACACAGCACATTATGGACCAGACACGTGGTGCATTCTGGATTGCACCCGTGTTCTATATATAGCCCTTCCCCCTCATTTGTCTTTAGGCCATTCCTGCCAAAACATGGAAAAGAGAGGAGAGAAAGATGAAAAAACACGAAATGGAGAGAGATGGAGAAGAAAATGGGCCGATTTCACCTCCGATTTGGTGTTTTTAGCTCCCAGAGCCTTCTCCAATATTGTTCCTCTTGGTGAAAGCAACGTTTCTATGGGTTCGGATTCTTTGTATAAGGTGTTTGGTGATGTCTACATGGTAGAGGTGTTGCCAAATGTCCAAACTGATCACGAAATCAAGGTAAGTAGGACTTGGATTCTTACTCTACTTCCTTCAATCTTCGTAGACATTCCTAAGATCTTGATGAATAATTCTTGCATGGTGTTATCAAGTTTTGATCGAAACTGCAAGGGGCCTTAAGGAGGAGAAGTTTCAAAGGGAAGTTAAGGTCTAAAACAAGAAGTGTTGTCGTGGGAGCTTTTAAAAGAATTTGGAGAAAGTAATTGACAATATAAGTTTGTCATGTAGTAACCTTAATCCTCATATGCTTTGTATGTCTCTGTATGTATGCTTTACCATGATTGTGTATGCATTCAGTGTTGTTATTTGCTAAGCGTTTTGGTACCGGAACCCGCTGTGTGCGACTAGGGCCTTGTTGTGCCCTGCAGTCTGTGCTATGTGCTACAAAGACTGCTTGTTCCGGATTAAGCTTTGTGCCTCGCTGTGTGCGACCTACTGAATGCTTTACAATTTGTGTTTGTGGTTTCCTTACATGCTACTTTGATTATACTTTGTATATGAGATTAACGGTTACTCTGGGATCCTTCAGGATTCCGGCCTCTGTTGCTACTTGTATGATGTACAGTTATTGGATATGGCTCCCAGGCGGATATTAGCAGATGAAGAGGTTGGCCCAGTTCCACAATATTTGAAGAATTGCTGTATAGATTTCATATAATTATATTTCAACCCAAGGTTTGTAATTTATTATCAGTATATTATGCCCAAACTGTTTTACCACTATGTTGCGCTATATTGCTATGATATGTGATATTATTGGAAAAGTGTAACAGCTGGATTTAATAAATAAGAGGTATTACACTACCCGCCACCGTGAAGGCGAGGTCGGTAGGGGTGTAACACGTGGGACCTTAAAGAGATTTTCCCAATAAAATTTAACACTTTGTTGAACAATTATCGGTTATAAAAAATACTCATGCCTAACTAATAACATTTTTATTAATATTTTTAATAATTATGAAATTCAAATATATATTTAATAATTTTTAATTTCCATGCATTAAATATTGTTCTATGTATGGTCTAAAAAATATTGTTCTAGGTAAAGCATTTTTAAATCATCACCTGAAATCCAATAACATTGAGGAAACATACAATTATAAATTTTAATGTAGAAAATGACAATAAATTCATGATATTCAATTATCATTAAAAAAAAAACCCCCATGCTGTGTCACCCCACTAAAACTCGTATCTTTGTCATTTACGTAAGGAAAAATAAATGGTCGATCAAAAGATTCTTTCGGCCGGACTCGACTGATAATTGGGTTCGGTGGCATTTTTAGGTCCGTTGACATATTTGTTTGTTTGTTTTTTTTTTTTTCTTATTTAACTGTTTGATGGGCTTTTAGAGTGTTTCACAGCTTTACCGAATAGACCCTAAATATTTCACTATCTTGATAACAAAAACATTCTTAGTATTATCCAGAGAACTAAGTAATTAAAAAAAAAAAGAAAGTATGATAGCCTATGCCAATTTTTTTTTTTTCAAGAAAATCATTTCTTTTTCTATTCTAAATTCAAAAAGGTTTACTTCCAGCAATCGTCTTTTCTTGGAAAAAAAAAATAGTATTAGTTAATTAATTACAAATAAATAATATATCAATAATTCAAAGGAAGGTAGTATATGGCATAATTGATCAATTGTTTGGAGATGTTGTGTTCAATCACACGTATAACTTCATGCTGTCGTGTCTGTCGCTCTAATTATTTTAAAAAAATGTACTGTAGAAATTGCCAGTCAAAGTATTCGTTGGGCTTGGTCAGAAAGTTACAAACCTTGGCCAGGCATTTTTGTTTTATTGACGCTTAATCGGCTATTAATATTTAATTAACAAGTGTTGAAAATATTGTTGTAAAATAATTATTGATAGATAGCGCCGTAGTGACCATAAATAAAATTTGGAAAATCCCTTAAAGTCCCAACGGACCCAAAAAATGTCAAAGAAGCCCCATAAAAAATTTTGATGTCAAAAAAGTCTCATTAACAGCTTATTCCGTAGGTGATTAACAATTTTATCTGTGGGTTTTAAGTTTTAACAACTCTTTAAGACTTATTTGATATCGAGTTTTCTATAGGACTTCTTTGACATTTTCATGGTCCCTTAGGACCTTAAAGAGATTTTCCCAATAGAATTTAACACTTTGTTGAACAATTATCGGCTATAAAAAATAGGGTTAAGGTACAATTTTACCAATGAACTATTGGTCCAGGAGGGTCTAACACAATTAACTATTAAGTAGACCAAAAATACCAAAAAAGTTTTACTCGGGAGCGTCCAAAGACAATGCCGTTAGACAAAAGTTAACGCCCCGTTATCTAAGGTGCAAAGATTGACCAACGAACTTTTACCCAGGAGCGCCTAAGCACAAAATTCTAAATTTTACTAAATTAAATAAGTTTTTTTTCCTCAATTGTCATTATTCAAAACTACTTGTATTATCTATGGACAAAAATTATTTATTCTTCAATTTTGTCAAAATTATAATTTTCTAAAATAAACAAAATTTTTAATTAAAAATATAATTATATGATTTAAATAAAACTCAAAGTGTTTTATAGTTTATTATATATGTTAAACAAAAAAATTATATAATTATTTTTATTTTAGAAGAAATTTATGTGATTTAAAAAATTCATTTAATGTTAATAAAATTTTCGTAGGCCAAGTTGCTTCTTAACCCATTAAAATTGCTCTTTAACCTATTATTAAATTGTCCTTCATCAAGCCTCTTAAGTTATCTTTTTTTTTTTTTTTTTTTGGTCAACAAGTCACAAATAATCAATAGATCATTTAATTAACAAATATATCATCAAGTTGCCGGATTTATATTATTAAGTATCAATATTGATATCCATTAAAAATAAATCATATATATATATATATATATATATTGTTTAACATATAAATTAAACTATAAAACAACTTGAGTTTTATTTAAATCATATAATTAAATTTTTTAATTAAAAATTTTAATTAAAAATTTTGTTTATTTTAGCAAATTATAATTTTGACAAAATTGAAAAATGTGTAATTTTTGTCCATATATATCTATACAAGTAGTTTTCAATAATAACAATTGAGAAAAAAAAATTATTTAATTTAGTAAGATTTAGAATTTTGTCTCGGGTAAATTTTTTTTTTGTCGCTCCTGGGGTAAAAGTTTGTTGGCCACTCTGTACCTTAGATAACAGACGTTAACTTTTGTCTAACGGCGTTGTGCTGGACGCTCCTGAGTAAAACTTTTTTTGGTATTTTTGGTCCACTTAATAGTTAATTGTGTTGGACGCTCCTAGACCAATAGTTCATTGGTAAAATTGCACCTTAACCCTAAAAAATACTCATGCCTAACTAATAACATTTTTATTAATATTTTTACTAATTAAGAAATTAAAATAGACATTTAATAATTTTTAATTTCCATGCATTAAATATTGTTCTATGTGTGGTCCAAAAAATATTGTTCTAGTTAAAGCTTTTTTAATCATCACCTGAAATCCAATAACATTGAGGAACATACAATTATAACTTTCAATGTAGAAAATAACAATAAATTTATGATATTCACTTGTCATTAGAATATTTGGTAATTAAGTCCTTGACTGGGGAGATATTTCCCCAAATAAACAAAACCCCATGTCATGTCACCCCACTGAAAGTCGTATCTCTATCATTTTCATAAGGAAAAAGAAAGGGAAAATTACGTTCAGGTCCCAAGGAAGGGGAATTAATCACAATAAAGTCCCTTGGAATCATGAAATTACACGAAGTCCCAAAGGACCTGGTTGTAATTATTTGTGAATGTAAAATTACCATTTTGACCTTCCCTCTCTCCCGTCTCTCTCCCTTTTTCTTCTCTCTTTCCTCTTTCCTTCTTCTACTATTGTAATTTTACTTTGCAATTTCTAAATCAATTTGACTTGAGTCTGGAGGTGGTAGTTTCAGATTCTTTACGGATCTGGGCGGAACTCAGATTTGTGTCTGAACATTGTTGCTGATCATATGCTTACATACGGCAGTGGCCGGTGACGCGATCAATGGGTTGTGTGAATGCGAGGCCGGTAGGGGTGTAACATAATATGAATCTTAAAACATGAAAAAAGATTTATATGCATCATAGTGATAAAGAAATCAAGAGGCTGGATTGGTGAAATAAGTCTTACCTTATGTTTAAACAAGGAAAATGAAAGATAAAGAGACTATTGAGTTATTAGGTGAAAAATTAACGTTGTTGGAAGAGATTTGCCTTCTTTTCTACAAGTATGAAAATAACCTTTAAAATTATCTTGAGTTTGGGATGGATATTTAAATCTTGAGAATAAATTAAAAGAATCATATTGAAGTGATGATATTGTTTTGTTGGTTCGGAGGTTAGGTGACTATGAGGATAATTGTTTTGGAAATAGTGAATTATATTTTGGGAATGCACCAAGTGATTGAATAGTGTCCCATTATAGTTAATCTTTATAAAAGGATATTTTACTACTTTTATATTTTTTATATTAATTACCTTATTCTAAGCATGATATTATCAAGAATAGTTTATTATAAATTTTTTTTTAGTTTCTTATTTAAAGTGAAATGAGTAAGGATTGATGATTTTATCTATTGTTATTATTATTCCTTCTCTTGCTTCATAGTATAACTCATGACTATGCATGGAAAAGATAAGAGAAGTTTTGAGATACCTTTAATAATTTTTTAAGCGGACATAGTTTTCCATTTTGAAACATTTGTACGTGAGTTTTATTACTTGGGAAGAGTTTTGTTGATAGCTTGAATTTAAAGAAAAATTTTAAAATATTGTTTGTGAACTTTCATGCTTGTAGGGTATACTATTATATCGTATTTGATACAAGCTATCTTGGTATTGAAAGAACTTTTAGTTGCATTGATAAAGTGGCTCCAAACATGCTTCACTACCACAAAAAAAAAAAAAAAAAAAAAACAATAATAAGAGAGAGAGAGAGAGAGATCATTTTTAGTGGTTAAAATAGCGTATTTGTAGCAGTTTTTAACCGCTACAAAAGATAATAGTAGCGGTTGGCAAAAACACTACAAAACACACTATTGCAAGCAATTTTGTGCGGTTTGACAACACCGCTACGACATGTAACTTAATCACTATCGTGACTATAGCGGTTCTTTGTCATCGCTAGAAGTTGAGACCAGGGAAGATGTCATGTGTTAAGAATTTGTACTGGTTAAGTAACCACTACTAAATACATCAATGAAATTGTTAAAATTGGCGGTAATATTTTGTAGCGGTTCCTTAACTACTACAAAATTGGATGCAATTTCAAAAAAGGGCGGCAAAAAGTTTGAAATTATTATGTAGCGGTTTGACAAAATACAAACCTTTCCTGCCAATTTTGAGAAAAATATTTTGCCGCCATCCTTTAAATTTCATCCAATGTTGTTACAGTTGTAAAACCACTACAAACGAAAAATATTTTTTTAAGAAAATTGAATGGGTGGTTTTGGATTCTTTTATTAATTAACTGATAATTTCAATATTAATGTTAAAAATAATTGATACTAGTATATGATATTAGATTATATTTGGTTATTTGGTTATCATATATATGTCTATAATAATGAGAATGTATAGATGAACTTATTATGTTGTCCTCTAAACAATATTTGATTATGAAATTAAAGAATTTGAAAATAGAAGGAATGTTGAACAATATGCTTAAAATTGTGAATAAAAAAATAATTAGTATCTTAGAGTTAAAAGGAACAAAAAACAAGTGAAAGATTTTGAAACAAATGTTCATCATAATTGATCCGCTTAATTAGCACTTAAACTCTTCAAAAAATGTTGACAGAGAAGAGAAAATGAGAGAAAATGTAGGTGGTAAGAGATGATGAAGTGTATAAAATGAGGTGTGATTGGGTATTAAGAGGGATATTTGCATAACACTTGCAGCGGTTGAGATGACGTTGTTTGTAGCGGTTTTTGCAATAGTACGAGGATTGGGCTAGCTAACAGTGCTTATCGAGCAAAATTAGAGAATTTAATAAAGAGAGAAAAAGACATATGTACCAAATTAAAAGTTGATGAAAATTATATAGGTATATGCAAAATGGTTTTTCCTAAAAAAGAATCCATAAGAAACACTTTTTGGTTGATACCTGAAACTTGGGTATCCTTCAGGCCACAAATTTTTTCCATGCTCTGTACATTCTCAAGGACATTAGGTTCATTAACGCCGATGCCCTCGTAGAGTGGACTTCTAAGGCCCTTTCCAAGATAACCATAATAAGGAATCTCACGCATCTTGTTGCTCGGTTTCATGAGGGAGAGCAAATAGCTCTTTTAGCACAGGAAAAAGAGATTGGCGAAGTTCTAAAGGAACCTTATCAAACAAAGCCTCAAAGCAACCATACTCTTTAACTGCTTTGACGACTTGGCATTTCACTTCCTCCCACTTAGGGTTTTTGCCTTCCAAGTCAAGGCTGTTAAAGTCAATGACTGGAAGATTTTTTTTTTTTTGCTCGAAGAAATGACTGGAAGCTTAAGACTGGTATTTGAACCCATTTTTTATTTCTTCGGCCTCTACTGTAGAAGGGAAGTTAGGTTCTAGTTTAAGCTAGATTTCGAAGATGTGTGTGTTTTGATGAGTCCGGGCCATGCCATTTAGATAGTACAGGCTTATTTGTGCTTAAGGAATAAATTAAATGGAGATCCAATATATATTATTCTTAAAATCAATTTTTCTTTCGATAAAAAATGGTTTTTAGTGGGTTAGGTGAGAATCAAATATTTATTATTTTTATATAGTACGGTGCATACTCCTATAATTTGGCTTAAAAAATGAAATTTTGAATTATGAAAGTGGTCCTTATTTAAAGCTTTGTACGTAGGCTAAGTTTAATATGTTAGGACTTTGAATATAAACTATAATAAACCCAGCCGTGTTTGTCACATCTTTGATATATATGCATTATAATTAAGTTCATGTTGGACCACTAAGATTTTATGTTGAAATACACCAATGCTTACAAATTAAAGTAACATCAATATAATGTCATTGCATTGAAGGCCTCTATACAATCAAATTTCTCTTGACAATGTTATATTTGTTTATACACATATACGGGAGAACCAACTGAGTCAGGGAAGTGATGAAAATAATGTTTCGACCAAAAATTAGGGAATAATATAGAATTATTATTGCCAAACGAGCTGAGTCTGAAGATAGAGATCTTTAAGAAATTAACGAATTATATGATCTATGCATTTTCTGTTTCTATAGTATATACTGCATGCTTGTAGCCGTACTATATTACACTATAATACTGTCTCCTGTCCTAAATATAAGAGACAAAAGAATTTATTTTAGTCCTAAATATAATACTTCAATCCAATTTATCTCCTAAATTTATAATTTTTTTTCCAAGTATCATTATTGATTGTACATAGTTAGAGTGTTTCCATCAAATATTGATTATAAAAAACATGATTAAAGAGAGTATTTTAAGAAAATTAACACACAGTTGTTATAAATAACTAACTTAATTAAGCTCTTTAATATATGCAAATTTGTTATATAGCTCTTACATTATAGACCCGAAAGAGTACTAACATGCATATTAACCAAGAATGGTGAGGACTTCGTGGAAGAAGAGGAAACATGTGTTAATTGATGCATATATGCCCGATGGCAAATCTCTATTTTTATTATATATTTTCATATTTTTATTTGGGGTTTTTGTCATAATAATTGTGCTTAGAATGTCTCTTTTGTGATTAATTGTGATTAAAGGTATTTGAAAGAAATTAAGATTGAAAAAGGAAAAAATGTTATATATTTTATGATTTACCTCAATTGATTGGTTTCTGGAATATAAGGTATTATATTTTGGGTTTATTTTCTTTGCATATCAGTTTGGGGAAGATTACAGAAAAGAACTCAGAAAATCTGGAAACTGTGAATTATTGAAGAAAGGAACTAGAGAAAATTACATAAAAGGACCTAAACATCATAAAATTGAAATCTACCCACAATAGTTTTTAACTTTTCAGTTTAGTCCCTCCACAAACTTTTTAATCTTCCCTTTTGTGGCTTGGTCAAAACACACGTTTTGACCAAAGGGAACTTATTCCTTCTAAAACCTGGAGCCCTGAACTGGAAGAGATGTTTTGAATTATTCGATTTATTATATCTTAAATCTTGATTTTTAAGCAATTCACGGAAGAATGAATCGAGGAAAAACCTATGAATGTCCCAGTTACAAGAAAAGACCTCATGATAGTAGATATGGGGTCATCACCACCCATCAATGCATGGTGTTCTCTCACCTTCATCTTCAATCTTCTTCAAACCAGAAGTCACGGCGAGTTTCCCTTCACGAAGACCTTCATCGGCCTTCCTTCCTCATCCACGCCACCATTCACCTTCCTTCGACCTTACCTCCACCACTGCACCTTACCTTCATCATCTGTCATTGCCTGTGAGCGGAGCACGAAGAACAACACCGACAACCTAAGAGCGATTAAAAAATAGAGAAACTGTGTAGCGAGATTCAATGTGAGTCCTCTTGGCCTTCCTAACCACCATCTCCGGCATTTGGGAGGAAGGAGATCGATGATAGCTTCACACAGTTGTGACAAAGCTTCATCATTGATTCCATCAGAACTCCACTTTTTTCGACGAAGCTCTATTTCTATACGATTCCGGCGAACTTCTTCTTTCTAGCCCACTGGCATCTTCCATTTTATTTTTCTAGCGAGCTCTTTCATTCTCCAAGTCATGGCTTCTCGGTTCTGTTTTTGGTTCCATGTGAAAATTGATCTCTCTTTGTTCAGTGTTAATATGTCAGTTTAATTGGTGTTCTTTAAATGGCTAGAATTTTGAAAGTGTTTGGTAAAGTTGTGATGAAAAAATGCGTAGTGGCTAAATTCCTCTTCTTCTAGAATAATGAGTTGATTCTTAAGCTTTGAGCTTCATAGGGGAAGTGCTTTACTATCTAATTTCTATAATTAATCTTTTGTATTAGTTAAATTCTAGGTTTAGAGTTTAACTAGTATATTGGATTTGAGTTTTATATTGGGGTTCCAAGTACATTTATTGATATTAGATATGTATTTGGTTTTAAATTTGTGCACTTGACACTTTGAACTTAATTAGCATCAATTTCTTGTGTATTGACTTGGTTAACGTTGTGCTTGAAATTGCTATGAATATATTATGTTTGTAATTCAAGGTCATTCGTTACTTGTGTCTTGCATATCATTAATTTCATTGGCTAGATTTTTGAATTGGGTTTCGGTTAGTGGAATTATGTCTTGCCCGGTATGGGAAATTTAATTAATCTAACTCAAGTTAGCTCAAAGGACCTTTTGGGTGCATTTGTCAAACTAGCATACTCCCATTATCTTTTGAAGCAAGAATATATAAAATTCATTTTTCTATGAGGTTTTATTGTACTTTTCAAAACCAGTTTCTGCTCCATTTTTCTAATACCTCAAAATTCGTATTCATAATAAATATTTTATTTTGATGAATAATTAGCATAAAATAAAGGTGAATATGTGTCTCAAATTATTGAAGTTTGTTGATTTTAATTTTAGGCAAATTTCCCTTGGAATTAAATAAACAAAAGGCTAAATATAAGACTAAGATTAGGGATCATAAGATGTGATATAATTAGCACATAAAATGATTGTTATTTTATAACCAAAAGAGGCAAGAAATGTCAAGAAGTCACCTAATCAAATTAAGGGAAATTAGCAAAAGTTAATGAGTAAATTAACTTGAATTAATTAAGATTAATTGTATAAATTCCCTAATTAATTAAGGGTAAATTAAAAGTATCACTAAAAGGCTGATTATTTTCAAAGATAAAGGATTAAAGCTTGAGTAATAAAGCACTAACAACTATAATTAGTTAACAAACCAATTATATAATAGCATATGTAATCAAGGGACAAGTAAGCTCTTATTTAAGGTGATAATTAAGCTTAATAAATTAGCCAAAAAGGCTAACAATTTCAGCTGGCCTTGTTGGAGCAATGAGAGCCAAGTATCTTAAGATAATATCTCAAGTAATTAAGCCTAAAACTTCATGTAATTAGATTAACCAATAAAAAGTGTAATTAAAAGGAATTTAACCACTTCATTAGGAAGCTAATTAAATCTTAAATAAACTGCCCCTAAAGTCAACAAAAGGGGGCGCATAGCACTTGAAAGGATTTTGATAGGATATATCATTAAATAAACAAGATATTTGGCTATTAAAAAACACATTAAATGACTAAAGAAAGGGAGGCATGTCAACAGCCCTAATGGAAGGAGAATATGAGATTTCAAAAAGTGGTTTTGGATCCTATGGTTGAAAGGAACAATGGAGTTTTGTATAACCTTGAGGATTACCATTTTAACCTTGAAGCTTTTCCTATAAATAGGCCATGAACCTCTCCTCAATTCTTCACACCAACACAAAAAAAAAAAAAAAAAAAAAAAAAAAAAAAAAAAAAAAAAAAAAAGAACCACCTCTGATCCTTAGATTGAGAGACTAAGATGTGGGATTTTGGAAGAGGAGGAAGAGAAGGAGCAAGGTTCTTCAAGTGTGAGTTCTCTAGTTCTAGCTTTTAGATTTTTGTAAAAATGTTAGTTTAATCAAGGAAGTGGTAAAGTAAATTCCTATACTTGTTTTTAGGCCTCCATTGTATTGAAAAAATGCTGAATGAATTAAAAACATGTTGGGAAATAATTTTTGGAATCAAAAGATCCAAATGGTGGAAGTGGGGAAAATCCCGATTTCGTTTTGGAATCGATCACCTTGTGGTCATTATTTTATGAATCAAATGAAGTCCTAAAATCATGACATTTTACAGAGTTGAATTATACATGTAGGGATTTCCATTTATATAAAATATAAAATGTTTTGAATTCTGTACAAGGAGAAAAAAAAATTAAGTTAAGCCATTTTTCTGGAAGTAAAACTGGAACATCGATGAAATAAATGAAAATTGGGAATGATCGGGTATTCGATTTTGAGATGTTATTTTACCAAGCAAAAATAGACTTGTCAAGGTTCATTTTGGCTTTGGAAGCACATGATTCGATTTTTGTATAATTAATTATGATTTTTCAAAGTTACCAAAAAATCTAGGTAGAAATACTGAAATTCCGTTTTTAAGGAAATGTGAGGGTATATTTGGAATAACAAATCCACCAAGGGTAAAAAGTTCAATAGTGTCTAAGATATCTCTTAGGATATTATTTGTAAAGGAAATAATTCGGTGATAACATTATAGGATATCCGAGAAATCAGGGATTGGTACCGAGAGGAGAACGTACCACCAGCTACGCAAACCAAGGTACGAATGTGTACTGTAACTCTAACTCTTGTGTGTCTTGTATGCATATATGTGATTTTATGATTCATAGAGTCATGGACAAGACTAGGCCTTGAGTCATGCACCGTGGCTAAGACTCGGTCTTAGGTAACCTATTTATATACATTCAACTTTATGTGGGTTATAGTCATGATAATACCGTAGGGTTGTTTTCCTAGCACTGAGGACCCATGGAGGCACGACACTAGTGAGTGCAAACATTGTTAACATTACATATGTTGTGTGCTATGTATTGTTGTGTTGTTAACATTACATGTGTTGTGTGATGTGTGCTATGTATTGCTGTTTGTTGTATGCTATGTATAGTGGATGCTAAAATGTAATGAATATCTGTCATATATACTATTATTACTTGATCATGAGGTTAACTGTTACTGGAGATTCAATCGGTATTGAATCTCATAATTGACCCTAGCTTCAGGATTTGGAGGATTAAGAGCCAGTGTAAAGGGTAAGCAGCAGGCGTAAGGACTTAGCCAGAGTTTTGATATTTTAGGTTGTATTGATACTGTTAGATACTTTGTATTTGTATTTTTGGATAACTGTATTGATATTCCCTTGATCGAATACACCGCAAACGGTTTAAGTTATAGCCATAAATTAGTTACTTATCCACTCAACCCAACTTGTACGCTCAATTGCTCTACTCTTATGATATTCTTATATACTGCTTATTAATGTATATAATGGTTAGTATTGAATTAGGGGTGTTACAATTTTCACTTTAATTCCAAAAATATTAGTTTGTGAAGCATTTTAGTTTATTTGCAATTTAGGTGTAAGATAAAAAGCTGAAAATCCTTTTCAACTTGTTTTATGCTAATCATCACATTTAGGTTCTAGGTAATTAGTAAAAGGCTTATAAAAAAAGGATCTAGGATTGCACCCTTTATTGCAATTTTATTTATTTATTTTTGAAGAGGTTACCAAGGCATAAAGCACACGCTTCTTTCACCCAACCTGATAAAGAAGAGATTAAGAAGGGGCCTACTTTAAAGATCCAGTAGTACACTAAAATCATCAATTAAATCAAAATATATAGACAAATTTTTCTCAAACGAAACTAAAGAAAGTTAAAATCCATAAAACAAGGGTAATAGTGGTTGATCAATTTAATTGATCTTGGAAAATACTCATTGTTTAATCTTACCAAGGAGTGTAGTTAATTTAATTAATTAATTATTAGTTTAACTAAATAATAATTACGTAGCTAATAACATTAAATAATTTTATTTTGTATTTTTTGGGCTATCTTTTGAATGTTGAATTATAGTTATCTTTTTTAATAATTATTTTGAGAAGAATGGGAAACCATCCAAAGAAAAGATTAATGATTACTTCCTTAAACTTCCTTTAATGTTAAATATGTTGATCTTGAGTAAAATTCTATGTAATTGTTAAAAAAATTATGAACTACAACTTTCACATCATAACTGGATTGTTATTATAATCACCTTATACATAAATAGGCACATCAAATTGTGTGCTGCTTGCTCAAACAATTATACTTTCTGAAGGTACTATATAAATATGTTGATCTTGAGTACAATTCTATGTAATTCACTACAAGAAAAATCAAATTTTGCTACGGAAAAATTCTGTAGCAAAATGTGTTAGTTATGATTAGTTTTGATGATGTCTTATATAGATGTCATTATTAAAAGCAAAAAGATTGAGTAATATAATTATCTCCTACATTGACTAACTATTGTATTTAATGTAGATTAACCCAAGATGAATTATAGAGAATGATCAAGAGAAGAGAAGAAAGAAAGAGTTAGAGTTATGGAGAATGATCAAGAGAAGAAGAAAGAAAGAAGAACTTGTTGTATGAAGTGAAGATATCATTATTCAAGTTCTAAGATTGATGCTAGAAGTCTCCAAGGTCATATGGAAGTTGGAATGGGTCAATTTGAAGTTAAAGTTAGCAAAAATCAACTTCGGGATGAGAAAACTCGAGTTTGGAACACAAAACTCGAGTTTGAGACTCAAAACTCGAGTATACAACTCAAAACTCGAGTTTGTAGTGTCTTCAAGCACCTCGGCGTCTCTCGGACAAGTGAAAACTCGAGTTTGGAACACAAAACTCGAGTTTGGGACTCAAAACTCGAGTTTGGAACACAAAACTCGAGTTTGGAACTCAAAACTCGAGTTTGGAACTCAAAACTCGAGTATGCAAGTGCTAAACTCGAGTAAGGAAGAGCCAAACTCGAGTATGCAAGTGTAAACTCGAGTTTGCAGCGTGATCAGCTCTTCAGCAACTCTGTTTCACGTTTCAGCACAGGCGAGGTCTGGTAATTCGATGATATCTCTCAAACCAGGAATCGGATTGACGTGAAACCAGTGGCATTTGAAACTAGACATCCAAAGCGTCATTTTGATATATAAATCAAGTCCAAAGGTGTCAAGATCAAGGAGATATGATTTTTACAAGTTGCCATAAGAATCAACGTCACAGTCCAGACCCACCTTCGGTATTTTGAGTGTAACTCAAAAACTACAAATCCGATTGAGCTGAAATTAGTGGCATATGAAAATAGACTCAAAGAGATTTCCATCAAGAGTTGAACGGACCAAAACGGAGTTCAGACCAGGGAGATATGGCCCTCGATATTGGACAGATAATTTCAAGAAAGCAATCAAACTTGTTGAGCTTAAGTGCAAACTGCAGTATAGGTTTGCATACCGCAGTTTTGGACATCCGAAGCGAACCAAGTTTTTTAAATGAAGTCAATACTGCAGTTTTCCTAGCCAAACTCGAGTATTGAACTTCCCGAGAGCTAAAGAATTTTTCAAACTAAGTCAATACTGCAGTTTGTGTAGCCAAACTCAGTATTGGACTTCCAGAGAGCAACCAAGTTTTTCAAGCTAAGTCAATACTTCCACCTTTACTGGGTATGTAAGTGAAAGTATGCTATACTCCAGTAAGCAAGATCTATACCGCAGTATTGGACTTCCAGAGAGCAAAAAGATTTTTTAAATTAAACCAATACTGCAGTAACGGAGTGCAAACTCGAGTATAGGATTTGTCTTTTGAACATAAGACACGATGGTTTGCCTCTGAAAGGTGCATACTCCAGTTTCCCATTGGAAACTGCAGTATGGTCACTTATGTACAGTGCAAAACTGCAGTTTGCATGAACATACTGCAGTTTACAACGGTAAAAACTGATTTTTGAATTACACGAATTTGCAAATCACTCTTGTTTGATCCTATTGCTTTCATGAATCATTCACTTATGTTCCCGAGATAAGTTTAACAAGTTTATTGAGTGAATTTCAGTTAGCACAGATGAAGATTAATGAAGATCAAAGCAAAAAGCAAAAAAGTGCTCGGTGCATTTAATGCACTTCGCAAATCAACCTTCTTTTGGATAATCCACCGAGCACGCATTCTCAACGGTCAAGAATGCTTTCTTCATCAAGTAAACTCTTCTCCAACGGGTAAATCCTCGAGTTCCACATCGATCATATTAGCACTGGATTAGTTGGAGTTTAGAGAGAGAAGATGACCGAGACCTTAAGCTAATCACCTACAACGGTTGGATTCATCAAGCAACGGTCATTTAATGTTCTCTACCTATAAATAGAGTACATTAACTTCTTCTCAAGCTGATACACCTGCTGAAGACGAAAATCATTCAAGTCTTGTATTTATTTCTTCAGCTTTTATCTGTGTAGTATCTTGTGATACATTGAGCTTCAGTGCTTATCTTATCTACTCTTAGAGAGAGTTTGTTTCCTTGTATATCATTCATTGTAACAATCTCAAGTCAGGTGACTTGGAGATTGGGAAAATCAGAGTACAACTTGTAAAGGGGAGTGTGTCCTAGGTTGGGGAGCATTCTTTGTTTACGAGTGGGTATCGATTGTAATCAGTACAACTTGTAAGGGGAGTCGGTCCTAGGGAGAGGATAACTCTTGAGTACGAGTGTGTATCGATTGTTTTACAATTACAACTTGTAAGGGGGAGTGAGTCCTAGGGAGAGGATCATCCCGAGTACGAGTGTGTAATTGTTATTGAGTGATAGTGGAAAATCCCAGTGTTTCGGGGATTTGGACGTAGGTTAAAGAGTTGGACCGAACCAAGTATAAATCCTTGTGTCCAGCCTTCTTCTTCCCTCACTCTGTCTATCTCTGTTTTCATAGCTTCAAAACGAGCAATTTCTGAAAAGTTTTAAAATACCCAATTCACCCCCTCTTGGGTATATAGCTCCACTTACAAAATGGACATTTTCCGTAGCAAACTGGATTTGCTACGGAATTTGCTACGGAATTTGTCCGTAGCAAAAAATCGCGTAGCAATTGCTACGGATTTTTAAAATCCGTCGCAATTGCTACGGAATTTGCTACGGAATTTTTTCCGTAGCAAATTGGAGCATTGGCTACGGAAACAAATTCCGTAGCAAAACTAATAAATTTAAAAAAAATATTTTTTTTAAATTTTTCTTTTTTAGAAAAGTGAATACAAAAAGTAGTGTACCATGGATTTTTTTTTTTTTTGTTGTTGAGAAAATTGAATATATAATAATAATCATAAAGAGTTTACATATAGAGTTTACATAGAGAAAACAAAATATAAATAATAATGTTGTGAATAATATGTAATAAAAAAGAAGTCTAAAAAAGCGAGTATGGTCATCCTTGTCCTTCATTAGGGATTGAAGTAGAATCTTCATATGCTTCATCATCTCCTGTGTTTGTTGCACCTGTATGGTCATTCGGTCATTCCGTTGCAAAACTCGATTCCTAAAAAAAAAATTTATATAAAAAATATAAAATATTATGAAATTAAAAAGAAATGCACAAAATCCTTTGAGTTTTTTATTTTTATTATTCATATGCCTTCACGATTTTAATACATGTAGATACTCTAGTTTAGGCCGATCCTAATATCTAGGAATTATAAAACAGAAAAGCAATTACAAAATTCAAGTTCTATAATCTATTGATTAACTTAGGCTGATCCTAATATCTAGGATTATAAAAGGCATATTCTAATATCTAAAAATTATAAAAGATAGATCCTAATATCTAAGAATTATAAAAAAAATTAATATTCATTACAAAAAACCTTGCATCAAACAAATTAAAAAAGGAAGAAATGAAGGAACCACAATACCACACGGATTTTTTTTATTGTAGAAAGAGGAATACATGAACATCTTCAATTGTACAATGAGTGATGAATGCTTACCAACAACATTGCAACACCCGTTTTCCAGCATAGAATAAAGATAAGTTAAATAATTATTTCAACTTACCATGTGATTCCGCACAAGGAACTAATCCAAAGCCACCATCATAAGACTGAAAAAGCAAATGAAAGGTGAAGAAAAGCCACAAATTTAATGTATATTCATATATCATCATTTGCTTGGAACATGTACTGCCAGAACCAATAGTAAGCTCCAAGAATAGTTGATGACTAGATCTACAAACCTGACATTGTAATATGTAATCCTTGGCTTTCTCTTTGTCCATGCCGCTCTAGTCATTCAACATGAAAGAGATGGCAGCTGATACAGTCCATAAGTAATAATGACATGAAATAACAGTCATTCAATTAAATAAGCTAAATAACATCTTAGTTATAACTCTTACCCGCACAATATACAAATCGTAGATCCCTTTCAGCCCCGGTATGGATGGGCATAAAGCTATCACAAGAGGTGCACAGTTTTAGTGAATGAGAAGTAATCTGAATTACAATTTACAGAGATCAATTTTCAACAAAACAAAAATTGATTTAAGCATATTATCATGGCTGTAAATTACAGACCATACGCAGCAAAATAAAGGAATATAGATGTGGGGAATATAGATGTGGGAAGTAAAGCCTAGCAGAAATACATTTCGATAAGTTACCTAACATAAAATGATTAGACTATAAAAATTACAAGAAAAACCAAAGCACTTTCTCAACAAATTTTTGCAGAAACAGGAATACATTGTTCACCAACACATAAAACTTGAAACAAGATGATTAGCACTGTACATGTTTCTACATACCCCATTATCAACTGGAGGAAACTGTGAAGACCTGGAACCAAGAAAACCAAAGAACTCTCCTGCAGCAAGAAGATAGCCACATCAACTTCACTTATAGGTTCAGTAAAATATTAGAGATCATGTGCTGCTAAAAGCTGTATACAGATTTCATAGGAAGCATTTCATACTACTGTTTCTATCTGCTTGGTTTCTAGGGCGAACTTGCAAGGACAAAACCCAATTGGCAACAGCATCCTTGTCAACCTATAACATTTTGTAGATTAGGGATACAGTTTACAAGTTAATTGTAATCTTACAACGGCATTTAATCGTATGTATGAGTGGAGGACAATAAGAAGGGATGGGAAGAGAACCTTTCCCTTGGAGGGAGGGAGGGAGAGGGACGTTACCGGAGGAAACGGTGAGGAATCGGAGGACGGAGGACGTTGGATGAGACGGAGGGCCAACACCGGAGGAAGAGCAAGACGGGGAGGGGCGGAGGTGATGAGGAGGACCGAAAAAATGACTAAGAGGTGGAGAGGAGATCAAAATGGCGGGTGGAGTGCGAAATGGCGGATATCTAAATGATTTTAGAAGGTATTAAAGCTCAATTTTGCTACGGAACTTTATTTCCGTCGCAAAAAGCAAATTTTTTTGCGACGGAACTAATTTCCGTCGCAAAAAAATGTGCTTTTTGCGACGGAAATGAATTTCCGTCGCAAAAAGGGGCAAATCGGATTTTTTTTTTTGAGAAAATTTTGCTACGGAATTCAAAATCCGTAGCAATTTGCTACGGATTTGGATTCCGTAGCAAAATTTTGCTACGGATTTTCAATTCCGTAGCAAATTTGTGGGCTTTTTCCCTCCAAGAAATCGATCTTTTTTTTTTTGTGGAGAAAATTTTGCTACGGAATTCAAAATCCGTAGCAATTTGCTACGGATTTGGATTCCGTAGCAAAATTTTTGCTACTGAGTTTTCAATTTCGTAGCAAATTTGCGGGCTTTTTCCCTCCAAGAAATTGGATTTTTTTTTTTTTTTGGAGAAAATTTTGCTACGGAATTGAAAATCCGTAGCAATTTGCTACGGATTTGGATTCCGTAGCAAAATTTTGCTACAGATTTTCAATTCCGTAGCAAATTTGCGGCCTTTTTCCCTCCAAGAAATCGAATTTTTTTTTTTTTTTGGAGAAAATTTTGCTACGGAATTCAAAATCCGTAGCAATTTGCTACGGATTTGGATTCCGTAGCAAAATTTTGCTACGGATTTTCAATTCCGTAGCAAATTTGCGGCCTTTTCCCTCTAAGAAATCAATTTTTTTTTTTTTGAGAAAATTTTGCTACGAATTCAAAATCCGTAGCAATTTGCTACGGATTTGGATTCCGTAGCAAAATTTTGCTACAGATTTTCAATTCCGTAGCAAATTTCTTTGCCTTTTTCCCTCCAAGTAATCAGATTTTTTTTTTTTTTTTGAGAAAATTTTGCTACGGAATTACAATTCCGTAGCAAAATTTTGCTACGGATTTTCAATTCCGTAGCAAATTGCGACGGAATTAGGATTCCGTAGCAAACTTTTGCTACGGATTTTCAATTCCGTAGCAAATTGCGACGGATTTGGATTCCGTAGCAAATTGCGATGGATTTTTTTCCGTCACAAATTCCGTCGCTATTTTGGCTTTTTCTAGTAGTGATTATTAAAAAAAAATTTATGAACTACAACTTTCATGTGACACCCCATTTTTCAAAAGCGGAATAATATAATTTAATCAGAGTGGCGCATCGGAGCAATTCAAAAGAGTGAGTACTAATGAGTATGTTACAAAACATTAACCATGGTTTGTTATAGTAGTGGTACAATTATCCCAATAATTCAAAATATTATACAGTCCAAAAACAAAACAAAAAACAACTCCGGCCAAAGTCTTCATGAGGGCTGCTTACCCTTGTCGTTGGCCTTCGGTCCTCCAGACCCTGATTCTATAGTAAGAGATGAGGTCCAATGCCCATTGGACCTCAGGTAACGATTAACCTCATGCTCAAGTAATACAGTTATGTATGACAGATATTCATGACATTACAGCAGTAATCAGTACATAAGCACACAGTAGATGCAAGATTAACATATCAACAGTACATCGCACACAAGACATGTAAAGTCATCCCGTTTGCACAAACCGGTGCCACGATAGCTTGTCGTGTCCTCAGCGCTAGGAAAACAATCCTACGGTGTTATCAAGATCAGTAACCCGTGTAAAGCTGAATGTATAAACAGTGATCTAAGACTGAGTCTTAGTCTATGAAATCATCTATCACATATAAGCATACAATAAGCATCAGTATTAGTGTTACAGTACATGTCCGTATGGGCGGTGGTACGTTTAGCTGTCGGTTCGTTTCCTCGGATTGCCTATAAATGTATAACCGCATTATATCTTTTTAAACCACAGTCTAAGAGGTACTTTAGCCACTACTGACCCTTCTTATCCCTGGTGGATTTATTATTCCAATTATATACCTTAATTTTCGTAAAAAACGTTGTTCCAGCATTTCTGGGCAGATTTTTTTGATAACTTTGAAAATTCATAACTAAATCCAAAAAAATCGAAACAAGGTTTCGTAAAAATTCTTGGAAACCTTAGTATGTATATGTTTTTGGAAAAATAATGGTTTTCACCCAGAATTAGTGAATCATTCCCAGTTTTACAATCTTCAACCCCTGCCCAGAATTTTTCCAGAAAAACGTAGCCTTATTTCCAGAATTTTTATCTCTCTCTACAGACCTCTATTTGATACATATTTTATATCAATGGAAAGCTATACATGTCTACTATGACCATGAATTATTTCAGAATTTTTGAATATAAATTTTCTCACAAAATAATGCCCTCTAACTGAATGACTCCCATAGCCCAGCAAAGACCCCACAATTCACATCTTACTCTAACTTATTTTATTAATTCTAAAAGTTACTTCCCAACATGTTCCCACCTTGTTAGGAATCTTTCGATGCAATAAGGCTTGAAAACAATTATGAGAAATTACTTTACCTATTTCCTAGATTAAACTAACGTTTATACTAAGAACTATAGAACTAAAGAACTAAAGACTAGAAACTAAAAACTAAAGACAAGCTTACCTCTTGAAGACTCTTGCTTCTTAGAAATCACCACTTGGTGGTTGATTTGGTGTGAAGAATTGTGAAAGGCAAGACCCCTATTTATAGTAAAAGTCCAAGAATTACATCCTTTGGATCATCTTTTCTTATCAATGGCTCATGATAATTTGTGTTTCCATGAAGGCACAAAATGTGAGCAAAGGATTCTCATTGATCCATACTAATTACATAGGATTTAGCTAATTATTCTAATTTCCTATTTTTAATTCAACATGTGTGCTAATAAAATTATATTTTAATCACTCTCTCTCTCTCCCTTTCTCTCCCTCAAAACCGACCCCCCTCTCTCTCCTATCTTCTTGAATTTTTGCATTTATTGACCCTGTGCTTGTGTATTTAGGTTATTTTTAAATATTATTAAATCATCTCTTACCCTCTCATCTTGATCTGTAACCATTAGATTAGATTTTGTGTTATTAAAATTAAATCTTGACCCTTCACTATAAAGCATGAGCTCTGGTGATGTCATTTTGATGACATAATCAAGGCTTAAGTGTCATTTAGCAAAGTTTAATTAACTCTTAATTGCATTTGTTAGCTAACCATGGAAACTAGTGTTTAATTAAATCAAGTTTTATGCACCTTAATTAATTATGAAGGTTTACACAATTATTTAATTATGTGAAGACTTAATTGCTTATCAATCTTTAATAATTTTTCTTACTTGTTTAAGTATTTTCATGACATTATCTTGCTCTTTTTTTATTATTCAAGAACCATAGTTTAATATAATAATCATTTGTATTTTATGATCCTTAAATGTAGCCTAAAGATTTGCCTTTGATTGTTTTAATTTCCAAGAGAAGATTGCCTAAAATATAGCTAACCAATTACAAAATTTAGAGACAACATACTCTCCTTTATTTAATATGTATTATCTGTCAAAATATAGCTTTACTATAAATAGGGATTTTTAGGGTTTTACATTTCACATTGTAATACCCTAAAATTCATATTCATTATAAACATTATATTTTGGTGAAAAATACCTATTGGAAAAAGGTGAATATGTGGTCTCAAAATTTAGTAGCTTATTCAATTTAATTTAGGGAATTTTCTCTTAGAATTAAATAACCAAAGACCCAAATTTTATAATCTTCATTTGGGGATCATAAAATACCCTAAAATTGTCATATTGCAACATAGTTTATATTTAATCATAAAGAGCCAAAAAAATGTTATAAAAATACATAAATCAATTAAAAGAAATTACCAATAATTAAAGGGCAATTAAAGTTACAATAATTAATTGTATTAATTTGCAAAATTAATTAAAAGGCATATTAAAGGTCATCAACTAGGGATATATATAAATGTAATGAACGATTTGTCAAATAATACATGATAAATAAAGAAATAAAGGAGAGCATGTTGTCTCTAAATTTTGTAAGTTATTAATTAGATTTTAGACAATTTTTCCTTAGAATTTAATAAACCAAAGATTAAATTTAAGACCACATTTAAGGATCATAAAATACACAATAATCATCATATTAAACCATGGTTCTTGAAAGAAGCAAGATAATGTTATAAAAATACTTAAACAAATTAAGGGAAATTAATAAAGATAAAAGAAAAATTAAGTTTTCACTAATTAAATGATTGTGTAAATCTTCATAATTAATCAAGGGGAAAATTAAGAAGCAACAATTAGGGAATGTCTTAATTAAAAATCAAGGATCAATTAAAAGACAAATGGTAATAAGTAAAGATTAATGTGCATAAATCTTGATTTAATTAAGCACTGGTTTCCATGGTTAGCTAGCAAATGCAATTAAGAGTTAATTAAACTTTGCTAATGACACTTAAGCTTTGATTATGTCATCAAAGTGACATCACAAGGATGGCATCACAAGAGCTCATGCTTTATAATGAAGGGTGAGGATTAAAACTTCTTGATTAAGTTTAAATCTAATGGTTGAGATTAAGGAAGAGGCAAATGGTGGGGCCCACATTGGGCTTGAGATTACCATTTTAACCTTGAGATTTTCCCTATAAATAGTGGTCTTGCCTCTCCTCATTCTTCACACCAAATCAACCACCAAGTGGTGATTTCTAAGAAGCAAGAAGGAGAAGCAAGAGTCTTTCAAGAGGTAAGCTTGTCTTTAGTTTTTAGTTTCTAGTCTTTAGTTCTTATAGTTCTTAGTAGCTTTTAGTAGAATTGTTAGTTTTAATCTAGGAAATAGGTCAAGTAATTTCCTATAATTGTTTTCAAGCCTTATTGCATCGAAAGATGTCTGACATGATGGGAACATGTTGGAAGTGACTTCTAGGACTAATGGAACAAGTTAGCGTGAGATATAGAAGTCTTGGGTTGCTGGGCAATGAGAGTCAGGCAGTTAGAGAGTAACATTTTATATGCAATATTATCTTCCAAAATTCTGAAATAATTCATGAGTAAATTAGACATCTAGACCTTTCTAAATATGTATAATATGTCTCATTTTGATTTTAGTAAAAGAAGATAAAAATTCTGGAAATAAGGCTATGTTTTTCTGGAAAAATTCTGGGCAGAGGTTGAAGATCATTAAACTGCGAATGATTCACCAATTCTGGGTGAACACCATTATTTTTCTCAAAAATAGACACGCTAAAGTTTCCATGCAATTTTACGGAACCCCATTTCAATTTTTGTGGAATTAATTATGATTTTTCAAAGTTGAACAAAAAATTCTGCCCAGAAATATTACAGCAGCGTTTTTGAAAAAAAAATAAAGGGGATATAATTGGAATAACAAATCCACCAGGGGAAAAAGGGTAGGTAGTGGCTAAAATATCTCCTAAGATATTATTTACAAGGTAATAATGTGATAATACTATTATAGGATATCTGGGAAAAGTCGGGAGACGTACCGACCAGGCAAGCGTACCGTCATCCAAACGGTATGGACGCGTATTGTAACACTAACTTTGATGCTCATTGTATGCTTACATATGTGATAGATACTTTCATAAAGACATGGACGGGACTCTTGTCTTGGACATGCACCATGACTAAGTTTGTGGGGCTTAGATCACATGTGTTTATACATTGACTTTATACGGGTTACGATCTTGGTAATCTTTGTTGAGTTTTCCTAGCACCGAGGATACGATGGGCCTTCGTGGCATTGGTTAGTGCAAACATGGGTGACTGTGCATATGCTGTGTGCTATGTTGTGGATATGTTAATCTTGCATTTCTTTGTGTGCTTATGTATTGATTACCGCGTAATGTCATGAATATCTGTCATACATATATTGTTTTACATGAGCATGAGGTTAATTACACGAGGTCCAATGGGCATTGGACCTCGCTCTTACCATAGCTTCAGGGTCCAGAGAACCGAGGACCAAAGACAAGAGTAAGCAGAGTAAATAGCACGCGTAGAGACCCGAATGAAGATTCCTATTTTTAGACTTGTAACATTATGACATTACTCGGATAAATGTACTGTATATTATAAACAGACAGATACGCCACAGTTAATGATATAACAGTTACTCACTCCTTTACTTGCTCCGAATGCTCTACTCTGATTGAAAAAAAAAAAAAAAAAAAAAAAAAAAACTACTTTTGAAAAAAGGGGTGTTACACACATCATAACTAGATTTTTATTATAATCACCTTATACGTAAATAGAGGCATGCATTCATAAAATAGGCACATCAAATTGTGTGCTGCTTGCTCAAACAATTATATATACTTTCTGGCGGTACTATATATGAACTTAGGAGCTACTAATAATCCTAACTATGATTACAACATTCACTTGTTCTTTAAGAAACACATATTACTACTACTACTGCGAATATCCCTTCAAAAGTGGAATGGGTTGACAAATTTAAAAAATCATTAATAAGGCCCTATGGCCTATACTAGGATTTAAAATTTTGGACAGTTTACCTCAATGCCCTTAATTAAAAAGGAAATTTAACCTGTTAATACCTAACCACTTTGTATTGCTGCTCAGCTGGCAAAGGGAAATTACCTTTTGTTAGTAATGGCTCCAATTGCCACATAATATAGTTGTAATTAATCAATGACAATGAGTATACAGATGGTTTTCAAACTCTCTTGTTCCAACACTATAGGCCAAAACATCCAAAGAAGCCATCAATCGTGGACAAACAAAGGGTTGAAAAAAGGCTCGAGATTTAAAAGTATTACTCAACACTCAAAATATTGTGAAATTTTAGGGATATTAAAGTAAAAGACTCCACACTCACAAATCCTAAATTAGTTTCATGACCTGACTGACTTGTTTAATTTAGCGACAGACTATAATGTATAAAATTATATATATTATAGTTACCATATATTCGAACTGTGTGCAGTTAATAACACACATTTGATCATATGGTAACTGTGTGCAGTTACCATATATTATAGTTACCGTACCATCACTTCAACATATACATAACTCTTGATCATCATATTTGATTCTCATAAGAACAGAGTTTAGGTTATTAAGTTGAAATCTAATATAAATTTTTTTTTTAAAACTAAAAATACAAGATATGGGATATTCGGGAATACCACTGTAGCACACTAAAGAGAAATGGTGCATATATGATACACACAACACAAATGTGAAATAATTTATTCGCAGCTGGGAAATACAATATATTAGAGACGCAATTAATATTATTGGTGTTTCCTCAAACACCACAATAAGCCTTCAAAGGAAATTTCTGTCTCTGGGCCTCTTCAGTGCGATAGTATTTGACAAACTCATCGCGATCAAAGGGCTTATACAGAAGAGGGTGTTCTTCATCTACCAATTCCTCTGGTGCTTTAATCATATACCCTCCTTTTGGAGTCGTAAACAATCCTGCTGAATATCTCGACTTATTTCCCGTCATCATCACCCTGTGAAATGCCGAACATAACCTCCCATTTGACCATGCCTGCAGCATATATATTTCTCAAGCTTTTATATGTAAAACAATGACATTTCTTACAAGTTGCCTTGTTTTTGTTCCATGAGGGAGTATAATCAAAAAGTGGACCCCTTTCAATTAGGTTACTATACACATCTTAGAGCTTGTTTGGGATTCCATTTAGAACCCTAAAAAAAAGGTTGAAGTAAAAGAAAAATAATAATAATAATCTTGGCTTGGTTTTGTGGGTAAATGACTTTTTTCACACGAAAAAAACCACATCAAAGTTAAAACAATTTTTTTCTGGCCTTTGGCATTTCATATTTGAGTCTTCTAAAACCAATTTTTTAATATATTATCCAAGCAAGTTTATGTCACACCATTTTTTTAAAATAAAAACCTATCTAAACCCCATTTCATATTTGAGTCTTCTAAAACCAATTTTTTTAATATATTATCCAAGAAAGTTTATGTCACACCATTTTTTTAAATAAATACCTATCGAAACATAAATCACATTATAGTAATTATTGATTGTTACTTCAATTTTTGTTTGCATAAATCAGTTTGGATAAACGTCACTTTTGAAAATGCTAATCCAAACAGGACTGTTACTAGTTGGTTTTTGCCAGGGTAGGCTTTATACAATGGACTTACATGGAAAGAGTCGCCAATCATAACGACAAAACTGTGAGGCGAGGAGGGCTGATATGTGATCCATTTCCCATCTTTGGTTTCAACCTCCAAACCTGAAATCCCATTTAATTGGCACAGCGTGGTCACAATGGTCTTATCAGTGTGTGAGTCTACACCAAGCTTCGCGGCTTCAGTTTGACGGGCACTGTATTTCATTACCCTCAGAATGTAAGTAGTTGAGTTCATGTGCTCATCTAAGTACTTCTCGACTCCCAAACTTTCCAAAACCATCTTCCTTACTATCTGATCCAACTCAGATAGCTGCTCTGAGAAGGCTTGTATAGTTTTGCTGCAACAATAACAACAAATACAAGGGCAACCTGACAAAGTGAACCAACAAAATATTGGAAAAATATGGTCTAATATGACAAAAACTGAACACGTGGCTGATAAAAGTGTGTGGATGACACTTTTCATCACTGTGAAAAAATTGATAATATGCCTCGTCTACCCTTGGTGGATTAGGGCCTAAGCCTAATTCATGTGGGGCTATTATGTAATAATAAAGAGATATGGGTCTAAATGAGGAATTTTATCTCTATGATTCAAAATTCAAATCAATGTAACTTTTTATACGTGATATATGGGAAGATATCAGTTTGAGAGTCAGTTTTTCATACACACCGTAAAAACTTCTTTCTAACTATCTTCTCTTTGGTGGTGAATCTGCCATATAAACATGATCTCTTCCGAATCGATACTCTAATCTCATGCGGGTAATTCAGAGAATTATTTTGATTTCAATTATGCCCGAATTTCTTCAAGCAGCAATAAAAGTCACTGCTGAAATTCAAAAATTCACTGCTCAAGTTTTTCAGCGGTGACAAAATGTCATCACCAAGTCGTTATCTCAGCGGTTGTCGCTCAATAGCAGTGACAAAATCATCACAAGAAACTACTTATGCTGGAAGAAAATGACTGCATGTTATCTAATTTCATTGAAAGAACTGATAAAATTATGAGAAATATAAGCAACTGGAAGGGTTTCTTTCGGAACAAAAATGATCAAGTTTCATTAAAAATAATAACATATAAAAAGCTAAATCTAAATTGGGTGATACCTGAAACTTGGGTATCCTTCAGGCCACAAGGTATTTTCCAAGCTCTCTACTTTCTCAAGAACATTTGCATCATCAATACCCATGCTCTCAGTGAGTGGAACTTGAGGGTTTTGCCCAAAATAGCCAATAAAAAGTTTTTCAGACACTTTTCGTTGTTTGGTTTCAAGAGGGAGATCAAAGAGCTCTTTCAGGACAACAAATAATGATTTCCTAAGATCTAGAGGAACATTATCAAACAAAGCCTCAAAGCAACCACACTCTTCAAGTGCTTTGTGGACTTGGGATTTCACTTCCTCCCACTTAGGGCTTTTGCTTTCCAAGTCAAGGCTGTTAAAGTCAATGACTGGAAGCTTAAGAATGGTTTCTGAGCCCATTTCTTTTCTTAGGTTTTTCTACTTTGACGTTGTGTGTTCTGATGAGGCGTTATGAGTCGTAGCTTATCATGTCATTTAAATAAAGAAGGTTATGAGAGGTTATGAGAGTAAGGAATAAGAGAAGATGCAGTAATACCCCCCCCCCAAACAAAATTCCACTGGTATCTGGTGAGAATGGGGGCAAATCACTAGCTCAAGTAAATCTAGTTGTATTGGTTAAGCTGGAACAACCCAGAGTCTAAGTGCTTGATGGTTGCATATTTGTATCTTTTACTATCTTGATAACAAAAACATTCTTAGTATTACCCAGAGAACTGATAATTTTATAAAAAATGTTGGATAGCCTATGGCAATTTTTTCTTCTTCAAGAAAATCATTTCTGGTTCTATTCTAAATTCAAGAAGTTTTACTTCCACCTATCGTCTTTTTAAATGAATGTAGAGTTTATTTAATTAATTAATTAAAAATAAATAATATATCAATAATTCAAAATCATGCATTAAAAATTTATTTACTAAATATATATAAACATTAATTTGGTAAAGAAACTAGTATATGGCATAATTGATCAATTGTTTGGAGAGGTTGCGTTCAATCACACGTATAACTTCATACTGTTGTGTCTGTCGCTCTAATTATTTTTAAAAAATGAACTATAGAAATTGCCGATCAAAAGATTCGTTGGGCTTCGTCAGGAATGTACAAACCTTGGCCGTGCATTTTTGTTTTATTGACGCTTATTCGGCCATTAATATTTAATTAATAAGTGTTGAAAATAATGTTGTAAAAAAATTATTGATAGATAGTGTCTTAGTGACCAATTAAATAAAATTTTACACTTTGTTGATTAGTTATCAGCTATAAAAAATACTCATGCCTAACCAATAACATTTTTATTAATATTTTTAATAATTATGAAAGTAAAATGTATTTAATAATTTTTAATTTCCATACATCAAATATTGTTCTATGTATGGTCTAAAAAAATATTGTTCTAGGTAAATGCTTTTTTAATCATCACCGAAAATCCAAAAACAATTGAGGATTATGTAATGATAAGTTTTAAGAAAATAACAATAAATTTATTTTGCTCACTTATTATTAGAACTTTTGGTAATTAAGTCCTAGACTTGGGACCTTATGGTAATTTCCACAAATAAACAAAGCTCCATGTCATGGTCGGTCAAAAGATTCTTTCGGCCAGACTCCACTGTTAAGTGGGTCCGTTGGCATTTTTATGTCCGTTGTTATTTTATTTTCTTAATTGTAAACATCAGTCCGTGTAAATTATGGTTTTATTATATATTATTTTTAGGCCTACGTCGTTATTGTTCTTGTTGTTGCTGTTCGTAGTTTAGGAAGATTTGTGGAGTTATACTTTTCTATATGATGAACATAATGAACATTGTTTATTTGATGGCAACAAAAAGACTGAATTCGGATCACTCATGAGAAACCCATATCTAATCTTACCCAATAATCTCATTATGTTTAATCAATATTTAATAATAAGTGGTTTAATTAAATCATTAATGAATTACAAAATAATTTGATTTTTGAGTATTAACTCATATATTCTTGTCGTGGGTTCTTTATTAGTTATCTGGAAAAGGAAATGGGAACCTTGAAAAAGAATAATATAAGTTCCTACTTTTTGATCAAATTATGTAAAGTTGGTTTATAGAAACTTAAAAAGTATGTTTATTACGTTACATATGTTAATAAAGGCCATAAAATGTTGCCTGGAGTTTGAACATTGCTTCTAATTCAAATCCCAACGGACGGAAGTTTGATTGGATTATCCCTTGCTACTCAATTATATCTCAATAACTGACATGAAAAGGTGGCTCAAACTTCTGTTCTTCTTTGGTTCTTTATGCTAAATATTTTAATTTTGTGTTATTGTTAAAAAGGTTATGAATTACGTTATCAGTCTTCACAAACTACTAGATAAAATGGTTTTCAGATATTCACTACTATAGAAAATGGCTTTTGCGCCCCTAATTGGCGTCCTATTATGGAAAAAGGAAGTAAAAAATAATGCGGTGGCATTTTTGTAATTATGAGGTAACTTTTGGAGTCTAATTTTAATACTAGAACGCCAAAAGTGAGCTCTGGCGCCAGAAGAAAGCGAAAAGTGTGCTCTTTGGAGTCTAAGTCCCAGTATTAGACTCCTTAGGTAAACCCTTTGGAGTCTAAGTTTTAGTATTAGACTCCTTAGGTAAACCTTTTGAAGTCTAAGTCCTAATATTAGACTCCCTAGGTCTTTTCCCCAAACCCAAAACTCATTCCCGCGTGCGTTGTCTCCCGCGAATCCATCGATTCTCAATCTCTCGGATTTCTTCTCAACCCTGGTCCGCCTTGTCTCTTCCCTCACTCCCTCGTTGCTCTGTCGTCCCCCTCTCCAGTGGCGGAGCCACAATGGGGCAAGCGTCCGCACGTGCAGACGGTAATTTTTGAGAATTTTTTTTTCTTCTTCATCTTCCTCTCCGCCTCTCTCGGCGAGGTGCCGCCTTCTTCGTCCTCAGAATCGTTAGACCTCAACCTCACCCTGAAATTCTACGGGTTCCAGGAAGTCTGCGCGTCGCTTGAAAATGGAAGCAATGGAAATGGCACTGCCACTAAACCTACTTCTCCGCCTCCGCTCCTCAACCGTAGGTTTCTGAGCTTCTATTATCAATTCTTGATCAATATTCTTGTTCTAGTCTTTTCTTGGGAACAATATACTCTTTCTATTACATAGAAATGGTGAATTTCTCTATTAACAGATGCGATTAAGAGTGTTGCCACTTTCCACTCCGTCCCTTATTTGGGTAGCTCGCGAAGGGACCGGTTTCACATGCTCGTGATAAGTCTATTGTTTTATTGGCTTTCTTGTTTAATTTGGGTTTATTGATGAAATATTTTAGGGTCATTGGTGGAGAAAGGACGGTGAAGAAACTTCGTTTGTCAAAAGCACTCACAATTCCCGAAGGGACGATCGAATCGAACTCGAAGCATGTAGAAGAATGGCGGCTCACCGAGTTGATGCTTGTTGTTTTGTTAACTTATTCCCATGCTTTGCTTTCGGGAATTATCATTGATAAGGTTTGGAGGACCTACTAATGTCTCGCCTCCTACTGTCCATTGACATTAGTGCTTCTACATATTTTCTTTATGAAATGTTCGAAGCTTGTTTATCTTTTGGCCAGGACATTTTTGCTAGAGTCATTGCTGAGGGGTTATGGCCAAAGCAGACAATAGTATCAAAGATAATGACTGGAATCCTATATTTGTTACTTGATTCACTAGCTCTTGAAGCCCTTGAGAAGATGGTTCGTGGTTAGTTTCATTTTTGTTATCTTTATTATTGTGTTCATGGTTAATTGCATGAAAATCGTGCATAAATAAAGGTCTTGTGACATGAGTGATGATAATTATAGACAAAGACTTTGCTGGCAAACTCCTAGGTCTGTCATGGCCACATTTTGGTGGTCAAGTATCTTTAATTGTTTCTCAAATTAGGTGTTGACATTGACTTTGTGTCTTTTTAGATAATCAACTAACAAGGCAGATCTCTCATTGGAACTAGTCAAGGCAATTTTTTAGCTTGCTCAGGTCCCTTCATATAGAAATAGAACAGTATTTTTGGTTTACAGGGACTATCTTCAGTGAGGAGATTGCTTTTGATGTCACTTCTTGTAGAAGGCATGTCTTGAGTTTGTCTATTTCAAATTATATGTTTGGAGAAAAACATTCTGTTAGCTAAAGTAGTGGAGAATGTTAAAATCCCCACGACATCTCAACATTAAGATATTTGTTTCTATGGCAACATATTAATGAGGTTGATTCTATTAATGTCATTGGATTCGATGACTTGATTTGGATCTACTGATCCTATTATATATTTACTGATAATAAGGGGTTCATGACTATAATTCAATCACATGTCACTGATGTTTCGAGTTTTTCTTTTCCGCCTTGATCTCCTGTGTTATCAATAAAGAAGACATAAGCATATGCTACACATGTAGTGGGTACATGAACATCATTAATTTTAGATGAATTTGAAGATTGGTATCTTGTTAATATTGTGTCTTACTTCTTAGTCACTGTTGCATGCTGTCTAAAAATTCAACATTTAGTTGAGAATAGCATGACTGGTTCTGATTACTCTTCTGAACAATGATGATCAAATTCATGGATATAAGAAATGAGAGTTTTGCAGTCCTCAGTACTTCTTTGTCCCTTTCTTTCCTTTAGCAAGTGTAATATCTAAAATTGGTTAACATTATGGTGACCATGAAAAATGAAACTTTCCTTAATGCATTTAATTTAAGTAATCTATTTTTGACTATGCTTGTTGATGACAGTATTGCATCTGTCTGTCACAAGCGAGAGGCTGTTGGAACCCAACTCCTCAAATGTTATCACTCTGTAATTGTCACCTCCATGCCATTGTTCTTACTTCTCCTCACTGAACCTTAAATGTTTTCTAATTTAAGTAATCTATTTTTAATGCATTTAAAACTTTCCTTAACAAAATTCAAAGTTTCAAACCCTATTCGTATTCTTTGCCTCCGTCGACTCCCGTACTCCACTCTCGTTTTACGCCGGTTCTTCTTCGCGTCGCGTTCGCTGCTCCTTCATCGACCGTCGGCGTCGTCGCTGCTTGTTCTTCTTCAATCTTCATCGACCGTCGCTGGCCGCTGGGTGCTTCACTGTTTCTTCTTCATCGTCCGTCACTCCGTATGGTTAGTGGTGTTTTGACTTCCCTTCTACCCAATGAGCGGGTTGTCTTCCTCTGTAATGTATTGATAAGGAGGTAGCATTCACTTCTTAGCTCCTTCTTGAGTTGTTTATTTTACTTGTGTTTGCCTAATTTACTCTCTGACTGAGGTGTGAAGTTGTGGGATACTTAACCTAATAATAAATGGTAGCTCATTGCAATTAGAACCTATGGAAAGAATTCTGTTTTAATATGGAACAGATCGGCTTTTATCAACTAACATTTTAGAGTTTCATGTCTTCTGAAGTGTGTAATAATTGTTCTATTATGGAGCTAAACATATCTAGAAAATCATGTGTCTTCCAGGAGTGTGTGTACAAAGAGTTACTAGTTTATGTAAATGTTGATTCTTATTCCACTCCTAATAAAGTTAAGATAAATAGGGGCTTTGAAAATATTGGATTGAAACAATCGGTATTTAGACGGTGTAGCAAACGCAGTTACTTTCCTACCTCAATAATTAATAGAAAATAAGATATTTGAAAGTGTAATAAATTGTACGCCTTATCTGTTGCTGCTGCTCCCATGATATTGTTGTGATGAAAGTGATTTTGCCAATTTACTTGCCAACAAAAGTCCCAGAAAAGCAAGGTTATGAGAAGTTCATAATTGGAGGGTTCAGGGACCCTACAGTCTATTAATTGAACACTGTTTGTATACTTGTTGATGGCCATGGTTTAGTTTTAAAACTGGAATTTGGTTAGACATTGCTTCAGTGACAGTTTGCCTCTTGTACTGCTTGATTCTGGACCAAACAATGCTTATGTAATCCGACAGGTATTTTGTTCTAACGGCAAGTGATTTGGAGGAATGGTATCATAACCCTGAGTCTTTTCATCATGAGCAGGATATGGTTCAGTGGACAGAAAAATTGAGGCCATGTGCTGAAGCTTTGTACATCGTATTATTTGAAAATAATAGCCAAGTAGGTGGCATTCAACATCACAGGTTATCTTGTATTACCTCATTTGTTCTGATGCTTCAATATAACTAGATTATTAATGCGTGGATGTGTGAATGTGACTGTCTTTTAGCTGCTAGGTCCTGTTGTAGTTTCTCTTCTTCAAGAGGCTATGAATAGTTGCTCCACTTCAGCGATAGAAATTACTCTAGGGTTGCTTCTTAAAGATGCTGCTTATGGCGTTGCTGCTTATGTTTATTATGAGCTTTCTAACTACCTGAACTTCAAAGACTGGTACTTCCAATGCTGCTATGCCCTTGTTTCAGTTGGTTCGTAATTTGTAAGAAGGAGGCAATATTGTATAAACCCAGAAAGACGCAATGCCTCCTGTACAAAAGCATGAGCATTGTAAAAAACTGGGGTGTGTAGATTCCTAAAAACTGTTTAAAATGATGGCAGTCTTCTATCATTTGTCATTCTTTACCATAGAATCGGGGTTTATTACTATGAATTTCTACTCAATGGGAGCACTGTTGGTGTTCCCAAACAAATCTCACACATCAAGATTTAGGAAAAAGAAGCTTGCACATACACTTACTTTATTATTCAATTTCAAGATATAGTAGTAATCTGTTAATTGTAACTTTGTAAGTAAGAGTTATTTTTAGGTTCATGGAGCTTCTTTTGGTTGTGGTTGTTAACTTTATGTTTGGATTTATCTCGGTGAACACATATTCCAAAGATCATAATTTTTGCGATATTGCATTTTCCCTCTACTATGCTTTCACCGTTGTTGTTTTTTAGATCCTTAAATGTAATATTTGCAGGTTTAATGGTGCTTTATCTCTTGAACTATCAAATGACCATCCAAACATGCGGATCATCCATCGTAAAGTTGCTCTAATTTTAGGACACTCGGGTTTCGAGGTAATTCCCATATTGAGTACTTGAGTTGTATTGAGAAGGAGCTTTTTTATTTTCATGGTCGGAGCCTTATGCATTGGAACGATCTTTTTGATAAGATTCACAATTTTATATCTTGATTCGAAACTTGAGAGAAGAGGAGGGAAAGGTGCGAAAGTGAAGAGAGGGAGTTTATTGATCTACTTCCAATATGTTGGGATTCATGTTTCAAGTTATTTGATGAAGTTCAGAATTTGACTCCAGCAGTTGTTATCTCCATTTTGTAAAATCTTATTGACTGGAATGCTTGGATATAGTCTCACAGTTTTTGGAGTCATCTTATATGTGGTTGCACTTAAGGCTTTTGAGCCAGTCACCCATTTGCTATGACATATTACTCCCCATTCTTGAAGCCCTTTGTGCAGAATTGATATTAATAGCAATTTTTTTAACCAAATGTTGGAACTCAATCTTCTAGCAAGGATAGCATGCTGAAGTAATGCTGAGAAATATAAGCCTTCGATTGGAATATGTTTATTAAATGGATCTATTGTGCAGCATTTCCCCTTATGTCTTTGAGGAACTTATTTAATAAAAGTATATCCATTAATAATCTTTCAGGAAGTGGGAGGCCATACTTTCTCATGCTTCTTCAATGGTTCCTCAATCGTTATCATATTTTCCACGCCTGAAATGTAAGGCATCATGGAGAGAAGCTTTGACCATTTGAAGTTAGACTTATTAATTAGTTCATTATATCGATCTTTATTGCATCGTCTAATGTTTATATGAAAAAATTTTATTTGGAATTTTGGTCCAAGCATGTGGTTAGGGACACTATTATGTGAAATATTTCATGGAGTGATTTTGCAAGTACTCATCTTTGGAAGGTAAAGTAACTCAATGTTTACTTCCATATATGGTAAGTAATGCTGCTACCTTCCAGTTCCCAGAAATTTGACTGTTATTTATTTTTTTCGCCTGCAATATGACTTCTATTGAGGTGCTTATGCACTATGTGGATGTATATATAACCATTTAGTGCATTGATTTGTGGAGAAGTATCACAGCTTAAGTTATTGACTTTTCAGCTGGTTCTCTGTGATTTATCTGCTGACTTGCTTTGGACTTGATTTTTGACCTTTCAGTTTCTATTTTCCCTTGGTGATTTTTGTTTTTTTTATTTGGATTACTACCCTTAATGGCCTTGTATAGTGTGTCTCACTTCTTAGAATCCATGCATTGCGTAGGACTTTGCTAGTTGTTGTTATTATTATTTGTTTAATTGCAGGTTTCTGTTAGCATAATTGAAGATTACATTATTTTGGGTGGAAGTCAATTTCTGAGTGTCCATGGTTCAAGCATATCTTGATCTAGTTGTTGGAAATGTTAACAATAGAGGTCTACTTGCAGTCCTTCCTGTAATTGACCTTTTAATACAGGTAATTTGTTTTCAAACCTTATAGAACCGTACAACTGGATTTTTTTTTCTTTGTGTATTTGGAATTTGGAGAAATTGCCTCCTTATTGGTTATCTGCATGACAATGATGATTGCATGTTTAATCTTTTAAAGATATATGTGGAAAAGGACCCAAAACCTGATTTCTTATGGATGTACATGTTACAAAGATTGGGAACTATGAGATATTTAACATTTGCCATGACTGATGTCTTGTGTAACTCTTAGGTATGTTCGTTTTGGGGACGAACCCTCTTCAATCTTGCGGCCTGATAGAGTTTCTTCTTGGGAACTGGAGCCACTTGTGAATACCACCACCCACCACTCCTGCAAATCCCCAACCAACCCAAAGAAACAAGAGGGCACGTTCTCCCCTGCTACCTTCAGCAGTGCCTGATTCTTTGCATGGTGAGATGTTTTGCACAATTTCATTACTGATTCTGTTATACTAAAGTGAGACTTACGGAGTCTAACTACTGGAATCAGACTCCTAAAGTGAGACTTATGGAGTCTAACTACTGGAATTAGACTCCTAAAGTGAGACTTAAGGAGTCTAACTTCTGGAATTAGACTCCTAAAGTGAGACTTAAGGAGTCTAACTACTGGAATTAGACTCCTTAAGTGAGATTAAAGAACGTAAATGTCATGACTTAAGGAGTCTAAGTAACGGAATTAGACTCCTTAAGTCATGACTTAAGGAGTCTAAGTTCTGGAATTGGACTCCTTAAGTCATGACTTAAGGAGTCCAATTCCGTAACTTAGACGCCTTATATTAGGCATCTAATTTTAAAATAGGACTCCTTAAGTTTTCCCTATCTGCGCCCCTAAATAGACGTCCCCCAAAATTGGACGCCAAAAGTACAAAAAATAGGACTCCATATCCCTGTTTTGTAGTAGTGATTTAAATCATATCATAACTTAGGAGGATGCTCGCATTCACGCACAAAGTTGACAAAGCATGATTGCATTAAAATTTGAGAAAATATCACTTAGGTCTTAAGGAAGAGAAAAAAATATCAAAAAAGTCCCGTTGTCAAAATAGTTTTTCTTGTTAAAATAGCTTTTTTCGTTGTTAAAATTTTCCTATGAAAAAAATTGTTGTCAAAATGGCTTTTCATGTTGTCAAAATAGCTTTTCCTATTGTTAAAATTTTTCAAGTTTTTCCTCCGCCCTTAGAAACCTAGAAAATTTTAACAACAGGAAAAGATGTTTTAACAACATGAAAAGCTATTTTGACAACGGGACACTTTTTATATTAGAATTCTGTAATTAATATTTAAAAAATACCTAGAGACTTTTTTGATAGGCGATTTAGGGTTGGGATTTTTTTATTTATTTATATATTTTTTTCTCTTTTTTGAGACCTGAGTGATATTTTCCTTCAAAATCTATATATATACTCATCCAGTTCTAAATATAGGACAAACTATGTCATATATATTTAGGACCGGATGTAGTATATAAAACACACACTCACATAGACATACAAGCATACAAACAAATATACATATGAAAATACGTGCTCCCTACTCAAACAATGTTTACTCCTAATGGACTTCAAATCAATTGACAAAATTATTATTATTATTTTTTTAAAAAAAGAATCTACATGTCCTCATATTTTTATCGATTTTCGATGAAGCCCCCGCAACTTTTTTTAAAATTTTTTGGCTATTTATAGTTTCACCTAGCTAATTGCAGGGACTTGATTAAAAATTAGGTGAAAATGTAATGACTTCATAATAAAATAAAAACTACAAGAGATTTGAACAAAAATAAGGTGACACTATGTATAATAGGGACTTACACATTAATATTTAATTTCCTACTAATTATGGTATAGTAAATTTTTTTAACAAAATCGTTTGGATTATAAGTTAAAAAAATGACAGTAATAATAATACATCTTATATAAAATACTATATATAACAATTACTAGATGAGTAATAACATATAATATACTCAAATTCACAGTACCAACCCTCTTAATTTTCAACACATATATAGCTCTTGATCATCATGCTTTATTCTCATAAAGGTGCACAATATATTATTAAAGGTTATCAAGTAAGTGATAAAAAAGAAAAATTAAATTGACATAAGTGATTCTCTTTTCTCTTCCTCACACAGAGACACACTCCCCCCACCCCACAACCAAAAGAAAAAAAAACATAAATAAGTAAATAACACAAGCTGTAACACCCCATTTTTCAAAAGCAGAATTTTTTTTTTTCATCAGAGTAGAGCATCGGAGCAAGTAAAAGAGTGAGTAACTGATATATCATTAACTGTGGCGTATCCTGTCTGTTTATAATGTATAGTACATTTATCCGAGTAATGTCATAATGTTACAAGTCTAAAAATAGGAATCTTCGATCGGGTCTTTACGCGTGCCGTTTACTCGCTTGCTCTTGTCTTCGGTCCTCGGTTCCCCGGACCCTGAAGCTATGGTAAGAGCTGAGGTCCAATGCCCATTGGACCTCAGGTAACGGTTAACCTCATGCTCAAGTAATATAGTATATGGATGACAGATATTCATGACATTACAGCAGTAATCAATACATAAGCACACAGCAGATGCAAGATTAACATATCAACAGTACATAGCACACAGCACATGTAAAGTTACCCATGTTTGCACTAACCAGTGCCACGACGGCCCATCGTGTCCTCAGCGCTAGGAAAACAATCTTACGGCATTATCAAGACTATAACCCGTATATAGCTGAATGTGTAAACAGTGATTTAAGACAGAGCCTTAACCACAGTGCATGACCCAAGACCAAGTCTTGTCCATGACTCTATGAAATAATCTATCACATACAAGCATACAATAAGCATCAGAGTTAGTGTTACAGTACACGTCCGTACCTTAGTCCGTTTGGATGGCGGTACGCTTGCCTGGTCGGTACGTCTCCGATTTTTCCCCGGATATCCTATAGTAGTATTATCGCATTATTACCTCGTAAATAATATCTTAGGGAACATTTCAGCCACTACCGACCCTTTTTTACCTCTGGTGGATTTGTTAATCCAATTATATCCCTTTATTTTCTCAAAAACACTGTTGTAATATTTCTAGACAGAATTTTCTGTTTAACTTTGAAAAATCATAATTAATTCCAAAAAAAATCGAAACGAGGTTCCGTAAAATTTCCGGAAACCTTAGCATGTCTATTTTTGAGAAAAAATATTGGATTTCACCCAGAATTCGTGAATCACTCCCAGTTTAATGATCTTTAACCTTTGCCCAGAATTTTTCCAGAAAAACGTATCGTTATTTCCAGAATTTTTTAATATAAATGTATTCACAAAATAATGCCCTCTAACCGACCGACTCCCATATCCCAGCAAAAACCCACAATTCCTATCTTACTCTAACTTGCTTTATTAATCCTAAAAGTTACTCCACAACATGTTTCCACCTTGTCAGGCATCTTTCGATGCAATAAGGCTTGAAAACATTTATAGGAAATTACTTTACCTATTTCCTAGATTAAACTAACATTTATACTAATAACTACTAAGAACTATAGAACTAAAGAACTAAAGACTAGAAACTAAAAACTAAAGACAAGCTTACCTCTTGAAGACTCTTGCTTCTCCTTCTTGCTTCTTAGAAATCACCACTTGGTGGTTGATTTGGTGTGAAGAATGAGGAGAGGTAAGGCCTCTATTTATAGGGAAAATCTCAAGGTTAAAATGGTAATCTCAAGCCCAATGTGGGCCCCACCATTTGCCTCTTCCTTAATCTCAACCATTAGATATATACTTAATCAAGAAGTTTTAATCTACACCCTTCACTAATAAGCATGTGCTCTTGTGATGTCATCCTTGTGATGTCATCTTGATGACATCATCAAAGCTTAAGTGTCATTAGTAAAGTTTAATTAACTCTTAATTGCATTTGCTAGCTAACCATGGAAACTAGTGCTTAATTAAATCAAGCTTTATGCACCTTAATCTTTACTTATTTCCATTTGTCTTTTAATTGATCCTTGATTTTTAATTAAGACATTCCCTAATTGTTGCTTCTTAATTTGCCCCTTGATTAATTATGAAGATTTACACAATCATTTAATTAGTGAAAACTTAATTGTTCTTTTATCTTTACTAATTTCCCTTAATTTGTTTAAATATTTTTATAACATTATCTTGCTTCTTTTAAGAACCATGGTTTAATATGATGATTATTTTGTATTTTATGATCTTTAAATGTGGTCTTAAATTTAATCTTTGGTTTATTAAATTCTAAGGAAAAACTGTCTAAAATCTAATTAATAACTTACAAAATTTAGAGATAACATACTCTCCTTTATTTATGTAAAGACACCCTACTTACTTTTGGAGATTTTTATCTTATATCACATGTGTTTCTATATTATATTATTATCTTAATATTTTATTCCTTTATTATTGTGAATTTCGCCCCCTATTAATTGACCTTAGGGAATGATAATTTAATCCAAGTTATTATCCCTAATATAGTGTTTGAGATGTTATTATACCTAATTGTAAAAGTATGATGGGTTCCTAGATTAATTACGACCTTCACTAATTCATTTTATACTAATATTAAACCCCTATTGGCCTTTAATATCTAATTAAGGCAAAATATTCCAAATGGTTGATTAACACTTGCCACTAGATTAATTATGAATATTTATGCAATTAACTTAATTGATATAAATTTAATTGCCTCTTAATCCAGCTTAATCCTTTTCATACCCTTTTATGACTTTATTACATATAAGAACTAGAGGTTAAAATACTAATTACAGGGTATACTATGATCCCTATTTGAAAATTAGAAAAATTGGGCCTTTTCGGTTTATTTAATTCTAGGAGAAAATTCCCCAAATTAAATTAGATAAGCTATAATATTTTTGAGACCACATATTTACCTATTTTAATAGGTATCATTTATTAAAATATAGTGGTTATACTAAACATGATTTTTAGGGTATTACATTTCTCCCCCCGTTAAATAAAATTTCGCCCTCGAAATTTGCTCTATTCTAACTAGACTTGAACCATACTTTCTGGGAAATTTACTCTACCAGAATGTTTCTATGTCTAAACCGCTTTTCTTGACGATCATGAATTTGCTCCGGCCAATTACGAAGGTATTTCCATGTCTTGCCTCGACGTCGTCGTACCACAAATGTTTCCGTGGCGCCTATATATAGTAGCAACGTAAGGTACCTCATATCCAATGATATGATTGCGGTTTGGTTGGTATAACTGAGAAGCATGGAAAACATCATGGAGATTAATTCGGCTCGTGGGTAAAGATATCTAGTAAGTGGCTGGTTCACGTTTAACTAATATTTGGAATGGTCTTATGTAACGCGTATTAAATTTTCACCTCTGAAGTGTTTGACTGACACTGGTTACTGGGATATCTTTTGAAACATATGATCGCCGACTTCGAACTCTAGAGGTCTTCTCCCTTTTGTCAGCGTAGCTCTTTTGTCTGCTTTGTGCTGCTAGGAGTTGTCTCTTGAACAAAGCGATTTGTTCGGAGGTCTGATCAATTTGATCTGGTCCAAGCAATTTCTGCTCAGATAAGGGTGACTGACATGTTCACCCTTGACATTTGATCGTATAAACTCAGAAAAACTCTAGACATCTAGTCTATTCCTTTGCTATACATGCTTACTTAGCACGCACTCTAACATTCAAAAATTAATCTCAGTCATTTTGTATCCAGGTTTAGTATTAAACATAGGACCTACTCGTCCATCCTCACCTTGCTTGGTTACGCAGGCCTTACTGCCTGACCCATTCAACCTCTTAGCTTAACACATATTGGCCTTCCGGCTCAATCCATTACCACAGCACTAGGGATTTTACCCTCAATACCTAGGAGATTATCCTCAGGCTTTAGGTATTTCAACTATTACCTGGTACAATTAATGTTTTGCCAGACTCAAGACGTACTATAGACATACTAGTCTAAAGTCATTGTAACAATTAGCTTTTCACACAGTGCTAAGTATCACTGTCTTAAGGCCTAGGAATGATGTCCCGTGCATACTTGCACACCTAGATCTCGAGCATCTGCTCGTCTATTTTATCTGAGCCTTTCCCATTCAAGATCTTAGACTATTTTATAAGCTTAATTATTCCTTAGGTCTCTAAGGTCTTTACTAGTTTCTACACAAGAATAAGAATTATTGATTGCAGCAGCAAATCTTCTTTTAGACAAAGCAAACTCCACGTAAATTTTTAACATGAGGACTTAAATTCTCAACATTTTTATCATTAGCGAGGAAAAAGTCAATGTATTATTTACAAAGTAACCGGAAAGCAGTTTCTGAAAGTGGAGCTATATACCCAAGAGGGGGGTGAATTGGGTATTTTATAAACTTTTGTGATCTGCTCTGTTTTTAGACAGCAAAAACAGAGATGGATAGAGTAAAGGGATGAGCATTGGACACGAGAGATTTATACCTTGGTTTGGTCCTAACAACTTGACCTACATCCGGTCCCGGACTTTCTCGGGATTTTCCACTATCACAAAGATTACACACTCGTACTCAAAGAGTAGTTCTTTCTCTAGAACTCACTCCCCCTTACAAGTTGTAATCAATGAACTCCCAAATCACCAAGTCCCCTGACTTGTGATTCTTTACAATAAATGTTTTACAAATAGAAACTCTCTCTAAGAGTAGATAATGATAAACACTGAAGCTTATAGTGTCAAAAGACACAATATCACTGAAAACTAAGAGGTAGTTGAAGAACTTTGAATGCTATGCGTTTTCAGTAGTTGTAGTTGTTGAAAAGACTTGAATGCAACTCTATTTATACTTAGAGTGCATTAAATGACCGTTGGATTTATCAATATAACCGTTGCTTTGATTAACCAATGTTTTGGTTAAGCTTTGGTCTTCTTCTCTCTCTAAACTTCACTTAATCCAGCTGGGCAGAAGTTCAGAGTTGACTCTCTGCAAATTTGTCCGTTGGAATAGCAGCTACTAGATGTAGAAATTATTCTTTAATCCCTTGTAGGCGTGTGCAGATGGATTACCCAAAAGAATGCAACTTTCTGGGTTTGCATTTAATGTCGACACCACTTTTGCTTTTGCTTTAAATCTTCAATGTACATTCTCTAATCATGCGAAACTCAACAATAAAGTGATTAAACATGTCCAGGAACATTAGAGAACAATCATAGGAAGTATTAAGATCAAACAAGAAGGTATAGCAAAATCGTCACATTTGAATTTCTGAAGACGCTGAGAAACCTCGAGGTTTCTCCAGAAACCTCGAGGTTTTGGACTGTAGCAAGTGAAAGAGGTTTAAGTCCAAAACACCAAACCTGGAGGTTTCTCCAAAACCTAGAGGTTTTTCAATGAGCAAAAAAAGCGTTTTGTTTCTGTGTGACAAAACCTCGAGGTTTTCTAAGAAACCTCGAGGTTTCACTTTGAAAGTGAAACACTCAAAAAAACGCAATAAAGGCAAACTGGAGGTTTCTTGGAAACCTCGAAGTTTTCAAAGACGGTGAAAAACGTTTGCTCTGCGGGAGCCGAGACCTCGAGGTTTTAAAACAATACTCGAGGTTTCACTTTGAATTTCAAATTCTCAATTTTGCGCCGAAACAGAAACCTGGAGGTTTTGAGAAAACTTGGAAAAGTGCAGAAGCTCTCTGCCAAGACAAACCTCGAGGTTTGTCCAGAAACCTCGAGGTTTCTCAATTTTTGAGAAACTTATAAAATGCTGATTGAAATCAAACTGGAGGTTTTCCTCAAACCTTGAGGTTTTGGAAGCGGCGTTTAAGCGAGTTTTCTTTGGAATGACAAAACCTCGAGGTTTATTGCTAAACCTCGAGGTTTCACATAACTTTGTGAAACCAGGTATTTCAAGTTAAAGCCATAGAACCTTGAGGGCTCCTCTATAAGGCCAAACCTTGAGGTTTCTTGGCAAACCTCGAGGTTTGCTCTTATAGTGAGTTTTTCATCAATAGAGAGCAAAACCTCATGCTTTGTTTACAACCAATGGAAATCATCAAAACCTTTAGAGAACTAACATTCTCCCCTTTTTGATGATGACAACTTTTGTAAACAAACAACTTTGAAAATTTGAGAGAGTTTTCAATTTGAAATCAACGTAGTAGGTGATAGAGTTTTGAAAACTTTCATTTTGTGAATTTGTGAGTGACATAAATTATATTTCAGAGATGAGCAATAGAGAAGCATAATAAACAGAAATTGTATTTCATTTCAATAAAAGTAAAGCAGTACATGAGCAGTATGGAATACAAGATATCAAAAACAAATTGCTAAGCTCAAAATGTTCAGAATGCTCAGTTCTCCAAAGCTCTCCAACAACTCAAAGTTCAATCCTTGCCATTCTCTCCCCCTTTGTCATCTTCAAAAAGGAGGTGGACCAAGGGTGTAGAAGGAGGGGAAAGATGAACAACTTCAGTTGTAGGGGTGGCTAAGGATGAAAAAGATAGGACTTCAGTTGCTGGAGTGGATGGTGAAGGAAGGATTTTAGTGGCAGGTGTGGCAACTTCAGCTTGAGAATGAAGAGGGGAAGTGGATGGATCAGGAGATGTGGTAGGAATCTGTGGTGAGGGGAAAGTGAAGGATGGTGAGGATGAACCAGAGGCAGGACCAGAGGTACTTGGGCCAGCAGCAGGGCCAGGAGTAGGGCTAGGAGGTGAAGATGGTCCAATGTGCAGATGCTTGACAATGCTGTCCACCTTGTCACTGAGCTCCATATGAGAGATGATCAGAGTAGACAACTTGGCCTCAATCTCGTTAACCTTCTCTTTAATCTCAGTAGATTGCCCCGAAACCATTTCAAGATGCTCCTTCATGGCATCCTGGATCTCAATAAGACCATAATGTCCACGGGTAATCTCAGCTCTTATTTTGCCCAACTCAAACTCCATGCGTATAGTCATCGTGCCAAGAGCAGCATCTACAATGGTCTTGATCTGAGAAGCAAAGTCAGCTGGCATGGATGTCTGAGGAGGTGGAGGTGCTGATTGAGCCTTTTGATCTTGTGATCTTGGATATGATCGGGAAGGAGCTTGAGATTGTACAGATCCTTCCTCCCCAAACTTGATCTTCATTAGATTCATCTGTGTCCTTCCAAAGAATGGGGGATACTCCAGTGTATCAACAGATCCCACATACCAGATTTGGTGATAGAAGAAGATAATAGAGATCAATGAAGGGTATGGTATATGAGATAGTTTTCTTTTTGCAAATCTGAATTCTGTCATCCCTTGGAGAAGCCAGTGACCAAGGTTAAACGGAACCTTCTTCACAAAGAGTTTGTAAAAGTGCGTAGTCATGCGAGTGAAGTGGGTGTAATTTCCACCCTTGGGAATGAAATTCCTAGAGTAAACATACCATAAAACTCAATTTTCAGTAGGCATAGAACCAGGTGTAAATGAAAGCCTAAGTTGTTAGTCAGGAGGGAAAGGCTCACCGGGTCTAAGAGTCTCAAAGACTTCGATTCTTGTAGGAAAACTCAAGAACAGGTGGAGGATTGGCAATTTTCAGTATTTTATTCAGAATGGAGCGAGACGGGGGTGAATTTGACATTTCTAACAATAGTGGTGACTCTCTCCTCAATCACCTCACCATAGTCCCTAGTTCATTAGCATACTCCATATGGTAATAAAATAGCTTAACAATGTTTGGAGTATAAGGAGCAGAAATGGAAATAAAGGATTCATACTGCTTCAACCAAGGGGACAAATCAAAATGACATTCTCTTTGGAATTGTTTCAAGTCAATGGCAACCATAGGACAGAAAAGATGATGTATATATGCTTCCCTGAATTTTTCATTTTCTTCCTTAGGAAGAGTAGCAGTGGTTGTGACAAAACCTTCAGGTGGCGAGGATTCTTGTATATGCGAAATGGCATTCTCCATAAGCTGAAGGCACATCCTCTTGCCTCTTCATCTTGATTGAGCGAGAGGCAATAGCTTGAGATGATTGCCTAGTGCGGGAACACTGGATGCTCTCTTTGTTCTTCTTGGTTTTGGACGGTTTGGGTGGTTTGGGAGTCTCGAAGCCTTTGCCTTGCCTTTGCCCTTTGGCTCTTTCTTCTTTTTCTTAGATGGTTCTTCAGGCTCCTGCCCCTTTTTTTGGCTTTGAACCTCAGGTTCTTTTCTCTTCTTGGATGTAGGCTTGACAGGTTCCTTCTTCTTCTTAGCAGGTTCCTCAGTAGGTTCTTTGGTAGGTTCCTTGAAGGAAACCCCTTTGCTTTGAGCCTTTGTTTCCTTTCTTCCCTTCGAGGGTGACTGCTCTTCAGAAATTTCACCTTGAACACCTCTAATCGATTTGTCTATACCATAACGAAGGCGAGTAGACTGAGTCTTAATCCTTACTGGGTGTTCAGAATAGGGAGGAGGAGTTTGCACAGGTTGACGAGGAGGAGAAGGAGGAGACCATATTTTTTTCCTTCTTCACTGGAATCATAAGCAGAAACGGCTTGGGAGTGTGATTTTGAGGCTATTTGAAGGATTAACGTGGGAAATTTGGTCGGGAAATGAGAGATTCAGAGAGAAGAGAGAAATCGAGTCTGAAAACCTAGAGGTTTAGGTCGAGGTTGGAGAAAATGAACAGTGCACGCATATATATAGACTCTAGCAAACCTCGAGGTTTTGTGCCAAACCTCGAGGTTTGGTGTAAAATCACCAACCTAGACTTGAAAGGTGTTCGGTGAACCTTTAAACCATCAACGTCCAAACCTCGAGGTTTTCTCCAAAACCTCGGGGTTTTGCAACCTTCGAGAACTTGATCAGCTCTCTGTCTCTCGAAAACTCGAGGTTTTTTTGTGAAACCTCGAGGTTTCTCCTTTCTTCAAAGCTCGACCTTGATAGTTCATGATCAAACCTCGAGGTTTGCTTAAGAACCTCGAGGTTTTGCTCCTCGACAGCAAAGCCCAGATCTTTAACATCCTGCATAAAACAAATCTAGATTCTCCGATGCTTAAGTCAATAACTTTTAATCATCAAAACCATAATTTAATACAAAATTTGAGCAAGAATTGCTTACAACTCATTGGGATTTACCATTCCCAATTCTCTTCTTATGAAATTAAATTGCTCCTTAGCTAATAGTTTGGTGAAGATGTCGGCAAGTTGAAGATGAGTTGGGATGAACATGACTTTGACATCTTTCTTTTGAACATGATCCCTTATGAAATGATGTCTCACATCAATATGCTTGGTCTGAGTATGTTGAACTGGATTCTTTGCCAAGCTTATTGTGCTTGTGTTGTCACATAATATTGGGATCTCCTTCAAGTTGATTCCTAAGTCTGATAGTTGTTGCTTAAGCCACAAGACTTGAGCACAGCAACTTGAGGCGGCTACATATTCGGCTTCGGTGGAGGACACGACCACACTTGTTTTCTTGCTAAACCATGACACAAGTGAGCCATCAAGGAATTCACATTGGCCACTTGTGCTTTTCCTATCGATCTTGTACCCAAGCATGGTCTGAATCTGAATATGCTACCAAATATTCGAGGTTGACCTTTAGGAAACCACAATCCAAGTGTCTTTGTGTTAGCAAGATATCGAATATTCTCTTTACTTGCTCAGCATGTGACTCCTTAGGAGCGAGATTGAAATCTTGCACACATTCCAATGCGAATTGGATGTCGGGTGACTTGCGGTCGAGATAGAGTAATGATCCAATCATTCCTCTATATTTTGTGATGTTGAAGTCCTTGCTCTCTTCATCAAGCATCCAATGAAGCGATTGAGCTCATTGGAGTGTCGGCTCCATTGCATTGATCCATCCCAAACTTTTTCAGCAAATCATTGAGATACTTGGTCAGGATATGAAGATTCCATCCTTCTTTTGCTTGATTTGCAGACCTAGGAAATAGTTAAGCTCTCCCATCATGGACATCTCAAACTCTCCCTACATATTCTTAGCAAACTCTTCATATAAAGCATCATTAGAAGCACCAAATATAATGTCATCAACATATATTTGCACAATTAGGATTTCACCAAGCTTATTACTCTTTATGAAGAGAGTTGTATCTACTTTTCCTCTAATAAAGCCTTGATCAAGAAGGAATTTGCTTAATCGCTCATACCAAGCTCTAGGAGCTTGCTTAAGTCCATAAAGAGCTTTCTTGAGACGATAAACATGATCTGGATGATGTTCATTTTGAAAACTAGGAGGTTGGTCAACATAAACTTCCTCTTGAATGAAGCCATTTAGAAAAGCACTTTTTACATCCATTTGATAGAGCTTGAATCCTTTGACACAAGTAAAGGCTAGAAAAACTCTTATGGCTTCCAATCTTGCCCTTTGGAGCATAAGTTTCTTCATAATCAATTCCTTCTTCTTGATTATAGCTTTTAGCAACCAATCTTGCCTTGTTACGGACAATGATTGCTGACTCATATCGTTTGTTATTGAATACCCATTTAGTGCCAATGACTGGATGGTCCTTAGGCCTATGTACCAAATCCCAAACTTGATTTCTATCAAATTGATGTAATTCCTCTTGCATTGCTATCACCCAATCATTGTCGAAAGGGCTTCATCAATCTTAGAGGGTTCAATATGTGATATAAAGGCAGAAAAAGTTACTTCATTTAAAGTACTATTTCTGGTTCTTACTCCTTGATTTACATCACCTATAACTTGGTCTAAAGGATGATTTCTAATAAATTTCAAAGCTCTAGGATGAGTCTAATCAGGATTTTCAATATTGTTTTGAGGATCAGCCTTAAACACATTTTCAGGATTTTCAATAGAAGCAGGAGTAGTTTTCGAAGAGAATTGATTTTTGAAAATATTTTCTTCATCATCATCCATAGGTTTATCAGACTTGGATTCACAAAAAATAACATGCATAGACTCTTCAACAATACGAGTACGAGTATTAAAGACTCTATAAGCTTTGCTCCTATTAGAATAACCCAAAAATATACCTTCATCTGCTTTGGGATCAAACTTTCCCAAGTTATCCTTACCATTGTTATGGATGAAACACTTACATCCAAACACATGCAGATGGGCCGATTTGGTTTTCTTCCTTTGTACGGCTCATGGGAGTTTTGTCCAACTTCTTCGGAGGTATGCTCGATTTGAGATGTAGCAAGCGGTGCTCATTGCATCAGCCCAGAACACTTGAGAAGTGTTGTTCTCATTTAGCATAGCTCTTGCCATCTCAGTGAGGACTCGATTCTTTCTTTCCACAACACCATTTTGTTGAGGAGTCCTTTGGGCGAGAAGTTGTGGTCTATCCCATCTTGTCACAAAACTCAGCAAATGCATTATTTTTGAATTCTCCTCCATGATCGGTTCTGATTCCTGAAATAGAGAATCCTTTCTCATTTTGGACCTTCTTGGCAAAAACAACAAACTGATCAAATGTTTCATCTTTAGAGGATAAAAATATAGTCCATGCAAATCTTGAGAAATCATCAACTATGACCAAAGTATAAAGATTGCCTCCAAGGCTTTTCACTCTAGTTGGTCCGACTAGACCCATATGAAGCAATTGAAGAGGTCTATTAGTTGAAATCTCGTTTTTAGATTTGAAGGACAATTTGGTTTGTTTCCCTTTTTGACAAGCATCACAAAACATGTCATTTTTAAAATGCAGTTTAGGAATACCAATCACCAGATCCTTTTTCGATGTCTGTCAAGTTGAATCATATTGACATGAGCTAATCGCTTGTGCCATAGCCAACTCTCATCCAAATTACCGACAAAACATTTTTTCGAGAAATAGAACCATTACTAGAGAGATTAAGTGTATAACAATTGCCATCTCAGGGGCTCTAAATAAAGCTTTTGATTTTATGTTTTCTAAAGGGAGAATATCCTTACTCATAATCAAGCATTCCTTAGAATCGAAGATAACTAAGTTACCTTTATCAATGCTTTGACTTACTTTGAGAAGATTGTGGCAAAGTCCTTCAACTAGGTAGACATCTTTGATTAGTGGTCCTTCATTGTTGCCAATTTCACCAACTCCAGCAATCTTTCCAGATTGATCTTCACCAAAGGTCACCTTGCCACCATCCTTGGGCTTGATTGAGGCAAATTTGGATTGGTCCCCGTCATGTGCCTAGAGCATCCACTTGTCAATATACCATTTGTTGGATTTTGATGCTCTTAGACAAACCTGCAAGACACAACAAATCAGGGCTTAGGTACCCATCTTTTCTTGGGTCCTTTGGGGTTAGTTTGTGTCTTAGGAATCTTGTAAGATCCCTTTGGCACCCATTGATAATTTCCTATGGGTTTACTCTTTATTTCCTTCTTATGAAAGCGGGGAAGAAGTAGTATGACCCTTTCTATTGCAAGTAATTACAATGTGCAAAAGGATTTGAAGAATGAACTGATTTTGTAAAATAGTTCATATAGGATTTTTCACCAGACTTCTTTCTTCCTTTCTTTTTATCAAAGTTAGGTTTGTAACCAATTCCTGATCTGTCATTTATAAATCTTTGTTGTTTCAAAATGACATTGAGCATTTCACTTCCTCTAGTGAATTTCTCAAGTGCCTTTGTAAGATGTGAATTCTTTTCTTCACTCAGGACAATCTTTACAAGCAAGATGTTCGGTGGAAGAAAGTTTTTTAACTTGAAATTCAAGAGTAAGATTCCTATTTTTCAACTTGAAATATTTTTTCAGCAAGTTTTTCAAATTCGGATTGCACAGCCATATACTCAAGCAAATAACTCATCATAAGGTGGTTTGCAATCATATACCTCATCAAAGTTAGTACGTTGCTCTTCTTCTTCAAAGCAACTAAGCATATATTTGCTTTTGCTTCCTCATCCTCATCATCTTCATCGATGAACTATCACCCCAAATACCGAGACATATGCCTTCTTTTTGAATCATTGAATCTCATCTTTTCTTTGTCTTTGTTCTTGATTGGGGCATTCGATTTGATGTGGCCAGGCTTTTCACACTCGTAGCAAATGATTGGCTTCTTTGCCTCATAGCTGGAGCTACCCTTGTGAAACTTCTTGAAACTTTGGTCCTTCTTGTAGAATTTCTTGAATCTTCGGACCATCATACCAATCTCCTCATCTTCGTCTAGATCTTCATTATCATTTGATTCCTTAGTTTCTTTGACAGCTTTAAGGGCAATTCCCTTATTTTTGCCATGGACTTCATCAAGTCCCTTCTTGAACTTGAGCTTGGCTTCATATTCAGAAAGGCTCCCGAAAAGGGCTGCCACAGATGCCATAGAATCTCCATGAGCTTCTTCAATGGCAGTGACTTTGGCTTCCCATTCCTTGTTGAGGATGTTGAGAATCTTCCTCACTTGGACAGGTTGCTCATACTCTTTGCCCAATGCAGCAAGCTGATTGATCAGATGAGTGAATCTCAGCTGGAAATCGCCAATAGATTCTCCAGGCTTTATACGAAGGAGATCATATTCTGTCATTAGAATGTTGACTCTATTTTGCTTTACTCCAACAGTTCCTTCATGAGCAATTTCGAGCATCCCACATAGCTTTAGCGAGGTTAGGTTGCAAATGTGGAAATATTCTTGTTGACTAAGAGCACTTTGCGAGAAGAAGAACCGCCTTCTTTGTTGAGTGTGACATTTCTTGTCATTTTCATCATAATCCTCTTCTTCCTTCGGAACCACTGAGACCATTCTCCAAGACGGTTGGAGTGTAGTCTCCTCGTTCAAAAACTCTCCGAGAGACCATACTGTAGCCATCACAAACACCTTGAACTTGGCTTTCTAGAATGAGTAATGTTCTCCACTGAAAACGGAGGTCTATTGATTGAAGCTCCATCGGGTAGAATACCTTCCATTGTGATCCTTCTCGAGATGTTAAGCTCTTTAGAGAAGACCTTGTTGTGATACCAAATGAAAGTGGAGCTATAAACCCAAGAGGGGGGTGAATTGGGTATTTTAAAAACTTTTGTGATCTGCTCTATTTTTAGATAGCAAAAACAGAGATGGACAGAGTAAAGGGATGAGTAGCTGGACACAGAGATTTATACTGGTTCGGTCCTAACAACTTGACCTACATCCAGGTCCCGGACTTTCTCGGGATTTTCCACTATCACAAAGATTACACACTCGTACTCAAAGAGTAGTTCTTTCTCTAGAACTCACTCCCCTTAGAAGTTGTAATCATGAACTCCCAAATCACCAAGTCCCCGACTTGTGATTCTTTACAATAAATGTTTTACAAATAGAAACTCTCTCTAAGAGTAGATAATGATAAACACTTGAAGCTTATAGTGTCAAAAGACACAATATCACTGAAAACTAAGAGGTAGTTGAAGAACTTTGAATGCTATGCGTTTTCAGTAGTTGTAGTTGTTGAGAAGACTTGAATGCAACTCTATTTATACTTAGAGTGCATTAAATGACCGTTGGATTTATCAATATAACCGTTGCTTTGATTAACCAATGTTTTGGTTAAGCTTTGGTCTTCTTCTCTCTCTAAACTTCACTTAATCCAGCTGGGCAGAAGTTCAGAGTTGACTCTCTGTAAATTTTTCCATTGGAATAGCAGCTACTAGATGTAGAAATTATTCTTTGATCCCTTGTAGGCGTGTGCAGATGGATTACCCAAAAGAATGCAACTTTCTGGGGTTGCATTTAATGTGCTGACATCACTTTTGCTTTTGCTTTAAATCTTCAATGTACATTCTTTAATCTATCTGAAACTCAGCAATAAAGTGATTAAACATGTCCAGGAACATTAGAGAACAATCATAGGAAGTATTAAGATCAAACAAGAAGGTATAGCAAAATTGTCACATTTGAATTTCTCGAAGACGCGAGAAACCTCGAGGTTTCTCCGGAAACCTCGAGGTTTTGATTTTGTAGCAAGTGAAAGAGGTTTAAGTCCAAAACACCAAACACGGAGGTTTCTCCAAAACCCGGAGGTTTTTCAATGAGGCAAAAAAGCGTTTTGTTTACGTGTGACAAAACCTCGAGGTTTTCTAAGAAACCTCGAGGTTTCACTTTGAAAGTGAAACACTCAAAAACGCGATAAAGGCAAACCCGGAGGTTTCTTGGAAACCTCGAGGTTTTCAAAGACAGTGAAAAACGTTTGCTCTCTGGGAGCCGAGACCTCGAGGTTTTAAAACAAACACCTGGAGGTTTTGAGAAAACTTGGAAAAGTGCAGAAGCTCTCTGCCAAGACAAACCTCGAGGTTTGTCTAGAAACCTCGAGGTTTCTCAATTTTTGAGAAACTTATAAAATCTTGATTGAAATCAAACCCGGAGGTTTTCCTCAAACCTTGAGGTTTTGGAACCGGCGTTTAAACCGAGTTTTCTCGGAATGACAAAACCTCGAGGTTTCACATAACTTTGTGAAACCGGGTATTTCAAGTTAAAGCCATAGAACCTTGAGGGCTCCTCTATAAGGCCAAACCTCGAAGTTTCTTGGCAAACCTCGAGGTTTGCTCTTATAGTGAGTTTTTCATCAATGGGAAGCAAAACCTCATGCTTTGTTTACAACCAATGGAAATCATCAAAACCTTTAGAGAACTAACAGTTTCAACGAAATCAGAACAACTTTTGAGTACCATTTAGTTCCTATGAAATTCATATGCTACTACAAATTTCATGTCCAATACTTATCAATAGATGCAAATAATAAGAAGACAAAAATTCAACTTCAGTTACTACAGTAACTTACACATTCCAATTTATGTTTTATATATCTGAAATCTAATGGTTTGGACAGGAATTCAACACGAACATATTAGTACGGTGGTGTACTAAAGTAAGGTTTCAGAGTGTCAACAACAAGCATACTAACTCTTCATTTAAATAAATGTTCAAGATTTATCAAGTGCACACTCAAAATCTCATTTTAGAGCTTTATTTCTTAACATCCAGGGATCTAATCCCTTTGGTTTCTATTTTTACCAAACGCAATAGATATCCTCCAAAACTTTTGAGTCAAAAAGTTCATGTTTAACTTAAAGGCGTTCATCAAAATTTCAAAATGAAACAAGGATATATAATGCAAGGTTATTTCATTATGCTAAAGTGACAAGAAATCTTAATGGATCAAAAGTACAATGTATTTCAAGACATGGTTCCTATGTCACAAAATTCCTCCATGTGCCCTTTTAATAGTTAAGACTAGTTTATTCATCAGGTTTCATTTAATTTTTACATGCATCATTTTGAAGCTAATCTCGTTTAACATACCAATGACTAACAATCAAGTTTACAACAAAGAGATTACCAAAAACAATGGTCGATCGGTATTTTAAGAGAAATGATATTAACCACATCTATTTGTCCAAATTTCATAAAGTGTGATAGCCGAAATTCAAAGAATGGTAATGCACATACAAAATGGAACTTAATATAGTATAGTCCAAGCCACTTTTATGAATTTAATCCATTTAAAGATTTTCTTGTATAACGAAATAAAATTTCCGAAGTCAGATTTTCTAATTAAGTGAGGCAAGTAATATTACAAGGGTGTACATGTCATAGCATCATTGGACATGCAAACTTTTTTTTATATATAGAATATGTTAATATAAAACACTTAGATTTTCAACTAACTATTTAAGTGTTACTTCCAACATATGCCTAATCCTACCAAAATCTTATGCAAGTGTCATAATTTAGAGTTCAGCTAGTTGGTCCGGAACTAAAATAATTACATGCTCAAGTTTTAATGAAGTCTCGTAGCAATGCGCTTAACAATACTCAGATTTTAACAAATTCAAAGAGGGGCCACTTTTATAAACATAGTTTCACACTGATTTAGTTTGGAAAATTCAACTGAAACACTCAAGTTAGATTTCTAAGTGATTAGATAATTGGACAATACGTTTCCTATAAGTTAGATCTAGTTGGGAATTTTCAGAAATAGGATAAGTGTTCAAACATATGTATACAGAGATTTGGGAAACATTTAGAAGCAATAATTCATACAAGTTTAGAGTCTCAACAGCAAGTTCAGAGTATACACGCCCAATGCAAATTTCATTTTTCATATAATATGTTCAGCAACCAACATTTGATCACAAAAGAAACAGAACAAAGGGAAATTCTTCTCTTATGTCTTAATTTACCTCCTTTTTGCAATATGGATTTCAAGAACTAGGGAAAGCTCAATAGTAAGCCCTTCTTACTCTTAGCAGAGTCAAACAAAGAAATCCTTTTAACTTATAAAATGATAATAATCCAAAGACAAATGTCCAAAGTTGATGTTCGGTTAATAAAATGCGGTAGAACAAGGAAACTGAGGGATGATTGTACTGTAATTTAGTTTTAAAGCAGGAAAAATAAATAATTTTACTCAAAAGGTGAAACAACCTTTATAAATGTAGCTATTCAACAAGATGAATAGCACAAAATGCATGTCGTAAACTATAAAACTTTTCTTTCTCCACCATTTCAAACAAACTTATAAGAACATACAATGCAAAATATTTTCAATCTCAAATTAGAGAATATTAGTTAAAGATTTAATTATATCCAGATTCTTTTAACCTTTCTCTAATAATGATGGTTTCAATCAAGAAATACCAACCAAACATGCCACAATCTCGAGGCTTTTTCATGCTTTGAGTTTAAAAAAATTGAAATGTACTACTTGCAATTATAACCAATAGATTGTCTCAACAATAGAAGAGAGTTCACACAAGGAATTGTTTGATTTATCACCAATTTCATAATGATGTCAAAACTCTATTGAATAAGGCATATATTTTTATAACTACATAAAGAAAGGGATTTGCTGAGACATATCTAAAACCTTTAGAAACGTGATTAATCATATTAGGAAGATCCAAAAATCATATTCCACATAAACCTCACTTCCCCTCTTATGTGTTTCCTAAAAGAATATTTCTCTTTCAAGTTTTATTTAAACATTAGTATGGATGCCGACGAGTTAACAGAAACTAACTGTTTTCTAGACTTGTTTCCTAACACATACTTAGGCATTAGTCTACTAATACTTTTCTTCCTTAAGTACATACTTTATAAAGAGTCTTTCAATACTAGCTAATCCTTCTCTCATCATTAAGATATCTCGTACTATCTATGAAGACAACCTGGCCTATAGGGGTAGAGCAAAATGGACCACCTATACGACCCTCAATGATGCCTTGATTATGATTATGCCCGGGTTCATAACGATAATCGAGACCCCAATGAAAAACATTGCTCTAGGTACTGGAATTGGTTTTATTTGCAGTTGTCTATTTCTACCTCGACATCTATCTCTATCTTTACCTTTGGGGAACTCCAGGTCCCTTATAAGCATCGGAATGAAACAGTAATCAGCACCTATTGTAAACATATGTATATTATATTACTGTAGTTGCTACGTCATAATACTTCATAATAGTCAACTATGTTCAGTTATCACTATCTTCGTAACTTCCCTTAACTGGTACTAGGTTCATATTTCGTTTTTTGAGTACACATTATCTAAGAACAGCCTTTGGAGATGATATAGAAAGGAGTGGAAATTGGCTGTACGTTCTCTGTCTAAGAGTTCATTCGTCTTTTCTATCTAGAAATGGTTTCTAGGAAAGAGGTACAGGTTTGATATCACCTGATTGTTTAATGGGTAGGGAAGACCCTTGTGTTGTTTTTGCTCGTAAGTCATATTGACTTGTTCCAGATACTGAAGGTATGTTCTTTTGCCAGTCTTATTGTATTGATCTTCCATTATGTACTTTGTTCATAAAGCACCTATCAATTTTTGTTTGTATCCCGAACATGTCGCAAGAAAGTTTGGATTTGTAAGAGGACTTACTCTCAGAGTCATCTTTATAGCTGAAAATATTCACTGTTGTCGATATCAGATGTATGATCCGATACTATAGGTTTCTCCGGCTCTTAAAGTATACTAGTCATTGATTCGGGGTAGTACACAGAATCAAGGTTGTGTACAAGTTCAGAGTTTGTATACTGATTCCAATGGGTATACATTCGAAGGTTCACAGTCCCGAATGAGTGTAGGGGTTTTTCTTGAGTTAGGGTGATGCACCGACTCGAAGTGGTGTACCGGTTCAGGATGGTATATCGTGTTAGGGTGGTACCCTAGTCTAGGGTTCACTGGTTTCGTGCGGTATGTCCTACTTGTTCGTAGTAGTTTATGTCTGGAGATCTATCTCTATCCATCACTATAGCATCACATCAAGGTTATATCAGTACTCGTTTTTAAGATATGCTCCAAGTTTTTGAAAAGGCTTAGAACCTAACTCGTTAATCAAACAATTTGGCCAGCCGGTGTGTTTGTGGAAGTCTCTCGAATTCACGGGGACCGATTGACAACCACAAAACCCTTTCTAGACACCAAACCGTTTGGAGTAATATAGTTAAATCGTGCCAGAATGAATGCTCTGATACCAAAAGTGTAACACCTCATTTTTCAAAAGCGGAATTTTTTTTCATCATAGTAGAGCATTGGAGCAAGTGAAAGAGTGAATAACTGATATATCATTAACTGTGGCGTATCCTGTCTGTTTATAATGTATAGTACATTTATCCGAGTAATGTCATAATGTTACAAGTCTAAAAATAGGAATCTTCAGTCGGGTCTTTACGCGTGCTATTTACTCTGCTTGCTCTTGTCTTCGGTCCTCGGTTCCCTGGACCCTGAAGCTATGGTAAGAGCTGAGGTCCAATGCCCATTGGACCTCGGAGTAACAAGTTAACCTCATGCTCAAGTAATACAAAAGTATATGGATGATGAGATATTCATGACATTACAAAAAGAATCAATACATAAGCACACACAGAGATGCAAGATTAACATATCAACAAGTACATAGCACACAAAGCACATGTAAAGTTACCCATGCTTGCACTAACCCGCCACGACGGCCCATCGTGTCCTCAAGACTAGGAAAACAATCTTACGATATTATCAAGACTATAACCCGTATATAGCTGAATGTGTAAACAAAGTGATTTAAGATAGAGCCTTAACCACGGTGCATGACCCAAGACAAGTCTTGTCCATGACTCTATGAAATAATCTATCACATACAAGCATACAATAAGCATCAGAGTTAGTGTTACAGTACACGTCCGTACCTTAGTCCGTTTGGATGGCGGTACGGTTGCTTGGTCGGTACGTCTCCCGATTTTTCCCCGGATATCCTATAGTAGTATTATCGCATTATTACCTCGTAAATAATATCTTAGGGAACATTTCAGCCACTACTGACCCTTTTTTACCTCTGATGGATTTGTTAATCCAATTATATCCCTTTATTTTCTCAAAAACGTTGTTGTAATATTTCTAGACAGAATTTTCTGTTTAACTTTGAAAAATCATAATTAATTCCAAAAAAATCGAAACGAGGTTCCGTAAAATTTCCCGGAAACCTTAGCATGTCTATTTTTGAGAAAAAATATTGGATTTCACCCAGAATTCGTGAATCACTCCCAGTTTAATGATCTTTAACCTCTGCCCAGAATTTTTCCAGAAAAACGTAGCCTTATTTCCAGAATTTTTATCTCTCTCTACAGACCTCTATTCGATACATATTTTATATCAATGGAAAGCTATACATGTCTACTATGACCATGAATTAGTTCAGAATTTGTGAATATAAATTTATTCACAAAATAATGCCCTCTAACTGACTGACTCCCATATCCCAGCAAATCCCCACAATTCCTATCTTACTCTAACTTGTTTTATTAATCCTAAAAGTTACTCCCCAACATGTTTCCACCTTGTTAGGCATATTTCGATGCAATAAGGCTTGAAAACATTTATAGGAAATTACTTTACCTATTTCCTAGATTAAACTAACATTTATACTAATAACTACTAAGAACTATAGAACTAAAGAACTAAAGACTAGAAAATAAAAACTAAAGACAAGCTTACCTCTTGAAGACTCTTGCTTCTCCTTCTTGCTTCTTAGAAATCACCACTTGGTGGTTGATTTGGTGTGAAGAATGAGGAGAGGTAAGACCTCTATTTATAGGGAAAATCTCAAGGTTAAAATGTTAATCTCAAGCCCAATGTGGGCCCCACCATTTGCCTCTTGCTTAATCTCAACCATTAGATCTAAACTTAATCAAGAAGTTTTAATCTACACCCTTCACTAATAACCATGTGCTCTTATGATGTCATCCTTGTGATGTCATCAGCTTAAGTGTCATTAGCAAAGTTTAATTAACTCTTAATTGCATTTGCTAGCTAACCATGGAAACTAGTGCTTAATTAAATCAAGCTTTATGCACCTTAATTTTTACTTATTTCCATTTGTCTTTTAATTGATCCTTGATTTTTAATTAAGACATTCCCTAATTGTTGCTTCTTAATTTGCCCCTTGATTAATTATGAAGATTTACACAATCATTTAATTAGTGAAAACTTAATTGTTCATTTATCTTTACTAATTTCCCTTAATTTGTTTAAGTATTTTTATAACATTATCTTGCTTCTTTTAAGAACCATGGTTTAATATGATGATTATTTTGTATTTTATGATCTTTAAATGTGGTCTTAAATTTAATCTTTGGTTTATTAAATTCTAAGGAAAAATTGTCTAAAATCTAATTAATAACTTACAAAATTTAGAGACAACATACTCTCCTTTATTTATGTAACGATACCCTACTTACTTTTGGAGATTTTTATCTTATATCACATGTGCTTCTATCTTATATTATTGTCTTAATATTTTATTCCTTTATTATTGTGAATTTCACCCCCTATTAATTGACCTTAGGGAATGATAATTTAATCCAAGTTATTATCCCTAATATAGTGTTTGAGATGTTATTATGCCTAATTGTAAAAGTATGATGGGTTCCTAGATTAATATGACCTTCACTAATTCATTTTATACTAATATTAAACCCCTATTGGCCTTTAATATCTAATTAAGCCAAAATATTCCAAATGGTTGATTAATACTTGCCACTAGATTAATTATGAATATTTATGCAATTAACTTAATTGATATAAATTTAATTGCCTCTTAATCCATCTTAATCCTTTTCATACCCTTTTATGACTTTATTAAATATAAGAACTAGAGGTTAAAATACTGATTGCGGTGGTATACTATGATCCCTATTTGAAGATTAGAAAAATTGGGCCTTTTTGGTTTATTTAATTCTAGGAGAAAATTCCCCAAATTAAATTAGATAAGCTATAATATTTTTGAGACCACATATTTACCTATTTTAATAGGTACCATTTATTAAAATATAGTGGTTATGCTAAACATGATTTTTAGGGTATTACACAAGCAACATAGAACATCTACATATATGTGTGTAACACACACACATATACAATGGCGGAATTAGGGGGGCTAGGGGTGCCCCCCCCCCCCCCCCCCAAAAAAAAAAAGAAAAAATGCCCCACCCGCAAGAAATTTCAGCAAGAATATATTTTTGTTGTTGTAACGCTTTAATGCTTTCCTTTTTTGGTATTATTTTGTCGAGGATGACTAATTAACCAAGATTTTCCCCAAAAAATATATAGTAACTCAGATCATTTTCTTAAAAATAAGTCAAAATGGTTCAAAAAGAAAATTATTGGTAATTCCTACCATCCCACGCTAAGAATATTATTCGGCTCTATGCAACGAATGTAATGTGGCTCCATAGCATTCAATATTTCAAGCAAAGATTGTAGTTGTTGTTGTGTAAAATGCATCAAGAATGAAATAATAAAACAGAAATCAGATTATTATTTTTCTAATTAATGGTATTATACATTTCAGTCCCAAAAAAATTTAACATCAACTTAAAAGTGCATTCGGTGTTTGTTTTTTACTCTAGAAGACTTCATATTGATTGACTTTATTATCATAAATTGTTTGTCTAAGAATTGCACATCTCCATAAAATTTTTCTTCAACTCCTGTACACTTTGCTTTATAATCTCGCCCCCCTCATCTACAAAATCCTAGCTCCGCCCCAACACATATATATATATATGCGCTCAATATTATTAGCAATATACTCAAACACCACAATATATAAGCCTTCAAAGCAAATTTTTGTCTCAGGGCCTGTTCAGTGTAATGGTATTTGAGAAACTCAACGTGATCAAAAGGGCTTAAACAGAACAGGGTCTTCCTCATCCACCTGCTCTTCTGATGCTTTAACCATATACCTTACTTTCGGTATAAAGAACAGTCCTGCTGCGTATCTCGCCTCTTTTCCTTTCATCATTACACTGTGAAATGCTGAATGCAACCCTCCCATTTATCCATGCCTGCAACATATTTTTCAAGCCTTAATATGTAAATCAAGTATTATACGTACTACTCTCTTTGGTCCTAAATGTTTGGAGCTAATTGGATAGTTTGTCTTGGTTCTAAATGTGTGACTTCAATCTCTTTTATGTCTCCTATATTCATTGCTCCCCCTGGTCCTACATATTGGAGCCAGTTTGTTTTGGCTATAAATATAACAACTCAATTATTTTTGTCTTCCATATTAATTACTCTTTCCAGTCCTAAATATAGGAGCTAGATAATTAATTTACCAAAATTAAAAAATTTTGGTTTATAAGTTATTTTTTGTAAAAAATTTGTATTGGTTTCTGTGAAGTACCCCTTAATCATTTCCATTGAAAATTGCTCCCTTAATACGTGCAATGAAGAGGAAGAATTTTACGAAAAGTTATAAATTGGAAGACAGGTGAATTAACGAGGTTTTATATTTAAAACCAAAATAAAGCAAAACTTTATATTAGCTCTTCTTGTAACACCCCAAATTCCATACTTTCAAAATGTGTCGGTTGACACTTAGTTTTAGAAAACTTAACAGAGTTTGAGGTGCTACCACTCAGAGTAATGCGGAAACGGAGAGCATACGCTAACGTTTGGACAATAAGTAACTGATACAAAATGCCCAGACATATGCTGATACCCCGACATAAGCTGATATATTAAAAATTTCCCGAAGGAATATTCATGTGATACAACAATAAAGAGCTTGTATAATTACAATTCTTACATGGTAACTATACAACCTTAAACCAAGCCTTAACTAGACTTGGGGCAATGAACCTAACTCAGTTAATCAACCAATTTGGCCAGGCCGATTGTCTAGTGGAAGTCTCCCGAATTCACGGTGACTTATCGACGAACCACATAGACGAACCCTTTCTAGACACCAAATGGTTTGAAGTAACTTTATTAGATTCATGCCAGAAGGTAGGCTCTGTTAAACTTCTTCCCGCATTTGCTTTAACCGGTGCCTCTTCACGGCTCCTCCCTTCGATGCCTTTTCACGGCTCCATCTACCGGTGCCTTCTCTAATCCTGGTTCATTTCCTGAACCTTAGACAAATCTGAGGTCCAATAACCATTGGACCTCAAGTAACAGTTAACCTCATGTGAAAAGTATAAATAGTATATATATGACAGATGTTCATTTCATTACAGCATTAACCAATACATAGCACACAGAGATGTAAGGTTACAACGGTACATAAGCACACATCGATGTAATGTTAACACAACAATTTTGCATAGCACACAAAAGACATGTAAAGTTTGCAACGTTTGCACTAACCGGTGCCATGATAGCTCCTCGTGTCCTTAGCTTAGGAAAGCTCAACAAAGATTATCAAGACTATAACCCGTATAAAGCTGAATGTATATAAACAAAGTGACCTAAGTCACGTTGCATGACCCAAGACCTAGTCTTGCCCATCACTTCATGAATCATTCCATCACATACATGTAGAGTCGGGAAATCGGGCCGGCCCGATAAGCCCTGGCCCTGTAGGGCTCGGGCTTGAAAAATAGGCATGAAATTTGAAATTGGCCCTGTAGGGCCGACCCTGTATGGCCTCGGGCTTAATGCTGGCCCCGTAGGTTTTTCACGGCCTGTTAGGCCTATATCGTAGCATTTTCATTTTTTTAAAAAAAAATAGTCAAAGAGTGAAGGATAGCCTTTTAAAGTGAAGCACAATCAAATATCTATGAAATTGATGATAGTGATGAAGAAGGTGACAATTGACAATGATAGTGGTATGCTTTTATATTTTATGTGAGTTATTTAATGTTGCTTAGTTTAATACTTTTTACGTTTTATGTGAGGCAATTATGGACAATGGTTTTTTTTATTATGAATTAATGAATGCGTTTATTTGTTGGATGATTTGTATTATTTAGATATTAATGTTGATAATATTTATTTGATAGATTAGAACTTTAATAGTTGCAATTTACTAATTATATTTCTTTAGAAAAACCCGAGAAAAAAAAGTTAAAATTTGGAATAGTAATTTTCAGGCCCTGTAGGCCGGCCCGGCCCCGGTACTATCGGAGTTTGGGCTTTGAAAAACAGATGTTTTCATTATCTCAGGCCCTGTAGGGCCGACCTTGTTGGGCCCCGGCCCTGATTCCCAGCTCTACATACATGCATACAAGACACATCAGAGTTAAAGTTACTAGTACGCGAACGTACCTTCCTTCTGCGTAGTTAGCAATATGCCCGACCTTTGAATCCGGCCTCGGACTTCCTGAATATCCTAACATATCACCATATCACTAAGAATAATATCCTAAGAGATATTTCCACCTCTAGTTATCTCTCTACCCTTGGTGGATTTGTTATTTACAATTTTGCCTTTACATTTATTTAAAAACGCAGTACTGGATTTTCTAGGCAGTTTTTGCTGCAACTTTGCAAAATCATAGATAATTACAAAAAACTCTAAATGAGGTTCTGTAAAATTTCTCATGACCCTTGACGTGTCTGTTTTCAAGGAAAAATATTCCCAGAAGCTAGAACATCAAGAATAATTCCCAGTTTAATGTTTTCTCAACGCTGCCCAGATTTTTGTCCAGAAAAATAGCTTAATTTCAAAAATATGTTACACCTTGTGTAGAACTCAAAATTCTACATATTATATATATTTAGAGAGCCCTACATGTCCAATTTATTTCTGAAAAATTTCGTGGTTTAATGACTTCATTTGCTATATAAAATAATAGTCTCAATGTGACTGACTTTAACAGCCCAGTTTCTACAACATTTATCTTAATGATCTAATGATTCTATAAATTATTTCCTAACATGTTTTCCACTCCATTTTGCGTTTTAAAAGCAATGGAAACTTCCAAACATGAAAGGGAACATTTCTAACAATTTCCTAGATTAAACTACATTTATACTAAAAACTACTAGGAACTACAAAAGCTAAAGACTAGAAACTAAAAGCAAGCTTACCTCTTGAAGACTCTTGCTACTCCTTCCTCCTTCTTGCTACACTCTCTACTCTTAGAAATCACCACTTGGGGTTGATTTGGTGTGAAGAATGAGGAGAGGCAAGGCCTCTATTTATAGGAAAAGTCTAAGGATTTCAACCTTTGGATCATTTTCCATCATCAATGGCTTAGGTTAGTTTGTGTTTTCATGAAGGCTCAATTTATGCATAAAAGCTTCTCATTGGTCAATCTTAATTACATAGGATTTAGCTAATTATTTTTATTTCCTTTTTTAATTCAACATGTGCTCTAAAAATATTATATTTTAATATATATATATATATATATATCTCCCCCCCCCATGTGCAATCTAACACTTATTTCCTCTCCCATTGGTCTATTTAATTTTCATGAGGATTAAGATCATTTTCTTGATTTATCATTGGCCAATTCATTCACACAAGGATTAAGGTTAATTATAGGTACAATTAGACCCATTGGATTCCATTTGTGTTTGTTTAAACCCAATCTTCATCCTTAATTGCATTTGCTATTGATTTATTAACTAATCATGAAAATTAGTGCTTAACTAGACAAGCTTAATTACATCATCTTTGGCCCTTAATTTTCAAAATAAGACATCCCTCAATTTATGCTTTTTAATTTGTCTCTTGATTAATTTGTAGAATTACACAAATTATTTTAATTAGTGTAAGCTTAATTTCCCATTAATTTTTACTAATAGCCTTTAAATTGCTTAAGTGTTTTCATAACATTTCTTGCTTATTTTGATCATAAATTAACCATTATTTAATGTGTTAATTATGTCACATTTTATTGTCTTAATTATGTAGTCTTAAATCCAAACATTGGTTAATTAATTTCAAAGTGGAATTTACACAAAAATATAATCAATAGATTATATTTCTTTGAGACACTTATTCACCTTTGTATTTTAGTAATTATTTTCCAAAATACAATGTTTATGAAAATTAGGGTATTACACTTTTGATATTTAGGACCATAGGGAGTTTTATTTTATTTTATTTATTTATTATTATTATTTTTTGCCCTAAACTACTCGTATAGTTAGATTCTTGAATGAGGTATAAGTTATATATTGATGATAATCAATGTATATAAAATGATAAGAAAATGTATTTTAGAAAATTTAGTACTTATTTTTTTCACTGATAACTAAATTATTTAATTTTATTAAAGTTAAGGTACAATTTTAGCAACGAAATCTTTTGTTAGGAGTATCGGCGCAGTTAAGTTGTAAATGGTGTAAAAGTAGACACAATCTTTTAGAAAAGATGCAATTTTAACAATTCTGTTAAATTTTTCAAAGCCTCTGTCTCTTTTTTTATATGGGACCCACTTATAGCCTTATAACAAGTATTTGAGTAAATTTAACAGAATCGTTAAGCTTGCACCATTTGTAAAAGATTGTGTTTACATTTGAACTCTTCAAAACTTAACTGTATCAGATGCATGGAAAAACACTTTGTTGCTAAAATTTGATCTACAACTCGATATCCATTCAGACTTCGAACAGTAGGTTCATCCACATTGTATAAGACAGAAATATCCGATATGTCCAAGTTCTGTACATAAAATAGGAAATACATTATGGTTCCAAAAATAAAAGGGGAAAATCGCTAGGCATTGGAAATTCCAACATAACAGAAGTAACCAACATGAACAAGAGTCTTCATTCTAATTACATCCTTGTCTATGTCCGACCGCCCCAGGAGTCCAGGACCATGAACCTGCGCCATAAATATTTATTTAAGGATATTAAATTCCCAAAAAAGAAAAATAATAAAGAATGAAACAAGGGAAACTAAAGGGAATCATTTAATTCCTTAAAAAAGATTTGTTAGCAGAGTATGTAGATCAGAATGTCATAACAAATTCTGAATCCCTGGTAATGAATGATATAGAAGCTAAAGGATAAGTTTCATAAGTGTGCCAGAAATGAGTTCTTTAATTATGTTTTCAGTTAGAGCCTAGTTGTAATTACTCCAGATAAGGTGTAGTGCAAACATAATTAAAACCTAAAAAAATGTTTCAAAAAATGCTCCCCAAGGCCAAGTCATAAAGCATTGTCAATCAAAAAAGGATCAAACAAGCAAATTTTCCCTGAGTCCATAAGAACCAAATGTGAATATGACAGAACTTGCATCTTCCACCATTTGATCAATGTATCCTCTTAGCCCAGTCAGTTGTGTCACCCAATCCCTTACAATCTAAAAAAGACAAAAATTTTACTACAAAGTATATATTAGTTTGGGAGGAAGGGTTGTGTTGGGGGATGAGGAAACAAGATGTCATAACATGAGAAAATTAGTAATGCCAAAACTTCAATAAATAAAAAAGAATTTGACCCAAAAAATAAATAAATAAAAGAGAAAGGCCTAGTATCCCTTCAACATACATGGAAATAACAACTAAACGATGTTCATTTATATTAAGTCGAAACATCCCTCCAGATAAATCAAAACAAACAAATCATGCTTCTTAACACTCCCGTACACTTATGTGGCGACAAACCAAAGCTACCCGTTAAAAGTTCAATCCCCATAAGACATAATATTTTGATCTAATAGGAAAACCCATGGATAATACGAGATGCAAAATCACCTGTCCAAGCCAAAGAAGGACCTCCTCTCTCTTAATAGCCTCCAATTTGCTCTCATATAGCCCTGAATGAACCAGAAAATTCTGTACCCAATTTTTTTTTTTTTTTTTTTTTTAGAATTCATCAATAATTCAATCTCAAGTATTTGAATTTGAAACATCTAAGGTATTCAACACAAAATCAAACCTTCTCTAACTCCAAAGTTTTTTGTAAATCAATTGGAGTCAGCCCAGCCATTGATATTGGCTTTGTCACACCATATTGCTTAGCCACCAACTGATAAGGTTGCGACAACGCCATCACAAGCCAAACCAGAAACAAAAATCAGATTAAACAGAAAATCAGAACCCTAAAACTCATTAAACACAGACAAGAAGATATCTATGCGAATAGGAATAGAATAAACGATCTAATGCGAGGAGTGGAGAAAATCGAAGCCCTAGATCCTAAGTAGGACATTGAAAAATAAAAGGGTTAAATTTCTGTGAGAAAATATGGTAAAGTTAGCAATAGAACAAAATCAGATCAAAAGATGGACAATAAGGGAAAACAATGACGAATCCGAAAATGATCATAGTGTCGGTGAGGTTGAGCAAGAAACTCAGAGAGAGATCCAGGAGCGGAATCGGGATCATGCCGGAGGCGGTAGGGTTCGCGAGTAATTGATATTTTCTGAGATTATCTTTTTATTTTAAAATTTGCGATGGAATTTTAATTCTGCCGCAAAGTTTTATTTTAAAATTTGGGACGGATTTTTTATTACGTCGCAAATTTTGATGGAATTTTAATTCCGTCGTAAAGTTTTGTGACGGATTTAACTTTCCATTCCAAGTTGTGACAGAATTTGTTTTCCATCGCAAATTACAACGGATTTTTTTCACTCGCAAATTTCGTCACTATTTTAGTATTTTCTAGTAGTACTAGTGTGAATAAACTAAGAGAAATTTATTGATGTTATGCCTAAGTCATAAGTTGTGTGTCCCTGAGAAGTTGTCGTATTTGCCCACAAATACTTGAACGGTGTCACGTTGAAATACCTTGGTAATTTATTTTGATGACATCAAGTAGCTTTCCATAATACGAGACGTCACTGAACTGCATGTTCTCGTCACGTACTACTTCTCGCATAACTAGTTATAAACACCTGAGTTTTGATTAGCAATCCTTGATCTCCTGAAACCGCTCGAAACTTGAAACCATTGACATTGTATGCCATAAATCTTTGGGCATGGTCAAGTAGGCCGAGTACGAGAGCTCTGAATAATGGTAAGTGCGAGTTGTGATCATTTAGTTAATATTTTGGCACAAACTTATCAGTTACTCATTCTCTTACTTGCTTCAATGCTCTACTCTAATAAAAATATATTATTCTGCTTTTGAAAAATGGGGTGTTACATTTTTGATATCAGAGCATTCATTCTGGCACGGATTTAACAAAGTTACTCCAAACAGTTTGGTGTCTAGGTAGGGTTTGTCTTTGTGGATCAGTCAATAAGTCACCGTGAACTCAGGGAGACTCCCACAAAGACAACTACCTGGCCAAATTGTTTGATTAACTAAGTTAGGTTCTAAGCCTTTAACTTAGAGCATGTTTAGAACCTAAGTACTGATATAACCCTGGTGTGATGCAATAGAGATGAACAGAGATGGACCTCCAAATATAAACTACTATGGACAAGTAAGACGTACTGCGCGAAGGACTATCCAGAAGAAAGTAATACCGATATACAACCCTAGACCAGTGTACCATCCTAGCTCGGTATACCATTCCGAACCGATATACCATCCTGAAATAGTGTACCACCTGGAGTCGGTGCATCACCCTAACGCAGAAAAACCCCCTGTACCTATTCATGACCATGAATCCTCGAACGTATACCATCCTGAGCTGGTATACAACCCTGAACCTATACATGACCCTGATCCAGTTTACTACCCTGAACCGATAGCTAGTATACCGTCTGAGCCGGAGAGGCCTGTAGGATCAGATCATTCATCCGTTGACGATGACCGTGAATATGTCCAGCTGCTAAGCTATCGTATGACTCTGAGAGTGAATATTTTTACGAACCAAATTCCATGCGACATGTCGTGGATACAAACAAAAAGCTGATAGGCGCTCTATGAACCGATTACTTTATGGCGGAGTGGCACAGTGGGACTATGAAGGGGACGTACTTCCAATACTTGGAGCAAGTCAAAACGACCTACGAATGGAGAAAACACAATGGACTTCCCTACTCGCTAGACGATTGGGTGATATCACCACTATACCTTTTTCCCTGAGACCGCTTCTGGAATGAAAAGACGAATGAGCTTTTAGAAGGAGAACATATAGCCGATTTCCACTTCTTTCTAAATCATCTCCAAGGGCTAGTTTTAAACAACATGTAAACGAGGAACTGTAAAATACAACAATATGGGGATATAAAATATAACCACTGGTCATAAACCAGTTGGATGATGTAACATATGTTGGCATGTAGATTATATCTTATGTGAAATATATGTTTGATTTACAGACTATATTATCCCTCGATATTGATATTTGTCATTCTTGCTATATCAAATATAGAAGGATAGAATGGAAAATTTACGAGGAGCTGGAGTTCCTAGAGGCCGAGGTAGAGGTAGAGATAGAGGAAAAGGTAGACAACCTCAGATGATACCAATACCAATACCAGAACCTAAACAACAAGGTCAGGTACCTAATCAACCAAACCAGAATGCCTGGTAGGAAGTAATGGCGATACTACAGGAGCAACAGGAAATGATTGACGAACTTTGCGCAGACAGGCAGGGGAGAAGAGTTGAAAGACAAGTAGAAGGTCAACACGCAGAGGAAGAACAAAAAAATGCTGAGGAAGATAATGAACAAAACGATGAATGCACAGAGGAAGTTGAGTCTGATAGATCTGTGTCACCTCTTAGACAAGATAGAGCGATGGCAGTACTACCTCAACCCAATAGAGTAGCTGAGACTACGCAATATTGGGTCACCCAATTCTGCAAGCTGAAGCCACCAGCTTTCCACGGTAAGCTGGACTCAGCTGAAGATTGGATAATGAGACTAGAAAAGATCTTTGAAGTCATGGAGTTCCTAGAGAATCACAAAGCTCAACTTCCAATCTAGAAGCTGGAGGGAGATGCAGACATATGGTGGAGAAGCATTGCGTGACATTACGAGCCCGCTATTGTCCCATTACGTGGGAGAAATTTCTGGAGAAATTTAATGAGCAATACTTTCCTCCCTCAACTCAAGTGATCAAGGAGTCGGAATTCCTTCATATCGGGCAAGGTCATGAGGAGTCATTCGATGATTACCTTGCTCGATTTACTAGACTGTCACGGTATTCATCATATCTGAAGCATTACAATGATGAAAGATGGAAGTCACGTATACTGATACATTGGCTGAGTATGAGATAAGGGAAAGGCTTGTATAGCAACTGTTCCAAGAGTTAATTCAAGTGGTGGAATCATGCCGATTGATCGAACGTAACTTGAAGGAATTACGCACATCTAGAAATTAAAACAAAGCAGTAGTGCAAGTCGTGGCGGTTTTAGCCGTGGAAATTCCTCTTAGAAGAGGGAGGCACCATGGAATAACTCCCAAGGTGGAAGCAAGATTTCATTTCAGTCTAGGCAACAAAGCTATTCAAGAATTTCGAAATCCCGACCAAATCCAAAATGTGGGAAGAACCATTATGGTACTAATTGTGACATGAGATAAATTTGCTTTAAATGTCAGAAGCCGGGGCACATTAGCTTGAACTGTCCTCAAAGGGCTGCGGAGATAAGGCCACAAAACCCAGGTCGGGTTTTTGCATTCACAAATGAGGAGGCCAGAAAATCTCCAGAGATGGTCCAAGGTACTATCTCTCTTAATGGAAATCTACTTCAGGCATTGTATGATTCGGGTGCTAGTCATTCATTTATTTCATATGATTGTGCAAATCGCTTAAGTATGCATGCCTATAGATTAGCCTATGACTTGATAGTAGCTACCCCACTAGGCGTGAAAACTTTAGCTTCTGATGCATGTTTAAATTGTATTACGAGTGTGAATAGGCAAGAGTCTAATTAAGACCTTATCCGATTACCACATTATGACATTGATGTCATTCTCGATCTTGATCGGTTGACGAGCAATAATACAATGATCGACTGTGGTAATAATAAGATATTGTTGCCACACCCACAAAGAAGTAGAAAGAATGATGTGAGTCTAATTTTTTTTCATTGCTGCCGAAGTTGAAAGAAGACATGTAATGCCCTAAAATTTCTATTTATCATAAATACTAATTTTGATAAATAATACATAATAAATAAAGGAGAATATGTTGTCTCAAAATTTTGTAAATTATTAACTAATTTTTAGGCAATTTCTCCTTGGAATTAAATAAACCAAGGATTTAAGTTAAGACCACATCTAAGGATCATAAAATCCAAAATAATTATCGTAATTAAACCATGGTTCTTGTATAACCAAAAGGAGCTAGAAAATGTTATGAAAATACTTAAACATATTAAGGGAAATTAATAAAGACTAATGGGAAATTAAGCTTACACTAATTAAAATAATTTGTGTAATTCTACAAAATAAACAAGAGACAAATTAAAAAGCATAAATTGAGCGATGTCTTGTTTTGAAAATTAAGGGCCAAAGATGATGTAATTAAGCTTGTTAATTAAAACACCAAAGGTCATGATTAACTAAATAATTAAATCAATGAGAATGAAATCATACTTGCCTAATTAAGCACTAATTTTCATGATTAATTAATTAACCAATAGCATATGCAAATTAATTGTGAATTAATATAATTAAGCGTTAATCCTCTTGTAAATTGTCTAGCCAATGAGAAATCAAAAAATTGAGGTTAATCCTCATGAAATTAAATGGACCAATGGGAGAATTAAACCATAGATTAATGGTGAGGATTTATTTTGAACAAACACAAATTGATCCAAGGGTTGAAAGAAGAAGGAAAAAGAAAGCTTGAGAAAGAAGAAGGAATTATATTATTCAAATCAAGATATTAATTAAAAAAAATACATGGGATAATTGGCACATGGGTTCATTAATTGCAAAATGGAAGAGGATAAGAGAGAGGGGATAGGGATGGTTTTGAGAGGGGGGAGAGAGAAGACTTTTTGCAAAAGAAGAATAGGCTAAATCCCATGTAATTAAGATCAACCAATGGAAACCTTTTTCTTCATAAATTGAGTCTTCAAAGAAGACCAAATCCCATGAACCATTAATTAAGAAAGATGATCCAATGGTTGTGGATCTTGGATTTTTTTCTATAAATAGAGGCCTTGCCTCTCTTCATTTTTCACACTAAAAACCATTCTAAACAAGAGTGGAGAGAAGCTAGAGTGAAGCAAGAAGGAAGAAGGAGCAAGAAAGTTCTTCAAAGGTGAGTTTTCTAGTTCTTAAGCTTTAGTCTTTAGTTATTGTAGTTTTTAGTAGAATGTTAGTTTTAATCTAGAAAATTAGTAAAGTAAATTCCTATAATTGTTTTTAGGTCTCATTGCATTGAAAGATGTCCGACGAGGTAAAAACATATCGGGAAATAATTTTTGGGATTAATGGAACAAGTTAGAGTAAGATAGGGAATTTTTGGGTTTGCTTGGGCTATTGGAATCAGTCAGATAGAGGACATTCTTTTATGTGAAAATTTATCTTCAAAAATTATGAAATTTTACCTGGTTATAGTAGACATGTATAGCTTTCCATTTATATAAAATGTGTATCAATTAGAGGTCTGTAAAAGGAGATAAAAATGCTTGAATTTGGGCTAGGTTTTTCTGGAAAAATTCTGGGCAAGGGTTGCAAAACGTTAAACTGGGAATGAATCATATGTTTACAGTGAGACGTCCTAAGGATTCCGGGGAATTTTACGGAACCTCGTTTCGATTTTTGTAGAATTAATTATGATTTTTCGAAGTCATCGAAAAATCTACCCAGAAATGCTGGATCAACGTTTTTTTTTTTAGAAATAAAGGGATGTAATTGGAATAACAAATCCACCAGGGGTAAAAAGGGGAAATAATGGATAAAATACCTCTTAGAATACTATTTATAAAGGAATAATGCGGTTATACTATTATAGGCTATCCGAGGGAGCGTACCGACAGACGAACGTACCGCTAAGCTCTACGGACTAAGGTACGGATGCGTACTATAACTTTAACTCTAATGTATCTTGTATGCTTATATGAGATAGATTAATCATAGGGTCATGGACAAGACTTTGTTTTGGATCATTGATATCATACCATGTTTTCCCTATATTTTATGACTGAATTGAATGGTAAATACGACCTTAACTGCAGATAATCTAAGCAAAACAGCATATATTCATGATATAGGGAACTGAAGGATAGAAACGATTTACATGTGCTAAGAAGAATAATTTACATGGTTTTTAAGGAAGAACGTATAGCAAAGCTGATACGATGCTATAGCATTCTGACAGCAATTAGAAGTGCAATGCAAGGCATCATGAAAGCTATAGCAAAGTAGAGGACGCAATGTTATGTGGCATATTTTCTGACCTTTTTATCTAGGTGATTTCAGGAATAAAAGAAAAGGGGGATAACGATAGGTAGATTGCTGACATAACGGAATAGAAGATGCAGAGGATCGAAACTAAGAGATTTGAAGAATCCCGCAGGATTAGCAGAAGCAATCTACTCGGATCGAGATATATGATAGATCTCGACAGTTTAGGAAAGGCCGAACTTGTTGTAACTTGCGCTGCAAGAAAGCCTGATTATATAAGGAGACAGCAGAGCCAACCCTAGGAGAGTCGGAGAGCCCAGAGTGCGATTCCACATTCGGCAGACTCAAGAGAAGAGTGAGAGATTTCACAAAGCACGAGATTTCGGGACAACCCAAAGATCCTTCTTTGTAAAGTACAACGGAGAGAAGAAGACGTGGAGTGGTGACGTGACAGGGCTTCATCCACGCCGTCGGAACTTTGTCAAGCTTTCTGCTTTCCCTTTTATTTTAGTATTCAGATCATGGGTCATTCTATTATTGTTTGTTTTGTGTTTCCCTCGTCAGTCATGAACTGATTTTCATATGGCTGGATGAGGATGATTCCTTAAAGTGTTAAATGAATCCAGTTGCAAGTTCTTAATTTAATAAATTTGGTTTGCTTATCAGTGTATTAATTACTAGTCGATTAGCGGAAGCTAGGGACTAGATTTGTGGCATCGGCTTACTGGCAAGGAGTTGAGGTCAGACCTATGAGAAACAGTGTTTGCTAGGCAGCCTGTGCACGACTTGACCTATTATTGTAGGTTTCAAGAATAAGTCTACCTCTCATAACTATGACACCCTGAGTGTAAAGCAGATCTAACTAGAAAGTTGCCATAGGAATATGGAAGGATTATAGTTAGTATCATATGTATGGGATGCGGAAGCTTCAGTAGACTATAGCGGTGGGTTAACCAAATAGCTTTGTAGTTGGTAGCTATGTTGTAGCATTGCGAAAGCTGTGCAATATAGATGCTATAGCAATGGGTAGAGCAACTGGGGGATTGATGCACTTAAGGGTGATTCTGAGTCCAGCCTAACCTCTTACTGATATCTTCTCAAGTTTAATTCACTTTGTTTATTTCTGTTATTAGCATAACCACAAAAACCTCTCAAACCAATCATATTTACTTTCTGTTTGCATGACTATCATAGGAATCGAGCATCACTCCTTGGTATCTCAGTCTCTGTGGGGCGATACTCTACTTACACTTTATTACTTGTTCGACTGGTTCACTTGCCATCAAGGAAATTGACCAACAAGTTTTTGGCGCCGTTGCCGGGGACTATTGATACCCCTAGTGATGACGCCCCTTTGCTTAATAGTTTTGCTTTCTCTAGTAAAAAGCTCATCTTTCTATGTTCTTGATTTGCAGGTACATTCTATAGTGTATGCGCAACTCACCTCCAACCAACCTAGAGCCTTACGATCCTGAAATCGAACGCACCTACAAGCAAAGGCGCAGAAGGCAAAAGCGAAGAAGTCAATCTTTTGACCCAGCAAGCATGGCAGATATACCTGTCAACCATGAGCGGGACAACGAGTGCACATAGTAATAAATAGGGATAATCAGGTCCCTCCACCTCCAAACCCAGATGTGAACAAAGCCATCATGGAATTCGGGATTCCAGATCTAAACAAGCTGAACTCGGCCATCACACCACCAACTTCAATGCTGGACACTTTGAAATTAAAGGTGTCATGATTCAGATGCTGAATGCAGCCGGGAAATTTGGAGGACTTCCATCCGAAGATCCGCACCTTCACCTCAAGACCTTCATGGAGGTGTGTGATTCTTTTGTCATCCCAGGAATACCACCCGATGCCGTCTGGATTAAATTATTCCCATTCTTACTAAGGGACAAGGCTCGCACGTGGCTTAACAACCTACCTGCTAATTCCATCACCACATGGAATGATTTGGGAAGTAAGTTCTCGCTCAAATTTTTTCCACCTACTAAGAACGCTCAACTCAGAGGGGACATCACCAACTTCCAACAAAAATCTGGTGAATCTACCTACGAAGCCTGGAACAGATTCAAGGGACTCCTCAGAAGATGTCCACAACACGGACTGTGCAAATGGGTCTAGTTAGAAACATTTTACAGAGGTCTCGATGGACAAACACGATCAATTGTAGACGCCTCTTCTGGAGGATCCATCCTAATGAAGTCCTATGAAAAGGCTCACAACTTATTGGAGCGCATGGCCATGAACAGTCATCAATGGCAAGCAGACAGAGCTACATCCTCCCGAACTGTTGCAGGGATACATGAACTAGATGCCATGACTGCTCTCACTGCTCAAGTTTCATCTTTGACCAATATGGTGAAAGGACTTACCCTTCCATCAAGCAACACATCGCTGCAACCATCTCAGGTAGCTTGTGTCTACTGTGGCGGGTATTGGAAATTATGCCCTAGGGCCAAGTCATTGTTCTCCATTAAGTTATCACTTCATTCACATGTTTATAGTGATAATCGCATCCCCGGATATATCTTATAGATTATCCTAAATGTCCCCGGGTCGGTCATCTACGCGGGAGCGAAGATGAGATCGGACGCATGACTTTGATGAGGTATGAAGATACGAATCAAAGTCATGGGCACTTGTAAGAGTACAAGGTCTTTGGGACCGACCCACTATGAGAAAGCTGCATGGATCTAGTCATAAGCTTATCTCATGTATAACCGCGTCACGACACCCTATGACCTGAGATCATCATGGATTCCTACATGATGAGTCACTTGTCTTTGACCTAGTCAAAAGTCACCTTTGACCGGGTAATGATAAAGGCTTGGATCGGGATCAGTGGTTTTCATGCGGAGGAATGTAAATGGTCGAGATGGAATTTGTCCCTCAATTTGTAGAGAGATAATACTAGGCCCCTCGACGAGTGAGTCTCATAAATGTATGGACATACTGTGATGGAAAGGAGTTTCCATTTCACTTATTAGACTACTCGAGAATCGAGAAAGTAATGGTCAAGAAAAGGAAGTTGGCTTCATCCTTGACCAAATTATCACGTGACAAAAGGGACGTGACATGGTTGTGCGATAGGTTGTATCGTGTCATCGATCTCCATGTGAATTGGGTAGTCGCAATGTCTTGCTAGAGGCCGCTTGCAACTTGTGGGCTGGTATAGTATTGGGCCACTGCCAATCTCATATGGGCATAGGTCGCACACAAGAATAACCCAACACGAGCAAAAGTGTCCAGATTCATTGAATCTTAGATTAATCTAAGATTTAATGAATACTTAATTTAATCTGGGGTGAATATATATATATATATATATTAAATTCGAAATTAATATATATTAATATTATTAATAGAGATTATAATATTAATATATATAATATTTGTTTTGTATTTAATTTATTTAATAAATTAAATATCTAAAACAAATAGAGATATTGTATCTCACTTAATTTTCGAATAAAGATATCATATATCTATTTAATTTAAATTGAGATATAGTATCTCAGATTTAATTAAATAGATAGATATCATTTCTCAATTTAATTTATAGAGATAAATTAAATCGAAGGTTTTTGATTCGGATTAAATAAATATATTACATTAGATCTATCAGATAGATTTAATTAATGTATTTTTTAATCAAAATTGAAAATTCGAATTTCGGATCTCGCTTTTAATTCGATTAAATAAATGTATTAGATTAGATCTATTAGATAGATTTAATTAATATATTTTAATCCAGATTTAAAATTCGAATTTCAAAATTAATGAGGATTAATTTTATATAATACACTGATCGGGTTTGAAAAAGAACTACAGGACTTTTTGTCAAGCGTATTACAGAAAGCCGTGAGAAACCCTAGAGTGAAATTGAGAGAGACACAAAACTAAAAGGCGCTAGCACACTGCCGCATAACGGGTTCGGAATTATTCGTGTGGATACGGTAGAGGAAGCCGATTCTAAGAGTCGACTTCGCGATCGAGAAGGTAGCCCACCAGTTCAAGTCGAAGGAGACTCGCATGCGGTTTCGGCCGTAGGTAATTTACGGATTCCCTTAGCCTTAATCTAAACGCTATTGAGCGATCCTTGCACGGGATCCGTAAAGTTTTTAATCCGCTGCGTGTACGGATCCCAACAGCGGGGAGCACTCTTACTCTCAGTGCTCCGTTAACCCTAAATCTGTAAACTTCATCAACAACTTTAACAAGGGTAGTAACACCAACAATCCGTACTCAAATGCATACAACCCCAGATGGAGGCAGCATCCAAATTTCTCATGGAATTCTCAAGGTTCACAAGCAGCAGGACAATCATTGGGCCCACAATACTCAAACCGAACATCAAACTCACCAGGGTTTACCCAGAAAGCACGGCGCCAGGCGTTGAATCGATTTCGTAGCACTCTATGCTGACCCTTTTGACGGAATACATTGCAAAAAATGATTCAATCATTCAGAATCAGCAAGTAACCCTAAGAAATCTTGAAACTCAAGTGGGCCAACTAGCCACTGCCCTTAACAACAGACCCTCAGGATCCCTGCCCAGCGACACTGAAGTCCCTAGGATCCAAGGAAGAGAGGAAGTCAAGCTGATAGAGCTCCAAAGTGGTAAAAGTTTAGAACCCATGAAAGCAACCAAGCAACCTATGGTTGTCACTGATCCGAAATATGAGAAATTTAAGGAAGGGCAAGGAAGTACCGAACAACTTCTTGAAGACGAGCAGAGGCAACCGGGGATCATCACTGCCCGGAACATAATCTAAGCACCACAACATTGCCTCCACGTACAGAAGACGGATGATCACGTACTACCGAACAATGAATGCTACTGCTTCATCATCAAAGCATAACCGTGATCTTGAGCCTTCAAAAATGCTAAGACAACCCTCGCCTTTCCCACAAAGGCTACAGAAGCAAGGTCAGGAGAAAAAATTTAAGAAATTCCTCGACATGTTATGGCAATTGCACATCAACATTCCGCTGGTGGAAGCCCTGGAGTAAATGCCTAGCTACGTGAAGTTTATGAGGGAAATTCTATCTAAAAAGCGACGACTGGAAGAGTTTGAGACAGTAGCATTGACTCAGGACTGCATTGCCTTGCTAACCAATCGGTTACCTCCAGAATTAAAGGATCCTGGTAGTTTCACAATCCCCTATGCAATCGGACCTCAATACTCAGGAAAAGCTCTGTGCGACCTGGGTGCTAGCATAAATCTCATGCACATGTCGATTTTCAAACAATTGGCAGTTGGGGAGGCCAGGCCCACAACAGTTATATTGCAACTGACCGATCGCTCCATAGTGCTACCTGAAGACAATACCGAAGATGTTCTAGTAAAAGTGGATAAGTTCATCTTTCATGTGGATTTCATTATCCTGGATTTTGAAGCAGATCACGATGTCCCAATTCTTCTAGGAAGACCTTTCATGGCAACTGGGCGTACGCTGATTGATATGGAGAAAGGAGAACTTACTATGTGTGTTAATAATGATCAGGTCACCTTCTCAATCCTTAAGACCGTGAGATTCAAAGACCCAACTGAGAAGTACCTGACCTCTTCAGATGGCAGCAGAGGCACTACAGAAGCAGGAAGCCTTCCTGCACTACCACAACATTAAATTGCTATAGCAAAGTCTGGCTGCAGACTTTAAAATAAGCGCTACTGGGAGGCAGCCCAAAGTCATACTTTAAATTACTGTTTTGAGAATAGAGGATATGCCACCTGAGCTGAAGTAATGAAGAGCCAAGGCAGTAGAAAAGCTATAGCAACTGATCTGCACCAATCACACTCAAGGATAGAATTATGGGTGGGCCATACAGGAATGGGCCTACTAGATTTGAAAGTATATTTACAACCAAATGGGAAACCGCCATTAGCCACACCAAGCGTCTGTAGCACGTCTCTCCTCTGAAACTTCAGACAGATTGCACGCAACCCACCCGATTTGTGCGCCCATGATCACTCTTCTTGAGCCTTACTTAAATCAAACTTCACTTGTCGACGCAGATGCTCACACTCATTCACTCTGTGTAGGGCTACAATACTTCCCCTTTCATTACAACTCCAGAGTCTTCCAATGGCACGTACCAAGGGTTCCAGACAAAAAGCACCCATTGAAGCTCCAGACGCTATGTCATTTGCCACTCGAGAAGCCAAATCCCGTTTCAAATCCCTAAAAGCATATAAAACCCTAGCACCGGAATGAGGATTCGACGGAGATGCATTCGAAAGGTGGCGCTTACCCTGAATGTATTATAGGAATCATACGCCAGCGCTGATGGGAAAAATTCTGTGTTCACCCTACCGAAGTGGTAACCCCTCTTGTTTTTGAATTTGCTGCAAATTATATAGGAGGTTCCCCTTATTTCATAACTGTCTGAGGGAAGAATGTGCAATGTAGTGCCAGCGCAATCGGCAACGTATTCGACCTAGAACCTACCGATGATGAATACAATAAGCTTCTCCAGCAAGAGGAAAACCCTAAAATCCTTGCTAATGTGGTCTCTCGGATCTGTTAATTTGCCAAACACTGAATGGAAAATTTCCAAGGAAGGGTCCTACAATTTGAAATGCAGCCGACTGAGACTTGAAGCACGTATCTGCCTCCACTTCCTCCGTTACCGACTCATGCCCACACTGCACACCTAGACTATCTCGCGAGAATGTGCATTCCTGCTATATTGCCTCTTGGAGGGCAAACAAATTGATGTTGACACACTCATCTATCGAGGGTTATTCGAGTCCCTGAAGAACACTACGGGAAACCTATGGTTCCCTGCACTTATCACTGAACTTTGTCGCAATGCGGGGGTAATTTTTGATGCCAGCGAAGAAAGAGCGGTCCTCCCGCAACCTCTTGCCGTGGCAGCTGCACAGCGCATTTTGCAAAAATGTCAGCCGCGGGTCACCGAGATCAACTTAGCCAGTTCCTCTGTCGAACCCCCAGCCGACACAACCCCGATTTCTGCAGCAGCGTTTCATGCTTTGGTTGCCCAGGTTACCACCTTGCAACGTTCAGTAAGCACACTGCTCCTTCAGTAGCAGATGTGGTGGCAATATGTGGCCGAGAGGGATCACAGCCTTACGGAAAATCTCATGGCAAATGCCCTAAAATACACTCCATTGCCGGTTTTCCCTAGGCGACTTTTGATATGCACAACTCGTTTACCAGCCCGCCACAACAGGAACAAACAAGCTCGTGAAAGCGTCACTGAAGCAAAAGCCCTCAAGAAGGTGAGCCCACCAGCACACACTTTGCTGACACTGATGATGAAGAGGTGTCAAATTCTTAGGGACCTTCAGTAGGGAAAGGTTAAGGTCAGTTGAGTCGGATCTTTCTATTTCCTCCTGGTACTAGACTCTTTCTCTACTTTTAAGTTTAACTTTGGATATGTTTTTCTTCCTTTTTTGGTTGCCTAGCGGCATATATATAAAAAAATAAATAAATAAATTTTTTAGGGTGCGTGTTGGGTAGTGCCTCTCTCCTACCATTTAACTCATCTCTCTCCTTTTTCACTCCGCCGTTGCAATGGAGGCATTGCATCGTTCAAGTGTGGGGGGGATTGATTAGATATGTGATATAATCTGCCACTACTGTTTTCGTGAGTGTGATCCGATTCACCCTGCATATAGTGTTTTGCACAAACTGAAAACTGAAAATTTTTAGAATTGTATGATAAAGCATGAACAAAATCTTGTAGCAATGGAACGAATGTTTGTATAATGGAGCATAGCATGATTGCCTAAAGGAACTAAACCTTTAGGCTTGGGAAATTGACGGTGCTAGCCAATCTGATGCGGGGTAAAGTGGCAATGAGGATGTTTAAAGAGAAGAACCCCCAATGGAAGAATTGAATTGAGCCTAATTGTTTTATTCTGTGTGCATGTCTGCTAGCCTATGTTTGATCCTTGATTTGTCTTAGTTCTTTGATAAACTATCTGGCATCTAAGTTGAAGTTCGTAGGATAAAGGCATTCATATCATACCCTTCAATCCCATACACAACCCATTTATCATCATCTCCATATTGCTACCCTATTGAGCCACACGAGTGTGCTATAGCAGACCTAGTTAGATAGAAAAGCTAGAAGGAAAACTGTGAAAAATGCTACGGCAGAGTGCTCCCAGGAAATACTGCAGAAAGAGCTACTGTTGTGCAAACAAAAAAATTCTTAGATAAGAAAAGAAAAAGAAAGGAAAAGACCTAGAGTAGAAAGCAGCAAGAAAAACAAAGTTCAAGAAAGAGCACTCGGCCGAGGCCAAGAAGAATTGTCTACCTGATCTGCTATAGCATTTACCATCATTCTCCACCTCAAACACTTGACCATCCTCACACTGTAACCCAAGAAGTCCTTTGGATGAATGAACATTCTGATGCTAGGAAGCAGTCTTAGAACTTTGACAAAGCTATGGATCTTCTGGGCCCGTACGACAGGAGAGAAACCAAAATACCCTGGTAAGAGAGTGTAAACACTGAACTTGAGAGCCTCTGGAGACTTCTTCATCTCAACAATACCACGCATTGTGAGCCGCTGGTGCTGGGCAGTGGGATTGCCAAAGGGGGAATGAGAACTGAAAGCAATCGTGTAAGCAAGGTTATACAGACAAGAGTACTACGGCTATGAGTCGTTGTTCGCTTCATCTTATTTTGCCTAGGAGTGCAAAAAGCTAAGTGTGGGGGTATTTGATGAGCACAAATCATACCATATTTTCCCTATATTTTATGACTGAATTGAATGGTAAATACGAGCTTAACTGCAGATAATCTAAGCAGAAAGGCATATATTCATGATATAGGAAACTGAAGGACAGAAACGATTTACATGTGCTAAGAAGAACAATTTACATGGTTTTTAAGGAAGAACGTATAACAAAGCTGATACGATGCTATAGCATTCTGACAGCAACTAGAAGTGCAATGCAAGGCATCACGAAAGCTATAGCAAAGTAGAGGACGCAATGCTATGCAGCATGTTTTTTGACCTTTTTATCTAGTTGATTTCAGGAATAAAAGAAAAGGGGGATAACGACAGGTAGATTGCTGACATAATGGAATAGAAGATGCGGAGGATCGAAACTAAGAGATTTGAAGAACCCCGCAGATTAGCAGAAGCAATCTACTCGGATCGAGATATATGATAGATCTTGATAGTTTAGGAAAGGCCAAACTCGCTGTAACTTGCGCTGCAAGAAAGCCTGATTATATAAGGAGACAGCAGAGCCAACCCTAGGAGAGTCGCAGAGCCCAGAGCACGATTCCACATTCACCAGACTCAAGAGAAGAGTGAGAGGTTTCACAAAGCACAAGATTTCCAGGACAACCCAAAGATCCTTCTTCAAAAGACGACGAAGAGAAGAAGACGTGGAGTGGTGACGTGATGGGGCTTCATCCACGCCGTCGGAACTTCGTCAAGCTTTCTGTTTTCCCTTTTACTTTAGTATTCAGATCATGGGTCATTCTATTATTGTCCATTTTGTGTTTCCCTCGTCAGTCATGAACTGATTTTCATATGGCTGGATGAGGATGATTCCTTAAAGTGTTAAATGAACCAGTTGCAAGTTCTTAATTTAATAAATTTGTTTTGCTTATTAGTGCATTAATTACTAGTCGATTAGCGGAAGCTATGGACAAGATTTGTGGCATCGGCTTACTGGCAAGGAGTTGAGGTTAGACCTCTGAGAAACAGTGTTTGCTAGGCAGCCCGTGCACGGCTTGACCTATTATTGTAGGCTTCAGGAATGGGTCTACCTCTCATAACCATGACACCCTGAGTGTAAAGCAGATCTAACTAGAAAGTTGTCATAGGAATATGGAAGGAGTATAGTTAGTATCATATGTATCGGACGCGGAAGCTTCGGTAGACTATAGCGGTGGGTTAACCAAATAGCTTTGTAGTTGGTAGCTATGTTGTAGCATTGCGGAAGCTGTGCAGTATAGATGCTATAGCAATGGGTAGAGCAACTGGGGGATTGATGCATTTATGGGTGATTCTCGAGTCCAAACCTAACCTCTTTCGATATCTTCTCAAGTTTAATTCACTTTGTTTATTTCTGTTATTAGCATAACCACAAAAACCTCTCAAACCAATCATATTTACTTTCTTTTTACACGACTATCATAGCAATCGAGCATCACTCCTTGGTATCTCAGTCTCTATGGGATGATACTCTACTTACACTTTATTACTTGTTTGACTGGTTCACTTGTCATTAAGGAAATCGACCAACAATCATGCACTGTCACGCCCCGAACCTAAAGGGGTGATCAGCACGGAATATGAGTGGACTCACATTCCTTAAGCCTTAAACTTATATACAAATGCTAATTAATACTCATAATACCGTAATCTAGAATATTCATGTGTTCCAAACAACAAAAGGGAGGTAGGGATCCTACCTATAGATTACATGGAGCATCTAACTTTAAATAATAATACAAAAGTCTAAGTTTATATTTACTTCAACTAGAAGCACCTCAAAATGAGACCGCAAGCTCTAAATCATTAAGGAGACCCTTCACCGCTCGCTAGAGTTACATGATCGACAATTCTATCTGAACCAAAATAAATTTTCTGGTGAATAACGTCTCATTATTATAATTTAATAAATTCCAAAAGTAAAATAATTTTAAACATCTTTCTCTTTTGACAATAGCAATATATTAATAAACCTCAATTTCTAAACCATATGTTCGGGAATAAAAATAGAATTCTATATAAAATATCAATAATAAGATAATTTCATGTACGAAATAAAACTTTTGATTTCATATAGTCAAAATAAAACATAATTCTCAAACCTCATCTTTCCATAGAACTTCTTACAGAACGGATGACAAGCGTGGCCACACAATCCACGAGGGTAACTAACCAAGCATGACTCAAGGTCATGAAACAAGCATGGACACACGAGTCCATGAGGATAAACTAACCAAGCATGACACGAGACCATGAAGCAAGCACGGACACACAGTCCATGGAACAAGCATGGACACAAAGTCCATGAAACAAGCATGAGAACAACTCCCATGAATATCAAGCGAGCTCGAGGTTAACCATGGTGCACCAAGAACTAATAAAAGATCTTAGCATTGTTAGTAACCAGCGTTCTATATTCGGTCCTATCTAAAACATTTTCAAGCATGCTAGGGGTCAATTTTTCAAAGCATTAAAAATTATTCCTTCAAGATAATAGCAACTTTATCTCATACTTCATAATCAAATTTCCCAAGCATGAAGTTTCACAGACAATACTTCAAAATTTTCTTTAAATTCAATCTATCAATAAAATCCTTTTAAAACATCAAGCACTCACATAAAAATATTCCATTTCAAATAATAAATTCTAGCTTATAAACTTTTCCAAAATCCAAGATCATTTCAATATAAAATTTATGAAAATATCTCAAAAGTCTTCCTTTCCCTTCAAGTGCATAATCATAAATTATACTTTGAAACAATTGGAAGAAAATACATAATAACGAGTAAAATCATCATTCTTTAATCATATACTATCAACAAATATTCCTACTCAAAATCATACTTTTAAATATGAAAATTAACATAAAAGTTCAACAAAAAAATATTATTTATAAAAATTAGGGACGTTATTCACTCACCTAGGTGCTCTTTCCGAAACTGTACCTTTACCAAAACCCTTTTGGTTCACTTTTCTCATGAGCTCAAGCAATGGTCAATTCCTATAAATTTTGAAATAGGTCATCATTGATAATCTTTTATCCTTATATATTATATAATCTCTAAGACATATTTAAAAGCCTATTATGCTACCCAAAACCCTCAACTCATGGCTAGATACATTTATCCAAAAATATTATTATTTTCAAACTTAACAGAAAATCTGACTTGATTTTTTTAAATAACTTGGAAAAATCATAACCCATATTAGAAAACTCCAAATTCTTGAAATTCCATTTTCGAGACATATTGGTTCCAAACTTGTATTAGGACAAGCTCCTACACAAAAACATCTTCTAAACTCATTGGAAACCTTAAATTTAGGAAAACTAATCCCCTTCATGCTTTGATAGGGCTGAACGAAATAGGGGAAAAAGGAAGATGAATGGAATTTAATCTTCTTATTAACACCCATTGGATAGGAGCCTCTAGATACCTTGTGTGAATAGTTTAGTACCTAAAAACAGGGGCCGTTTTCTTAATTTCAGTTTTAAAACATAAACCCAAAGCTTAGAATACATTTATGACAGCATTTGAGTATCATAAAGCAACCAAACAGTGGACATTTCAGCCTTGATGATTCAAACCCATAAATCTATCATGATAATACATCAAACACATTTATACTGGTTAGCTTTGTTAACGCTTAAGCATTCCTACAGTGAACCTTGATTCCAAAAATAATCCACTCGCGCAAAACCCAAAATGCAACACCATATTATATTTTCCCTTTAGCATATGGAATATCTAGCCTTTATAGAAGTTTCAAACAGCTCTGCCCTTATCAAAGATGGCTCCACATCTGAAAATACAATCCAAGAATTTCGGACTCTACATGCAATAGCATATCTCACTTTTAGAAATCCCAATCCAATCCTAGGTATGCTGGGTTTACTTATACCTTCCTTTTTCTCTCACTATAATTTGACATACAACCACAATCTCCCACCCCTGTTTGCATTAATCGAAGGAAATAATGGTGGGATGAATTTCTAGATGCTTACCTCCATTCAAGACTAGCCTTGCATGTGGGTGATCAACCATCTACTCCTTATTCCTCTACGTCTCTCTCTCTCTCTCGGACTCCCTCTCCATCTCACACTTTTAGCGTTTTTTTCCAGTCCCCCTCTCTGCGTTTTGGAGTTCTGGTTGAAAAGAATAAATGAGGGAGTATGTATGCGCTAACATGCTGAAGCCGCGAGAGAAACCATGGAGGATCGGACTTTGCATGAACAGTTGAGCTGTCCTTTAAACACTTGAACAGGTGTCATCTATCACTGTTTCCCATTCTTCATTTTTATTTTGGTGTTGAGCCGACAAGAATTAACAGATTGAAGGAGTATAAACGTTGTGTCTTTGCTGTTGAAATGGTTCTTTTGTTGGGCTGAATAGATATAATGACTAAGGGAGTGTCGTTTTGTTGCTGTCTGAATTGGCTTGGACCGAAATAGTTAATTGGTGTATGTGATAGGCTTGGATCAAAATGGTTGATTGGTGTGTGTGATACGTGGTTTACACATCAACATAGGAATAATGGGGAAATAAGGAATATGTGGTGTGTATATTAGGCCAAATAAGACATGAATATTGAGAGGGGTGAGTGTTATGCTGCCATGTTTATGTGGGGTCTGTTGGAAATTATGCCCTAGGGGCAATTCATTGTACTTTGGATATTTAAGTTATTTAAAGTATTCTCTTTTGTTATCATTTTTTGTTTGCATGTTCGTATTGATAACTGCATCCCTGGATACATCTTATAGATTATCCTAAATGTCTCTGGTCGGTCATCTACGCGGGAGCGAAGATGAATTAAGACCAGCATGATTTTGATGAGGTATGGAGATGCAATCAAAGTCATGGGCACTTGTAAGAGTACAAGGTGCTGGACCGACCCACTATGAGAAAGCTGCATGGATTAAGTCATAAGCTTATCTCATGTATAACCGCGTCACGACGCCCATGACCGAGATCATCATGGATTCCTACATGATGAGTCACGACCTTTGACCTAGTCAAAAGTCACCTTTGACCGAGTGATGATAAAGGTCGGGATCGGGATCAGTGGTTTTCATGCGGAGGAATGTGAATGGTCAAGATGGAATTTGTCCCTCACATTTGTAGAGATAATCTTTGGGCCCTCGATGAGTGTGTCTAAGAAATGTATGGCCATACCGTGATGGAAAGGAGTTTCCATTTCACTTGTTAGACTACTCGAGAATCGAAAGTAATGGTCAAGAAAAGGAAGTTGACATTATTCATGCCTCATCCTTGACCAAATTATCGCGTGACAAAAGGGACGTGACATGGTTGTACGATAGGTTGTATCGTGTCATCGATCCCCATGTGAATTGGGTAGTCGCAATGTCTTGCTAGAGGCCGCTTGCGACTTGTGGGAAATTTGACACAGTGTTGGCCCACGCCAATCTCATATTGGCACATAGGTCGCACACAAGAATAATCCAACACGGGTAAAAGTGTCAGATTCATTGAATCTCAGATTAACGAGATTAAATGAATGCTGAATTTAATCTAGGATATATATATATATATATGTATATATGTATTAAATTCGAAATTAATATGTATTAATATTATTAATGGAGATTATAATATTATTATATATAATATTTGTTTTGTATTTAATTTATTTGATAAATTAAATATCTCAAAACAAATAGAGATATTGTATCTCATTTAATTTGAATAAAGATATCGTATATTTATTTAATATTAAATTGAGATAGAGTGTCTCATATTTAATTTAAATAGATGGATATTATTTCTCGGATTTAATTTATAGAGATAAATTAAATCAGAAGGCTTTTAATTTGAATTAAATAAATACATTAGATTAGATCTATAAGATAGATTTAATTAATACGTTTTAATTCAAATTCAAAATTTGAATTTCAGATCTGGTTTTAATTGGATTAAATAAAAACGTTACATTAGATCCGATAGATTTAATTGACATTTATTTAATCCATATATTTGAAATTCTGGATATAATACGCCAAGAGGTTTTGGAAAAACTTACGGGAGTTTTCATTCGAGCGTATTCAGAAAGCCGCAAGAGAAACCCTAGAGAGGATTTTGAGAGAGACGCACAAGAGGCGCTAGCACGCTACCCGTAGCAAGTAGTGTGTAAGGATTGTTCATGTGGATACCGGTGGAGGAAGACAATCCTACGAGTCGTCTTCTGCTGATCGAGGAGGTAGCCCACCTGTTCAACGAAGAACGAGCCGCGAACGAATTCTCCAAAGGTAATTCGGATTCCCTAGCCTAGGTTTAAACGCACCTAAGTGATCCTCGGGACGGGATTCGCAAGTTTTTTTAATCCGCTGCATTGTACGGATCCTACAGGGTCCACTCCACAAAATAATCTCATATGACCCTTTACAAGTCTCTCATTTGCAACTTTGTCCTCTACTCATTTAGATGTAAATATTAGATAAATATTAGAGATTAATCCTTAATTCCATATAAGGATTTTTCTTTCTCAACTAGCTTCTCTAGGCCACAAAACATCAACTCTAAATTTTCTAGGCCACATTTCCCTCTAACTATTTTTCCTTGAATTTCGGTAAAATAGGCCATAAATTCCAAATTATAGCTTTAAAACTATTTAGACCAAATTTTTCGTATTTAATCCCCTCATAATATTTCTAGATCCTCAAAATAATATTTCATAATTGATTCCTAATTTTCACAGTCCAAAAATAATCTTTGATAATTATCTTAAGCATTTTCTTTGTAATAAGCTTAAGATGGTTGGCTCTTATTAACTTGACAACCTACTCATCTCAATCTTATTCCTAAACTCCTTCTCCCAAAATTTAGGATGTTACATGCACCATGGCTAAGACTCTGTCTTAGGTCACTGTTTGTACATTCAGCTTTATATGGGTTATAGTCTTGATAATGCCGTTGAGTTTTCCTAGCGCTGAGGACACGAGGGGTCGTCGTGGCACTGGTTAGTGCAAACGTGGATGACTTTACATGTGTTGTGTGCTATGTACTGTTGTTGTATTGACATTACATCTACTGTGTGCTTATGTATTGTTGTAACCTTACATCTGTTGTGTGCTATGTATTGGTTAATGCTGTATTGTTATGAATATCTGTCATACATATATTGTTATACTTGAGCATGAGGTTAACTGTTACCTGAGGTTCAATGGGTATTGGACCTCAGCACTTACCACAGCTTCAGGATCTGGAGGATCAGGAGTCGGTGATAAGGGTAAGCAGCATGCATGAGGACCAGCCGGAGTTTTATTTTTGGACTGTATATTGCTAATTTTTGAATTATGGGATAAATGTACCGCTACTATTATACCTAACCGAATACACCTTAGTTAATATTTTGGCACATACTTATCAGTTACTCGCTCTCTTACTTGCTCTGATGCTCTACTCTAATAAAAATATATTATTCTGCTTTTGAAAAATGGGGTGTTACATAGACTGTTGTCTCAACCAGTACCCCTTCACGGCTCCATCCATCGGTGCCACTTCACAGCTCCATCCATGTTACCTTCTCAGGTCTAGGTTCCTTTCCTGAACTTTTAGTCAATGCTGAGATTCAATACCTATTGAATCTCAGGTAACAGTTAAACACATGCTCAAGTAATAACAGTATATGTGACAGATATTCATTACATTTCAGCATCAATCATACATAGCACACATCAGATGTAAGGTTACAACAATACATAGCACCCAACACACATCATATGTAATGTTCGCAACGTTTGCACTCACCCTGTGCCACGAATCCGCATGTCCTCAGCACTATAGGAAAACAACCATGCGGCATTATCATGACTATAACCCACACTAAGCTGAATGTATATGAACAGGTGACCTAAGACCCATATATTAGTCACAGTGCATGGCCCAAGACCTAGTCTTACCCATGACTTCATGAATCATTCAATTATATATAATCATACAAAGACACATCAGAGTGAAGGTTACAGTACGCGTCCGTACCTTAGTCAGTGTAGCTAGTGGTACTTTCTCCTTTCGGTATTGATTCTTGATTTTCCCAGATATCTTATAATAGTATCACCACATTATTTCCTTTACAAATAATATCCTAAGAGATATCTTAGCCACTATTAACCTTTTTACCCCTGGTGGTTTTGTTATTTCAATTATACCTTTTCATTTCCTTAAAAATGAAATTTCAGCATTTCTACCCAGATTTTTTGGTAAATTTGAAACATCATAATTAATTCTACAAAAAATAGAAATGAGGTGCTGCAAAATTCTACACAACCCTTGACATGTCTATTTTCTAGGAAAAATAACGGCTTTCACTCGAAATATATGAATCAATACCAATTTAATGTTTTCCAATCACTGTTGTCCTTCTACAAAACTCTAATTGCTACATATTTTATATATTTAGAAAGACCTACATGTCTACTTTATCCCTGTAAATATTCATGATTTTAGGACTTCATTTGATATATAAAATAGTGACCACAAGGTGACTAATTCCAGAAAAACTAAAATTAGGGATTTTTCCCAACTCCCACCATTTGGGTCTTTTGATTCCAAAAATTATTTCCCAACATGTTTTTACCTCATTCAACATTTTTCAATGCAAGGAGGCCTAAAAACAAGTATAGGAGTTTACTTCCTAATTTTCTAGATTAAAACTACAACTTGACTAAAAACTAAAAAGCTAAAAACTAGATAACTAAAAGCTAGAGTTCAAGAACTTACATCTTGAAGTTCTTACTCCTTTTTCTCCTTGCTCCTATTTTTGCCTTGCTCTTTATCTTAATTCATATTGAGTTTTGGTGTGAAGAAAATGAAGAGGGAAGCCCTCTATTTATAGGGGAATCTCAAGTCCAAGTGGACCCCACCATGTGCATCTCTTCTTTAATCTCAACCGTTGGATCTAATTTACTTTACAAGACGTAATGATCCCCCTCCACCTATGCTAGAGGACTTTTGGAGTTAATTATGATGTCATCCTTGTGATATCATGTTGATGACATAATCAAGGCTTAGGTGTCCCATAATGCCACATGTTCATGCCCTATTGGTTTGTTAGTTAATCATGGTTATTAATGTTTTATGAATTAAGATTTATATGCACTTTAATCTTTACTTTTTTCCATTGTCTTTTATTAAGTTGAAGACATATGCTACTAATCTTTATTTAGTACAAGCTTAATTGCCAATTAGCATTTGCTAATTTATTCTAATTTCATTAAGTGTCTTCATAATCTTTTCTTATCTCTTTTGGTTATAAATTAACTATCTATGTGCTATTTATATCACATTAAATAACCCTTAAATGTAGTCTCATAATTAATCATTGGTTAATTAATTCTAAAATGATAAGAATATAATCAATAAATTATAATCCTTTGATACACATATTCACCTTTGTATTTTGTTAATTATTTGCCAAAATATAATGTTTATAAGAATTATGAAAATTAGGGTATTACATATAGTAATTAATATGTTCTTGATTAATTTTGCAGGTTGCATCACGTGCTGGTGACCATGCATCATGTTGGGGCAGATAGCTGAGATCCTTGACAAAGGCTCCATATGTAAGTACAGTGATTACATTGAATTGATTAATTACATGCTAATGATGATGAGATTAAAATAATGGAATGGAATGGGTAGCTTGCGGGCTGCATACGGTGATGGCGTGCTTAACGGGATGTGCGTGCCTGTACTCATGCGGCTATAGAGCAAAGATGAGGCATCAGCTCTTGCTCAAAGGCGAGGCAGTCACAGCAAGGCTCGTCCATTGCTACTGCGAGACCTGTGCTCTTTGCCAGGAGTACCGTGAACTCCAGCATTGTGGCTTCAACATGGTCATTGGCTGGCACGGCAACGTCGAGCAACACAAACGCAAATTGGCTTTGACCACCGCCACTGCTCCCGCCATGACCCGCTGATCCACTTCGTCCTTTCTATTATTCTCTTTCAGCCTCAATACTTACTTACATCTTGTTATTTTAATTATATGATTATAATGGTGTACGTGTAAGTGTAACAAGCTGATCCAAACCCCTTTCCTTTGGGTATTGATATCATATGTTGTAATTATTAGTCTCACCTCACATGCATTACTTTATGATCCATTTATTAATGACCTTTCTAGTTCTCAATTTTTGGGTTAAGGTGTAAAAATGCACATAGGCTTTTGCTCAAAAGGCACCCAACACTAAATGCTTTTCAAAGGTGCAAAAGTGCCCATAAAATCTTAAAATGAGTGCAAAAATAATATAACCGTTAAATCTAACTTAACACTATCACTTTTTATGGTGAGTCCCACACTATTTTCATGGAAATGCCAAAATGCCCCTAAGTCAAAAAAAAAAAAAAAAAAAAAAAAAAAAAAAAACTTTGCCAGGCTCAATATGGAGACATCAATCATTTTCTTATTGTGCTTATTCATTCATCTTCCTCCTTTCCTCTTCATCTGTATCTTCAAAAATTTATCCCCTTTCTTTCCCCGAATCAGCCACGCTAAGTCAGCAGCGAGGGAGTAGTCTTTTTTGGTGCACCTCGTCTTCTTTTCACTTCTACTCAAACATGTTTCTTAAGTCGCATAGGATCGAGGGAGAACCATGAGTCGCAGAAACAAAAACACTTGGTTTGAAGGTTTTTTTTTTTTTTTGGGGAGGGGGGGGATTGGGGGGGGATTGTATTTATGATATTTTAGATCATGTGTTTCAAAACAATTTCAAAAATACGTAGATTTGAGTGACCCCTCTTGCTAGAACTATAGCTGCTGTTATCCAAAAATACCATCAGCCATCAAATAAACAATACTAGTATTACAACAACATCCAAACCAAACCATAAATTAACAATCAAAAGATATATTTTGAACAAAATCAAAACAATCACACAATAATCAACTTAAAAAAAAAAGGGAGCAAACTATGGAAGAAGAAAGAAGGAGGTGACAGATGTAGAACCATGGAAGAAACCGAGTGCAAACAGCCCAAATCTGAGAAATTGGTGAAACTTCCTCAGCTCCAGATCTGTAGGTGGAATAGAAAATAAAACAAAAAGGTCATTCCTTTACTCTTCCTTAGCCCAAATCCCTTTCCCAGGCTTGATATATGTGTTTTGAGGGCTACGATTGGGGTTCAGAGGCAAAAGTGATGGTGGATGTTGCGATCCGGAGCAAGACCTGAGAGGCGAGCCATAAACTTTGTGAACTCTACCTCTCCAACATGCGACCATGGCGCCGTGATGGTTTGCAAATACAAGAATCACCCCTGCAGATCTACACCCCGGCGAGCCATATTCTGTGTTGGTTTTTTTTTTTTTTTTTTTTTTATTGAATTAGGGGCATTTTGGAATTTCCATGAAAATATGTGGGATTCACCATAAAAAGTGATGGTGTTAAGTTAGATTTGACAGTTATGTTATTTTTACTAGATTTGACAGTTATGTTTTTTTACACCTATTTTGAAAGTTCATAAATACTTTTACACTTCCGAAAAACATTTGGTGTTAGGTTGCCTTTAAGTAAAAGTTCATATGTATTTTTGCACCTTAATTTTTTTTTTTTTTTTGAGTGGGGGGTGGGGGTATGCTTGCTCTTAGTCTAGTTTTTCAATTAATAATAACAGGTAAGGGGTATTTAAGCCTCTCTGACCTCGAGGTTGTCGCTCTTGTTCAAAGTCTCCCGCCGCAGCCTTCACAGTACATGACCTGCAAAATGAATAGCCCGGTCAATCAATATTAATATTAATAAAAAAGATAATGATAAAGAATTTTATTTAATTAATATTAATAAGTTAATAAGAAATCAAAATAATAATAAAAAATGAAAAAACACTTAGTGTTGGGTTCTCTTTTAGCCAAATGATATATGTATTTTTGTATCTTTGAAAGCCACGTCATCATACCGTTAGCAAAAAAGTTAAACTTAACGTTCAAACAGTTTTTATATCTAATTTTAACCACGTACTCACTTTGACACTTTAAAAAAATACTTACTATTAGACACTCTTCTAACCAAAACACATCTTAACCCATCTGGAAGGTTGTGTTCAATCACACGTACTATAACTTCATACCGTTGTGCCTGTCGCTCTAATTATTAACAAAAAAAAAAGAAAAAAAAAATGTACTATAGAAATTGCCAGTCAAAGGATTCATTGGGCTTGGTCAGAAAGGTACAAACCTTGGCCGTCCATTTTGGTTTTATTGACGCTTATTCGGCTATTATTATTTAATTAATAAGTGTTGAAAATAATGTTGTAAGAAAATTATTGATACATAGTGTCTTAGTGACAATAAATAAAATTGGGAAAGCCCCTTAAAAGGTCCCAAAGAACCAAAAAAAAAAAAAAAAATGTCAACAAAGTCGTAAAAAATTTTGATGTCAAGAAATTCTCATTAACAACTTTTTTGTAGGTGGTTAACAACTCTATCTGTAGTTTTTTAACAACTCTTTAAGATTTTTTTTATATCAGAATTTTCTATAGGACTTTTTTAAATATTTTTTTGGTCCCTTGGGACCTTAAATAGATTTTCCCAATAAAATTTTACACTTTGTTGAACTGTCATGGGCTAGAAAAAATACTCATGCCTAACTAATAACATTTTTAGTAATATTTTTAATAATTATGAATGTAAAATATATTTAATAATTTTTAATTTCCATGCATTAAATATTGTTCTATGTATGGTCTAAAAAGTATTGTTCTTTTTTTTTTTTTTTTTTTTTGATATACATAGTAGGAGAGGGCGGGGTTCAAACCCCGGACGGGGGGGGAGTGAGCAAGCCCCATGCCGTGCTCTTCTAAAGCGACGCTAAAAAAAAAAAAAAAAAAGAATGCTTTTTTATTCATCACCGGAAAATCCAACAACAATTGAGAAATATACAATTATAAGTTACAGTGTAAAGAATGGCAATAAATTTATGATATTTACTTATCATTAGGATTCTTAGTAATTAAGTCCTTGAGGACTTTATGGTAGTTTCCCCAAATAAACAAAGCCCCATGTCATGATCACCACACTGAAACTCATCCTATGTCTGTCATTATCATAAGGGAAAATAAATGGTCGATCAAAAGATTCTTTTGGCCGGACAAGATTTATAATTGGGTTCGGTGGCATTTTTAGGTCCGTTGATATTTTATTTATTTTTAATTATAAACATATCCGTCCGTGTAAATTATGGTTTTATGATATATTAATTTTAGGCCTACGTGGTTAAAGTCTTCTTCTTGTTGCTGTTTGTAGTTTATTTGATGGCCAAAAAATAAAAAAATAAAAAGATTGAATTCGGATCCCTCATGATAGACCCATGTTAATGTAACGAGTGTAATCTTAGCCAATAATCTAATTAAGTTTGAATAACAATTGGTTTAATTAAATCATTAATTAATTACTAAGTAATTTGATTTTTGAGTATTAACTCATATATTGTTGTTGTGGTTCTTTATTAGTTATTTCGAGAGAAAAAATGGAAACCTTGCAAAAGAATAATATGGTTTCTTACTTTTTGATCAGAAAATAATTTCTTAAACACACAACCCCCAAAAAAAACATATGCAATTGGACTCTTTAATCATAAATAAAATTGGGAAAATCTCTTAAAGGTCCAAGAGATTAAGAAATGTCAAAGAAGTCTCATTAACAATATTTTTTATAGGTGATTAAAAACTCCATCTATGAGTTGCAACAACTCTTTGGGAATTTTTTTTTATATCAGAATCTTCTATAGGATTTTTTTGATATTTTCTTGGTCCCTGGGATCTTAAAGGGATCTTCCTAATAAAATTTTACACTTTGTTGAATAGTTATTGGCTATAAAAAATACTCATGCCTAACTAATAACATTTTTATTAATATTTTAAATAATTATGAAAGTAAAATATATTTAATAATTTTTAATTTCCATGCATTAAATATTGTTCTATGTATGGTCTAAAAAATATTGTTCTAGGTAAATGCTTTTTAATCATCACCCGAAAATCCAATAACAATTGAGGAACATACAATTGTAAGTTTTATTGTAGAAAATGACAATCAACTATGATATTCACTTATCATTAGAAATTTTGTTTATTAAGTGCTTGACTTGGGACCTTATATATATAGTAGTTTCCCCAAATAAATAAAGGCCCAAGTCATGATCACCCCATTGAAACTTATATCTCTGTCATGATCATAAGAGAAAATAAATGGTCGATCAAAATATTCTTTTGGCCGGACTCGACTGATAATTGGGTCCTATGGCACTTTAGGTGCGTTGATATTTTATTTTTTTAATTATAAACATCCGTCTGTGTAAATTATGGCTTTATGATATACTCCCTCCGGTCCTAATTATAAGAGCTAATTGACTTTTTTTTGGAGAGATTAAGGAAAACTTTAATTAAATTACTTTAAAGTATTTTTACTTTTTTTTTTTTTCTTCAAACTTATTAGTTTGACTAATAAACTAATATATAATCTAAGAATATTTAACATATAAAATGATTAAGTAACTTATTTAGCTTCCTTAATCTCTCCAAAGAAAGTCAACTAGCTCTTATAATTAGGACCGGGGGTAATATTAATTTTAGGCCTACGTCGTTAAAGTCTTTTTGTTGTTGCTGTTTGTAGTTTATGAAGATTTGGGGAGTTATACATTTCTATATGATGAATATAATGAACATTGTTTATTTGATGGCAATAAAAAATGATTGAGTTTGGATCACTCAATCAATGTAACGAGTGTAATATTACCCAATAATCTAATTAATTTTAAATAACAACTGGTTTAATTAAATCCTTAATTAATTACTAAATAATTTGATCTTTGAGTATTAACTCATATTGTTGTCGTGGTTCTTTATTATTTATCTTGAAGAAAAAAAATGGAAACCTTGAAAAAGAATAATATGATTTCTTACTTTTTGATCAAACAATAGTTTCTTACTTAAACACACAACCCCCAAAAAAAACATATGAAACATATGCAAAAAGAATATCTGAGGTATCCTTTTCATCTGCACAAGATTTAATTAGAAAAGGAAGACAAAAAGAAAAGGGGAATGTGTGTGTGAGACAAATTACGTAAAGTTGGTTTATAAAAACTTAAAAAGTATGTTTATTACTTTATATATGTTACTAATGGCCATAAAATGTTTCCTGGACTTTGAATCTTGATTCTAATTCAAATCCCAACGGACGGAAGTTTGATTGGTTTGTCCCTTGCTACTTAATTATATCTCAATAACTGACATTCCAAGTTGGCTCAAACTTCTCTTCTTCTTTGGTTCTTTATGCCAAATATATCATTTTTGTGTTTAACTTTGTGTTTTTGTTAAAACAAAAGTATGAATTACGTGATCAGTCTTCACAAATGTCACATCCCAATTTTGAAAGTGTTTTCACGGTATCTTGATCAGAGTTGAGCATCGGAAGTAAATAGTATTGAAAAGTAAGCGATAAATATCCATTTGTCATGTATGTGCTTTTAACGGCGTTACATTTTTTTCAAATGTCGATATCATAAAGTACATGTCAATAGGACTTTCTCGGCCGGTTCCTACATCTGCAGCTTACCCTTGTCTTCGATCCTGCATTTTACTCGGATCCCGAAGCTATGGTAAGAGCGAGGTTCAATGCCCATTGAACCTCGGTGTAATCTTAACCTCATGTTCATGTACAGTTATGTATGACAGTTATCTCATGGTTTCACAAAGCAATATTCACATATAAAAGATAATAACAAAACACAGCCCTTGCATATGAACGTTATTACGATCTGCACTATTCACCGGTGCCATGATGGCCTATCGTGTCCTCGGCGCTAGGAAAACTCAACGGCGTTATCAGTACCATAACCCGTGTACATACAGCTGTATATGTATACTCAATAACTTTTTAAAACAGATTCTCAATCTATGAATACAACCATCACATATAGGTATACGGTAAACATCGAGTTAGTGTTACGGTAAAGCGTCCGTACCTTCGTTGACGATTTTGGTACGTTCACTTTGGTCTGGTCACGGGATCACGCTTATCCTATAATGGTAATATCATATTTATTAATTTAAAAATAATATTCTAGGAGATATCCTAGTCACTAATGACCCTTTTGACCCTTGGTACATTTATTTTTCACGTTAGTCCTTTAAAATTCGTAGAACAACGCTCGGTACCAATTTGGGCGGGATTTCGTCTAACTTTGAAAAATCATAATTAATTCTAGAAAAATCGAAATGAGGATCCGTAAAATTTCTTGGAATCCTTAGGATGTATATTTTAGATTAAGAATAATCAATGTTTCCCAGATTACACGGATCACTCCCAAGTGTAAATTTTGAGCCTTTGCCCAGAATTTTTCCAGAAATTCGTAGCCTAACTTTAAGGATTTTTATCTCCCTGTAGAAAAATCATTTTTACATGTTCTTGACATATTTAAAAATCCCTATATGTCTATTTTAACCATGAATTTTCTCAGAATTTTGTGACCATATTTTCAATATGAAATTCTGGCGTTTTTATCACTGACTCCAGAAATTCTGAAACCGATGAAATTTTGCCAGAACTTTGTTACTTTGATAATTTTCTTCTAGAAATTTTTCCATAACTTCTTCTCCATCAATTTTTCGAAATAAATACAATTTTGACTATAAAAAACATGTAAATAAAATTATCCTAGCATATTTAGGATCTAAGCTACTTCTATCCGAGAATTTAAGAACTAAAACTCAAAGAACTTAAAGCTAGAGCTAGAGAACTTACCAATAAATTTGCTCCTCTTTTCTTCAAGGCTCTCACTCTCACTTTCTCTCTATATTTCAGATGTTGCTTTGTGAATTGGTGAGGAATTATGAAGACCCCAACCCCCTATTTATAGTAGTAGTCCATGACACTATTCACAACCCTTCATCTTGCATTATGGCCATTGGATCTAGGTAAATTAAAAGCACAAATCCTAGCCCTTAGAACCCTCAAATCTGACCCCCCCTCTCTCCTTGATCCTCTTCCATTTTCTATCCTAAAGTACCATATCCTCTTCCAAAAACTTTTTGCAAAATATCCCATGTGTTCTAGCTTTTTCCCAAGCCAACTATTTTCTTTGTTTTTCACTAGACAAAATTCATTTGAGGATCTTGATGAAGTCTTATTAAAATTATCTCATTGCTTTTGAACTCTTGAGATTTTTAGCTTTAATTAGAGACCATAATCTCTCATTTTCTCAATTGGACACAATCCTCAAAAGTTGAGGAAATGACTTTGATTATAGTCAATATCAAGCTTGAATTATGCTTGTTGATAATCTCTTCTTATATTTGATTTATGATTAGTGGATCTCAAGATACAATTTATTTTGTATAGGTTTCCCTTTGATTAAGTCTTGAATTAATCCTATTGATTAATCTAATTATCTTATGTGTAATTTTCTCATTGGATATCAATTTGACTTTTCCTCTTGATTTTTCTCCCACCAATTTATCCTCTTCCATTTCACTTTTTATCCTCTTCCATAATTTATGACAAAGCCTTCAAAGTCTTCATTTGCATTTATGTTGGTTCATGACTCACCTTTGCAAGTGGTTATTTGATTTTTTCACAACTCTCTTTCTCTCTTCCAAGCCCAAAACCGTGCCCCCCATATGCATCATCTTTTTTTGTGTTTTGTTGCCTTACAATTCCCATGTGCAAGGTATATCATTGGTGGTTCCCTTATGCACAAGGATTAAGCTTTATTGGAATTAATTAGGGCCTTTGGATAAGCTTTATGAGATTAATTCTTGGCCTTTAGATCATAGTTGAAATTGTTGACTTTTCAACTCTTGATTAGCATTTGATTAACATCTTAATCATAAGCTTAATTATCTCTTGATTGTTGCATTATTGGTTCATGGAGTGATTTATGATTGTTAACAATTCATTAGTGCTAATCCCAATCCCTTATTAGCTCTTGACTTTTAATTAGCCTAATACACCTCTAATTAATGGCTATTAATATTAATTGCTAAAGAATTACCTAAATATTCCATTAGTGTAATTTTAATTGCTCATTAATTATTAGCAATTGCCCCTTAATTGTTCCAAGTGTTTTGATAATTCTTTATGGCCTTTTATGAATTAAATATGAACTAAACATTAATTATAGGGTATTAGAAAATTTAGTCTCTAAATAAATTATGAATATTGGTGTTTAAGGTCCTTTAATTAATTATGAAGACTTGCACAATTTATTTAATTTAGTGAAGGTTTAGTTGGTAATCAATTGCCATTGATTTCTCTAAATTCATTTAGGTATTTTCATAACACTCTCTTGTTCTTTTTGACCTTACATAAACCTTGGTTTAATAGGGTATTTATTGTAATTTATGGTATTTTATGATGCCTAATAAAATTTATTAAATCATTGGATATTCTAATCCTAAGGAAATTACCTAGAAAATAGAATAAACACATCTCAAAATTTGAGACCACATATTCACCTATTTTAAATAGACTCTATTCATCAAAATATTGTATTTAAGACAAATAAGAAATTTTGGGTATTACAACAAAACTACTAGACAAAATGGTTTTCAGATATTTAAATCATACCATGAGTTAGGAGAATGCTTGTGTTCACGTACAGGTTGACAGGATGATCGCTTTAAAATGAATCATGTGCTCCCTACTCAAACAATATTTAGTCCGCCTAATGAACTTCAAATCAATTGATAAAATTGATTAGGAAAAAAAAAAGAATCTAGACGTCCTCATATTTTCATCTGATTTTCGATGATGTCCCTATAATTTTTCTTTAAAATTGGGTATTTATAGTTTTACCTAGCTAACTACAGAGACCTGATCAAAAATTAGGTTTAAATGTAATAACTTTATAATAACAAAAAAACAACAAGGGATTTGAACAAAAATAAGGTGACACTATAATAGGGACTTACAAATTAATTTTTCCTACTATTATGATATAGTAAATTTCTAAACAAATTCGTTTGGATTATAAGTTAAAACAAATGATGGAAATACCAATACATCTTATATAAAATAGAAAAAATATATAAAATTCTATATAAAATAATTACTATATATGAGTAATAGCATATAATATAGTCAAATTCACAGTACCAACCCTTTTAATTTTCAACACACAGCTTTAATTTTGATCGTCATGCTTTATTCTCATAAAGGTGCACAATATATTACTAAAGGTTTTCAAATAAGTGATAAAAAAAAAAAAAAAAAAAAGCAAAATTGACATAAGTGATTCTCTTTTGTCATCCTCACACAAAGAAACCCAAATAACACAATAAGCAACATATAAACAATATAGATGCTTAATTGATGATAGCCTTTTGTCATTAGCCTTCGAGTCCACAATAAAAAATTTACCAAGGATTGTGTATAGAAAAATCTAGGATCGTTCTCTTTTTTTAGGAGCCTTTTATTGATTTCTAAGTAATTTAAATGCTATGCAAATACAATGAAAACAAAGGAAAAATAGGTTTTTTGCTTTTCAAAATAATAAACTAAAACAAGAATGCAATCTAATGAAATGCTAACTATTATTTTTGGTATTTTTTATAAAATGAAATGGAGTATAATGAAATGTATAATGAATGCGCTTGAAAATGGAGTAGTAACTATCATAATTCAATTAAATGTAAAAGTAAATTTTCACTAAGTCTTGATGAAAAACTCCAAGGAAACAATGAATCTAGTGTTCTTAATTAGTGATTATTCCTACTAACATAGCTAACAATAACCTTTTAAGCCACTATTAAAGTGCAGTTATATTGTACGATTAGAATTAGATTAATGCAACTTGCTTCCTCTTGATATGAATGCGATAACACGACATTCAATTAATCCAATTCAATCGTACTATCTAACAGTAACATGTAGAAAACATAATATCATTGAATCAATGAGGGAAATAAATATATATAAATCTAACAAACAACAAAAATCCAATACAATAACATAGGTTCAATCCACAAAGTTATCTAAACGGGAAAACTAAGTCTCAACAATACAAAACAACATTCCTCAAACAAGGAAATCCAAATACAATTAGAGAAAATAGATTGAAAAAAAAAAAATAAACTCCCCTATTTAAGCTGTGAAACTCAAGCTATTGTCCATCCCCAAGAAGCAAAACGATTAGCCACACATAGCTTCAATTTTAACCACAACAAGAACTTGACCAACACTTAGAAAATTAATGACAGCTGATTGAAAACCAAATATAATAGGGAAAGGATTTTGACAATGCAGACCGTGGTTTAAAAAAAATGTTGGATAGCCTATGACAAGTTTTTTGTTTTTTGTTTTCCTTTTTTTCAAGAAAATCATTTCTTTTCCTATTCTAAATTCAAAAAGTTTTACTTCCACCTATCGTCTTTTAAAATTAATGTAGAGTTTATTTAATTAATTACAAATAAATAATACATCAATAATTCAAAATCATGCATTAAAAATTTATTCATTAAATATATATAAACATTAAGTTGGTAAAGAAAGGTAGTATATGGCGTAATTATTGTTGTAAAATAATTATACGTTAAGTAGCAATTTTGCTTCAAAAGTACACCCTCAAGAGCAATTTTGCCTTGGAAGTTTTTTTGAATTCAATTTTGTCCCGAGAAGTTTTTGTTTGGAGCAATTTCGCCCCTCCATTAACAACCCTAATGATCAACTAACCGGTGACTGTTAGAGTTGTTAACAAAGAGGCAAAATTGCTTCAAAAAAAAAAAAAAAAAAAAACTTACATGGCAACATTGCTCTAAAAAAAAAACTTTAAGGGAAAAATTGTTTCTAACCGTATACTTATGGGGCAAAAATACTAAACCCTTTTTTATATTTAATTTTTAATTTTGCAATAATGACTCGTAAATGAAAATGCAACCCTTTTTTTTATCTCTGCCTTCACTGATTTATGTAATTCGGCCGGTTTAAAGTTGGCATATTTTTGGCCTGTTTGAAGTAGACTGTTTTATAGTGATAAGCTGTGGCTGTTAGCCTAATTATAATTTTTTTTTAAAAAAAATATAGGCCTCCCTAAACAGGGCACGAGCCAGGGTCGCCGAAAAATTGCCTCTAACAGTGCTTAGAATCGGGAATCAAGGTGGTCCTATAGGGGCCTGGGGTAAGGAAAACATTTGTTTTCCAAAGCTCGACCCGAGGGCCCTTATAGGGCCTGAAAATTACTATTTCAAATTTTAACTATTTTTCCTTCTATTTTTTTCTAAGAAATATGGCAACCATTAAAGTTCTAATCTATCAAATAAATGTTATCAACATAAATATCTAAACAATATAAATCATTCAACAAACAAACACATTCATTAATTTGTAATAAAAAACAAATAAATAGAAATAATATGTTTTTTTTTCCTTTTTTTCAAAAAATATTAAACAAAGGAATTGATTTATGTATGCCCACGACAAAATGCCTTTCCCTCTCGTAATTTTTGTGTGTGTCCGCAAATTCCTTCGGTTCATACATGATTTTCTTGGGTAAAATTAATTATACTTATTTTAAACAAAATATATTTATAATTTATTACTTATATAATATTGTAATACCAAAGTATGTGTTTATTTAATATGAAAACATCCCTTTTTTAAACTTTATAATAAATAATTATGTGTTTTAATATAGAATAATAATAAACATAAAAAAGGGTTATAGTTTAAACTAAAAAAAATCTAAGTAATTACAAATAAACACATTCATTGAGTGGAAGTCTAAGTAATTAATTTTTTTTTTAAAAAAAGCTATAGTTAAACGGGCCTAATGGGCCGGCTTGAGGCCCTGCAGGGCCAGCCCGATTAAGCCTGAGACCCTGCAAGGTTGGCCCTTTAGGGCCAATTTCAAATTTTTTGCCTATTTTTCAAACCCGAGCCCTATAAGGCCAGGGCTTAAACGAGCTCGGCCGATTTCCCGTCTCTAAACAGGCCACAAGCCAGGCTCAGGGCACTTTGTTGCCAAACAGACTGGCTTTGTTAAGGGTGAAGAAGTCAATTTGGTGGCCTGTTTCCACCGCTAAATATTATATAAATAAGAATTAAAAATATATGATATCATAAATAGGAGTTTTTTTTTTTTAACAATTTTTTTTGGGGTTAAGTAGCAATTTTGCCCCGGAAAAAATAAAAAAAAAAACTTAGAGGCAAAAGTGAACTCAAAAAAAATTTTGGGAAAAAATTGCTCCTGGGGGTGTACTTACGAGACAAAATTGCTACCTAACCCAATAATTATTGATAGATAGCATCTTAGTGACCATAAGAAAAAATTGGGAAAATATCTTAAAGGTCCCAAGGGAGCAAGAAAATGTCAAAGAAGTCCCATAAAAATTTTTGATCTAACAAAAGTCTCATTAACAATTCCTTTCGTATATGATTAAAAACTTCATCGTGGGTTTTAACAACTCTTTGTGACTTTTTTAACATCAGAATTTTTTATGGAACTTTATTAACATTTTCTTGGTCCATTGGGATCTTAAAGAGATTTTCCCAAGAAAATTTTACACTTTGTTGAACAGTTACTGGCTAGCAAAAATACTCATGCCTAACTAATAACATTTTTATTAATTTTTTAATAATTATGAAAGTAAAATATATTTAATAATTTTTAATTTCCATGAATTCAATATTGTTCTATGTATGGTCTAAAAAATATTGTTCTAGGTAAAGCTTTTTTAATCATCACCCGAAAATCCAATAACAAATGAGGAACATACAATTATAAGTTTTAATGTAGAAAATGACAATAAATTTATTATATTCGCTTATAATTAGAATTTTTTATAATTAAGTCCTTGACTTTGGACCTTATGGTAGTTTCCTCAAATAAACAAACCTTCATGTCATGATCACCCCACTGAAACTCTTAACTTTGTCATTATCATAAGGGAAAATAAATGGTAGATCAAAAGATTCTTTAGGTCGGACTCAAATGATAATTGGGGCCGGTAGGATAAAAAGTCTGTTGATATATTAGCTTTTTTCTTTAGCTGGACTTATTTCACTATTTGATGGGCTTTTGGAGAGCTTCACGGATTTACCAAACAGACCCTAAGTATTTCACTATCTTGATAACAAAAACATTCTTGGTATCATACAGAAAACTAAGTAATTTTTATTTATTTTTTTAAAAAATATAGGATAGCCTATGCCAAGTTTTTTTTTTCAAGAAAATCATTTCTTTTTCTATTATAAATTCAAAAAGTTTTACTTCCACCTATCGTCTTGTAAAATGAATGTAGAGTTTATTTAATTAATTACAAATAAATAATATATCAATAATTCAAAATCATGCATTAAAAATTTATTCACTAAATATATATAAACATTAAGTTGGTAAAGAAAGGTAGTATATGGCATAATTGGTTGTGTTCAATCACACGTATAACTTCATGCTGTTGTGCCTGTCGCTCTAATTATTTTAAGAAATGAACTATTGAAATTGCCAGTCAAAGGATTCGTTCGGCTTGGTCGGAAAGGTACAAACCTTGGCCGGGCATTTTTGTTTTATAACTGATTCTTATTCGGCTATTAATATTTAATTAATAAGTGTTGAAAATATTGTTGTAAAATAATTATTGATTGATAGCGCCTTAGTGACCATAAATAAAATTTGGAAAATCCCTTAAAGGTCCAAAGGGACCAATAATATTTCAAAGAAGTCCCACAAAAAATTTTGATGTGAAAAAGGTCTCATTAACAACTCTTTCCTTAAGTGATTAACAATTTCATCTGTGAGTTTAACAACTCTTTGGGACTTTTTTATATCAGAGTTTTCTATTGGATTTTCTTGACATTTTTTGGTTCCTCGGGACCTTAAAGGGATTTTCCAAATAAAATTTTATACTTTGTTGAACAATTATCGGCTATAAAAGATACTCATGCCTTAACTAATAACATTTTTATGAATATTTTGAATAATTATGAAAGTAAAATATATTTAATAGTTTTAATTTCCATGCATTAAATATTGTTCTATGTACGGTCTAAAAAATATTGTTCAAGGTAAATCTGTTTTAATCATCACCTGAAATCCAATAACAATTGAGGAACATACAATTATAAGTTTCAATGTAGAAAATGACAATAAATTTATGATGTTCACTTATCATTAGAATTTTTGGTAATTAAGTCCTTGGGGACCTTATGGTAGTTTCCCCAAATAAACAAAGCCCCATGTCATGTCACCCCACTAAAACTCGTATCTCTGTCATGATCATAAGGGAAAATAAATGGCTGATCAAAAGATTATTTCGGCCGGACTCGATTGATAGTTGGGTCCGGGGGCATTTTTAGGTCCTTTGATATATTAGTTTTTTTTCTTCTACTAGACTTATTTCACTGTTTAATGAGCTTTTGGAGTGTTTCACGACTTTGCCAAATAGACCCTAAATATTTCACTATATTGATAACAAAAACATTCTTAGTATTATCCAGAGAACTAAGTAATTAAAAAATGTAGGATACCCTATGACAAGTTCTCTTTTTGGGACCTATATTTTTTTTTTTTTTTTTTGTTGAAGAAAATCATTTCTTTTTCTATTCTAAATTCAAAAAGGTTTACTTCCACCTATCGCCTTTATTCTAAAAAAAAAAAAAAAGTAGTATTATTTAATTAATTACAAATAAATGATATATCAATAATTCAAAGGAAGGTAGTATATGGCATAATTGATCAATTGTTTGGAGATGTTGTGTTCAATCACACGTATAACTTCATATTGCTGTGTCTTTCGCTATAGAAATTGCCAATCAAAAGATTCGTTGGGCTTAGTCAGAAAGAAGCAAACCTTGGCCTCGCATTTTTGTTTTATTGACGCTTATTTGGCTGTTAATATTTAATTAAGAAGTGTAAAAATAATGTTGTAAAAAAATTATTGATAGATAGTGTCTTAGTGACCATAAATAAAATTGGGAAAATCCCTTAAAGGCCCCAAGGGATCAAGAAAATGTCAAAAAAATCTCATTAACAATTCCTTCCGTAGGTGATTTAAAACTTATCTATGAGTCTTAACAACTCTTTAGGATTTTTTTAATATTAAAATCTATTATAGGACTGTTTTAACATTTTCCTGGTCCCTTGGGACCTTAAAGGAATTTTCCTAAAAATTTTTTACACTTTGTTGAACAATCATCGGCTATAAAAAAATACTCATGCCTAACTAATAACATTTTTATTAATATTTTTAATAATTATGAAAGTAAAATATATTTAATAATTTTTAATTTCCATGCATTAAATATTTTTCTATGTATGGTCTAAAAAATATTGTTCTAGGTAAATGATTTTTTAATCATCACCCGATAATCCAATAACAATTGAGGAACATACAATTATAAGTTTCAGTGTAGAAAATGACGATAAATTTATGATATTCACTGATCATTAGAAATTTTTAATTGAGTCCTTGACTTGGGACCTTATGATAATTTCCCCAAATAATCAAAGCCCCATGTCATGATCACCCCAAAAGGAGGAATGGTGGTAGTTGACGGTGGCTAATAATGATTAAGAGTGCAAGTGGAGGTGAAAATGTGGTCTGGAGGAGAAGACTCTGGTGGTGAAGACAGAGAAGCTTCCGATGATAGTGAACGGTGATGGTAGTGTGAGAGAACGATGAATAGAGGAAGAGGTCGTTAGTGGTGGTGATGGTCGGACGACACGATGGTGAAAAGGTCGATAGTCTCTCCTCCCCTTCCTCGATCTCCCGCCGTCTCTCCGTTCTGAAACCTGCCACGACACTCTCTTTCTCATCTAAGAATTTTTCTGGTGTGGTCCTTAGTTAAGCTCCTTGGGCACACTCGTTTGTGATTTTTGACTGTCTCAGGCTCTCAATTTGGATTTCTTGCCCTAAGACGCGTCTCCTATGTTTTCAGAAGGCACCGATGAAAATGGTGAAGGGACGTCGCTGGCAACGATGGTGCTGAGGATGAGAGTCGCTGGCGATAGAGAAGGTGTTGTGAATAGGGGTGAGCATTTGGTGTTTGGTTCGGTTTTTCGGTAAAAACCGAAAAACTGAAATACACATATTTGTACCACTGAACCAAAACCAAAGTGGCTAAAAAACCAAACCGAATTAAATGAAATATTTCGGTTCGGTTTTATAGTTAATTAAGTTTTTGGGCTTTCATTAGGCCTTGTTGTGGGCCTTCTTTGTTTGGGCTAATTCTGTAAAATGGCCAATCCTTTTTAAAAAAAAAAAAAAATTCGGTTCAAGGCTTTGGAACCTCATTAGTTACAATAGAATAAGTTTTTTTTTTTTTTTTTTTTTTTTTTTTTTGATAATAAAAGATGGCTAAAGCCAAAGAATTACAACCAGAAATTAAAGACAGGGGAAACAATTCCCATACTTTCTGCGCTATCAAAGAGCACAGCAAACCTGGGCACATGTTCAATATTTCAGAATTATTAATGCCCTGTTTAGCCAACACATCAGCTGCCTGGTTTGCCTCTCACGGTATGTGGAAAATACTGACCTGCCAATCCCTTTGCAGCAATTCTTTGATTTTCATCAATAAGAGACTTCCATAGGAAAAGTTCTCATCAATTAGCCCTTTTACAAGCTCTAAGGCATCAGATTCTAAAATCAATTTTTTAAAACCTAGATCCCAAGCAATAGATAAACCTAGAACCATTCCAACACAGATCAGCACCCAATCCAAAACTCCTCCAACCATGAAGAACTCTCTCCGCTAGTTTAACAGGTCTTACAAAATTCCTATCAAATATGGCTGAATTCCTCCAACCCCACAGCATCCACAGATAGCAACTCCGAAAACAATTCCCAGAGAGCATAGTAAATCAACACCCAGTTACAATAGAATAAGTTGTGAGAACATAATATTTTCCAAGTTCAACGGGATCCTTTGTCCTATTACACCCATGATAAATCAACACTTTGACCCAAAAAAAAAGAAGATAAATCAACACAGAGAGCTTCTCTTCTTCTCCTACTTTGTCATCCAATTTCTGTGCCCACTGTTGAAGAACACTAGCAGGGCAAACAACCAGTGTACCAGCAAATTGTCTTTCCAAGGCCCTATTCGAACAACGCTGGACATGTTAAGCAAAACACTTAGATATGCATGTCAAGTGATACTAACTAAATATGCTGAAGTAAATTAAGTTTTAGTTTAATTCATTCATGCCAAATAATAACAGTAAAAGCAACTTAGAACTTTAAACCAACTAAATATGCAAGTCGAACATAAACAATCGCTATAACTTATGTCGAACAATTTAGGTCACCAATGAAATTATGAGTGTTTTTGTCATTGTATCTCCCCTAACTTTCTGAGATATAGGGTCACCCCCATTTTTTTCTTATTCATTTTTAAAATCTAAAACAAAAAAATCTCAACCCTGATAGGATTATTTGAAATATTTAATTTATAAATTAAAAATCAAATACCAAATCCTCATACAAATAACAAGTTAAAACATTAAATTAAAAATGGAATATTGAAATACACATAATAAATAATTGATTTGGTGATAAATCTGGTAAACTTGAATAAAAGGATCATCTTTTGCTTCGGAAGGCCATAATTCCTTAGCATCGCACCTCCCAATTTGATTAGGCTCTGATGACAAAGAAGAAAACAAGGGAAGGAAAAAACTAAGCGACGATCATTATAAATGATGTAGAAGACTAGATATATGATCAAGGGAAAAATCACACCTAACTAAATTTCTATATTTTCTTCGATCACATATATCTTTATTGAATTAATTCATACTAAAATCCCTTAAATTAATTCATACTAAAATCCCTGAAATCACTCAGAAATTTAATTCATTCATATGATTCCAGCAAAACCAAGCAACAAAATATAATAAACTTAATCGGATCCTTAAAAAAAAGGGTTTTATCACTCTAGAGTCTGGCAAATCGACACCCACTGAAAATACGAGCATACCGAGGAAGGCGAAGTAGAGTCTGGCAAGATGGAGCTTCGATCGAAGAACTGGAGAAGAGGCATATCGAAGTCGCAAATAGTAGAGTAAGACCAGATCTGTAGAGTCTATCAAGATCGAGCTTTGATCAACGCTCTGACAGTCGACCGGAAGTGAAGTGAGAAGGCGAATCGAGAGGGTGACTGCGAGGGATAGAACGAGGTAAGGTGACTGTGAGAGAGGAAGTGAAGAGCCGAGATTCTGAGATGGCGAAGTGAGTGAGAAGGTGACTCTCTATTTGTGCGATACTGGGAAATGGGAATCTGGGATTCACCGATTGAGTCGAAGAGATGGTGATGATCTTTTGAGTTTTGATACAAAGTGATGATGATGAATACACAGGTTGACGGGTTAGGGTTTTTGTTTTTCAAAAGGAATTGGGTTGGGTGATTTGGACTTGAGGTGGACTGTGGGTCTGTTTTTTTTTTTTTTTGCTAGAACGTCTGAACGTGGGTCTATCAATTGAAAGGAAAGAAAAAATATACATGCTATACGACGTCGTTTTAGATGTAATTCGGTTAAAACTGAATTAAATTTAAAAATACCAAACCGAAAACCGAAATATGCCTATTTTATAAATCGAACCGAAACCGAAAAACCGAATAGACCGAAACCGAAAAACCCAATAGCCTTCGGTTTGGTTTGGTTTTCGGTTTCGGTCATGATTTGCTCACCCCTAGTTGTGATGGTGTGGAAGGCGAAGGTGGATAAAGATGAAGGTGAATGATCTAGTTCATTCACGCTTGTGCTCTCTGGAAAATCCTTCGCCTACTCTCCATTCGAACCTAATTGTTTCTGTCAAAATGTAGCAGTTTTGACGAGGACTAAACTAAAACTTTTAAAAGTTCTGGAGGAGGGACATAAGTGTAAATGTATGAAACATTTGCAGGGAATGTAATTTCAAAAATTATGGGTATTTTCTATAATTTTCCTTGGTCCTTTTTCTTCATTAATTGCAATTTTGAGAAATTCTAGGGGTCTTTTATGTAATTATTTACAGTCCTCAAAATATTAATTCTGACCCTCAAAAATCTCAAATTTTCTTCTTAAACACCTATGATGCAAGATTAAGAACAAGGTAGCATCACAATTGTGATGTGGCCACAACACAATTGTCTCCCATTTCTCTCTTGCGTCTATGTTCGCTGGAGGTGGAGTAAGGTGTGGCAGGAGGAAGGATGGAGGTCACCGGTGACTATGGTGAAGGGTGGAGGTTGCCGGCTATAGAGAAGTGATGGTGAAGGTGTTGAGAGCGTGAAGGTCGAGCTTCTCTTTTTCCGTGGCGCTCCTCTATATATCCAGTCTATCAGGTCCATAATGTTGGGTCTCCAGGTTTCAGAAGGAATCAGATCCCTATGGTCAAAACGTGAGTTTTGACCAAGGGACTAAAATGAAAGATTTAAAACTTTTGTGGAGGGAGTAAGTTGAAAAATTTTGAAATATATCTGGGGAACAATGTAGTTCATAATAATTTTGGGTATGTTACATAATTTTCTCTGGATCTTTCCTTCATAGATTTGTAATTCCTAGGAATTATGGGGATTTTCTGTAATTTTCCTATGTACTTAAAAATATCAATTGCAACCCCAATTGACATTTTTCAAAATCTTGAATTTTCTTCGTAAACACCTACAATGCAAGATTAAACACAATGTATCATCAAAAGTCTAAGAAATCATTTGCATGAATAATTAATAAACTATGACTATTTTGCCCCTAATTTCACTTTATTCAATTCAAATGTCCCTCACATTTGTAGAGAGATATCTTTGGGCCCAAAGGGAAATTTGATGAGTAATGGTCTAAGAAATGTATGGTATACTATGATGGAAATGAGTTTCCATTTCAATTATTAGACTACTCGAGAATCAAGAAAGTACACTACAAAAAAAAATTGGTCAAGAAAAGGAAGTTGACAATATCCATGCCTCATCCTTGACCAAATTATCGCGTGACAAAAGAGACGCATGGGACATGGTTGTACGATAGGTTGTATCGTGTCATCGATCCATGTGAACATTTGATGGAAATGAGTTTCCATTTCAATTATAGACTATCGAGAATTTCGTCAAGAAAAGAAAGTTGACATTATCCATGCCTCATCCTTGACCAAAGTATCGCGTGACAAAAGAGACGTGACATGGTTGTACGATAGGTTGTATCGTGTCATCGATCCCCATGTGAATTGGGTAGTCGTAATGTTTTGCTAGAGACCGCTTGATGATTGGTCCACTACCAATCTCATGAGTCACACACAAGAATCTAAGCAAAAAATTGAATCTTAGATATCATTGAATCTTAGATATATCTAAGATTTAATGAATACTTGTTAGATATGATTAGTTTTGATGATGTCTAATATAGATGCCTTTATAAGAGCAAAAAGTTTTGATGATATATTTATCTCCTACATTGGACTAACTATTATGTTTAATGTAGATTAGTTCAAGTTGAATTATAGATCAAGAAGGAGATAAGAGATTATAAAAAGAAGAAATTAGAGAAAATGTCAAGTTGAAACATTGGAAATCAAGGAAGCAAGATGTTTCCATTTCTAATATAGATGCCTTTATAAGAGCAAAAAGGTAGTCGTAATGTTTTGACGTCTGGTAATTTGATGATATCTCCCAAACTAGAAATGGTTAGTAGGTTTGAGGCAATGTTTTGGGTGTGAGCTGAAATTGGTGCCATTGGAAAGCTGACACACAGAGCGTTCCATAAAGAGTTGCTTGCGACTTGTGGGCTAGTACGGTACTTTGGTTAGGAGAGCATTGGTCCCTAATATAGATGTTTGCCAATCTCATGTGGGCAAAACCTTCAAGGTCACACACAAGAATAACCCAACACGAGCAAAAGCGTCAGATTCATTGAATCTTAAATATATCTAAGATTTAATGAAATACACAATGGATCGCCAACATGCTTGATACTTTGCTTTCTCATCATTTGAATTTAATCTAGGATATATATATATATATATTAAATTCAAAATTAATATATATTAATATTATTAATGGAGATTATAATATTATTATATAATATTTGTTTTCTATTTAATTTATTTGATAAATTAAATATCTAAAACAAATAGAGATATTGTACTCATTTAATTTTTGAATAAAGATATCATATATCTATTTAAATTAAATTGAGATATAGTATCTCAAATTTAATTAAATAGATAGATATCATTTCTCGGATTTAATTTATGGAGATAAATTAAATCGAAGGCTTTTGATTCGGATTAAATAAATATATTGCATTAGATCTATTAGATAGATTTAATTAATGTATTTATTAATCAAGATTCAAAATTTGAATTTCAGATCTGGCTTTTAATTCGGATTAAATAAATGTATTAGATTAGATTTAATTAATATATATTTTAATCCATATTTAAAATTCGAATTTCAAAAATTAATGTGGATTAATTTTATATAATACGCTGATCGGGGTTTGTAAAAACTGACGGGACCTTTTGTCGAGCGTATTAGAGAGCCGTGAGAAACCCTAGAGCAAGATAGAGAGAGACGCACAATTTGAGGTACTAGCACGCTGCCACGTCTGTGTTTGGTGTTGATTCGTGTGTATACCAGTAGAGGAAGCCGATTCGTGGAGTCGACTTCTGCTGATCGAGAACGTAGCCCACCAGATCAAAGAGAACAAGACGTAGACGAGTTCACTATAGGTAATATTTGGTTCTCAAACCTTGATTTAGACGATGGTTGAGCGATCCTCTGGATGGGATTCGTAGAATATTTTAATCCGCTGCGTATACGGATCCCAACAAAAGTCGCCATTGAAAGTTAACTTTCAGCGGCGACTTTTAATGTCGCCGCTGAAACTATAACTTTCAGTGGTGACATAGTTTCAACGGTGACTATTATATGTCGCCACCAAAAGAATATTTTAGCGGCAACTTAATGTCGCCACCGAAGGTATTTGTATAAGCTTTTCCCCTTTTTTCACATGAAGGTTCAGAGACAACAAGCACCAATGGAGATAACGCAGACCGACTCGACACAGACACTTGTTCAACTGGTTAGGTCTTCATCTTTGTCCTCGTCGCTCGAAGCTCAGTGGCCGGCGTCTCGGCCTCTGGCCATCTCTCTCGATCTTGGCGGTCTCCGTCTCTAGTCTCTCTGGATCTAGATCTCCGCCTCTCGCCCTCGCTGAGACCTCTTCCTCTCACCTTCTCAGCCACTGCCTGGTCTCTCCACTCAGCAGGTAGGTTTTTGATTATTTTTCCCCTTCATCTTTCTTCTTTCTCTCCTCTGTGCCTCTCGTCTTCTTTTTTGTTCAGAATTTGATTTGAGGAATGGTATGAACTATGAACCAAACAAACCCTATGTGAACGGGCACAGACCTTTATTGAGGCAAACCTGCGAAGGACTCGTCTTTTGTCTCAAAAATCTCAAATGTTGCTCTCTTCTTCGTTGTCACTGCCTCTTGTAACTGCACTTGTAATCATATCTTTGAGGCATGGTTTTCTTAGCTTTTTTGTGCTCTTCTGCTCTCTTGTGTGACTTTTAGTTATTGGCAATGCTGTGTATTGGCATGTGTCTTAATTATTTAGTGCCCAATGGAGTCTGCTTTGGTTCAATTCCTTACTACCTTTTATCCTGTTAACTATTTTGGTCGTATTAGTGTTTAATGTTATGCGGATGATTAATAATGGATGGATTTAAATGGATGAATTGGAAATTAACGGATTAATTTGTTTGTGAGGTGCTAACATACGAAAACCTGATCGCATGGAAGAGAATGAGGAAGAAAGTAGATGAACGAATCAGGACTCTCATTGAAAATGGTGTCAAAACAAGGCATCGTTCCATGTTTATCATCATCAGTGATAAGTCTCGGGACCAAGTCTCTTCCTCTTTTAACTACTACTATCATTTTCTGACTTTTACAAACATGATATTTTATTTTTTCCCCTGTTCTTTTCCTGATAATTGGCTCCTAAGAATCAGAATGAAGTTGTAAAACTTCATTTAAAGTGAAGCAAATGAATATTAATACAATGTGAGTTTTTAAAGTGGCCTGTGCAGATTGTAAATCTTCATTACATGGTTAGCAAGGCCCAAATCAAATCTAGGCCCTCTGTTTTGTGGTGTTAGAAGGACAAACTTGAACTTACCAGGTTCATTTTATAATTATCATCGAGTCATTGCCGTGTTATTTTATTTTGATGATTCTTTAAAAGAACTTGCAGTAATATGATTAAAATGATTATGAATGTAGCCACAAGAAAAAACGTACAAAAGCAGATCAAATAGTTGATGCAGAGGGGTCTATTGGATCCTGAGAAAGTTGATCCATAAAATGATTATGAATGTAGCCACAAGAAATAAGTTATTGTTTATATAAGGATTCAGAATGTATCCTCTTTAACCAGCTTGTACACCATGGTGATGGTATGATCATATATTCATAATAATTATTATTTTTCACTTGTGTTTTTTTTTTTCCTTAGAATTTCATCCTTGTGGCTAATTATTTGGTCTTTGAGAATCTATAAGCGGGAATTTGATTCCATGTGGTGCCTCCCAGCCCCAAAAAAAAAATGTCATGAAGTTTGTAAAATCAACATTAGATATTAGATTATTTTATTCATATGTTTCTTGTCTTGAGGTGCCTTGGCTTTTGCCATTGACTACCGTGCGTGCATCAAATATTAGACTTTCCTCTAATATTTATGTTCAGTGTTGTTAAAACGTAGTGTCAACGTTGAAACGGTAAGGGTGAGCAAAAACGTAAAAACGGAAACGTAAGAGTTACTACGTACTACAAAAAAAAAATCCAACATATATAAAACTAAAACACACCAATACATTAAAGTCATCACAAATTTAAGTCCAAACACTTAAGAAAATAATTAAGTTCAAACTCGGTTATCATAATATATATTAAAATCTCGGTTCGCCCCACAAATATTTTGAATATTCGCACTTAAGTCCCTTCTTCAGAACTTTCAATGTTTGCAGTTAGGTCCCTGGTCAAAACTCTGCGTTTTTACCAGGGACACTGATTCAGACCTAGTAGAAACACGTGAAGCAAGCTGAGGGATCTGGGGATATTAAGACGCCGACACATTGAAAGGGGGGAGCACCTGGACCGAGAGCTGACGGCAGACCATAAGACCTTCTTCTTCTTCCCTCTCACCGGTGACACAGCCACCTCTCTCCGTCGCCGGCGAGCCACGTTCCTTCTCCATTCTCTCCAACTTCATCACCACACCACCGTGCTCTGTTCTCAGTCCACCGCCATTCGCTCCAACCTCTACCGTCAGCCTCCCTTTGTTCTCTTTCCACCACCACCAACCTTCACCGTTGACTCTCCTTCCTTCACCCTCCACCACAGCCGCGAGATCCGACGTTAAAAAATTTTTAGAACGGCTAACACGTTGTTTCAACTGTTTCCCACGTGCCAGAATGACGTCTCGACCGTTTCGACTCCGATTGCGTCTCAACCACCGTGTCAACACGGTTTCCGCCGGAAAAACGTAAAAACGTCCGTTCCAACGTTTTGGAACGACGTTTTAACAACAATGTTTATGTTCATGGAAGTTTATCTTACAATAATGAAGTAACACTAACTTCCTGTTGATGCACCTTTGGAAATGGTTCATTGCGCTCTTCCTCTGATGCCCTATTACCCTTCTGAAAACAAGCAATTTATCAACATAATTTATTTTGACATGCACTTCTATTAAAAGCCTTTTATTACTTATCTTACTATTCTTATGTTCTTATGTTTAAAGTCCTGTTAATTATGAGTACCGTATAATTGAAGTTGCTGCTGCTGTTATAACTCTTTGGTCTTATTAAATGTACTATATTTTCAGTCTTGAATATAAGACCAAGTTTCATGGATATATGCATGTTGAAAGAGATAGATGAGAGATATTTAATAAATTTTCCACCATGTTAATCTCGTTTATCTATAAAAGAAACAACACTACATTAGTTTCGTGCTGCTTGAGGTTAACTAATCATGAACATGTGATGCTTGAGTCCTTGAATTTCCATGCCTAACTTGTTTTCTTATTTTAAAAGGTAAGGTTCTAGATGTGAATGCCTGTCTGAAGCATGTTAAGGCATGCAAAGAGCTGTACTTGATTAATTTTTTAAATGGTGGTCTTGTAAGACCAAGTAAGATCAGATACTCTAGTCCCAATTAGTGTTATACAATATATAATTGTACAAATGTTGAAATTTTATTTGAATAGCCTGCAAATGCCTGTTTGTTCCTTATTAAAAATGTTGAGTATTCAATGACCTGAATGTTGTTTGAAAGACATTGTTCTTATCTTATGTTTTGATATATTTAATTACTATTTATATTGACTTTGTGCATGTTATTAATGATCATATTTGGAGTTTGACATGAGTTTGGTTACTTTCCTCTAGTCATGTTATGTTTGCTGAAGTTGTGCACTCAATCGCAGATTTTGCAACTCAGTATTTTTCTGGACTTTGTATGATAAATTGCTTTGTCTAAATTTATTGTACATATTCTTTGCTCGAGTAACATTATATATATATATATATATATATTAGAATTACCATATATTAGAACTTGTGTGCAGTTAATAACTCACATTTACTGTACTATCACTTCAACATATACATAACTCTTGATCATCATAATTGATTCTCATAAGATTATAAGAACACAGTTTGGGTTATTCAGTTCAAATCTAATATAAACTATTTTGACTAAAAATACAAGATATGGGATATTCGGGAGTAACACTGTAGCGCACTAAAGACAAATGGTGCATATATGATACAAACGACACAAATGTACAATAATTTATTCGCAGCTGAGAAGACAAGATATTAAAGACGCAATTAATATTATTGGAGTTTCCTCAAACACCACAATAAGCCTTCAAAGGAAATTTCTGTCTCTGGCCCTCTTCATTGTTATAGTATTTGAGAAACTCAACGAAATCAAAGGGCTTATACAGAAGAGGGTGTTCTTCATCCACCAATTCCTCTGGTGCTTTAACCATATATCCTCGTTTTGGAGCCGTAAACAATCCTGCTGAGTATCTCGCCTCATTTCCTGTCATCATCACCCTGTGAAATGCCGAACATAACCTCCCATTTGACCATGCCTGCAACATATATATTTCTCAAGCTTTAATATGTAAAACAATGACATTCTTACAAGTTGCTTTGCTTTTGTTCAGTAAGGGAGTACAATAAAATATTCACCACGTTTAAAAATGGCGATTATTCTCTCTAGGAAGGGTGCAGCTCTGGTTCCTTCCTCTTCGGAGGAATTTGATTTACTTTGTCGAAGTTCCAAGAAAATCAAACAAGGTGATATCACTAGTATTGCGGAGGAATGGCTGCTTATTTGGGTGACTTGGGAAAAAGGAAATGGGAGGCTGGACCTTCCTTTGCTGAAAAGCTTCAGGGAATTAATTATAAGGATAACTCAGATACGATGATGGTCAATGATAAAGATCTGTCTGATGATCCTTTGTTTGATTCTGATAAAGAGGATGGTGAGCCTCTTTGTAAGATTGTGGAGAACCCAGATAGAAACTTTCCATCCTTTTGCTTTTCTGAGAAAATGAAGAAAAGGCTATATAAAGCTTGGAAAAACGCTGTCATCGTGAAGTTGCTTGGGAGGAGTATAGGCTATAAGACCCTTTTGCATATACTGCAAAAATTATGGGCAAAAAAGGGAGTTATAAGCCTGGTGAATATTGGAGGTGGTTACTTTGTGGTCAAGTTAACAAATCATGATGACTATTTCAATGCACTAACAGGAGGCCCTTGGATGCTGTTCGACCACTACCTTACAGTAAGACCATGGGAACCAATGTTTCATCCTGGGAGTGCATCTATTGATAAGGTTGCTGTTTGGGTGAGGGTGCCTAAGGTTTTTTTAGAATACTATGATAAAGAAGCTTTGACCTGGATAGGGAATAGAATTGGAGAAACTATTAAGATAGACATTAATACCTCCTGTCAGCTTCGGGGTCACTATGCGCGTATCTGTGTGTTAGTGGATCTCAGTAAACAGCTCATGGCAGGTTTTACGTTGGATGGCTGAGACTACTACTTGGAGTACGAAGGGCTTCATGCTTTGTGTATCAATTGCGGCATTTATGGACATTCCAAGAATGAGTGCAAAGTGGGGGCTGGGAGTGGAAGTGTTACGGGGGCTGGGTCTGAGGGTGCCGTTGATAAAGGAGAGCGGATTAGCAGTGGGAGTTCAGGTGGTAGTGCAGGTGATATGGTGGTGGAAGGCGGTCTTAAGGAATCGCTGGATGTTTGGAAGGTAGTTCGCAAGCCTGTCAGATCAAAGAAAGGCGAGAAAGATAAAGTTAATGGTAAAATTTACGGAGCCTCCTGCGGTTCGCGGTTTGGCATTCTTGCCGGCGACGGGGAAGGAACAGTGGAGGTGGTTGGAGGGGACAGGTTGGAGTCTAATGACGTGATTGGCAGTGCAGCCATTGTGGGTGAATCGAAAGGCGGTAAGGTTGCTCAGAAGGGTAGAGAGAAAAAAGGTGTGGGGAAGAAAGGTGTGGAGCGCAAGAGTCAAGAGAAAAGTACAGATTCGTATATGCTTATTAATGAGGAGGAGTCTGCTCCGCTGGTACTGTGTAAGGAGAGTAGCAGCGGGGAGGGGGCGCGTACTTCGGGAAGTTTGGTGGTGAAAGCTAAGGCTAAGGTTGGGGCTTCTAAGCCTAGGGAACGGGGTAGTGATTTGGCAGAAGGGGAGCCACGGAGGATTGTGGGGTCAAGCGTGTCTGACTCGCTCGAGGACCCTATTTTCTCGACTCCTGCCAATGACCCAGGGGAAAATGGCGGATATGGTGGTCCGGTGGGTAAGTTTTGGGCCGATCCAGTTATAGATGCTATGTCTGTGAAACGGTTAAAGAAACCCAATTGACCGTGGCAAGTCCGAGCCCAATGGGTTGAGTACGGTGGTGGGTGAAGTTGGGCCGGAAGGCCGGTGTTGACCGGTTGGGGCCTCGATTGGTTCTTTTTGGTTTTTTGTATTATGGATCTAAGTCCTATAGTCTTGTATTGGAAGCTGCTAGGGGCGGCGGTGGCGGTAACCTTAAATCTAATATTAGCACCATCTCGTAAAGGGAATCGACCTCGATCCTGGTTTTAGCGGAAACCAAGTGCGACGGGGATTCTCGTTTTCTCAGTTTGAAGAGGTTGGGCTTCGATGGAATTTCTGTGGTTCCAAGTGTGGGTCGCTCAGGAGGCATTGTGGCGGTGTGGCGGTCGGATAGTATTGCTGTCACGGAAATTAGATCGGATAGACAGTATCTGCACTTTAAGTGCGTTTTGGATGGATTCGGGTCTTTCTTTCTTACTGCCCTGTACGCGGTACCTCAGACGAGTATGAAGCATATTCTTTGGCAGGAGCTGAAATTAATTGCTGATTCTACCTTCGAGCCCTGGGTTGTCGTTGGCGACTTCAATGACATCGCAAGGGAATCGGAGAGGATTGGTGGATTGGGTCCTTGTGATGCTAGAATCAGGCTGTTCAACGATAGAATGCAGAGCTGTCGCCTCTCTGACATAGGCTTTACTGGTCCTCGTTTCACATGGAGAGGTCCTAGATTGCAAGGATGTTCCAGATTGTTTGAAAGACTGGATAGGGCCATTGTCAACGAAGCTTTTCTTCTTCATTATTCATTTTGTTTTATTAAGGTATTGCCTAGAATCTCCTTCTCTGATCATAACCCTATCTGTTTATGTGCTAGGGACTTGAGTAGCAGAGCGTTAAATTCTAAACCATTTCGCTTTGAGGTTATGTGGTCCAAGCATGTGGATTTTCATGATTTTTTATTACAATCATGGGAACATGGGGAGGGTATTAATTTGGCTCTGTCTAAGTTCCGGGATCGTCGGTGTTTGGAATAGGGAGACTTTTGGATTAGTTGAGAAGAAAAAACATGATATTTTGGCTAGGCTTAATGGTATTCAGAAGTCCACCAGCTACCCTTTTTCGCCTTTTTTATGCAAGCTTGAATCTGAACTACATTGGGAGTTGGATAGGCTGTTAGCTCTAGAGGAGATTAAATGGTTTCAAAAATCTCGGTCTACTTGGATCTCCGAGGGTGATCGAAATACAAAGTTTTATCATTTAAGTACGAAGATGAGAAGGCGTAAAAATAGGATTAACTCTTTGAAGAACGATAATGGGGTCTGGATTGATCAGGAAGACACTTTGAGGAGTATGGTTCTTGATTTCTTTAAGACGTTGTACTGTGCGGATAATCAGAATCTCATTTCCTTGACCACCATTTTTGGCTTTCCCCCATTGGAACCTGGTTCAGCGGCTTGGTTGGCTTCTTCCCCCTCTGATGAAGAGATTAAGAAGGCTATCTTCTCCATGGGAAGCTTCAAGGCGCCGGGTATTGATGGATTTCCACCTTATTTTTATAAGTCTAATTGGAATACGGTGGGTCCAACTCTGTGCTCCTTTGTTAGGAAGGCTTTTGAAGGTTCTCTGTCGCTAAAGGAGGCGAATAGAACGCTTATTGCTCTTATACCTAAAAGAGATAATATAGAGTTGGTTTCGCACTTTCGTCCCATTTCCTTATGTACTGTGCACTACAAATGCATTACCAAGATACTTACCATTAGATTGAAGGATGTGGTTAATAAGTTGATCTCTCCCTTTCAAGCTAGCTTCATTAAGGGAAGGCATATCCAAGACAATATCATTGTGGGCCAGGAAATTCTACACATCATGAAGAATAATAGAAGCAAGAGAGGCTTGATGGCTATGAAGATTGATCTTGAAAAGGCCTATGACAACATCGGTGGGAGTTTGTGAGGTCGGTATTAGGTGAGGTGGGGTTTGATGATAGATTCATTAATCTAGTGATGTCTTGCATCTCCTCAGTTACTTATAACATTTTATGGAATGGTGCGATGACAGAGACCTTCTCCCCTACTAGAGGTCTTCGTCAGGGTGATCCTCTTTCACCCCTATTGTTCGTTTTGTGCATGGATAAGCTTTCTCACATTATTTGTGATGCTGTTGAAGCTGGGAGGTGGACCCCTATTTTTATATCTAATGCAGGGCCTCGAATATCTCATCTTCTTTTTGCAGATGATCTCCTCCTCTTTGGGGTGGCTACGGCTAGTCAAGCGGAAGGTATGATGGAGTGCTTGCATAATTTTATGACAGCTTCAGGGGCAAAAATTAATTGTGCTAAGTCCTCTATCTATTTTTCTCCTCGTGTTCCTTTGCTCTCTAAAGGTCAGATTCAGAGCATTTCTGGGATGCAAGCTTCTCCTGAGATAGGGAAATACCTTGGTTTCCCGCTCTCAACAAGAAGAACCACAAAGGAGACTTTTAGATACATTATTGACCGTGTCCGCTCTAAGTTAGCGGGGTGGAAAATAAATTCTCTTTCTACAGCTGGCAGAATTACGCTTGCAAAATCGGTTATAAGCGCTGTTCCTTTGTATCCTATGATGGTGACTAAACTTCCTAGTAGTGTCTGCTTGGAGGTGGAGCGGCTTCAACGCAATTTCATTTGGGGTCATGATGATTCCTCTAGGCGTTTCCATCCTATTGGGTGGGACCAAATAACTAGACCCAAAGAGTATGGGGGTCTTGGCTTTAGGAGGCTTATTTCGATGAATAAAGCCTGTGGGACTAAGTTGACGTGGAGATTGGTTATGGGACATTCTGGGTTGTGGGCGGATGTCCTCCAGCAAAAGTATATGAGAAGGGACAGCAACAACTTGCTTTCTGTGAGGCCAGGAGATTCTAGAATTTGGAAATTTATTTGCTCCCACAGTGACACGGTGTCTATGGGTACGCAATGGCAGATTAGGAGTGGGAGAACGGTCAGTTTCTTTGAGGATTCTTGGCTGCCTGGGGGAGTGAAGGTGAAGGATTTTTGTCTGCGCAACCTTTCAGCCAGCGAAGAGCAATCCCATGTGGCGGATTGGGCGAGTGGGGGGTGCTGGGATTTTACTGCTCTTTCAGGTATTGTGCAACAGTCGGTTCTCAACAAGATTGCGGCTTGTCTTCCTCCTAGACAAGGGGCTGGTGAGGACCAAATGATCTGGGGGGCTTCGACTGATGGATGTTTTTCTGTCAAGAGTGCTTATTATCTTCTAGAGCGGAACCCTCCTCATCTTAAGCACAAGATCTACTCAGAGATATGGAAATGGGAGGGGGCGGAAAGTATTCCTATGGATGGTAGCACTTAATAAGTTACCAACGAATCTGTGGAGAAGTTCTTGGTCCCAAACTTCGCCTTTGTGTGGTTCCTGTTCCGGTGGTGTGGAAAGTTTATTACATATTCTAAGAGATTGCCAGTTTGCTAGAGGTATGTGGCTCAAGCTGGTTCACCCAAGATTTGTTACTGGTTTTTTCCGTGCGAGCTTGAGGGATTGGTTGGGTATGAATTTCAAGGGGAGATTTGGTAGGGATGGTAGTGCTTCTTTGGAAAGTTCTTTTCGGGGTTGCTTCTTTGGAAGCTTTGGTTATGGAGAAATCAAGCTATCTTTGTGGAAAATTTTTCTAAACCCGGGGAGCCTCATGTTGTCATTTTGCACATTTGGAGGAAATATTCCCTGTTTTCTGATTCTGTTGCTGTCTTGCCTAGCTCAACTGCGCATTCTGGTATTTTGTGGAAGAAACCTGATTTGGGTTGGTGGAAATTCAATGTAGATGGGGCGGTGGGTTTCCGCTCGGAGGTTGCTGGTTGTGGAGGGGTGTTGCGAACCGATCTTTGGTCTTTGGTATCTTTGGTTTTTCTAAAGCTATCGGTTCCTCGATGTGTTGAATGCCGAATTGTGGGCGTGGGTGAAGGTGCAGCTATGGCTTGGGACTTAGGTGTAAAGAAACTAGTCCTTGAATCTGATTCTCGCTGATGCGGTGAGTATTTTGCGAGAGAATTTCTCCTTCTTCGATAGCCTACCGATTCTTAGAATTAAGGAGATGTTGGGTTGGAATTGGGAAGTCATTCTTAGTCTTGTGCCTAGACAAGTTAATCGCGTTGCAGATGCCTTAGCAAAGTTAGGCATGTCAAAGTCTTCTATACTTGATGCTTGTCCTTTAAGTTTAAGGGAATGGGTTGATCAAGAGAGATTGGGATTCATTTCCCCTATTTTGTAATTCGGTTATGTTTAGTTCCGGGCTTTAAGCCTTCTTCAATATCAAAAAAAAAAAAAAAAAAAAGTAAGGAGTACAATAAAAAAGTAGACCCCTTTCAATTAGGTTACTATGCACATCTTAGAGCTTGTTTGGGATTCCATTTAGAACCCTAAAAAAATGTTGAAGAAAGTTGAAGTATAAAAAAAAAAAAAAAAAAAATCATTTTGGCTTGGTTTTAGGGGTAAATGACTTTTTTTACCAAAAAAAAAAAAAAAAAAACCACATCAAAGTTAAAACAATTTTTCTGGCCTTTGGCATTTCATATTTGAGTCTTCTAAAACCAATTTTTTAATATATTATCCAAGAAAGTTTATGTCACACCATTTTTTAAAAAAATAAAAACCTATACAAACATAAATCACATTACAGTAATTATTGATTGTTACTTCAATTTTAGTATGTAAAAATCAGTTTGGATAAACGTCACTTTTGAAAATTCTAATCCAAACAGGACTGTTACTAGTTGGCTTTTGCCAGGGTAAGCTTTATACAATGGACTTACATGGAAAGAGTCGCCAATCATAACGACAAAACTGTGAGGTGAGGAGGGCTGATATGTGATCCATTTCCCATCTTTGGTTTCAACCTCTAATCATGAAATCCCATTTAATTGGCACAGCGTGGTCACAATGTTCTTATCAGTGTGCGAGCGTGCACCAAGCTTGGCGTCTTCAGTTTGAGGGGCACTATATTTCATAATCCTCAGATGGTTAGTAGTTGAGTTCATGTGCTCATCTAAGTACTTCTCAACTCCCAAACTTTCCAAAACCATCTTCCTTACTATCTGATCCAACTCAGATAGCTGCTCTGAGAAGGCTTGTATAGTTTTGCTGCAACAATAACAACAAGTACAGAGGCAACGTGATAAAGTGAACCAACAAAATATTGTAAAATATGGCCTAAGATGACAAAAACTGAACACGAGGCTGATAAAAGTGTATAGATGACACTTTTCATCACTACGAAAAAATTGACTTCCAGCGGTATTGGAATATGCGTAGTCTACCCTGGGTGGATTAGGGCCTAAGCCTAATTCATGTGGGGCTATTATGTAATTATAAAGAGATATGGGTCTAAATGAGTAATTTTATCTTTATGATTTAAAACTCAAATCAATGTGACCTTTTTTATGTGATATATGTATATCTGTTTGTGATAGTTAGTTTTTCATACACACCAATAGAAAAGCTTTCCTATAAAAACTTCTTTCCGACTATCTTCTCTTTGTTGGTGAATCTTCCATTTAAACAAGATCGGAGTCCATATCGGTACTCTGATCTCATGTGGGTAATTCAGAGAATTATTTTGATACACACTCGAATTTCTTCAAGCGTCAACAAAAGTCATTGCTGAAATTCAAAAATTCACTACTCAAGTTTTTCAGCAGTGACAAAAAGTCATCACCAAGTCGCTATCACAGCGGTTGTGGTTGAATAGCAGTGACAAAATCATCACAAGAAACTACTTATGCTGGAAGAAATGACTACATGTTATCTAATTTCATTGAAAGAACTGATAAAATTATGAGAAATATAAAAAACTAGAAGGGTTTCTTTTGGAATGAAAATGATCAAGTTTCATTAAAAATAATAACATAAAAAGTTAAATCTAAATTCGTTGATACCTGAAACTTGGGTATCCTTCAGGCCACAAGGTATTTTCCAAGCTCTCCACTTTCTCAAGAACATTTGCATCGTCAATACCCATGCTCTCATAGAGTGGAGCTTGGGGTAATTGCCCAAGATAGCCATTAAAACGCTTTTCAGACACATTTCGTTGTTTGGTTTGAAGAGGGAGATCAAAGAGCTCTTTGAGGACAACAAATAACGATTTCCTAAGAGCTACAGGAACCTTATCAAACAAAGCCTCAAAGCAACTACACTCTTCAAGTGCTTTGTGGACTTGGGATTTCACTTCCTCCCACTTTGGGTTTTTGCTTTCCAAGTCAAGGCTATTAAAGTCAATGACTGGAAGCTTAAGAATGGTTTCTGAGCCCATTTCCTTTCTTAGGTTTCTCTACTTTGATGATGATGTGTGTATTCTGATAATGCGTTATGAGTCGTAGCTTATCATGTCATTTAAATAAAGAAGGTTATGTGAGTAAGGAATAAGAGAAGACACAGTAATATTTCGAGGATCAAATTTTTATTGTAGAGTGTTTTTTTTTTTTTTGGAGGGGGGATTATTCCACTAGTATTTGGCGCTACTAACAACCGACTAGCCCGGTTTGTGGGAATGTAGGACCAGAATGGGAGGAACCTCGCTAGTTCCAAGTAATTATCGTAGTTGTATACACAAGCTCGAACTCGAGACCACTGGTTAAGTTGGAACAACCCATAAGCAGTTGATCTAAGTGTTTTTTGGTTGCCTCTTTATATATTTCACTATCTTGATAACAAAAACATTCTTAGTATTACCCAGAGAACTAAGTAATTTTTAAAAAAATGTTGGATAGCCTATGACAATTTTTTTCAAGAAAATCATTTCTTTTTCTATTCTAAATTCAAAAAACTTTACTTCCACCTATTGTCTTTTAAAATGAATGTAAAGTTTATTTAATTAATTACAAATAAATAATATATCAATAATCAAAATCATGCATTAAAAATTTATTCACTAAATATATATAACACTACTACAAAAAACGGATTTTGCGCCCCAAAAAGACGTCCTATTTTAAAAAAGGAAGTAAAAAATAAAGGCGGTGGCATTTTTGTAATTATATGTGATAAAAGTTGACTTTTGGAGTCTAAGCATTTTTGTAATTATATGTGATAAAAGTTGACTTTTGGAGTCTAAGTTTATTAATTAGACTCAAAAAGTTATGCTTTTTGGAGTCTAAGTTTTAAACTTAGACTCCAAAAGTGTCTCTCGCGAGCCCCACACAACCCCCGCTACACCACGTGATCCCATGACCTTTGGAGTCTAAGTCTAAAACTTAGACTCCAAAAGGCATGACCTTTGGAGTCTAAGTTTTAGCCCGCAAGAGACACTTTTTGAGTCTAAGTTTAAAACTTAGACTCCAAAAGCATAACTTTTTGAGTCTAATTAATAAACTTAGACTCCAAAAGTTATGCTTTAAGTTAAATAATCCACCTTTTTCACATCCCTCGTCAAAAGTTCTTCATTTTTTCATATCCCGCTCATCGTGACCCTTTCACTCCCATTATCATTTCACTTTTCATTTTCTTTCAGATCTGTAGCGTTCATGACCCACCACGCCACCGGAGACGACGACGGCGGCGGCCGCAACCTCCCTCTCCATCCCTTACAGCGGCAACGTCTCTAGGTTGCAGATCTACAGATTTGGGTTGCAATAGCTTCAACGGTTGATAGATCTGTCGATGACAAGGTGCGGCATTGCCAGATCGGGGTTAAGTGCAACTTGGATTTTCCTTTGTTTTGAAATCTTCATGGTTCTAGCCCTTTGTCTGGGTGTCTATTCTGTCGACCTCCCTTCTCCGATTTTGTGTGTGTAGATCTGATTAAAGTTTCTGATTTTGTGTCTGTAGATCTAATATTATTAATAATTTTTAGTTCGATTTGCCTTTTTTCATTTTGAAATTTCAAGCCGTCAAGCATTGATATTATTGATTTAAGTTTCTGATTTTGTGTAGTCGATTGTTGCTTCTGGTAATCTATCTTCTTCTTATTTGGTTGTCGGTTCTTCTTGGTAGCAGGTTGCCTACATCCCGAACCTAAGCAGGTTCGGGGTTCTTTTTTTAAAAAAAAATACACAAAAGGACGTCTAATTTTAAAATAGGACTCCTTATGTTAGGCGTCTAATTTTAAAATAGGACTCCTTAAGTTTTCTCTATGGCGCCCCCCAGATAGACGTCCCCTCGGAAAAGGACGTCAAAAGTACAAAAAATAGGACTCCGTATCCCTGTTTTGTAGTAGTGTATAAACATTAATTTGGTAAAGAAACAACGTATATGGCATAATTGATCAATTGTTTGGAGAGGTTGCGTTCAATAACACGTATAACTTCATACTGTAGTGTCTGTCGCTCTAATTATTTTTAAAAAATGAACTATAAAAATTGCCGATCAAAAGATTCGTTGGGTTTAGTCAGAAATGTACAAGCCTTGGCCGTGAATTTTTGTTTTATTGACGCTTATTCGGCTATTAATATTTAATTAATAAGTGTTGAAAATCATTTTATAAAAATTATTGATAGATAGTGTCTTAGTGACCATAAATAAAATTTTACACTTTGTTGAACAGTTATCAGCTAAAAAAAAACTCACGCCTCACTAATAACATTTTTCTTAATAGTTTAAATAATTATGAAAGTAAAATATATTTAATAATTTTTAATTTCCATACATGAAATCTTGTTCTATGTATGGTCTAAAAAATATTGTTCTAGGTAAATGCTTTATTAATCATCACCCCAAAATCCAAAAACAATTGAGGATCATGCAATGATAAGTTTCAAGAAAATGACAATAAATTTATGTTGCTCACTTATTATTAGAATTTTTGGTAATTAAGTCCTTGACTTGGGACCTTATGGTAATTTCTCCAAATAAACAAAGCCCCATGTCATGATCACCCCACTGAAACTCATATCTTTGTCATTATCATAAGGGAAGATAAATGGTCGGCCAAAAGATTCTTTCAGCCGGACTCCACTGTTAATTGGGTCCATTGGCATTTTTAGGTCCGTTGTTATTTTAATTTTTTAATTATAAACATCCGTCCGTGTAAATTATGGTTTTATTATATATTATTTTAGGCCTACGTCGTTAAAGTCTTCTTTTTGTTGCTGTTTGTAGTTTATGAAGATTTGGGGAGTTAGATTTTTCTATTAGATGAACATAATGAACATTGTTTATATGATGGCAACAAAAAATGATTGAATTCGGATCACTCTTGACAGATCTTACCCAATAATCTAATTATGTTCAATCAATATTTAATAATAACTTGTTTAATTAAATCATTAATGAATTACAAAATAATTTGATTTTTGATTATTAACTCATATATTCTTGTCGTGTGTTCTTTATTAGTTATCTGGAACAAAAAATGGGAACCTTGCAAAATAATAATATGATTTCTTACTTTTTGATCAAATTATGTAAAGTTATGGTTTATAGAAACTTAATTAAAAAGTATGTTTATTACTTTACATATGTTAATAAAGGCCATAAAATGTTTCCTGGAGTTTGAATCATATCATAACTTTATAACTTAGGAGAATGCTTACATTTACGTACAGGTTGACAGATTTATATATATAATCCTCCGGTCCTAAATGTAGGACTAATTAATTGACAAAATTAATTTGACAAAAAAAAAAAAGAATCTACACGTCCTCATATTTTCATTTGATTTTCGATGAAGCCCCTATAACTTTTTTGTTAAAAAAATTGGGCATTTATAGTTTTACCTAGCTAATCACAAGGACCTGATTAAAAATTAGGTGAAAATGTAATGACTTCATAATAAAATAAAAAATATAAGGGATTTGAACAAAAATAAGGTGACACTATGTATAATAGGGACTTACGCATTAATATTTCTTACTAATTATGGTATAGTAAATTTTTGGGAAAATGACAACTAGGTCCCAAGGACCATAAAAAATTACAAAAAAAGTCCCAACAAAAATTTACATATCATATTATTTGTATTGAAACAAAATGTAGGTTTTTAAATTTTGTTGTAAATATAACACTTCTGTTGTGAATATGGTTTTTTGTTGTGAATGGCCGGGTTTAACGTTTGTTGTAAATATAACATTTTCTGTTATAAATCTAGACTTTTTTGTTGTAAATGACCTCTACGTTTAGGGACTTAAGTTTAAAATATATTACGAAATAAACAATATTGAATAATTTATTAAAAAAGTGTACATAAAAAATATATACAGTAGTAATCCTAAAAAATTGTACATAAACAAAACGAAATATAAATAACAATGTTACCAACAAAATAAACTAAAAAGCACAAAAATCCTAAATAAAATAAAATTGCACTATCGGCATTTTATGTAGAGCAGTTCAGTACATCCAAAAAAACAAAGCTACAATGGTATCTATATTAGGCCGCCACTGTGTTGCTCTACAATTCAAGGGCTGCGGAGATTCTTGAGATCCTCCTCCTTAGCATACCAGGTTGGTATTATTTTTGAAAAATGTGGCTCCTTGTAGGAGTTCCTAATGGTTCCTTCTGCAACTCCGTTGGCAACTGATATATCTGTCACCAAATCAAATACATGTATTGAAACAGCATAGCAATTAGCTCAGAATGTCCAAATAAAGATAAAGATGAAAACCGTTTCCTAGCTAAATCTAAAAAAAATCTAATTCAAAATTTAAAATCTTTCCATGACTGCATAAGAAATTCGAAAGACAATTTTCATAAACAATGGAATCCATCAATGCATTTGTACTGAATGCCTCCAGAGCTAAACCTCCACTCAAAGTACAGTAACAAACCTTTTAGCGGTTTCTTATCCTCTGAAAGTTGAGTTATGATATATAAAACGGCTGCAGCAATAGATATGGGGCTCCTCCTGGAAGATGGGAAAGTTCATTAGCATCAATCATGACATGGTTAAATCTATTATAAGATAAAGTGACATAATCCATCCGAATCATTAATGCCATAACGAGCACAAAATCCGGAATCTGTATGCCTGTGATACAATTTTCCTTTTTCATTTTTCAAGATGTAATTCATGATTTTAAATATGGATAAATTTGTATCTTTTTCATTTTTAAACTGATTTAAAGAACTTGACTGTTTCTCCTTGATTCGACAGAGGTGGTTGGACGGGAGAGGATATTCTCATTAGCTTTTTTCTCCTTTTCTCTCTTAGACTCATCTGAGCCATTGATTGGGAAGAGGAGAGAGGTGTTAAAGTAGTATTGTGATAAATTGGACGGATATGATTTAAAGATGATGAGGGATAATGATAAAATGATTAGGAGAGAAACCCAACCCGTGGTTGGACATGTCTTATAATAGGGACGGAGTATGTAAAACCCTAAAAATCCCTATTTCTATTGAGAGCTATATTTCGATAAATACTACTTGTTTGATAAAGAAGAGTATGTTGTCTCTAAATTTTGAAAATTTGTTAACTATATTTTAGGCAACTTTCTCTTGGAAATTAAATAAACCAAAGACTTAATTTTAGGCTATATTTAAGGATCATAAAATACAAAATAATTATTATATTAAATTATGGTTCTTAAATAATCAAGAGAAGCAAGAAAACTTTATGGAAACACTTAGACAAATTAAGAAAAATTATTAGAGATTGATAAACAATTAAGTCTCCACTTAATAATGGTGTAAACCTTCATGATTAATTATGGTGCATAAAGCTTGATTTAATTAAACACTAAGTCTCCATGGGTAGCTAATAAATACAATTAAGAGTTAATTAAACTTTGCTAATGACACTTAGGCTTTTATGAGGTCATCAAAGTGACATCACAAGGATGACATCACAAGAGCTCATGCTTCATGGTGTAGGGCCAAGATTTAACTTAAACAACACAAAATCTAATCCAATGGATAGGGTTCAAGATGAGAGGATAATAGATTTTATTTAACAAAATTAAATAATAGCATAATTAAATATAGCACATGGGCTCATAAATGCAAAATGGAAGAGGAAAATATAAGAATTTTGGATAATACTTAAAATATAAGAAAATACACTTGCACATGGGACCACATGGGCAAAAAAATGCAAGAAGAGAGGAAAGAGAGAGGGAGAGGTCGACATTTTGGAGAGGAAGAGAGAGAGATAGAGAGAGAGTGTGTGTGTGTGTGTGTGATTAAAATATAATATTTTTTCCACACATGTTGAATTTAATTTTGGAAATTAAGATAATTAGCTAAATCCTATGTTATTAGAATCAACCAATGAGAGTGTTTTTCTTCCCAAATTAAGTCTTCATGAAAGCACAAATTAACAAGAGCCATTGATAAGGAAAGTTGATCCAAGGGATAAAATTCATGAGCTTTTACTATAAATAGGGGCCTTGCCCTTCATAATTCTTCACACCAAATCAAACTTCAAGAGTTGATTTCTAATAGAGTAGAAGCAAGAAGGAGGTGGCAAGCAAGAGGCTTCAAGAGGTAAGCTTGTCTTTAGTTTTTAGTTTATAGTCTTTAGTTCTTATAAGTTCTTAGTAGTTCTTAGTAGCTTTAGTAGAATTGTTAGTTTTAATCTAGGAAATAGGTAAGGTAATTTCCCATAATTGTTTGCAAGCCTTATTGCATCGAAAGATGCTTGACAAGGTGAAAACATGTTGGGGAGTCACTTCTAGGATAAATAAAACAAGTTAAAGTAAGATGGGATTGTGGGGTGTAAAACAAGTTAAAGTAAGATGGGAATGGGCAATGGGAGTCAGGCAGTTAGATAGTGATATTTTATATGCAAAATCATCTTCCTAAATTCTGAAATAATGCATGAGTGTAGTGTACATGTATAGCTTTCCATTGATATAAAATATGCATCAATTAGAGGTCTGTAGAGGGAGATAAAAATTCTGGAAATAAGGCTACATTTTTCTGAAAAAATTCTGGGCAGAGGATGAACATCATCAAAATGTGAATGAATCACAAATTCTGGGTGTAAACCAATATTTTTTCTAAAAAATAGACATGCTGAGGTTTTCGGGAAATTTTACGGATCCTCGTTTCGATTCTTCTAAAATTAATTATGATTTTGCAAATTTAGATGAAAAAATCTGCCCAGAAATACTGTACCAACGTTTTTCTACGAAATTTTGGAAATAAGTTGAAAAATAATCTCACCAAGAGTAAAAAGGTCATTAGGGACTAAGATGTCTACTAGAATATTATTTGTGAATTAATAAATACGATATTACCATTATAGGATATACGTGATCATACACCGACAGACGAACGTACCGACATCACCAAACAAAAGTACGGACGCGTACTGTAACACTGACTCTGATGCTTATTGTATGCTTATATGTGATTTCATAGACTAAGACTCGGTCTTAGATAACTGTTTATACATTCAGCTTTACACGGGTTATAGTCTTGATAACCCCGTAGGATTGTTTTCCTAGCGGCGAGGACACGACATGCTATCGTGGCAATGGTTAGTGCAAACGTGGGTGGCTTTACTTGTGCTGTGTGCTATGTATTGTTGATATGTTAATCTTACATCTGCTGTGTGCTTATGTATTGATTACTGCTGTAATGTCATGAATATCTGTCATACATATCTTGTATTACTTAAGCATGAGGTTAACCGTTACGAGGTCCGATGTGCATTGGACCTCGGCTCTTCTTTGTAGCATCGAGTGCGGAGGACCAAATTAAAGGTTGTTGACAAGGGTAAGCAGCCCGCTTGAGGACCCGGCCGGAGTTTATTTCTGTTTTTTTTTTGGACTGTAAAATATTTTTGAATTATTGGGATGAATGTACCACTATTAAAACAAACCATGGATGATATTTTGTAATACACTCATTAATACTCACTCTTTTGAATTGCTCCGATGCGCCACTCTGATCAAATTATTTTGAAAATGCTTTAGAAAAATGGGGTGTTACAGAGTATGCATTTGATCAAGGTAATACAACTTAGATTTTACCCCTCAAATTTTGCAGCTCATGGAAGTCAGAACACAAGATCTAATATATTTCTTACCCATAATCTCATCCTAAGCCCCGCCCTCAACATGCTAAGGGAAAACACAGTTAAATAGCACAACCAAAATGGTATAATCTCAGTAAACTACTCAACTGAGATACCATGGCCAAAGTCAATCACGACAATCACATGCAAAGCATAAAGATAGAGGATCATGAAATTAGTGTTTTGATTTTTTTTTTAAAAAGGGTTGCCCAAAATAAGAATGTGCCATACCTTAATAGTTGCAACAAGTCCCACCCTGAAAAATTTAGAATGGAATTTGGTCAGGATCAAATCAAAGCGATACCCTTAAGGGTAAATTTAATCCAGGTTTTGAGGCAGGGAAGTCCACACAGAATATCATATTGTCCATCAAATTTCTTAAACAAACAAGCATAAGAAGGCCAAACCCATAATTTCCATCAGCAAAGCACAACTAGAAGAAATTCTAGAATATAAGCAAAACCTAACTCACCTATCAGACATAGTTGCAATAGTTTTAAAAGCCATAATCAGCTCCTGATCCGGGTTCAACCCGCGGTTTTGCCACCTACCAAGGGAGGATGAAAGAAGCTCTCTGGTGGTTCTATTGGGCTTGGCTATCACCGTCGACAAGCCACCATTAGCTAGAAGAGGGTTGGTTGGTCCTCTGACAAAGACTGGGTCATTATCAATGGCGGACCGTTGGCGAAGGTATGCCATTCGGATGTCTCATCAATGGAATAGGACTCTAGAACGAGGCCACACTCAGAACAAACAATGTTATCAGTAGAGTGATCAAAAACAACCTTGGTCTCACGATTGCAATCGGAGCAAAATGTATCAGACATGGTTTTCCTCCAAAAATTGACAGAAACGAAACATAATATTATATTTCTTCTTTCTCTCTCGTTCTCAATTTTTGCCCTCTTTTTCCGGGGAAAATTTTCCGGGGTTTCTAAGATTTTCCCTCCGAGTACTCTCTTTACTCACTATTCCTAGAAACCAATTAGCTACATTTCACTCGGAGTCGGTTCCGAGTCTAGATTTCACCGAATAAATCGATCAATTACTTCAGATTCATACGTAGTCGGTAGAGCAAAAAAAACAGACGCAGAGCAGACGCAAGGACAAGAAGGAGGCAGTATCGGTGAGGAGAGAAGAGAAGTGCCTGGATCTGGAAGAGCCGAAGATGGAGGATTGAGGATCTTGAGGAGTAAGTGGGAGCTGATTGAGGCCGACTGTCGAAACTACTATAAGTGTGAGTGCGAAGACAGCAGAGTCACTAGCTGAGGTCTAATTGCCTGAGGTCGAGAGACGAAGAGTGAGAATTGAGACCCGTTTGGTATAAAGAATTGGTGGGGAGAGAAAGGAATTTTGACAAGTTCCTCCATTTGGTACACATTTTGCACCAATCTTCCGGGAACCTAAGTTCCGGGCCCCCAATCTTCCCTCATATGTGGGAAGATCAGATTCCACAAAATCGGTGGGATCTCAAGTTCTCATGTCACTTTGTTCACACTTTTTGACCATTTACCCCGAAATTCAAACTTGGCGGGAAGTTCGAACTTGGCGGAATTTTTTTTTACGCAAGTTCAAACTTAACAAGAGCATATTTTTTTAAATATATTTTAGAAAAAAAGATATTTTTCTTTTTTATTTTGAATTAATTTCTTTTGAGGGTAAAATATGCATTTTCTAATTCTTTACTAACTACCACCCATTTATTTTCTTCCTACCAAACAACTCATCCTTTTTCAAGTCATCTTCCCTCATCTTTCAAATATTCCTTTCTCTCTTCAAAGTTCCTTTCCCTCTCTACCAATTCTTTGTACCAAACGGACCCTAAGCCTGAGGAGTTGATAAAACATTTTAATTTATAAGCCCATTGGAAAAACCAACGCAATTACCTCATCGTAAAATAGTTCCATCGCAAATATCTTATCGCAAATGATCTGTTTTTGTGACATTTTTTTTTTTTTTCATCGCAATTTGTGAGGAATTGGCTTCATTCACGCCATCCGCTGCAATGAAACGACCCCATTTGGTGCAAAAAACTGATGTTGATGCCTTTTTTTTAAAAAAAAAAAATTTAGGGTACTGACTGATACTAAAAAAAATACTTCAAGATACTGAATCGTATTTAAAAAATCTTTTATGATCTTGAAAAATTATTTTAGGATTTTCATAAAATATTTCGTGGTACCTTGACAAGTACTAAAAAGATACTTCGGGATACTAACTCAAAAACTGGAAAAATACTTTATAATCTTAAAAAAAATATGAGGATACTGATTGGTACTAGAAATATATTTCACGATCGATTTGGTACATGAAAAAAACTTCATGATCTTGAAAAATTATTTTAGGATCTTGAAAAAATATTTTAGGGCACTGACAGGTACTAAAAATATACTTCAAAATATTTGTTAAAGATCCTAAAATATTTTTTTCAAGACCATGAAATATTTTTTAAGTACCGTTCAGTATCTTGAAGTATTTTTTTAGTATCAATCAGTACTCTAATTTTTTTATTTTTATAGAAGGTATCAACCTTAGTTTTTTGTGCCAAACGGGGTCGTTTCATTGCGGCGGATGGCGGTGGATGCGGCCAAGCAATGGTGAAGCCAATTCCAATTTGTGATAGTCTAGCGGCAGAATTGCCATGAATTCTGTGATGGTAGTTTTCTATTGACTTTTTAGCCTATTTTCCTTCTCAATTTTTGGGTGGTCACAAATTCTATTGTAAATTGTGACAGATTTTTTTCCCTCAGAAATTCTGTCGCCCTTGGGGTATTTTCTAGAACTATATTTTGAATCTCATTAAGCTTACCTACAGTCATGGTTATATACCCTTTTTTCCATGTTCATATTGAGGTGTTCTCTCCTCTAGGCCCCAAGTGGATTCGTATGTCTAGGACAAAGACTCAGTAGGAATTACAATTGTTTGCAGTTTTGAAAAGCACATATTCCATAATGCCACTAGGATACCTAGTGGTATTATAATGCAGCTCTACATGTAACATTGCAAGTGTCTCACTCTCCAATTGTCTGCTTTAATTTCGTGCCTCATTACCTCCTCATATGGTTTTAAAATGCGTTAAGAGGGGAATGTATACAAACTCTCATAACGTAATATCCCGAATTTCGGGGCCTAGAGATTTGAGAATTAGCTTGTAACAAGATTTTTGTGTAAATTATTGTATAGAGTTAATTATTATCATATTATTGAAATATATGGAATTTTCATTAAATCTAGGGCAATGTTGATATTTGTTTCTATCTAATTGGCTAATAAGGAATTATCATTGTGAAGTGGCATGAGAAGGCAATGATAATTCAAGAACATGTACACATGGCAAAATAAGAAGATTATTAACAAAAGTATCTTTGCCTTTGAAAATGACATATACACATGGCAAGATTAAAGTGATTATTAGCAAAATATCTTTGACTTGGAGGAAATAGCTTTATTGATTATGATTATTATAAATTGACACTTGAGCATGAATCCAAGATGAATGAAAGAAATGGACACCTAAATGGACACATGGAAGGTGGGCAATTATGGAAGGGACACCTAAGTGTCCTTGTGGAAATATAATATTTAAAAAAGAAAAGTTGAGGACACATGTATATATTTAATTAATAAAAGGGGACACCTAATCACCTTCTTCAAGTAAGCAAGATTTTTCAACCACAAAAATAAGCATGTGATTAGAGGATATTTTTGACCCAAAAGAAGCCAAGTGTTTTCATGGGATTTAATTTGACTTTTGTAAGGGACACTTGGGCACCTTATTTAATGTGTTTTGAAGATCAATTATTCCTCCATAAGCTATTAAATTCGTCCAAAACAAGAAGGAAGAGAGAAAGTCAACAAAACACTAGTGCAAAAAAGGGTTTTAAGACCGCCTCATTTAGACCGGAGATTCGACGCGCCGGTCTTAAAGGAATGACCGGTGGTAGTTCCGTAAATATAAAGAACTTTTTGGACCGAATCATATTTTCATCGGTCTTAAATATATTATTCAGACCGGACATAAAAACAACCGGTTTTAAAAATGTTATTAAAAAAATTCAAATTTCAATTACTTTATAGAGAAATCTCATACAACCGATCTTATATTTTCTGTGGTCCAACATAATAAGGAAAATTTTAAATATAAAAGTCTCAAGGTTATAAGATCGCACATATGTAATAGGCGGTCTTACAAGTTAATTTTTTAAGGGAGATATATTAAGGCTGGTCACAAAAATTTAATTAATTTTAAGACCGGACGTTTATAAGGACAAGTCTTAAAGGTTAACTTTTAAGGCCGTCTTATAATTTGTCTGTTCGTAAAGTTAAATATTTTAAGTTCGGACTTAAATTGTGGCGGCGAGTACCTCGATATTGAAGAAAATTAAACAAATAATTAATTACTTTTAAGACCCACCTTAAATATGAACGGTCTTGATTTTAATTTTAAGACTGGACTTTATTTTTTGTTCGGTCTTAAAAATGAGTCGCCAACAAAACATTTCTTCGCGCGAAATCTTTTGCTACTCTCACTGAAGAACCTCTGTTCCCATTGCAAAACCCTTCCTGTTGCATTACCTCTCTTCCTCGCCCACGTACGATATTTGTTAGTCTCTCATTTGCTCAGGAATTCCTCTCTTCCTGTCTTGAAAATGAACGGTGAAAATGATTCTATTCGTGTTCCGGGAACGCCAGTTACTGGTGTGACTGGTGTGAGTCAGAACGAACCCTCTTCATCTCACAATGAGCCTCGTAACCGCCATGCACGCCGTGGTAGAAGAGGCACAAGAATGATGGATGTAACCCTAAGTCGGACTTCTGGGTCAAGGCTCGAGATTCAGTTTGATGAAAAGTTTGAACCTTTCGGTCCTAATAAAAGCAAATATACTAGTTTTGTCGGCTATTTTGCACGCAGCAAGGTTAGCATCTTGACAGATGAGTGGAAAAATGTTGACTTTGGCAATGTAAAGCAACCTATTTGGGACACTATCCGGCTTACATACACTGTCCCTGACTCTCAGAAGTTGAAAGACAAGACATTGTCTTATTGTGCTGATCGATGGAGGAAGTTTAAGACCTTTCTAGCTAAAACATATATTTTTGACGAGGTTAGGCCTGACCAAAATCCTTGGGACAATTACACATTTATTGATGAACAAACTTGACAACAATTTGTTCAGCTGCGGACCACTCCTGAAGCTCTAGTGAGTTTATATTTAGTTTTTTTTGCCTTTTTGTTTGCTTATTAACCTGTGCGGATATGTGAATGTTATTGTGTTCATCTAATCCTGTTAGTTAAATGGTTTGGTGTGTAAATAGAAGTATACATTTCCTGCCTTTGTCTATGCAAGTCTGATATGCAAACCTTGAAAAGGTAAAATACTAAGAAGATAATTGTGTAATGGTTTGTCTTGCAAAGGAGGAAATGAATAGTCTTAAAAGGGGGAAACTTTATATACCCAATTGTTACTATCTAATGGGGACTACCTGATCCCATCTTTGGATGCCTTAAAAATGATCAAGTTTGTATTATTCGTAAGCATAATTCTCTTTTGTTTCTTAACCTATCTATCTAGCAAGTACAATACATAGCTCCAATTTATGTTCAAACTCCCTATGGTTGGAGGTATGTGATTTTTTTTTTTCCTGAATTCGGTATGCGGCCTATGCTAATTTATCTTGCTATAGTTTCTTTTGTTTTTTTTTTAACTAAGAGAAATAGTCTATCAAACTCCCTATGGTTGAACGGAATCAAGACGCTGTTCTATCTTTGCCTATTGATAAATAGCATAATTAAATAGTTTTTTCAATTTCGATAATTAGAAGTTCTCTAATTTTTGTTAGTAACATGATTTGGAATTCAAAATTAATAGTTGTTTTCAATTCGATTCACGTAAAAGAAGGGAACAAGCACAAGAGATAGGGAGAAAGAATGATTGCCCGCATAGGGCTTCTCGCGGTGGATATGAAAAGGCCAAAAAAGAATTGATGGAGGCCAAGCAGAAGAGATTGAAAGATGAAGTTGAATCCAATCCTTCGCTATAGTTGATCGCCATCTCCAATACGTCGCGAGGAGTTGTGGTTGCATATTCGGCAAAAGCCAAGCGGCGCCTACACGAGTGAACAAACTCGTGTAGTTCTTTGAAAGAATTGTAAGTATCGTTATTGTTATTTTTTAGTTACTAAACAAGTTTCATCACTAAGCTTCTCGTTATCCGTATCTTACGGGAAGATCTTAAAAAGAAAGAAGCAGAGGGATCTTTTGTGTCAGACGGGAGGAATGATGTTCTGACCCTTGCGACCGGAAAAATGGATCACCCGGGCGTGTAAGGGGGATTGGAGGATGGGTAGGCCTGAAGGAATAATTTGGTAAATCCAAACACTATAGACAAAGTATGGTTACCCAGGAGGAGATGGACCACACGGTGGCCAAAATAAATGAGGAAGCAGTGGCTAAAGAAGCAAAGTGGCAATCCGAGATGAGCCAGATGAAGGAGGAATTGAAGCAGATAAGGATGCTTTTGAGCTCTCGTCCAGAAACCAATGTTCCCTTGCCACACTCACCTACAGCTGCTATGCAGCAGAGCACTAGAGGGAGCTGTATTGTTGGACAGTCAGAGCAACCCTATGACCTGTATGTAGAGGATTGTGATGTTCATAGACGATTAGTTACAAAAGGGACTGTCCACAACTTGGGATCAATTGTACACCACCAACAAATGGCTGATGATGAAGTCAGAGTGTCAATTGAAAAGGTGATCAGTGATGCACCTCTCCCTCTCCCAACTGATGAGTTGAAGCTTGTGAGTCATGTCAAGGGAACCTTCATCTCTTGGCCAGTGAAGCTTGTACATGTCTCTACTCCTCCTGAAGTTCCACCCCCTCCTCCTCAAGTTCCACCTCCTCCTCCTCAAGTTCCATCCCCTCATCAAGCTCCATCCCCTCCTCAAGCTCTATCCCCTCCTCAAGCTCTATCCCCTACTGCTAAGTTGACAGCCAAGGAAAAAATATTTGATATGGTGAAGAGTGGATATTTTAAAGATAAATGGTGGCCTATCAATGAAGTAGTAGGCCTCACTAATCCTTAACCGATTTTCTTTGACACTGATGATGTAATGTCCTTGCTGCTTCCTCGACAGGAGCTTACTAGTGCAATTGTTCAAATGTGGATGAAGTAAGTATCTTCTTCTATGAGTACATAATTTAAATGCATCCTTTAGACACACATACATATATACTAATTCCCTTATCGATGTCATTATTGTAGGTTCATGCATCAAGTATTGGAGCAACAGGGCAAAATCAATGATTTTGGATTCTTGTGCCTTGATCTATGCAAGTACAACATCCAAGGAGGAGAGACAGGGAGTACATATCAAAGAGGTTGTATGAAGTGATAAGAAAGGTTTACATGTTTCCATACTTTCACGGTACATATCACAATTCTTGTCGCAATTCACTTAATTTCGCTACATATATCGAGTACTTTTCTTTGCGTGAATTTTTAGCCGCCACATTTGGCGATTGGTCCTCATGTGCATGGAGGAGCATAAAGTTATCTTCTTATGCTCCACCCATGACGATCCAAGGACTACGTTGGTGCAGACCATCAACCAGTAAGCATGTCATTTTGATTCTCTTGTCTGAAATCTCTGCTGTGAATTTTCAGTGAACCTTTATTGATAAATTTGTGATTTTTATGATAGTGCCATGAAGACCTTCCAAATTGAGGTAAAAAAAAAAAGTTCTTATCAGGCCACTAATCCTACATGGCACACACCAAAGGTTGGTACATATTTGGACACTGCCACACTGCCTTGTGAACTTGCTCAGTAAGCTATATATGCTCTTATATATATTTCTTGTTTTTTTAGACTCGTCAGCAACCAACGGAGTCCAACTTATGTGGCCAGTACGTCATGAAACACATATATGATATTATCAAGGAAGGAAGGACTAAATTAACTGTAAAGGTAAATGTATTTGATGTTACAGAGGTTTGGCTAAATTCAGTTTCTGGCTTAATGTTACATATGAAATATGCACGCAAGTTAATTCAGTTTCTGTCTTTGATGTTACAGAGCTTTGCCTATCCTGATCCCTTTCTTGATGATGAAATGGAGCACATACGCAATTTGTTTTGTGAATATCTATATGACTTGATTAACAGTTAGGACAATAATTAATGTCCTAAATTCATTTGTAAATATATCTTTGTAGCAACAATAATTTTCTGTAAATTTGTTTTTTTTCGAACAATTCATTCATTTGTAAATATACATACACAATGTGTAATTCAATAATAAATTTGTTTATTTTTTCAAAGAAATTCATTCATTCTAGCTATTTAGTGCTTGAAATTTGAGGTACAAGGATGTTGTGAATGAGCAATTAGAACCGCATATTTTTTAAAAGTCTGGTCCTAAAGATTTATGACCATAGGTTTGTTTAAACTTCGGTCTTAAAAGTGTATTATAGTTCGGTCCTAAAAGTCTCTAAAGACTAGAGACTTTTAGGGCCGCATATTTATCGGCGGTCCGGTCCTAAAAGTAATTTATAGATGTTGTATGAATGAGCAATTGATCGCGACTTTTAGGACCGCATAGTTTTTAAAAGTCCGATCCTAAAGATTTAGGACCGTAGGTTTGTTTAAACTCCGGTCTAAAAAGTGTATTATAGTCTCGATCCTAAAAGTCTCTAAAGACTAGAGACTTTTAGGGCCGCATATTTATTAGATGTCCGGTCCTAAAAGTAACTTATTTTTTTGTCTGCTCCTAAAAGTCCGGCTTCGTGTATTTTCAGCTCAACATTTAGGACTGTGTATTTGTTAAATCCCCGGTCTTAATAGTCTTCCTATAATTAGTAAATGTTGTCTCTTTTCAGACAAACCATTAGGGTTTAAGACAACCGAGGTTCTGGCGTTCTGCTCAAGCTAGGTCCTTCGTTGTTGTCGTTTTTACCTCTCCTGATGTTGAGCAAGTATTATCGGTGTCCCTTTTCTTTTGTCTCTTTTATTTTTGTCGAAAAAGAAGGAAGATAATGAAAAGGACACTTTGTTTCAAATTAGGGTGAGGTAAAGCGACGACAACAACGGTCCAACCTTGGGAAGAATTGTCATTGTGTTTGTTTTTTATTCGAATAAGGTAAACATGTTTTTTCTTTTGTATGGTCTAATCTTAACTGTATTGTGCGAGTTTTTAATGTTGATCACACACGAGGATAATGTTTTGTTTGTTTCCTTTTTGTCAGAAAAAGAAAGAATCTAATGAGAAGGAAAAGGCGATCGAAATAGGAAAGAAAAAAATTTATTATATTTTTTATGCTACCTCGTGGGGGGCAGCGAAATAGGAAAGAAAAAAAAAAACAAAACATAAAAATATTTACTCCTCCTCATCGTTGTCGGAGAGAGGGAGTCGTCGGAGAGGTCAGAGACGTCGTCGTCTGAAGGATGGTACTCAATGTCCTGGGCGTCGAGTACCGCAGTCAACTTGTTATTGACGGTGTGATAGACCTGAAACAATTGGCCCAAGCGTCAATCTACATGATCGACGTGGGCCAGAAGGTGCTGCAGCATCTAGTAGCGGGTCGGGTTCGGAGGTAGCAACGGAGGGTACGGAGGTGGAAGAGGATTAATTGGAAAAGGAGGACCTGGGGGTGGTTGAGGACCTCGTGGTGGTGGTGGAGCAGCCATTACTTTGGAGAAAAAGAAGTGATGGAGAAGAATGCTATGTGAAGGAAGTAAAGTAACATCGGGTTTAAATAGAGAACCCTGCCTGAACAATGTGAAAGGCCGGAAACTTTAATGAGGGGATGAATAGTTCATCAGAATACAAGGAGACCTAGTTAGAAAGTTTATCTGGAAGCCGAAGAGACTCTGAATCATTCATTTGATACAGAGTGTAAAAGTATACGACTCGCTATAAGATTTTGAAAAGAATGACTTTTAGGATCGGATAAAATAAAAGGCCGGTCTTAAAAGTAATTGAATTGATAAAAAAAATAATAGACTTTTAGGACCGGATATATTATAAAAGGTCGGTCTTAAAATCAATTGAATTGAAAAAAATTAAATAAAAACACATATTAGACCACATATTTATAAAATCCGCTCTTAAAGTACCTCATCTCTTACTAACTCCTCACTACCTCATAACTCCAAACAACGTACGTGGCTATCTAGGAAGTGGGAACTGCTCTTTGCCTTTATTAACTCCTCATACCTCTCTGCATGCCCTACTGCTCAAACCATGGTTAAATACAAGAGAACTGCTCGTAGGGGTAGACTTACTGGTGATGCTCGTGCCTTCCGTAGATCATTATACGGTGCGCCTCCTCCAGTAAGAGTGCGTTCTATTGTGATAGAAGAGTCTCGGGTCGTTGGACCCATTGTTATTTCTTCGGATGATGAAGAGATTGCCGCACCCCCATCCTTCAGACCGTGATGCGCTGATGTGAATAAGACAGGAACTTGCTGATCTTCGGCGGGAAGTTAATGCTGCTCACGCCGATATCGCCAAGGTTTTGAAGGATAATAAGCTTTAGGATGCTTAGTCAGATTCTTTTTTTTGATAATTTTCTGCTTGTTTTTCTTTTGTATTTTTTCTTGTCTACCTGCATATTCAAGTAATATATGTAGCATTAAGAACTAAGCTTTCGTTTTTTTTTGTTCATATTCTCCAGTAATTAAAGAAACTCTTTTTCCTTAAAATTTCGCCAAAATTTAGGACCAGAGTCTTCTAAAACTCTGGTCTTAAAAAGTTATATATTTAGGACCGACTACTTAATAAATAACCTGTCTTAAATTGTACGCGGAATATTAAATGAATAATATTAGGACAGTATTATAAACCACCGGTCTTAAAAAGTTATATATTTAGGACCTGCTTCTTTAGAATTAACCAGTCTTAATAAAATGCAGAATTAAATGAATGATAAAAATTTAGGTCTTGAGTCTTCTAAAACTACGGTCTTAAAAATTTCATTATATATTTAGGACCGGCTACTTTGTAATTTCCCGGTCTTAATAAAATCCAAGATACTAAAACGCGTCTCTGTCGCTTGGAAAATTAAATTTCCCTCTCTGAACTTATCTTGTCGCGCCGAAAGTGATTACCCAGGTTCTGTCTCCAGTGTTTGTGTGTTGCTTTGTCACTGCTTCGCGTTGCTCTCTCGACAATCACTTTCTGGTTGCTTAGCTAAACGTTTATAGACTAAGCCGTCGTCGAGGTGTTTCGGTTATATAACTTCATGATTTTCCCGCTTATCGTTCTGGGTTTTTTATTGGTTGAACGAAATCGATGAAATGTCCTTGTGGGTTTCTCGTTGTTAATGAATATTGTATTTTGAAGAATATATTTGCACTTTAGACCTACCCAACCGACCAACAAATGTTTTTAGGGTACTCTTCTTTCGTCCGCAACATCAATGTTCATGGCGGGAGAAGAAAGACTCGGAAACGCATTTGATTTTATATGCTACATGTGAGTCCACAAGACCTTCATGCGATGCATTTAATTTCCTCGTCATGCATTTATTTTGCTTCTTGGATTCACTTTGTGATACATTTATGACCAAAAGTGATTCTTTGGTATGCATTTAATGGGCAAGTTTACGCGTAAAAAAATTAAATAAAAAGACATAACCGACATTGAGCATAAATATGCATTTGGTGTTGCCTTATTTTATATGCAAGTGGGTCAATATTTTCAGATTACGTATGTTAAATCTTTCCGTCTATAGGAATTCTACTATGGATCACAGTTGGATAAATGCTTTACGGACGAGTGTTGAATATCAGAATGGGGTGAGGGACTTTATAGAATTTGCTAAACAAAATGCCCATGATGATAGTGGGAAGTTTTATTGCCCTTGTGTAAAATGTTTGAATGAGATGCGACTAAGTCCTCAAGTTATACACACACATTTAATTTGTGAAGGATTTTGTAAGACTTATACAGTATGGGTATGGCATGGTGAAAAAATACCAAGTGGATGTCAACATGGGGAAGTGGGCTTTGATGATAATGACACAGATATGGATGATCGCATAGAGGACATTATCCATGATGTAGGAGAAGAGGCTTTTCATCAATCACATGCATATGGTAATATGTGCAAAGATGTAGAGACCCCGCTATACCGTGGGTGCACAAAATACCAATTGTTGAATTTGTATTGAAATTGGTAAGCTTGAAGGCACGTCATGGATGGAGCGACAATAGTTTTTCTGAAATGCTTGAGGCTTTTAAGGACATGCTTCCGGATGATAATGTGTTGCCCCATCGACTATGATGCTAAGAAAATACTTTGTCCACTGGGGATGCAGTACAAAAAGATTCATGCATGCCCAAATGATTGCATATTGTATAGAGAAGAGTTTGAGGAGAAGCAGAATTGTCCGATATGTGAAACCCCAAGGTACAAGTCAGATAATGGGCCTACAAAAGTGTTGTGGTATCTTCCAATCATACCAAGGTTCAAGCGGTTTTTTGCTAATGAAAATTATGCAAAGAATTTGAGGTGGCATGCGAGATGAGAGGATTTCGATGGAAAGCTTCGACATCCGGTTGATTCTTCTCAATGGAAGAAAATTGATCAATTATTTTCGAACTTCGGCGAAGAACCTAGGAACCTTAGGCTTGCCCTTAGCACGGATGGCATGAATCCATATGGAAGCCTTAGCAGCATATATAGTTCATGGCCTGTACTCCTGATTATTTACAACTTATCTCTTATGTTATGCATGAAACGAAAGTACATCATGCTGTCTATGTTGATTTTCGGACCAAAACAACCCGGAAATGACATTGATGTTTACCTTGAGCCCTTGATCGAAGACTTGAAGGAGTTGTGGGAAGAAGGTGTCGACGTTTATGACTCTTTCAAGAAGGAGGTGTTTAAAATGCGAGCCATGATATTTTGTACTATCAATGACTTCCCAGCATATGGGAACTTATCAGGGTATAGTGTAAAAGGCCATAAAGCATGTTCGGTTTGTGAAGAAGGCACATGCTACCATCAACTTCAACATGGAAGAAAGACGGTTTATGTTGAACATAGGAGATTTCTTAGACGGGGCCACCCATATCGTCGATTAAAGAAAGCCTTTTTTGGTGGCCAAGAGTATGAAGATGCTCCGGTGGCATTGAGTAGGGAGCAAGTATATGAAAAGGTGAAAAATATCAATGTCATCTTCGGTAAGGCGCAAAGAGTAGAAAAGAAACAAATATATGGAAAAAGAGATCTATATTCTTCGATCTTCCCTATTGGCGCAATCTTGATGTGAGAAACTGTATTGATGTCATGCATGTGGAGAAAAACTTATGTGATAGTATTGTTGGCACGCTTCTCAACATACAAGGTAGTTCCAAGGATGGTGTGAAGTAGGGGTGGGAATAGGCCAGGCCCCTATCAGGCGGCCTACAGCCTGGCCTGTTTAGGGCCTGGTTTGGCCTGGCCTATTTATTAAAAAGGTCAGGCCAAGGCCTATTTAAAGGCCTAAATGTGTAAATAGGCCAGGCCTATTTTGTTAAGGCCTGGCCTGTAAGCCTTCAGGCCTGGCCTATTTACACATTAAATAAATATAATAATATTTATATCATATAAATAATATAATATTTATTGTTTTTCATTTTTATATTCTACTAAAAGTCTAAATTTATATGGGTTTTGATAGGCTTTAAATGTATAAAGCCTATTTATAGCCTCCAAGGGCCTACAATATGAGGCCTTTTTAAAGGCCTACATTGTAAGTAGGCCTTTAAAAAGGCTTCAGGCCCGACCAGGCCTTATGAAGGCTCAGGCCTGAGCCTAAAAAAAAGCCTGCAATCAGGCTCAGGCCCAGGCTCAGGCCTTTTACCCCCATTACAGGCTCAGGCCTTTTTAGCCAAAGCCTGGCCTAGCCTGGCCTATTTCCATCCCTAGTGTGAAGGCAAGATTGGATCTGATAGCAATGGGAATACGCGAAGAGTTACACCCAAGGGCACATGGTAACAGAAGTTATTGTCCCCTGGCTTCTCATACTTTGTCTAAGTATGAGAAACAAAGTTTTTGTGAGTGTTTACATGGCACAAAAGTTCCCTCGGGGTATTCTTCAAATTTTAAGAGGCTTGTATCGACGAAGGACTTGAAATTAGTAGGCTAAAAGTCTCATGATTGTCATGTCTTGATGCAACAACTACTCCCAATAGCTATTCGAGGCATTGCCGAATATGATCTTCGGGTCGTTTTGACTAGACTTTGTTTCTTCTTCAATGCGGTTTGTAGTAAAGTTTTCAAGATTGAAAAGTTGGATGAATTGGAGAATGAAGGATATCTTGTCTTGTGCCACCTTGAGAAGCTTTTTTTTCATACCTTTTTTGACATCATGGTTCATTTAATTGTTCATCTAGTGAGGGAGATAAAGTTGTGCAGCCCTATCCATTTACGGTGGATGTACCCAATTGAAAGATCTATGAAATTCCTAAAAGGGTACGTGAAGAACGCATACCGGCCGAGAAGCATCAATTGTTCGAAATATGTTTCGAAGAAGCCATGGAATTTTGTCAAAATTATTTGGCCAAAGTAAGACATATTGGGCTTCCAAAACGTCAAAGCATGCTAAAGGGGGTAGACGAGGGGCTTCAATAAAGAGTGTGGATCGATGAATTGTCACAAGTCCACTTATACATCTTGAATAATGTTGATGAAGTTCAAGCCAGCATAGCTGCACATAAAGAAGTTGTAAGGAAAGAAAATCATCAAATGACTGAACAAAGGTTGATTAGGGAGCATAACAAAACTTTGCACACTGGTTCAAATGAAAGGTCGAGGGAGAGGAATGTGTTTCTGATACAATCAAATGGTTAGCACGTGGTCCCGAGGTTGATGTCATAAGTTGGAATTCGTATGCGATCAATGGTTTTACTTTTTACACGAAGTCCCTAGATGATACGAGTACAAAGTCCGGAACGGTGGTGTTATGTTAGAGGCTGAATCTATGCACTTCTCCAGTTCGAAAGACAAGAGGCCTAAATTGGCAGTCATGCCATATTATGGGGTTATTGAAGAGATTTGGGAGGTGGACTATGTGAAAATTAGATTTCCCATTTTCAAATGCAAATGGGTTAATGTCAATAATGGTGTTCAAATGGATCGAATTTTTGGGATTTACATTAGTCGATGTCAATGGTAGAAGTTTTGGAGATGAACCTTTTATTATGGCGGACCCAGGCGAAACAAGTGTTCTCTATCATCGATCAAGAAAATAAAATGTGGTCAGCCGTAGCTCTCCAAGGAAAAAGGGTCATTGATATTGATGAGGAAAGTCATTCAAATTATGGTCTTCCGAGAGTACTCATTTTTCAAGGGGTCTACCGGACATAAATGAAGAAGATGAAGTAGAAAATGAACCCGACATAAGAAATGATCATCAAGAAGGGATATGTGAGGATATCACTTTATAAAAGAGTCAATTCATAAGGTAATATTCATATGCAGAATTCTTTGAAAACTTTAAGGTTTTAACAATATTATATTCCTTCTATGTTCATAAACAATGTCATGACTATGAAGTTTGTTCTTGTTTTATTTTTGTGGCGGGATCCGATGGAAATGAGCATGTTATAAAAGAGGATGTTATTACGTTGTTGGGTGGGAATCGAGATGAAGGCATGGTGAATATTATTTTGGGCATGTATGTTGTATTTGTAACTTATTGTATTTGTAAGTAAGTTATCTTATTGTATTAATTAATTTAGTTGTTGTAGTCATATTATAATCATTAATTAAAGGCCACATAACTCGTGGTGAATAATATTTGTATTCTTTGTTCCAATTCAATTTATTCATAATTGTTCATAGCTTGTAGCTTAAAGTATTGACTTTTATGTGCTAGATTGGGTGGTGGATTTGTGTGTAATACAATCAGGAAGAACAGAACAGGGAAAATTTAGACCGGAAATAAATGCGCCGGTCTTAAATGTTCGACTCTTAAGACCGGATGTATTTATATGTCCGGTCTTAAAGGTCCATATTAAGCCCGATCTTAAAAGTTGGTCTTTTAAGACCGGTATATTTATACGTCCGGTCTTAAAATTTCAATTTTTAAGACCGGATTTATTTATCATCCAGTCCTAAAAGTCAGTCTTTTAAGACCGCGTATAATTAGTCATCGGTCTTAGAAGCCGCTATTTTTTAGACCGTATTTAGTTTTGTCCGGTCTTAAAATTCCAATCTTTTAAGAGCGGCCTAGTTTTTAGCCGGTCTTAAAAGTTGAGTTTTAGGACCGAACCAAAAATATTTTAGGTTTATTTAGTACGACTTTTAAGACCCATTGTTTCAAATGTTCGGTCTAAAAGAGTTTCTTTAAGACCGGTCCGAGTCCGGTCTTAAATGTTAGACTTTTAATAATACCGGAAGAAGACCGGTCGTTGGTCGATCTTACGATGCCTCTTTTGTCCGGTCTTAAAAGCCTTTTTTGCACTAGTGAAACTTGCAAAATAAGCCAAGTTTAAGGAATATTTTGTAAGGGCACTTTGGTCATTTGACTTGGGGGTTTTTTAAGTGCCTTCTTAACATATATAAGACATTTTTCACTCCCTTTTTGCATGAGTATTTCATTCAAAGAGAGAGAACTCAAGAAAAGTCAAGAATTTTCTAGAAAAAGGGAGAAAATTCAAGAGAAAGAAAGGATGAGAACAAGGGGATAAAATGGTAATTGGTCAAAGGAGATATTTTTTGGTTGGCTCATGACCTTTACATAGGACTCCTTCCCCTCATTTGTAAGGCACCAAGTTTCCACAAGAGAGAAAAGAAAAGAGAGTAAAAGTTAGCTCAAGTGAAAGAAGAAAGAAGAAAGCAAGCAAAGTTGAAAACTAAGGTAAGTTAGCTATGATATTTTGTAAAATTTCCTTTTATCTTCATGAACATGTTGAAGGTCCTAATGAGCAACTAATGTACAGTATATAGAAGCTTAGGCCGAAATCAACAAGAAGTTTAAGGAATGAGAATTTCCAGGAAAGAAAAGCTTAAAGTCAAGTAAGTACTTTCCTTAACACCCTTACGGTTTTTGACTTGGATTTAGCTTCTTTTCATGATATTTGATGGTCATGGGAATCAATATTCCTAAGGGAAGGTTCTACTCAAGTTGATAAAAATGATATAACATGAATTGTAAACTAAGAATATGACTTAAGAAGGAAGATTAGGGAAGAATTATGAAAGATATGGACTTGAAATGATAACTTATTCAAAGTAATATTTGAATTGTGGAGAAATACAAAAGTGACAAGTATTATTTATAATCATAGGAAGTGTCGTCACAGGGAGCTTTTAAAAGAATTTGGAGAAAGTAATTGACAGTTTAAGCTTGCAGGTAAGTAACCTTAATCTCATATGCTTTGTATGACTTTGTATGTATGTTTTACCATGATTGTGTATGCATTCAGTGTTATTGTGTTTTCCAAGCGCTTTGGTACTAGAACCCGCTGTGTGCAACCTACTGAATGCTTATGATATGTGTTTATGGTTTTTCTTACATACTTTGTTTATACTCTGAATATAAGATTAACGGTTACTCTGAGATCCTTCGGGATTCCAGCTCATTCTAAGAACATAGGTAGATCTTTGAAAGCTAATCAAGGGTCAAGAGGTAAGAATGTGGACCAGGATTGAAGAGTTGGTAGAGGATGTTGTTGGTGACTTTTGGTTAATTATTATTCTCAGGATGAATGTATAATATTTTAATCGTGTTGGTATCATATTCGGATGACTATATATTAACCCTCTGGGAAACTTATTTTTTCAGATACTTATTTACCTGTATTATATTGTACAAATTGTTATATGCTCTGATGCGCAATCACTCTGATACATGTCTGTTTACAAATATATAAAAGGAAAAGATCCCACTACCCGCCACTTGGAAAGACGAGGCCGGTAGGGGTATAACACATAAGGCGTCATTGTTATAATAATTTCAATGCATGCGATTACGTATGTATGACCTTTTTTTCCCTAGGTTCTATCCTTAGAGAAGTTTATGACAACTTGAAATCACGTTGCCGAAACTATGTGGAGAAGCAAGCTTCTTTTGGAATGTCAAGAATTATAGACGAGGAGCCAAAGGACAATCTTGAGGCTGTAAATGGAGCTATATACCCAAGAGGGGGGGTGAATTGGGTATTTTAAAAACTTTTTCGAAAGTGCTCTGTTTTGACCAAGTAAAAATAGATGATAGCGAGAGGAGGAAAGGAAGGAAAGCTTGCACAAGAGAAATTATCCTGGTTCGGTCTTATCCTTGACCTACATCCAGTCCCAAGCTACACTTGGGATTTTCAATCCACTATACTCACAAACCGATTACAAACCGTACTCAAGAGTAGTTCTCTCTAGAACTCACTCCCCCTTACAAGTTGCAATCAATACACCCAACCACCAAGTCCCCGACTTGTGGTTATCTCAATCAATAAATGATTTACGATAGAACTCTCTCACAGAAAGCGAGATAAGATGAACATCGAAGTACAAGTATCGATTGATACAATATAGATGAAAGCTGAACACAATAAATAACAATCAATGAATTTTCGCTCTCAGTAGGTGTATCAGCTTGAGAAGAAGTTAATGCACTCTATTTATAGGTAGAGAACATTAAATGACCGTTGAATGATGAATCCAACCGTTGTAGGTGATTAGCATTAAGTCCGGTCATCTTCTCTCTCTAAACTCCAACTAATCCGGTGCTAATATGATCGATGTGGAACTCGAGGATTTGCCCATTGGAGAAGAGTTTACTTGATGAAGAAAGCATTCTTGACCGTTGAGAATGCGTGCTCAGATGGATTATCCAAAAGAAGGTTGATTTGCGAAGTGCATTAAATGCACCGAACACTTTTGCTTTATGGCTTTGACCTTCAATAATCTTCATCGATCTTAATGAAATTCACTCAACAAACTTGTTAAACATAGCTAGGAATGTGATTGAATGAATTATGGAAGCAATGAAATCAAACAACAATGATTTGTAAATTCGTATAATTCAAAATCAGTTTTTAGCGTTGTAAACTGCAGTATGTTCATGTAAACTCGAGTATGGCACTGTTCACAAGTGACCAAACTGCAATATCCAATTGGATACTCGATTTTGCACTTTTCAGAGGCAAACCATCGTGTCTTGTTTTTGAAAGACAAAGACTATACTCGAGTGTGGCAACGCAAACTGCAGTATTGGTTTAACTTGAAAAATCCATTTGCTCTCTGTAAGTCCAATACTCGAGTTTGGCCATGCAAACTGCAGTATTGACTTATCTTGAAAAATCCATTTGCTCTGTAAGTCCAATACTCGAGTTTGGCTACACAAACTGCAGTATTGACTTAACTTGAAAAATCCTTTAGCTCTCTGTAAGTCCAATACTCGAGTTTGGCTACGCAAACTGCAGTATTGACTTAACGTGAAAAATCTTTTGCTCTCTGGAAGTCCAATACTCGAGTTTGGCTACGCAAACTGCAGTATTGACTATTCAATACTCGAGTTTGTCTATGCAAACTGCGGTATTGATTTAGCTTGAAAAACTTTAGCTCTCTGGAAGTTCAATACTCGAGTTTGGCTATGCAAACTGTAGTATTGACTTAGCTTGAAAAATCCTTTAGCTCTCAGGAAGTTCAATACTAGAGTTTGATTATGCAAACTGCAGTATTGACTATTCAATACTCGAGTTTGGCTATGCAAACTGCGGTATTGATTTAGCTTGAAAAACTTTAGCTCTTCGGAAGTTCAATACTCGAGTTTGACTATGCAAACTGCGTATTGACTAAGTTTGAAAAATCCTTTAGTTCACAAGAAGTTCGATACTCGAGTTTGCCCATACAACCGCTGCGGTATTGACTATCCAATACTCGAGTTTGGCTATGCAAGCGCAAAGATCGACTTTGGCTGGAAACTTGGTTGCTTTCTGGATGACCTTTACTCGAGTTTGCAAACCTATACTGCGGTTTGCAACTATCAAAAAGTTTTTAACTAACTTTGCAAACTTCAAAACATGTTTTACATTTGTTGTTAATCATCAAAACATATTGAGAACTAACAGAGGCCATGAAGAGAAGGTAACATATATTGTTATAGCCTTCTCTAGTCAAGAATATCTTCTTCAATCACATGCCTTATTTTGTGGCTGTAGTATCTTGCTTAATTATAAGATAATTAGGTGTCATAAATTAGGAATAAAATATATACTTGTGTCCCTTTTCTTTCCTCTTTAAATCTTATGTTGACACCTTAATGGCTTATATGTCCCCTTCATTAATTAAATATGCATATGTGTCCTCAACTTTTCTCCTTTAAATATTATTTTGCCACATGGGTTCTTAGGTGTCCCTTGCATAATTGTCTACCTTCCATGTGTCTACTTAGGTGTCCCTTCCATGATTATTCACCTTTCCATGTGTCCCCTTCACAATAATAATCCTTATTAGCCAATTAGATTAAAACAAATATCATTTGCCTTATTTTTAATCAAAATTCCATATGTCCAAATAATATAATATTAATTATCTTCATACAACAATTTACATCAAAATCCTATCACAAGCTAATTCTCAAATTGCTAGGTCCAAAATTCAGGATATTACAATGTTTCATCACCATAAGATATCAAAATAACACTTGTTTTATTTAAAATCTAATGATCAAAAGGAAAAAGCAAAAAGGAAGTTGGGGTATTACCAAAAATGTTAAAATGTTTGGATGGAGAGAAAAGTGAGGCGAAAATAGGGAGGATAGAATATTAAGAAGAAAAACTTCCATAAATGGTAAAACTATTTACTATTTTTGGGAGTTTTCCCTCCTAATTTTCTTTCCCTTCATTTTCTCTTCATCCAAACATAAGGTTAACCTTCGGGAGATGCACATCAGAGTTCCAATCCCCGACTAAGAATATGAAAAAAGTGGCCCGCAAAAGTTTAGAAACAATAGAAGTCAAATGACAAAAGCTGAATATATTAGACAGATATTACAAGCAATTAATGTAAGTTAGAACAGACACTGAAACTTGGTTTTCGATCGGCCATAAGATAAGTTCAAATCTCTCTACTTTCTCAAGAACATTTGCATCATCAATGCCGATGCTCTCCTAGAGTGGAACCTAAGGGTATTGCCCAAGTATAACCATGAAAAGGCTTCTTAGACACATTTCGTAGTTTGGTTTGAAGGGGGAGATTTGAGAGCTCTTTGAGAAAAGCAGATAAGGATCTTTTAAGGTCTAGAGGAACCTTATCAAACAAAACTTCAAAGCAACCACACTCTTCAAGTGCTTTGTGGACTTGGGATTTCACTTCGTCCCACTTATTAGGGTCTTTGCTTTCCAAGTCAAGGCCGTTAAAGTCTATGACTGGAAGCTTGAGAATGGTTTCTGAACCCATTTCTTAATTTCTTTTGGTATCTCTACTTTGATGAAGGCTTTTTGTGAAGAGAATAAGAAGACACAGGATAACTCTGAGAATAAGATGTTTAATGTTGTATTGTGTGTGTATGTATAATATGTTTGGCTTAAAGCATACTTCTACCAAGTGGTCAGGAGGTGCAATTTACCGTTGCTTATTCCCTCAATAATAAACCAGTAGGAGGGAGAGAGAAGGAATTAAGGAAGATTGTTAGGGTGTTTTGGAAAAGGGTTAAATACCATTTTTTGCCACGGAAGTTTTGGTTTTGGAGCACTCAAAGACTGCAAGTTTTTTTGCTATCATTTTTGCCTTGGAAGTTTACAAAAAGGAGCAAATATGCCCTGAAAGATTTGTTTAGGAGCAAATTTTTCTGGGAAGTTTTTTGTAGGAGCAAATTTTTGTAAACTTTGAGGCCAAAAATGATACAAAAAATGATGAATCCAACGGTCAAGATCAACCAATGGGCAAAATTGCTACGTTTGTAAACTTCGGTGGCAAAAATGATACCAAAAAACTCGGGTGCTTGGTGCTCCGAAACCAAAACTTCCGTAGCAAAATTGGTATTTATCCCTTTTTGAAAAAAAACATTTCATATTAATGTCACGTAATTATAGAAGCTTCATCGCAACAAGCAACGGCGATTCACAATCGCTTAAGGATTATTTTGTGAGAGCTATGGCATCAAAGTGAACTCAACAAAGACAATATTATTTTTTCCTCTAATAATGTAAACCACAACCGATTGTAGTGAAATCAAGCCAAAGAAAGTGCAAAAGATTAAGAATTATTTTCTTAATTTGCTTCTATATTAATGTCATTGTATTTTAAACTTTAATTACTTTTAAATAAATATATTATTAAAACTAATTATTAATAATTTTATCTAAACATTTGGATAAAGATTTTTTTGCCATAACCATTGTTGTCAAACTTGCCAGTTAACTCTCTACTAACTCGAGAAATTGATAATATTCCGGCATATTTTCTTCTCTTTTTAAGTATTTTTTCAATTAAAAGTGAGCATAGAAAGAGTTTATAGAAGAAAATGTACATATTAAAATGTCAAGCAAAAGTTAAATAAATGCTTGTTTAAAACCATATATTTTGTGCTTTATTTCAAAGAAAAATTGAGAACTTATAGATTCTCTCTTTTGTAAGGGGATAGAGACAAATTTGGAAGCTTTTCAAGAGTTAAGGAACAAATCTTGTAAGAGCAAAGATCAAACAAAGACCAGCTTATAAATCTACGAAGAAATTTGTCATCTTGTTGGCTTCACCAACAATACATGTGCTGAAGTAAATAAGACTTAATTAGAAAGAAGCTTACTGTATCACATGCTCAGCTGTACAATATGTTAGCTAAAGCCAAAGAAAATTTGAACTTATTGTGTCATATGCTTCAACCAACAATCTCTGTGCCGAAGCCAACGACAAAAGTACAACAATGTCACTACAACAAAAGTGACATTTTGTAGCGGTCAAAACTATGTACTTATAGCGGTTTTGACCGCTATTAATGACATGCGTAGCGGTTAGAGAAACTGCTACAAAAAACACCATGACAAGCTATTTTGTAGCGGTTTTCTAAAACTGTTACTCATGTAATAAAATCGTTGCTGTATTGGTAGTAGTTTTGCGTCATCGCTACAAGATGCAAACGAGATGACACATTTCAAAAAAGTTGGCACGAAAATTTTACAACCGCTACAAATATTGGATGAAATTCCAAAAATTATACCAAATATTTAAGCCATATTTGAATTAAAATTTGAAGCAGTTTTAAAACGGCTTTAAAATATTGCAAAATAGAAAAACAAAAAACAAAAACATAATTTAAGTCCAAAGTGTTACACTATTATGTTGAATATTTTATTATTTAAGTGACAAATTAAATGATTAACTTATGTTAGATAAGTATAAATATTATATAGGTATAATACTAATAATGTGTAGATAATAAGGAATTACTAATTTTGTTGTCCACTAGATGATATTTGATTATGGAATAAATGTTGAAATTTGTGATTGTGTTTTAAACTGATTTTATTAAATAAAATGATTTATTATGCATTTTCAATTATTTGATTGATGATTCTATATGTAGTTTTATTTTTACTCATGATCATATAATATAAAAATTGTAAATTATTTTCTTCTATATTTTATTAAATTATATAAATGAGAAGTTATTTACCAAAAATATTTTTGGCCTCGGGTAATGTATTTGGTTATGTTCCTCTTAGTGATCACCGAGGTCAATTTGTCTTGACTAAAGTTGAAGCATTATTTGAACAATTCCTAATTCAATGTAAAGCTTTAAGCTCTTTTGTAAATGTTGATAAATCTTGTTTAGGTGCTCCACGTAACCTATAGGCAGGATTACAGTTGAGAATCAGGGTTGGCCCTTGAAGGGTCAGGGCCTAATAAGGCTGGCCTTATAGGGCTCCGGGTAAGAAAAACATATATTTTCAAAGTCCGACTCGAGAGCACCAGAGTCATCAAGGCCGGTCTTACGGGGCCTGGATGTTGCTATTCCAAATTTCAACTACTTTTCCTCCATTTTTTTTATTACAACAATTAAAGTTATGATTTATCAAATAAATGTTATCAACATTAATATCCAAACAAAATGAATCATCCAACAAATAAACACATTCATTAATTCATAATCAAAAGCAAACTATTGTCCACAAATAACTCACATAAAACATAAAAAGCATACCCCTAAGCAACATAAGTACGATGACTATCATTGTCAGCTTCTTCGCCACTATCATCAATTTCGAAGATATTTGATTGTGCTTCACTTTGAGCAGAAGGCTTTGCTTCATGACTAAGAATATCACGAATTTCTTCTTTTGCATCGTGAACACATAAAGTCTAGGCAGATTGAGCTGTGAAACTGAGATTAAGATTAAGTGAGCCTGTGAGTATGAGTGAGATTTTAGAAGAAAAAAGGAAAGAGAGACTGAGATTGAAATTTTTAGGGTTTTTACTTCTCAATTCTCAAGTCTAGGCAGTTTAGGTAATTTTTTTAAAAAAATAAAAGGGCTTAACAGGCCGGCCATTAGCAGCCCTGTAGGGTCGACCTTTTTAAGCCTGAGGCCCTGAGGGCCTTTTTTATTTAACTCCTCTAATTTTCAAGCCCGGCCCTTAAAGGGTCGGGGCTTAAATGGGCTTGATCCCCGATGGGCTCGGCTGATTTCCGGCTCTAGGCGGGATCCCTATCTTCCCTTGTATTTTAGAATATATGTATGTGTATATGTTGTTGTAACACCCCAATTTCTAACAGTTATAATAACCTAAAATTTAAATGGTTTTCATAAATGAATTACTGAAATTCGAAATAAACAACTTGGGGAGTGTTACCGCCGCACTTGTACTGGGACAAGTACAAGGCTACTTATTACAATAATATAAAACCTAACTTAAGCAAAATGTATTTTTAATTAGAACAAAATAAAATAAAATAAATAGAGTCAGCTGACTGTGCTTCCTCACTTCTCACTGCTAGCCCCAACCCTTGGCACCTGTTTCATTGAAAATCTGCTCCTCCAAAGGATCATCGCAGCCCATGAACACACACATCAGCAAAAGCTGGTAATCCTAATAAACACACTTTATATGACTCAATTATATTAATAAAATCAAATACGTAATCACATAGTGATTTAATCAATTAACAAATCCAATATTCGCCATATATATACATATATTCACACCGAATCAAGTATCATTCTTTATCTTTATTAAATTCGTATAGACCTAGGAAACCCGCGTCTATTTAGTTTAGTGGGAAGAGAACCATGGTAGACCCGAAACCACGCGCTCTACCCCGTGACCCGGAAACCCGATCCGAGATCATCAAATTTGGCCATAACACATTTTTTCTTCCTAGTGTGCACACCTCTTCCCAAAGTTGCTACTAGTGTCCCTAAACCCGCGACACCACTTTGGGAAGAACGGATACTATCTTTTTACATCGGTGGCATAAAGCCCAAAAGTTGTGTTCATCACCTTGGGAGGTACCATCCCAAAGCTATCCTCCCTTTGTTAAATTGTTTTAAAATACACACATAATAAAATTCCCAAATTATTTCTATTATTTAATTATCTTTTATATATTTTTCTATTATTTTAATTAAATGTAGGATAAAAGGATTTTACATATAATCTATTCATATCTATTTTATTATGAGGAGATATTACATAAAGAAAGAATAAATAAATAAAATATCCAATAATATAGCATCAGACACAACTAGCATAATATAGTATATTATATTATAGTTGATAATATCGAGAAAACCCAAAGCAACAAACAATGTTCAAGCATCTTACATTTAATGTCAAATGACTTTGCAAACAAAACAAAAAACAAAAACAAAAACAAATAACGAGAAGAATAATTATATATATATATATATATATTCAATACCTAAATCAAACCCAGGGAACACACACGTACGAATGCATCATGTATATATTCATTTACGCAAGATTTTACAAAAAAAACTCATCGTGAATTCAAGGAGGAGAAATTTGAAATCATGTAAATGTGAATTGGTCAACAGGTCCAACAAAAGAAAAAATAAGGGAGTGGGACCTGCGGCAACATACTAAAAGAAAACCCTAAGATATATCTATTAAAAACAGCATGATGATCACGCACACAGGAATGGCAGAACAAGATGCGAGAAAAAGAATCAACACGAGACGCAAGGTTGTTCTAGGGATTAGGATTACCTATCAGGATTCCTATGAAATTAACCTAAGATTCATGGGGATTAGGATTACCTATCAAAATTTACATAAAGCTAACCTAAGACTCATGGGGATTAGAATTACCTTATCTCCGTTTTTGCTAGCCTCTTAGAAAATAATTTGATAAGAGTCCGGAAGGAGGATTTGAGAAGAAAAGGTAGCGAGAGAGAAGAAAAAGTGTCGAGTGTTTTCTAGGTTTAGCGGCCGGACCTAAGTTTATAATTAAAATCTAGGGTTTAGCTATGGTGGGCTCTTTAACTATCGCTAATTAATAAATTCTTAGACAATACAATTAAATTCTAAATTAGTATGACTATAATTATTGCCAATTAATAAATTATAAAACAATACAAATATTATTAATTCTAAATTTTTATTATCACTATATTATTATCATTATCATTATTATTAATAATAATCCGGGTATTACAGTTGTGGTGGAGTAGAGCTCCTAATGATGTTATGAAAATTCAAGTCATTTTAGAATTTTTGGGAAGTCAAATTTATAGGGAGACTTTTCTCAAAATTTCTTCAAGAGAGCTAGACTTAATATTTTTGATTATATGAGGTATGTTACTATATATGAATTCAAAACGGTTTAAGCATGCTTAGGATTATTGTACTAGTTATTTATGATGTTTTTGATGATATTTTGCGTAATATTTAATATTCATTTATAAATTTAAGGCTTAAGAAATTTGAGTTTGCTCACATTTTATGCTGGCCACCCCGAAATTTTTAAGGCATGACACTTCTTCCCTTTCTTTGCTTTACTCTTGATATAGCTGTAATTATTTTGAATAGTTTTGTCTATTTTATGACTATGGGTAACTAAACATTTACTTTAGGATTATTTTCAATATTTGTATAGATCAAGACTTGATTATTCTTCTCTTTTGGTAGTTAATGATACATATGTGTTAATTTTATCCTTTGCTTAATGCTTCTAAATGATTAGCCACCATTTAGATTGATTTGTTCATTTGTGTTTGACTTGAGAGAGCTAATCTAGGTGTAGAATTTGGCTAAAATCATGCTTGACTTGAAATTTACATGGTAAATGGATAGTTTGTTGGTAAAATAGAGATATATTTAGTGCCTGTTTGGCCTAACTTATTTTTAGCTTATCTTCTACTTATAAGTATAAGCTAGGCCAAACAAGATTTTACCAAAGCTCTTATAATTATAAGAGCTTATTTTATAATGAAGGAAAAAGAGCTTAAAAATAAGCACCTATGAGGAGCTTATTTTTAAGATTTTTTTTATAAGCTCTTTTTTAAAAAAAAAAGGAAAAAAGAAAAAGAAAAGAGAACCGTAATCTTTTGATCGAACACTACTGCCATCGCCACCGCGTTACCACCACCACCACGGCCGCCGCCGCCACCACCACCACGGCTGCCACCGCCGCCACCATCAACCTTATATTATCACATTAAGGTCGTTGTTTAAAGTTGATTTTCATTAATTGTAACAAGAGATTGTGGATTTTAATCACTACAACAAAAAGTGGCTTTAGTAACACATGTGGTAGTAGCATTTAGTAAAAGAAACTATAACTATTCTATAAAATATATTTTAATTTTCTTAAAATAGACGCTCAACGCCACTGTTAACTAATTGTTTGTTTTAAAAGAATCAATGAGGTAACGATTGCATAAACCAACTGCTACCGCTGGGTTTTTTTTTTCGCCAAGAGTCTCATAGAGATAATATTTGGCATTGAGATGCTACTAGATTCTTGCCCTAGTTGTGAAACCCCAAGGGCCTGTTTGGTTCGAAAGAGGAGAGGGGAAGGGGGGATTTTAATGGAGGAGAGGGGATAGGGGGGATTTTAATATTAACATGTTTGGATTAATCATAGGAAGGGGAGTGGTGAGGTTGTAGTGTTATCTTGTTTGGTTTAGGAGAGGAGGGGAGGGAACTTTTTTCACATTGACAACTTTACCCTTATGTTATAAGAGGGATTTTAATTTTATCTTATTTGATTTAGCTAGGTGAGAAGGGGAGGAAAATCAATGCAATACAAGATTCTATCAAGCTATACAAATCAACAAGTGAAGCTAAGCAAACATTGTCAGCTACCAAAATAAGGAGTTTCTCATATCAAAATATAAATGGTGGCATCAAATGCCATCACAAGACAAATTAAAGCATGTAAGGTGTAACACCCCATTTTTCAAAAGTGGAATGGTATATTTTTATCAGAGTAGAGCATCGGAGCAAGTAAGAGAGTGAGTAACTGATAAGTATGTGCCAAAATATTATCTAAGGTGTATCTAGTTGGGTATAATAGTAGCGGTGCATTTATCCCATAATTCAAAAATTATCAATATACAGCCCAAAAGTAAAACTCCATCCGGTCCTCATGCGTGCTGCTTACCCTTGTCACCGGCTCCTAATCCTCCAAATCTTGAAGTTATGGTAAGTGTTGAGGTCCAATACCCATTAGACCTCAGATAACAGTTAACCTCATGCTCAAGTATAACAATATATGTATGATAGATATTCATAACATTACAACATTAACAAATACATAGCACACAACAGATGTAAGGTTACAACAATTAATAAGCACAGCAGATGTAATATCAACACAACAACAGTACATAGCACACAGCACATGTAAAGTCATCCACGTTTGCACTAACAAATGCCACGACAGCTCCTCGTGTCCTCGGTGCTAGGAAAACTCAATGGCATTATCAAGACTATAACTCGTATAAAGCTGAATGTATAAACAGTTATCTAAGACAGAGTCTTAGCCACGGTACATGATCCAAGACCAAGTCTTGTCCATGACTCTTATGAAATCATCTATCACATATAAGCATACAAGACACATTAGAGTTAGAGTTACAGTACGCGTTCGTACCTTAGTCTATAGAGTCTAGCGGTACATTTGTCTATCAGTACGTTTCCTCGGATAGCCTATAATAGTATCACCGCATTATTATTTTATAAATATTATTCTAAGAGGTATTTCAGCCACTATTGACCCCTTTTTCCCTTGGTGGATTTACTATTCCAATTACATCCCTTTATTTCTAAAAAACGCTACTTTAGCATTTCTGGGCAGAATTTTCGCTAACTTTGAAAAATCATAATTAATTCCACAAAAATCAAAATAAGGTTCCGTAAAATTCCTTGGAAACTTTAGCATGTATAGTTTTGAAGAAAAATATTGGTTTTCACCCAGAATTAGTGAATCATTCCCAGTTTAACATTTTGCAACCCTTGCCCAGAATTTTTCCAGAAAACGTAGCCTTATTTCAAGAATTTTTAACTCAAAATGATACATTCTAGGTATATTTGAAAAGCCCTAGATGTCTACCCTAACCATGAAAATTTTCAGAATTAAATGACTTCATCTTTTTTATAACATAATGGCTTTAACATGACTGACTCCAGAAAAGCAGTAAATCAAAATTGCTATCATCCTCACAAATTTTGATCTATTGTTTTCCCAAAAATTATTCCCTACTATGTTTTTACCTCGTTAGACATCTTCCAATGCAATGAGGCCTAAAAACAAGAGTAGGAATTTTACTTCTTATTTCCTAGATTAAACTAACATTTATACTAAGAACTACAAAAACTAAAGACTAGAAAACTAATTAAAAGCAAGCTTACCTCTTGAAGACTCTTGCTACTCCTTCCTCCTTCTTGCTTCACTCCTCTCTTAAACTCACCAATTTTGGTATGAGTTGGTGTGAAGAATTGTGAAGGGGGTTGCCCTCTATTTATAGGAAAAGTCCAAGGATTACAACCATTGGATCATCTTCCTTAATCAAGGGTTCATGTGCATTTGTGTTTTTATGAAGGCACAAATTATGAATAAAAGACTCTCATTGGTTAGTTTAAATTACCTAGGATTTAGCTTATTATTATTATTATTTTTAATTTGACATGTGCTCCTAAAATATTGTATTATAATCCTTCTCTCACTCTCTCTCTCTCTCTTTCACTCCTCTTGCAAAAACCGTCCCCTCCTTCTCTCTCTTACCTTCTTCTATTTTTTTCAACATCTTATCCTCTTCCATTCATTAATTGCCCCATGTGCTTGTTTAATTAAATATTTTGAATATTATCTAAAATTTTATATTATCCTCTTACTTTGATCCCTAACCATTGGATTTGATTTTGTGTTTGTTTAAGATAAATCCCCACCATTAGTCCATGACTTATTTCTCCCATTGGTCCATTTAATTTCATGAGGATTTAGTCTATTTTCTTGATTTCTCATTGGCTAATCAACTTACAAGAGGATTAAGCTTATTTATAGGATTAATTAACCCTCATTGGATATTGATTTGTTAACTAATCATGAAAATTAGTGCTTAATTCTTCATTAATCAGCCCTTTGATTAATGATGAAGATTCACACAATTATTTAATTAGTGAAAACTTAATTTCTCATTATATTTTTAATTTCCCTTAATTTGTTAAGTATTTCCATAACATTTTCTTGCTCCTTTTGATTATTTAAGAACCATAGTTTAATATGATAATTATTTTGCATTTTATGATCCTTAAATGTGGTCTTAAATTTAATCTTTGGTTTATTTAACTCCAAGGAAAAATTGCCTAAAATCTAATTTATAATCTACAAAATTTAGAGACAACACATTCTCCTTTATTTAACATGTATTATTTATCAAAATTAGAAACCTTGGGGAGTGTTACTGCCGCACTTGTATTGGGACAAGTGTAAGACTACTTATTACAATAATGTAAATCCAAACTTAAGCAAAAATGTGTTTTATTCTGAACAAAATAAAATAAAATAAAACATAATTAGCTGAAGGTGCTTCCTCACTTCTCACTGCTAGCCCCAACCCTTGACACATGTTTCACTGAAATTATGCTCCCCAGAAGGATCATCGCAGCCCATGAACACCAACATCAGCAATTACCGGTAATCCTAATAAAATACAATTTAAATGGCACAAATATATTAATCAAAGCAAATATATATAATTATGAAGTAATTGCATCAAACATTATTCATTATCTTTTTAAATTTATTTAGACCCGGGAAACCCTACCAGTCTATTTAGTGGGAAGAGAACCATGGTAGACCCGGGAAACCCTGCTAGTCACAATTAATCAAATTGACCATAAAATACTTCTTCCTAGTGTGCACACCTCTTCCCAAAGTTGCTACTAGTGTCCCGGGAAACCCTGCCAGACACCACTTTGGGAAGAACGAATATCATCGGTTCACATCAAATATTATATCGAGGACATAAAGGCCGATTGTGTTCATCACTTTGAGAAGTACCATCCCAAAGCTATCCTCCCACGATTAAATTATTTTAAATACGCACATAATACAATTCCTAAATTATTTCCAATATGTGAAATCAAAAATACATACGTATATGCAATGTAGTGCCCAAACATATATGTACTGAAATGAAAGGGGTCCTTAATATACATACATACATACATATATATATATATATATATATATATATACCCTCCCAATATATATGCCGTGTGGTAACCAATTCACGAAAGATGAAGGTAATCAATATACATGTACAGATATAATAGGTAATCAATTCACAAAAAAAATGAGGCCGTCAATATACATATACAAATTCAATGGTTAATCCATTCATGAAAAACGAGGTAGTGTATATACATATATACATACACACACACACACACACACACACACACACACATATATTCAATGGGTAATCAATTCATGAAAACTGAGGGAGATCAATAAACATATATATATATATATATGGGTAATCAATGGAAATCAAAGCAACACACATACACAGGCATATTCACATGAAACAATAAGTGGTTTCTTTTGCAAAAGTTAATCACGCGAATCGAAGCAAAAGCAATTACATAGATTATATATATATATATATATACACACATACGGAAATCAAACAACAAATGATTTCTATTGACCTAGGGATCAAAATTAGGATTACATATAATGTATTTCATATATATAACAAACACATATGATATATTTAGGATCATAATTACCTATCAAGATTCATATAAGATTAACCTAAGACTCATCGGGATTAGGATTACCTGGTCTCCATTTTTGCTAGCCTCCTAGAAAAATAATTTGATGAGAGTACGGAAAGAGGATTTGAGAAGAAAAAGTAGCGGAGAAGAAAAGTATCGAGCATTCGTTAGGTTTAGACGGCTAGACCTCAGTTTATAATTAAAACTTAGGGTTTAGCTATGGGATGGGCTCTTTAACTATTGCCAATTAATAAATTATAAAACAATACAACATTAGTAATTTCTAGATTTTTATTATTATATATTTTTATTTTTATTATTTTTATTAATCTAGGGTATTACATTCTACCCTCCTAAAAATAAGTTTCGTCCCTGAAACTTAATTTTTTTATTTATTTATTTTGGGTCATTACATTCTACCTTCCTTAAAATAAGTTTCGTCCTCGAAACTTAATTGAGTACAAACAAAACTAGAGCCCCCCCCATGACGAGATCGGTTGGTAGCTCAAAACAAGCTATACTAATCAGAATGTTTTCATAAACATTGGAGCAAGAGACAACAACTCCAGAGGGTAAGGTAATGTTGGTTAAGGAGGTTGAAGATGGTACCATTCTCGTCTTCTCAATAAAAGAAGATGAGATAACAGAGAGCAATACACCGGTATCAAACAAATATTAGCAGGTACCGACCGGCGTAAGGAGGTACCTGTAATAACATCTGGGTTTATTGCAGCCTCAGAGTGGTTCATGACATAGATTCTTCCTTGATTCCCTACGGTTTGATTAGCATCAGCATTCTGACCAGTTGCTCGATTTGCTCCCGTTCCATTGTTGAGGTTTCCAGTAGTGGCATATTGTCGGTTCCCTCCACTTCCATTCTGAAAGTTTTGTTGATAGCGTGGTTGATTGTCATTGTTCCTACCCCCTTAGTTATTGTTCCCATTTCATCCTCCATCTGGTTTTGGTTGTCCTCCTTGGGAGCCTGTTTATGAATTAAATCCCCCGACATTACACCGGTTATCCTGTGCCCCTTGCCACCATATTGGAAACAAGTTATAAGTTCTCCATTACACTTCCTCCCAGGGTGTGCATCCTTGCCACATCCTTTACAAGAATATGGTCTCGTTCCTTGAGCTTAGGTCATGAGTTGATTCTCACCATAATTACCTCTGCCAGCATACTTCTGTCCTTGTGGTTGTTTGCCACCCTAGTTGTTGTCCTCATTGTCATAGCGAGGCTTCTTGTCACCACTAGCTTGTTGAGGACCACTGCCAAACTGCTATCTCTTGTTCCTCTCCATGACTTCCTCTTCAGTTTGTAGGATATCAAAAACATTCAAAGCTCGTTCATAAGCTTCCTGGAAGGTTTGCATTGGTATACCTCCCAAGGACTTCTAAATTTTGAATGTTAGCCCCTTTTCATACTTCCGCGCCTTGTCCTTCTCTATATGGATGAGATTCAAAGCAAAATGTGAGAGCTCAATGAACTTGTCAGTGTACTCCCGCACTATTGATGAGGGCCTTTTTGCCTTTAGCCTTGGGGTCCACAATCAAAAATAACCAAGGATTGCGTATAGGCAAATCGAGGATCGTTCTCTCTTCTCGAGGAGCCTTTTATTGAGTCCTAGATAATCTAAATGACATGTAAATGCAATAAAATCAAGGGGAAAATGGTTTTTGGGTTTTCAAATTACTAAACTAAAGAGAAATGCAATTTAATTAAATGCTAAGCTATTATTTTTGGTATTTTTAATAAAATGGAATGGAGTTTGAAATGTGAGAATGATGGAAGCTCTTGGTAATGAAGAATATGGCTATCCTTGCTCAAAAAGTATAAGTATGGGAGTCAAAACTTCATTAAGTCTTAATGAAAAACCTCAAGATACCACTTGAGTCCAATATTCCCAATTAATAGTAGCTCCTACAACCGTAGCTAACTACTACCTCTTGAGATATTGTTTAAAACCCTTAATGAGCAATTGAAATTGGAATAATGCAACATGAGTCTTCTTAATTTTGAGTGCTAACCAGCCCCTCAAGGGCACAAATAAATCATATTAACTAGACAATACAACGCTAATTAACATAATCTAGTTACAACCACAAAGAAATCAAACATGTTACAATTATCAAACTAACAGAGATAATTAACATTAATCTCAGTTCCAAAATTATATACAACAATTCCTAAAACTAGGCAATCTAAATATATAACTTTAGACTAATAGTAAGATAGATAAAACTCCCCTAATGTAGTCCAATGAGCTTAAGACCACATCTCCACCACCAAGAATCAAAGGAATTAGCCACTGCAATTTGTCATCACAACTTCACCAACCAATTAAAAAGAAACAGAACAGCCATAGGTGATTTCAAATATGCAACAATAGCTCTTCAAAATGCCAAACTCCCATAGAACTTGGATTGAAGTTTCGAATCTTTTTGAGAGGGAAAATGAAGGCTATGACTGAGGTACTGTGAGGAGTGAACAGAGTTGGTGTTGACAGGGTAAATCTGGAACAGTGGAAAGATGTCAACACATTAATTGCAAACCCAGAAAGTTGCATACTTTTGGGAAATCCATCTGCACACGCCTACAAAGAATTAAAGAATGATTTCTACTTCCTAACACACTTTTCATTTGCTATTCCAACGGACAAATTCACGAGAGAGTCAACTCGGTCTTCAACTTACGTCACTTCATACAACTTTTCCATATCACGGATCGGCGGATTAAGTGAAGTTTAGAGAGAGAAGAAGACCTAAACCAAAAGGATAATCTAACATCTTTAAAATTAAATAAACACAATAAGAACAAAAGATAATTGAACCTTGTCTAATGAAGGCAAACGGTTATAACCAAGATTACAACGGTCATTTAATGCACTCTTAGTATAAATAGAGTTGCATTCAATTCTTCTCAATAACTACAACTACTGAAAACGAAATACATTCAAGTTTCACATTCATTTCTTCAGTTTTCAACTGTATTGGGTGCATTGATTACAACTTGTAAGGGGGAGTGAGTTCTAGTGAGAGAACTACTCTTGAGTGTAGAGTGTGTGTAATCAATTGTGATAGTGAAAAACCCAGAGACGTTTAAGCTCAAATGATGTTTTTGAAGTTTCTCAAAAATATGAGAAACCTCGAGGTGTTCCCGCACTTTTCAAAGTTTTCAAAACCTCAATTCTTCTCAACAACTACAACTACTGAAAACAACATTCAAGTTTCACATTCATTTCTTCAAGGGATAATTTGGACATAGGACATAGGTCAAGAGGTTAGACCGAACCAAGTATAAATTCGTGTGTCTTGCTCTTCTCCTTATTACTCTATTCATCTCTGTTTTCACTGCCATATACAGAGCAATTTTAAAAAGATTTTAAAATCCCCAATTCACCCCTCTTGGTGATTTAGCTTCACTTTCATTTGGTATCAGAGCAAGGTCTTCTCTAAAGAGTCTAACAACTCGAGAAGGATCAATATGGAAGGTATTCTACCTGATGGAGCTTCAATCAACAGACCTCCAGGTTTCAATGGAGAACATTACTCATTCTGGAAAGCCAAGTTCAAGGTTTTTGTGATGGCTACAGAGTATGGTCTCTGGAGAGTGTTCGAAAGAGGAGACTATGCTCCAACTGTCTTGGAGAATGGTCTCAGAGTTCCAAAAGAAGAAGAAGATTATGATGAAAATGACAGCAGAAATGTCACACTCAATAGCAAGGTTGTCCTCCTTCTGCAAAGTGCTTAGTCAACAAGAGTATTTTCGTGTTTGCAACCTAACCTCAGCTAAAGCTATATGGGATGCTCTGGAAATTGCTCATGAAGGAACTACTGGAGTGAAGCAAAATAGAGTCAACACTCTAATGACTGATTATGATCTTCTTCGTATGAAGCCTGGAGAATCCATTGGCGATTTCCAGCTGAGATTCACTCATCTCATCAATCAGCTTGCTGCATTAGGCAAAGAGTATGAGCAACCTGTCCAAGTGAGGAAAATTCTCAACATCCTCAACAAGGAATGGGAAGCCAAAGTTACTGCCATTGAAGAAGCTCGTGGAGATTCTATGGCATCCGTAGCAGCCCTCTTTGGAAGTCTCTCTGAATATGAGGCGAAGCTCAAGTTCAAGAAGGGACTTGAAGAAGTTCATAGCAAGAACAAGGGGATTGCTCTCAAAGCTGTCAAAGAGGCTAAGGAATCTGATGATGATGAAGATGAAGACGATGATGAAGAGATCGACATGATGGTCCGGAAATTCAGAAAATTCTATAAGAAGGACCAAGGTTTCAAGAAGTTTCATAAGGGTAGCTCCAGCTATGAGGCAAAGAAGCCAATCATCTGCTACAAATGTGAGAAGCCTGGTCACATCAAATCAGAATGCCCCAATCTGAAGAACAAAGACAAAGAAAAGAAGAGATTCAACAAATTCAAAAAGAAGGCATATGTCTCTGGTATTTGGGGTGATAGTTCATCTGATGAAGATGATGAGGATGAGGAAGAAAAAGCAAATATTTGCTTAGTTGCTGAAAAGGAAGAGCAACATGCTAATAATAATGAGGTATATGATTCAAAACCACCTTATGATGAATTATTTGCTGAATACCTGGTTGTGCAATCAATTTGAATTTGAAAGTTCAAAAAAGAAATATTACTCTTGAATTGCAAGTTGAAAAACTTTCTTCTCCTGAATATCTTGCTTGTGAAGATTGTCCTAATCTGAAGAAAAAGAATTTACACTTACAAAGGCACTTGAGAAATTCACTAGAGGAAGTGAAATGCTCAATGTCATTTTGAAACAACAAAGATTTATAAATGAGATCGGGAATTGGTTACAAACCTAATTTTGATAAAAAGAAAGGAAGAAAGAAGTCTCGGTGAAAAATCCTATATGAACTATTTTACAAAATCAGTCCATTCTTCAAATCCTTTTTCACACCGCAATTACTACAATAGAAAGGGTCATACTACTTCTTCCTGCTTTCATAAGAAGGAAAGAAAGAGTAAACCCATAGGGAATTATCAATGGGTGCCAAAGGGATCTTACAAGATTCCTAAGACACAAACTAACCCCAAAGGACCCAAGAAAAGATGGGTACCTAAGCCCTGATCTGTTGTATCTTGCAGGTTTGTCTAAGAGCATCAAAATCCAACAAATGGTACATTGACAGTGGATGCTCTAGGCACATGACGGGACACCAATCCAAATTTGCCTCAATCAAGCCCAAGGATGGTGGCAAGGTGACCTTTGGTGGAGATCAATCTGGAAAGATTCTTTGGAATTGGTGAAATTGACAACAATGAAGGACCACTAATCAAAGATGTCTACCTAGTCGAAGGACTTTGCCACAATCTCCTCGGTGTAAGTCAAAGCACCGATAAAGGTAACTTAGTTATCTTCGATTCTGAGGAGTGCTTGATTGTGAGTACGAATATTCTCCCTTTAGAAAACATAAAATGAAAAGCTTTATTTAGAGCCCTTAGAGATGGCAATTGTTATACACTTAACCTCTCTAGTAATGGTTCGGTTTCTGAAAAATGTTTTGTAAGTAATTTGGATGAAAGTTGGCTATGGCACAAGCGATTAGGTCATGTCAATATGATTCAACTTGACAAATTACTGAAAAAGGATTTGGTGATTGGTGTTCCTAAACTTCGTTTTAAAAATGACATGCTTTGTGATGCTTGTCAAAAAGGGAAACAAACCAAATCTTCTTTCAAATCTAAAAACGAGATTTCAACTAATAGACCTCTTCAATTGCTTCATATGGATCTAGTTGGACCGGTAGAGTAAAAAGCCTTGGAGGCAATCTTTATACTTTGGTCATAGTTGATGATTTCTCAAGATTTGCATGGACTATATTTTTATCCTCTAAAGATGAAACATTTGATCAGTTTGTTGTTTTTGCCAAGAAGGTCCAAAACGAGAAAGGTTTCTCTATTTTAGGAATCGAACCGATCATGGAGGAGAATTCGAAAACAATGCATTTCTTTGAGTTTTGTGACAAAGCATGGGGATTGACCACAACTTCTCAGCCCCAAGGACTCCTCAACAAAATGGTGTTGTGGAAAGAAAGAATCAAGTCCTCACTGAGATGGCAAGAGCTATGCTAAATGAGAACAACACTTCTCAAGTGTTCTAGGCTGATGCAATGAGCATCGCTTGCTACATCTCAAATCGCGCATACCTCCGGAAGAAGTTGGACAAAACTCCCTATGAGCTTTACAAAGGAAGAAAACCAAATCGCTCATCTGCATGTGTTTGGATGTAAGTGTTTCATCCATAACAATGGTAAGGATAACTTGGGAAATTTTGATCCCAAAGCAGATGAAGGTATATTTTTGGGTTATTCTAATAGGAGTAAAGCTTATAGAATCTTTAATACTCATACTCATATTGTCGAAGAGTCTATGCATGTTTTTTCTGTGAATCTAAAGCTGATAAACCTTTGGATGATGATGAAGAAAATGTTTTCAAAAATCAATTCTTTTCGAAACCTGCATCTATCGAAAATCCTAAAAATGTTTTCGAGGCTGATCCCTAAAACAATCCTGAAAATTCTGATCAGTCTCAGCCTAGAGCTTGGAAGTTCATAAAGAATCATCCTTTGGACCAAGTTATAGGTGATGTAAATCAAGGAGTAAGAACCAGAAACAGTACTTTAAATGAAGTAACTTTTTCTGCTTTTATATCATATATTGAACCCTCTAAGGTTGATAAAGCCCTTTCAGACAATGATTGGGTGATAGTAATGCAAGAGGAGTTACATCAATTTGATAGAAATCAAGTTTGGGATTTGGTGCCCAGACCTAAGGATCATCTGGTCATTGGCACTAAATGGGTATTCAAGAACAAATGAGATGAGTCAACAATCATTGTCCGTAACAAGGCAAGATTGGTTGCTAAAGGCTATAATCAAGAAGAAGGAATTGATTATGAAGAAACTTATGCTCCAGTGGCAAGATTGGAAGCCATAAGAGTTATTCTAGCCTTTGCTTGTGTCAAAGGATTCAAGCTCTATCAAATGGATGTAAAAATTGATTTTCTAAATGGCTTCATTCAAGAGGAAGTTTATGTTGAACAACCTCCTGGTTTTCAAAATGAACATCATCCAGATCATGTTTATCGTCTCAAGAAAGCTCTTTATGGACTTAAGCAAGCTCCTAGAGCTTGGTACGAGCGATTAAGAAAATTCCTTCTTGATCAAGGCTTTATTAGAGAAAAAGCAGATACAACTCTCTTCATAAAGAGTAATAAGCTTGGTGAAATCCTAATTGTGCAAATATATGTTGATGACATTATATTTGGTGCTTCTAATGATGCTTTGTGTGAAGAGTTTGCTAAGAATATGCAGGGAGAGTTTGAGATGTCCATGATGGGAGAGCTCAACTATTTCCTTGGTCTGCAAATCAAGCAAAAGAAGGATGGAATCTTCATATCTCAGACCAAGTATCTCAATGATCTGCTGAAAAAGTTTGGGATGGATCAATGCAATGGAGTTGACACTCCTATGAGTTCAACGATTCATTGGATGCGATGAAGAGGGCAAGGACTTCAACATTACAAGATATCGAGGAATGATTGGATCATTGCTCTATCTTATTGCAAGTCGTCCTGACATCCAATTTAGTGTGGGAATGTGTGCAAGGTTCCAATCTGCTCCCAAGGAGTCCCATGCTGAAAATGTGAAGAGAATCTTCGAGATACCTTATCGACACAAAGACCCTTGGTCTATTGTTTCCCAAAGGTCAACCTCGAACATTTGGTGGCATATTCGATTCAGATCATGCTTGGGTACAAGACTCGATAGAAAGAGCACAAGTGGCCAATGTGAGTTCCTCGGTGTTTCACTCGTGTCATGGTTCAACAAGAAGCAAACTAGTGTGGCTGTATCATCAACTGAAGCTAAATATGTAGCTGCCTCAAGTTGTTGTGCTCAATTTTTATGGCTCAAGCAGCAACTATCTGATTTGGGAATCAATCTGAAGGAGATCCCAATATTGTGTGACAAAACAAGCACAATAAGCTTGGCAAAGAATCCAGTTCAACATACTCGGACCAAGCATATTGATGTGAGGCATCATTTCATAAGGGATCATGTTCAGAAGAAAGATGTCAAAAGTCTTGTTCATCCCAACTCACCTTCAACTTGTTGATATCTTCACCAAACCATTGGCTATGGAACAATTTAATTTCATAAGAAGAGAATTAGGAATGGTAAATCCCAATGAGTTGTAAGTAATTCTTGCTCAATCTCGTGTTAAATTATGGTTTTGATGAATGAAAATTACTAACTTAAGCATCAGAGTATCTAGACATGTTTCATGCAGGATGTTGAAAAACCTGGGTTTTGCTGTCGAAGAGCAAAACCTCGAGGTTTTAAGAAAACCTTGAGGTTTGGTCGTGGATTATCAAGGTCAAAGAAAAGCTCGATTTTTGAAGGAAGCAAAAAACCTCGAGGTTTCAATGAAAACCCCGAGTTTTTCATGAGACAGAAAGATGTCCAACCTTGAAAAGTTGCAAAACCTCAAGGTTTTGGAGAAAACCTCGAGTATTTGGAGGCTGACGTTTCAAAGGTTCACAGAACACCTTTGAAATCCAGGTTGGTAATTATTTAGAAAACCTCGAGGTTTGGCATAAAACCTCGAGATTTGGTAGTGACTATATATATGTGCACTGTTCATGTTCTTCAAAACTCAACCTAAACCTCTAGGTTTTAAACTCTCTCTTCTCTTTTTCTCTGATTCTCTCATCTCCCGACCTAATTACTCTTTCTAAACCCTCAAATGGCCTCGAAATCAAAACCCCAAGTTGATTGTGCCACTGACTCCAGCGAGGAAGCTACAAAATCATGGTCACCTCCTCCTCCTCCTCCTCATCAACCTGTGCAGACACCTCCTCCTTCTTCTGGTCACTCAGTAAGGATAAAAACGCGTTCTACTCGTCTTCGCTATGGGATTGACCGATCAATTAGAGGAGTTCAAGGCGAGATTCCTGAAGAGCGGTCGCCTAAACCTAAGTCAAAGGGAATTTCGATCAATAAGCCAACAGGGTCACCCTCGAAGAAAAGAAAGGAACCAGAGGCTCAGAGCCAGGGAAAGGAGAATGAAACCGAAGAACCTTCTAAGTCACCGATGAAAAAAAAAAAGAAATCTGATCACAAAGGGAAAGGAAATAAGAAAGCCTTTGAACCAGAGCCAAAGGGAAAAGGAAAGGCAAAGGCCTCTGAGGCTCCAAAACCACCCAAACCGTCTAAACCAGCAAGAGCAAAGAGAGCGTCTGTGTCTCAGACTGGGCAATCATCTAGAGGCCAAGCATCTTCTCAAGCTACTACCTCTGCTCAGAATCAAGATGAAAAGGTAGAAGAGGATGGGCCTTCAGTCATTGAAGATGCCATTTCAGAGATCTACCTCCATCCTTCTCCACCCAAAGGTTTTGCTGTTGCTACCTCCACTATGACTAAAGAAGAAAATGAAAGATTTAGGGAAGCTTATTTACATAGAGATTTTGTCCGTTGTTGCTAGTAATCTTCAAGATTTTCTCAAAGAATGTCACTTTGACTGTCACCTTGGTTGAAACAATATGAGTCTTTCATTTCCATATCTGCACCTTATACACCAAACATTGTTCACCTATTCTATTACAATATGGAATATGATAATGAGCTAGGCGAATATGGTGAGGTGATTGAGGAGAGAGTCACCACTATGGTTAAAAATGTCAAATTCACTCTGTCTGCTTCCATTCTCAATAAAATTCTGAAAATAGCCAATCCTCCACTTATTCCTGAATTCAGTTATAGCAATCAGGAAATCTTTGAAACTTTAAGACCAAATGAGCCCTTTCCTCCAGCACAACAACTTAAACTTACATTTAATCCTGGTTCCATGTCTGCTGAAAATCGAGTCTTATGGTATGTCTACTCCAGGAACTTCATTCCAAAGGGTGGCAATTACACCCACTTCACTTAGCATGACTACAGACCCTTTACTGCTTTCGTGAAGAAAGTTCCTTTTAACCTTGGTCACTGGCTTTTCCAGGCCATGACCCAATTCAAATTTTCCAAACGAAAGCTATCTCATATACCATTCCCCACATTGATTTCTGTTATACTTTTCTATCAAAAAATCTGGTATGTGGGCGCTCTTGACACTCTTGAGTATCCCCTATTCTTTGGAAAGACACAAATGAATCTGATGAAGATCAAGTTTGGGGAAGAAGGCTCTGTTCAGTCACAAGCTCCTTCAAGATCACATCCTCGATCTCAAGCTCAAGAGGCTCAGTCAGTTCCTCCACCTCCTTAGACTTCACTGCCATCTGACTTTGCTTCACAAATAAGGGAAATTGTGGATGCAGCTCTTTCCCAAATGTCTATTCGAATGGAGTTTGAAATAGGGAAATTGAGGGCTGAGATGACTCGTGGGCATAATGGTCTCATTGAGATTCAAGATGCCATGAAGGAGAATCTTCAAGCAGTCTCTGGTCAGTCAGCTGAGATTAGGGAAAAGGCTGAAGAAATTGATTCCAAGCTAGCCACTTAGATTGTATCTCATATGGATCTCAGTGACAAAATGGACAAGATTGTGAAGCATCTGCACATTGGTTCTTCTTCACCTCGTGGTCCTGCTATTGGTCCTAGCACTTATGGCCCTGCTTTTGGTTCATCCTCCCCTTCATTCACCTTCACCTCACCTCAGGTCCACACCACCTCTCCTGATCCATTGACTCCCATCTTCCCTTCTCCAGTTGAAGCTACCACACCAGCAACTGAAATTCTTCCCTCACCATCTACCCCAGCAACTGAGGTTCTTCCTTCACCATCCATGGCTACTCCCTCCACTGAAGTTCTTCATCTTTTCCCTCCTTCCACACCTTTGGTCAACCTCAATTTTGAAGATGACAAAGGGGGAGAGAATGGCAAGGATTGATTACTTTGAGTTTTGGAGAACTTATAATTTTTTTATCTTGTATTTCATTTTGATCATGAACTTGTATTCCATTTTGCTTGTGTACTGATCTAATTTTACTAATATGAAATATATGTCATGATCACTGTATTCAATTTTATTTTTACTACTCATCTCTGATTAATATGTGTGTGTTTAAGTTATGTCAGTTACAAGCTTGCATCCTAGAATGTCCAAGTCTCTCAAAATGCAATTTCTCAAAACATTGTCAAATTCTAAACTTGTTTCAAATTGAAAAATCTCTCAAATTCTCAAAGATGTTTGTTTACAAGAGTTGTCATCACCAAAAAGGGGGATAATGTTAGTTCTCTAACGGTTTTGATGATCTCCAATGATTGTAAACAAAGCATGAGGTTTTGCTCTCAATTGTTGAAAAACTCACTGTGAGAGCAAACCTTGAGGTTTGCACAGAAACCTCAAGGTTTGGCCTTACAGAGAAGAACTAAAAGCTTCTGGACAAAGCAAACCTCAAGGTTTCAAGGAAACCTCAAGGTTTCAGAGAAACCTCAAGGTTTCTATTTTAACTTGAAAATTCCAGGTTTCACAAAATTATTTGAAACCTCGAGGTTTAGAAAGAAACCTCGAGGTTTTGCCCTACCGCAGAAAGCTCGGTTTCACCCGGTTGTGAAAACCTCGGGGTTTATGGAAAACCTCCACGTTTAAGCTCAAATGATGTTTTTGAAGTTTCTCAAAAATATGAGAAACCTCGAGGTTTCTGAGAAACCTCGAGGTTTGTCCAGGCAGAGAGGTTCTGCACTTTTCCAAGTTTTCAAAACCTCAAGTTTTTCCTTAAAACCTCCAGGTTTCTATTTTAGCCCAAAACTCAGAATTTCAACGATTAAGTAAAACCTCGAGTTTTGCTGAAAACCTTGAGGTTTCTGACATCCAGAGAGAAATCGATTTTTCACTCATTTCGAAAACCTCCAGGTTTCCAGAAAACCTCTAAGTTTGTTCTTGGCGTGATTTTGCAAGGTTTCACATTCAAAGTAAAACCCCGAGGTTTCTGAGAAAACCTCGAGGTTTTGTCAGGCAGAGACACTAAGGCTTTCTGCAACCTCGAAAACCTCCAGGTTTGAAGAACAAACCTTGAGGTTTCTGCGCGCCTTCCGAATTTCAAATTCTGGGATTTTCTGAAACCTTCTTGTTTGATCTTAATACTTCCTATGATTAATCTCTAATGTTTCTAGATATGTTTAACCATTTTTTTGGTGAGTTTCAGATAGATTAGAGAATGCACAATGAAGGTTTAAAGCAAAAGCAAAAGTGATGTCAGCACATTAATTGCAAACCCATAAAGTTGCATACTTTTGGGAAATCCATCTGCACACGCCTACAAACAATTAAAGAATGATTTCTACTTCCAAGCAGCTGCTATTCCAACGGACAAATTTCAAAGAGTCAACTCGAACTTCGACCAAATTTGGATTAAGTGAAGTTTAGAGAGAGAAGAAGACCTAAATTGAACTAGAACCTTGTCTAATGAAGGCAACGGTTATAATCAAGATTACAACAGTCATTTAATGCACTCTTAGTATAAATAGAGTTGCATTCAATTCTTCTCAATAACTACAACTACTGAAAACGAAATACATTCAAGTTTCACATTCATTTCTTCAGTTCTCAACTGTATTGTATCTTTGATACATTTTGCTTGATGATTATTTATATCCACTCTTAGAGAGAGTTTCTGTTTGTAAAACATTTATTGTAGAGAATCACAAGTCTGGGGACTTAGTGATTGGGTGCATTGATTACAACTTGTAAGGGGCAGTGAGTTCTAGTGAGAGAACTACTCTTGAGTGCAAAGTGTGTAATCAATTGTGATAGTGAAAAACCCAGAGAGTCTGGGGACTGGACGTAGGTCCAGAGGTTAGACCGAATCAGTATAAATTCGTGTGTCTTGCTATTCTCCTTATTACTCTGTTCATCTCTATTTTCGTTGCCATATACAGAGCAGTTTTAAAAAGATTTTAAAATCCCCAATTCACCCCCTCTTGGTGATTTAGCTCCACTTTCACCATGAACACAAACATCAGCAATTGCTGGTAATCCTAATAAAACACAATTTAAATGGCACATATTAATCAAAGCAAATATATATATAATCATGTGGTAATTGCATCAAACATTATTCATTATCTTCTTAAATTTATTTAGACCCGAGAAACCCTGCAGTCTATTTAGTGGGAAGAGAACCATGGTAGGCCCGGAAACCTCGTCAGTCTACCCTGTGACCCGAGAAACCTTGTAGTCACAATTAATCAAATTGGCCATAAAATACTTCTTCCTAGTGTGCACACCTCTTCCCAAAGTTGTTACTAGTGTCTCAGGAAACCCCTTACCATACACCACTTTGGGAAGAATGGATATCATCGGTTCACGTCAAATAATATATCAAGGACATAAAGGCTAATTGTGTTCATCACTTTGGGAGGTACCATCCCAAAGCTATCCTCCCACGATTAAATTATTTTAAATACGCACATAATACAATTCCTAAATTATTTCCAATATGTGAAATCAAAAATACATACATATATGCAATGTAGTGCCCAGACATATATGTACGGAAATGAAAGGGGTACTTAATATATATATATATATATATATATATGCCCTTCCTATATATATGCCATGGGGTAACCAATTCGCGAAAGCCGAAGGTAATCAATATACATGTAAAGATATAATGGGTAATCAACTCAAAAAAAAATGAGGCCATCAATATACATATACAAATTCAATGGTTAATCCATTCATGAAAAACGAGGCAATGAATATACATACATACATATATATATATATATATATATATTCAATGGGTAATCAATTCACGAAAACTAAGGGAGATCAATAAACACATATATATATATATATATGGGTAATCAAAGGAAATCAAAGCAACACACGCACAGACATATTCGCATAAAACAGTAAGTGGTTTCTTTTGCAAAAGTTAATCACGTGAATCGAAGCAAAAGCAATTACATAGATTATATATATATACGTACGGAAATCAAACAACAATTGATTTCTATTGACCTAGGGATCGGGATTAGGATTACATATAATGTATTTCATATATAACAAACACATATGATATATTTAAGATCATAATTACCTATCGAGATTCATATAAAATTAACCTAAGACTCATCGATTAGGATTACCTGGTCTCCATTTTTTCTAGCCTCCTAGAAAAATAATTTGATAAGAGTACAGAAAGAGGATTTGAGAAGAAAAAGTAGCGAAGAAGAAAAGTATCGAGCATTCTCTAGGTTTAGACGGCTAGACCTCAGTTTATAATTAAAACTTAGGGTTTAGCTATGGGCTGGGCTCTTTAACTATTGCCAATTAAAACAATACAAACGTTAATAATTTCTAGATTTTTATTATTACTATATTATTATTATTATTATCTATTTTTATTTTTATTATTAATCTAGGGTATTACAAAATAAATAAATATTATTATTATTATTAGTAAAAAGGGAATAAATAATAAAGGGAGTTATTGATTAATAACAAATAAATGAGTGTTATTATTAATTAATGATAATTAAAAAGGGTATTATTTTAAAGGAAATTTTTAGGGGTTAATCCACTTTTAATCCTTTAAAAATAATTCATGTAGTTAGTAGTTAGTTACTATTACCCTTGGGGTTATTCATTTGAACTCCAGACCGCATGAAAGAGACGAGTAGTAGTTCGGGATCAAGAGGCAAGATGCAGCTATAAGGATTACAGCAGAAGGAACTTTTTGGAAAATATTAGTAGATGGATTGTATTAATTCGTTTATCATTTATCTATTTTTGGATTAATGTGCTAATATCCTACTATGGGATAGATATCACTCGTGATAGGACAAATTCTAATCGTGAAAAATTTATTCTCATATTTTCAAACTAAGTCGATTTATGAAAGTTTTATTCCACAATTAAGTAGTCCAAATTACTTTGATGCCTGTGCGCTATAACTCTGATAAATAAGGGCACATTTAGGACGGCCATTACAGTTTGGTATCAGAGCATCGATTTGGATAAGGTTTTTAAAAGGATTTTACAAAACTTAGTTATTTTGAAACAAGATGAGGAGAATTTATGAGGGAGAATTACCCCCTGACGTACCTTACGGATTCTACCGTATGCGCAGAGGATCGCTGAGAGCATGAACTGCTAAGAAGCAAGTACCACCCATACCTGAGCCCATAAAATTACACCAAAAGCGTAAGGCCGACGTACTTGCGGATCATCCATTCGTAGGGAAACTAGAAGTTGAACCTCCCAAGGCTACAAAAATTGAGATGAAAGATACTGATTTGTGGGGTCATCTTAGTAGCCTTCATACGCAGGCTCATTTGGAAGTAACTGAGCAAGCCGACCTACATGTGACATACTTAGAGATCCATGCTGACCTATATAAGTTATACCTAAAGAAGGTCAACCACCTTTATGCCAACAAGAAATAACATGGATAAGAAGACAATGACCTTGACACCTGGATACAGACAACCATATACTTCTTTCCACACACCGTGGGAATCCCATGAGCAATTAGAAGAGGAAAGGGAACTGGTCTAGTTACAAGGGTGGGAACAAGAAGCTCAATCACTTGAGGCAAAACAACCCAAGACCACTAGTGCCCCGACCTTGTGAGAAGTGCGGGAAGAGCCACCCGAGGACAAGATGTGATGTGGGAAACTGATCTACTTTAACTCTAACCAGTCGGGATAGTTCACTTTTAACTACCCACAGAATATTGGGTAAAAGAGGTCGCAAAATCAAGGAAGGGTCTTTGCTTTAACCAATGAAGAGGCCAAAAAATCCCTCGACATGATTCAAGGTACAATCTCATTAAATCGTAATTGTTTGCAAGCATTATTTGATTCAGGTGCTAGCCATTCTTTCATTGCTTGTGATTGTGCTAAAAAGCTAGGGATGAACACCCATAGATTACCATATGATTTGATTGTGAATACAAAACTTGGTGTTAAGTCTATAGTATCTTATGCATGTTTGAATTGTGTATTGATTGTAAATGGACATGAGTCCACATTAGATTTAATTTGTCTACCGTTGGTTGACATTGACATCATACTGGGATTGAACTAGCTAATGGCCAACAACGCTCTGATCGATTGCGATAACAAGCGAATCCTATACTCATAGTCAACAACGGATACTATGGTAAACAGTTTGAACCTTCTCACTACCCAAGAAGCGAAGAAATGTCTAAATCAACGTTGCCTAAGTGCAGGTGGAGATTAAACCATCACTGTCAGATATACCAGTAGTGAAAGAATTCCTTGAAGTATTCCCAGAAGACATTAATGGGTTGCCACCAGTGAGGGAAGTTGAGTTTACTATTGATTTAATGCCTGGCACGAGACCCATATCTAAAGCACCCTACATAATGGCACCTAGTGAGATGGCAAAATTAAAAAAGAAAATTGAAGAGTTACTAGAAAAAGATTTCATCCGACCCCTATGTCACCTTGGAGAGCTCTGGTATTGTTTTTGAAGAAGAAGGATGGGAGTTTTCGACTTTACATTGATTACATGGAGTTGAACAAGGTGACAATCAAAAACAAATACCCACTCCCTAGAATTGATGATCTGTTAGACCAATTATCTGGTTCCTACATTTTCTCGAAGATTGATCTGCACTCGGGATACCATCAGTTACATGTAAGAGCTGAGGACGTTCCGAAGACAGCCTTCAGGACCAGATATGGGCACTATGAGTTTATGGTGATGCCCTTTGGTTTGACTAATGCACCTGTAGTGTTCATAGACTATATGAATCAGATCTTTCGTGAGTATCTAGGTCAATTTGTGGTAGTCTTCATTGATGACATTATGATCTGTTTCAAGAATAAATAGGAACATGAGCACCATCTACGGCAAGTACTTAAGGTACTGAAAGGGAAGCAACTCTACACCAAGTTGAGCAAGTGTGACTTTTGGCTTTCAGAAGTTAAATTTATGGGCCATGTGATATCACGAGATAGGGTCGTTGTTGATCCTAGTAAAGTGGAAGCAGTACTAGACTGGAAGAGACCAGAGACAGTAACAGAAATATAGAGTTTCTTGGGTCTAGCGGGATATTACCGTAAATTCATAAAGGATTTCTCCATACTTTCCTTGCCATTAAAGAAGTTGATGCGAAAGAACCAACCATTTTGTTGGGATGAGCATTGTGAGGGTAGCTTCAGAGAACTAAGGGAGAGATTGACTACAATACTAGTATTGATTATCCCAGATCAGGGAGAGACCTATGTTGTCTATAGTGATGCTAGTAAGCATGGATTGGGATATGTCCTGATGCAGCAGGGCAGAGTGGTGGCTGATGCCTCTTGACAGCTGAAGCCTCAAGAGGTCAAACTATCCAACTCATGATTTGGAGCTCGCGCCTATTATCTTTACATTGAAACTTTGGCGGAATTATTTGTATGGTAATACCGTGGAACTGTACTATGACAACAAGAGTCTCAAATACCTCTTTGACCAGAGAGAGATAAATATGAAGCAGTGTAGATGGATGGAGTTTTGAAGGATTATGGCCTGGAGATTAAATACTACCCAGGAAAAGCCAATGTTGTCACAGATGCTTTGAGCAGGAAAGTAGTGCAAACGGCATTCATGATGATCCATGAGCAAAAACTACTAGAAGACTTCAGGGATCTGAATCTGTCGAATCAGATTGCTATAGAACCAAAAGAGCCTCATGATCATGCAAATGCTATACGAGAGTTGATATCTCAGAATGAGACTCAAGATCACGACCTATTACCTAGTGGATTGGTGAGGTATAAGAAGAGAATTTATATACCGCCAAATGATGAGTTGAGGCAAAAAACACTGGATGAAGCTCACAAGAGCAAATACACCTTCCATCCAGGCATGGTCAAAATGTACCAAAATCTAAAATCTGAGCTCTGGTGGTCAGGGTTGAAGAAAGATGTAACCCAGTATATGGCCAAATGCTTAACTTGTCAGAAGGTGAAACTTGAACATCAACGGCCGCTAGGACCACTGCAGAGAATTGAAATTCCAGAATGGACTTAGTAGTGGGATTGCCCAAGATCGGGCATGTTGATGCAGTCTGGGTAATTGTTGATCGTTTTGGTAAGAAGGAACACTTTATTCCCATCAGCGCTAGTTATTCTCTTGAGAGATTGGCTGAGGTCTACATCAAGGAGATAGTGAGACTTCATGGTATGCCGAAGAGTATTATTTCTGACAGAGATCCTTGATTCACATCTTGGTTCTGGCAAGCTTTACATGAAGCTCTAGGGTCAAAGTTAAAATTTAGTACAGCTTATCACCCCCAAACCAACTGTCAATCTAAATGGACCATACAGACGCTAGAAGACATGTTGAAAGCGTGTGTATTAGACTTCAAAGGGAATTGGGATCATTATATCCCATTGGTAGAGTTCGCATATAATAACAGTTATCATTTGAGCATCCAGATGGCTCCATTTGAAGTGTTATATGGAAGAAAATGTCAAACACCCATTTGTTGGACGGAGTTGTCTGGAGGATGCTAATTGGGCTAGATATAGTTGACAAAACCTCCGAACGCAATGATCTAATCAAGAAGAGGCTCCTATCAACGCAAAGCAGGCAGAAAAGCTATGCAGATAAAATGAGAAGACCTTTGGAGTTTGAAGTAGGAGATCATGTTTTTTTGAAGATATCTCCAGTTACAGGGGTTGGTAGAACATTAAAGAGGAAAAAGTTAGGTCCTCAATATGTTGGTTCATTTGAAGTATTAGCGAAACGTGGACCAGTAGCCTACCAGCTAGCCCTACCCCCAAAAGCAGCTCAGGCACAAGAGTATCCAATTTGTGAAAGTGGTTTGGAAGGGGTTATCTCCTGGAGAGGCAACGTGGGAAACAAAAGAAAGCATGAAGGAGAAGTACCCGGAATTTATGGCCCATAATTTACAAAATGTGTAGCAAATTTCGGGGTCGAAATTTAAATTAACCGGGGGGTAATGTAACATCCCAAATTTTGGGATTTGAAATTTAGATATTTTATGGGAATTAATTATGTAATTTTGGTTTAAAATAAATATGAGAATAATTATTGGAAATTTAGGCTTAATTTTCCCTTAATTAAGTTATTTTGGAATGAATTATTCAAATAAGGAATAATTGAGGCCTAAAAAAATTAGAAATCCATATTTTATGGCCTAAGGAAGATTAATTAAGAAGGAAAAACCCTTATAGGAAATTAAGAATTGATTTTAAGATTTGTCTATTAAATTGCAAAAGATAAAATAATGAGGGAGTACACAAATACCAAGCAGCAAGTAATGCCCAAACATTTGCCCAACCCATAAGATGATTCTTTAGCCCAATAACAAACCACCCAATTCATTTTATCAACACTTCAAGCTATTAATCCATTACCTCAACATGTGCCAGAGGATGAGAGTAAGTAATATATATATATATATATATATATGCATATATTCATACTTTCTCTCATCATTCCTACCCAGTCTCACCGTAGATACAAAAAAGATCTGCAAGAAATCATTCCCATATCAAGCACGCAAGCATAGGAAAAAAAAGAAGAAGAAGAAGAGAAGACAGAAACCTCAACATATTTCCCTTTCGGCAATTACTGTTCGCATGCAACAACAGTTCTTGAGCCCAGCGTCGTGTGCCCTTAGACCGTTAGCTCTTCCTTTAAATTTGACCATTAGTTCTCTATTTAACCACTACCCATGGGATTATATTCATTCCATTGCCTTAAAGAAAAAAAGAGGAGAATCCGAGAGAGAGAGAGAGAGAGAGAGAGAGAAATCCATTTGCCTTTCTCTGTTTTAAAACAGCGAAATAGAGGTGTGTGTGGCGTGGAGGAGTAGCGAGCTTTGATAATTGAATATTATTTCAATTATTTGTATCTCTTGGTTAATAATTTAGGAATTTTTAATTGATAAATAATGGTTTTATTACTTAATCGGGTTTTGAGCTTTTGATTAGATTTAATTCAATTTTGTAATAAAATTCCAGATTTACAGTTCTTCACTATTTTCACCATAATGTTTGATCTAGATATCGGATTAGCCTCATTCTTCTTTCATTTTTTTAGACGATTCAAAGAGCTACCATTGTTATGAAGACTCGAAAGTCTGATTCGGACAAGAAGATGGACGAAATTAGAACTAAAGGCAAACGCATTTTTTTGGATTTTTATTTTTGCCCGAATTTTGTAATAAAAGACCAATTATTAGAGGTTTCCTATATATTAGAGGTTTCTCATTCTTGGAGGTTTCCCATTCTTAGAGGTTTCTTATTTTTGGGCCAATCTTGCAGCCCTAGTGTTTCCTATTTTTAAGGTTAAATTAGATGGCTAAAAACATATTATACATTACATCTTTTATGATTTTCAGATTAAATTAGAAGCTTATTCTCTAAATCGTTTATCATGTTTATGTTCTTCATCTTTTCTTCTGCGTTTTGCCCAGCCATGCTTGGCTAAGCTTTTGTGGTTGACCCGTAGATTGAGGATTCCGTGAATCCAGAGGACCCACGCTTCAATCGGTAACGTAATTCGTTTCTATCTATTTTAATCGGATTTGATTATAATTATGGATTGGGCATTAGATTTAATACCCAGATTGATATCCCAAGGACATAGGTAGGACCGGGTTACAAAGAGCGTTGTGCGATTGCACAATGAGCTTGCCACACATTCGATTAGATGCTAGGCGATCGTCTAGTTGAAGGAGTTTTTGGACAAACGCAGAGATTTTGGTTTGTCCAAAATCAATCACGAGTTAGGTTATTATGTTTTAGTCCGATAAAGGTCATGGAATCTTAATTCTGGGTTAATCGTTTTTATCTGATTAATCTCACTTTCTTATATTCGGTTCTAGTTTGGCTTCATTTTAATTAAATTGAAAACTCCCCCATTCTTGTTATTGTTTTATTTCGTCTACTGTTGATTTTAGACCCGCTGTGAATTCCTTGAGAAAAACGATCCAGGTTTCCTATACTACAAATATTTAAATCCTGGTTATTTTGAGAGAGCTCGACAAATCCTCGTCAAACTTCAGCCTATCGAAAGATTAGCTAGGTAAGTGTTGAGCTTCATCTCCTTTTGTCTCCATTAAAAACGTCACTGGGTTAATGAATGAATATATACATACATCACTGCAATAGGTTGCTGGTTTTATTGTTTAAAAACTCAGAAAAATTTCTGTTATATAGGTATATACTTATAAGCAGCTACACATACAAGAAGAGAAGAGAAACCTTAGTACCTATATGTATGCATGAAAACCATTGGAATTTGCTTACTGTCAAGTTTTTATATATTACATTGGAAGTAAACTTGGGTGGCGTATGTTGGTTGGTGTGTATATATATATATATATATATATAGATCGAGGTGTGTCATGGAGCTTGGGAGGAAATAAAAGAGTTTAGTTTACTATGCTTTTTCTAGGATATATATATCAACATGAGGGAGTGAAAATGATTACCATAAGCTTATGTATATATATACTTGTGCTTACTGTCATATATTAAAATAGGTAGCTTACTGATGTATTTGGTGTATGTGAGAAAATAAGAAGGCTTGACTGTTATATAAATCATTTTTTTACTTGTGTTAATATGTACATACATGTTACACACTTGGGAGAAAATAAAGGAGTTTAGGTTGTTGTTCCATATATGAACACACACAAGGCATATATATATATTAGTTGGTGCTTATATATATTGCCTTCTTTTCTTATATACACCACTGAACACATTAAAAGGAGGCAAAAACACAGCATTGATATGTTGAGTATGTATATATATATATTAACGTGGTATACATTACAAAAAGAAGGAAGCAATAGGTTATTATATATAAACATATACAAGCACTTTCACATTGTTGCTGTTATGATATATATTGGTGTTATATATATATATATATATATATATATATAAGTATGCGTGTCAGTAATCCACTTAGAAAGCTTTACTTATATATAAGTATAGGGGTTTAAACTTCTCATATTATATGAGAAGAAGAAGATTCCTACACACACGTGAAATTGTAGAACCCACATCTTTTTTTTAAGGAAAAAAAACTCAAACACGAAAAATCGAAGTATCTCTCGACATGAGGATACACTTCTCATGAGAAGTGTATTTCCCATAAGTATATAACTTATATATATATATATCATAATAAAGCATATTTTTATATGGTGATTTGGTTTTATAGACTCCTAATTTAAAGTGTTAGGATAGCCTTTGAGTGTTTAAAATAATTATGGAGAAATAATAATAATAAATAAATAAATAATAATAATAATAATAATAATAATTATTATTATTAGTAAAAAAGGGAATAAATAATAAAGGGAGTTATTAATTAATAACAAATAAAAGAGTGTTATTGTTAATTAATGATAATTAAAAAGCGTATTACTTGTTAAGGGAATTTTTAGGTGTTAATCCACTTTTAATCCTCTAAAAATAATTCGTGTAGTTAGTTACTTTGCGACGCAAGAATTGACTAATGACAATGATAAATGTTTATAGGCATACCTTGACACCTCTACCAATCCTAACATCTACGGGACCAGTTAAGGATTCAAGTTTGAGGTGAGTAACTGTTATCTTGTTAGTCTGTATGTATGCATTCATGTATGACTAATTATGTTTGCTAAATGATTTGCATATTTAATTCCTAGCAATGGATTGGTTGCGTGTCTTAAAGGGCTGTGGTACTTGGCCGATAACTGCAGTTACGGTGCGACTTGTTTACTGTGAATTATTCTATTCTTATACATGTGTTATACTATGATATATATTTCATACCTGCATATAATATTAACTATTACCCTTGGAGTTCATTCATTTGAACTCCAAACCGCATGAAAGAGATAGGTAGTGGTTTGAGATCAAAAGGCAAGATGCAGCTGTAAGGATTACAGTAGAAAGAACTTTTTGGAAAATATTAGTAGACGGACTTTATTAATTCATTTATCATTTGTCTATTTTTGGATTAATGTACTAATATCCTACTACGGGATAGATATCACTCGTGATAGGACAGATTCGAATCGCGAAAAATTTATCCTCATATTTTCAAACTAACTCAATTTATGAAAGCTTTATTTCACAATTATGTCGTCCAAATTACTTCTATGCATGTGCGCTATAACTCTGATAAATAAAGGCGTATTTAGGACAGGCGTCACCATGAGGACATGATTGGTCCTTTTTCAAAATTAAAAGGAAATGACAAAATTGTCTCTCTAAATTTAAAATTAAGAACAAAGTGGAAGACGTAATTTCACAAGTGTTGATAAAAGTTTTCACAAGTTTAGATATGGTTTTTATAATTTCTCATAAGAATTTTACATGTTACAAATTTGAATTCACAAGATTTGATAAAAGTTTCACAGTTCGGATAAGATTTTCACAAATTCTCAAAATTATTTCAAAAGTTGCAAATTTGGATTCGCAATATCTCATAAGGTTTCCACAAGTTCTCAACAGAATTTAAAAACTTCTTTAAAGAATTTTGAAGGTGGAATATCATCTAGAGGGGGTGAATAGGTGATTTTAAAATTCTTTCACCGATTGCTCAAGAACACTTGAAAATGGAGACTGAGAGAAGAACGGAAAGACACAAGGAATTATCCTGGTTCGGTCAAATTCTTTGACCTACGTCCAATCCCTAGAACACCTGGGATTTTCACTATCTTTCAAAAATGATCACAATAACACACTGTACTCAGGATTCACTCCCTCTTACATATTATAATTGTACACCCACACTTAAGGTTCCACAACCTTAAGATTTAACAACTGAAATGAAATAAGTGTTTAATAACTCCTCATGAGTGAATAATAAATGAACACTGAAGTACAATCAAATATCCAAAGATATTAAGAGAACTTAATGAAACAGTAAGCAGTAAGTTAAGACAAATTGAATGCACAGAGTTTCGGTGGTTAGCAGAATTGAATGTGATGAGCTTTTATAGTGTTTGCCATTAATGCCGTTGAGAAGCTTTGTAAACTAGCCATTGTGACTCTTCATAAATCCATTAGGCATAGGTGATTTCCGTTTAGTATATTTGACTGTTGCTTCATTTAATGCTTCGCCGTCGATTGTATTTGTATAGAGGTTGACTTAAAAATGTCAATGGCTTTTAAGAGAAAGTTGGGTTGAAAAAAAAAAAAAAAAGCCCAACTGACCTATTTGGGTTTGCTTATGTTTCAATGAGCTTAAAAAAAAAAAAAAAGCTACTTATTTATCCGTGAAAGCTAGGCGTGTGACTGTTGGTTGAGAGAGACTGAGCTTTAGCAGCATTGTTCAGTTTAGAGTTTTTGTCCTCTTTTGCCAAAATATGGGAAAAATAAAAATATGGAAATGTGGCAAAATATAAAAATAAAAATAATTTAATTAGTCAAACTAATTAGTTTGGAGTAAAAGAAAAATAAAAATACTCTAAAATAATTTGAATTAGATTCTTCAATCTCTCTAAAAAAGTAAACTTTGTATTACATTTAGGACCGGAGTGAGTAATAATTTAACTTTTTTATCTTCAATTACCACAATATATACAACTAATATATATGTAGTATTCAATAAGATCCATACCATTTTCAGTTTTTTCCATCTTAACTCATTTTTCAAATTATAATCCAAATACTTTTCGGTTTGAAAAAAAGTCACTTTTGTCACTATTGATCCAAACTTAAATCACACCTATAACCGACTTTTTTCCTATTGGGCTTTTTCAAAAGTCAAATAGAATAAGTCACCACTAACCCAAACAAGCCAAATACCTAATAAGGGTTTCTTTTTCAAATTTTGATAAAAGTTTCACGAGTTTGTGCAAGGTTTACAAAAGTTCTATAAAAAATTTCACAACTTTCTTAAATAATTTCACAAGTTGCAAATTAAAATTCATAAGATTCGATATCGTGTTTTACAAGTTCTGGTAAACATTTCACAAGTTCGAATAAGGTTTTCATAATTAATTCTGTCGGAGTGAAAATTAAACTCCAAGGGACAATTATGTCATTTCCATTTAATTTTGAAAACATTGAATCAGACCCTAATACCTCTTTAGCGTTATGAATATTCTGAACGCCTTTTTGACTTTTTACATTTTTAAAGTTCTTTTTAGGGGATTTTCCCTTTTGATATCTTATTGACAAAAAAACGATGTTGTTTTTAATTTTTATTATTTTACATTA